>JAGVSL010000031.1:1200000-2400000 GCA_022494535.1 Himalopsyche phryganea
GCAGCATGAAGTCACTGACTGCTAATGTCTCAATTGTTGAGACGGTAGATTTCAGTATTTTGATAGCTGATACTCAAAAATATAATATAATGTTAACAGTGTTGAAACTTTTGTGTCCAAGCTAATTATTGTATTAAGATAAACCCTAATTTGTCATGATAATCTCCATAAGTTTGGTTACGCCAACACTACTGAATTAATTTTTAAAATATTTGGTATTCGAAAATCCTTTCAATGGCTCACAGGGAATTTGTTAAATAATTTTTAAGACAGGACATTTTTTTATTTGAATTACAAATATAAAAAAACCATTATTCATCTACTATACTCTATTCTTCCGTGGTGAATAACAAATTTATATTTCATATAATTTATCGGTTTCCTTGATTCCAATGTTTGTTTATTTGTCCTATACCCTCTTCTTTCGTGTCCAATCCCTTTGCTCCCTCTTATGAAATAACAGTATTCTTAGGTTAGCACTCGACGGACATCCAGGATACTGAGATCCCACTAGTGTGAAGAAGAGTCAAGTAGGGTTGAAGCTCTCCGGAGGCATCCGCAGGGCGTGTTCCGGTCAGTTCCAGCGTCTATCCACGACCGCTGACGTAATAGGAATCTGCATGGTTCTAATCTTCGCAAGTCAGTCACTTAATCTTTACTTTTAGTTAGGGTCCCAGATTTTTGACGTGGATTTAGAGTTAGGAATAAGTGCTGCACCACACTTTTACTCGTTTGGAGATTGGCCAAAAAAATAATGTTTATATGTCAGTTTTAAGCCTCCCCTGGTGTGTGATTAGTTTTTGTATGTATAGATATTGTCGACTGTTTTAAATATACACACAATAATGGCTTTTTGAAGTATATTTGTTGGTGTGGTGGTAAGTTATTGCGTCTATTGAAAATCGTATACGAAAGGTATCGCATTTTAAACATTTGACAAACATTTGACAAAATTTGACAAAGTCCAATTAACCAAAACTAGTATTTTTCAGTTAGTGTCTTCTTCTAGAACAACGACGATATCATAGTGTTAGTTTAATCATCGATTTTTAAAAAAAGTAGTAATTTATTTATGACTTTGTTGACTGATGTAATACTCATAAAGCTAAAAATATGTCAAAAAGCAATATATATATTTATAATTCATCAAAAAATGAATCGTAAACATGGCAGCACAAAACGAAAAAAATAAAATCAATAACACAGCAGCAATTTTTTGATTTTCATTTCTGATGTATTTCCAAACGTCAAATCCAAAATGTGTTTTCAATTTACGAAGAGATTTTGATATCGTTTTTTATCCAAAGGATGTAGGTACAGCGCTTTATGTATGTACGTACGTTTGAGTAAAACCAAATACTTATTTGACTGAATAAATAAAAAAGTAATCATTTCTTGTATAGGTAATCAGAAAAAAATCGTTTCCTTAATCAAACAAAAAATAATAAATTTCAGGAAAATATATATTTGCTCCTAAAGCCCAATGGTGTTTAGATACTGCGCTATTTTTATGTTTGAAAACTGGGAACACGTTTTTAAATTATAGATATTTCTTTTACTCTGTTGTGCTCTCATGGTTGGGATAACGATTATCGTAATGTATCATAGCTGTTTATGATAAAAATTTGCTATCGAAGCGACGTCTGTTTTAAGATGTTCAAGATTTAAAAGAAATCGGTTTGGATAAATTACTAAAATATATTTTTGATGTATTTACCTGATACTACTAATTTATCAATAATTTATTTTTGATTAGTTTGTAAGGTTCTCAAGGAAAATAATTTATATGAACCGATAAATAATTTATTTTCTCGATTCTATTGTTAACACATTCGCAACGGGGGAAATATGACCAAAATACGCGCAGTGGAGGGGCTCATTCGCAGGAAATTGACAATAGGTTATGGATAGAATAGCATGAAACTGACCAATCGACAATTACGTGAAAACAAATTGGGATGTTCTCCTAAAGGTGTTTCGTAATAAACTGATCAAATTCTTTCAATAATATTATGAATCAAACATGAATTATTACTTATGAGCGATGAATGTTGCCTATATCGAATGACGTGAAAAACGCAGTCCCCGCCACAATACAAAAAACTTTGCGACGTGGAAAATGCATCCCCCGGAGCTAACGTGTTAAAATATTTTTAAGGTGAATGCGTTGTAATAATCTTTGGCAGCTAATTATTTGGTCTCCAACTAACTCGATAAAATATCAGTAATAAATAATAAATGGTCAGTTAAAAATTTCCAAATGCTAAGGTTAAGTTAAGTTTAATTAAAAAGCTGACCGTTTATTTTAGTGACATGTTACTGACCATTTATTAAATTTATTGAGCAAAAATTGAAATAATTACTGACCAAATAAATGCAGGCACGAAACGAACCCTTGAAGCTGCTGTTTCAATAATTTTGTTAAAAAAGTGTTTTATCAATCGATTTCAATTATATAATTTAAGACATCGACTGACGGTGCTTGATGGAATTTCAATATCAAATTTGGATTATTGAGATTTTGTACACTTCCATGTATTTTTATTTTTAACGACGGGTTTCGCCTTTCGGCATCTTCAGGCATTCGAGCTCACGAATGGACTCGAACTGACGATGGATTCGATTCGTGAGCTCGAATGCCTGAAGATGCCGAAAGGCGAAGCCCGGGTCGTTAGTGACAAAATACATGGAAGTGTACAAAATCTCAATAATCCAAATTTGATTTCAATTATATTGACATATTTTTGTATGTAAAATTGTTTTTCGAATTCACTACAGACGGCTCTCAACTTTCTCACACTCTATTTCATAAATTTCTTAAAATCTGTATTTTTGTCGATAATGTAAAAACCGTGTACTTCCTTCCATGCAGTCGCTCCCCGTTACCTTCTGAAACTGGTAAACTCATCGTTTTGATTATCAAATTATGCATGAAGCATTTTGTATCATGTAAAAATGTAATCCCAATGGAGAGCGTGTATTTAGTAGTAAGTGAGGCAATTTATAGAGTGTTTAGTACTTAGGGCAAGGGTGCCCAACTTTTTTTTGCCTTGGGAGATACTTTTCAATTTGAAATTTTCTCGGGATCGACTTCTAATATGATTCTTTTAGAAATTTCTATTTAAACTTTTTTTCTTAAACATAAAAAAGTTTATTTGAAATGTAAAATATTATTAGATACGTGCTTAAAAAATAATTAAAATTCATTTAAGACATCGACTGAGGGTGCTTGATGGAATTTCAATATTAAATTTGGATTATTGAGATTTTGTACACTTCCATGTATTTTGTCACTAACGACCCGGGTTTCGCCTTTCTCAGGTATCGGTGTGGCTCTCAGACGTATAATGTATTGCCTCGTAAATGATATTTGTCGCATTTGTATCTTCTATATAAGCGTTAGACACTGTTTACTGTCTCTCAGTTCGAGTCCATTCGTGTGCTCGAATGCCTGAAGATGCCGAAAGGCGAAACCCGGGTCGTTAGTGACAAAATACATGGAAGTGTACAAAATCTCAATAATCCAAATTTAAATTCAAAATTAAAATTCAGTATTTCCGTAAATTTTTAACACATTATTTATTATATAATTTAAGACATCGAATGAGGGACATTATTTATTATATATATATATATATATATATATATATATATATGCACAATATATGACATATATTCCATTTTTGAGGGAGTAAAAAATAACTGAGAAATTATGCAGTTTTTTATTGATTCAAATGATAAATTGAATGAGATATTTGACATTGTGTATCGTTGGTAATCTGCAGATAATCTGGTTGATAACCACTTATTGCAAAGCGCATGCAGTCATTGAGATGGTTATCTGTTGAACGAGTCCGATATTTGGATTCTATGTAATTCATATGAGAAAATTAAGATTCAAATAACCAAGGTTGGCAAAGAGTGCCGTGACCACGGTCTTACTTTGACCATTCGTTAATCTCCTAAATTAGCAGATAAGCACGAATCAAGTTGAACTGAATAGTCCGATTGACGTGATTTCATTTTTCATCGTCGGCTGTAAATATATTTATGTAAGATGATATGTTTTTTTAAAAATTCATGGAAGTTTTCGGGATCGACCGTTTGGGCATCCTTGACTTACAGACACAGCATCTTATTGGACTCTTTATGAGAAAAAGAAAAAAAAGAGGTATTCAACTATCTCCTCTGCTATAATACGCCTCGTTAATTTTATTAAACCATTGATAAATAAATATTTTAAAACACACTTTCTGATGTTTTTTTATATTATACTACTTTCATACATTCAGTATTACGTTTTAAAGTTGTGGCCGCCTGTTGGTTGTAGTAGCGATTTATAATCTATCCATCAGTCAGTATTGTTCACCTTTTATACCGATACTAATGGGAACGCCCGTCATAAATGACGGTATTGAAATTTAAATACAGAATGTCTTAAGTAGCTGTTCTTTAGTTTCCATACTGACGGACTGATTGTTGTTTGTTTGCCTCGATTTGCGTCACGTTGGAACTGTGTGTATTGTTTATACACACCGCGGACGCTTAGGTCATGAAAAATTTCACATCTACATGTGTATGTGATAAGAATAAAACGTCTACATCTACGCCTACAGACCGGTCTGGGCTATTACGTATAAGATGATATATTACATTTTAAGTGTGCAGCTATTTCTGAAATGTTGTATTTATCTCACTTTAACTCAAGCCGGACATTCTATTAAAATTGAGACGAAGTCACCCGTATTTAAATCGGAGAGAAAATGTCAAACTGAAACAATATTGATGTAATTTAAGACATAGATTGAGGGTGCTTGGTGGAATTTGAATTGTTGAGATTTTTTACATTTTCATGTATTCAGTCAGTTCAAGTCCGTTCGTGTATTCGAATGCCTGAAGATGCCGAAAGGCGAAACCTAGGGTCTTTAGTGACAAAATACAGGGAAATTTACAAAACCTCAACAATTCTAATTTAAAACAATATTGAAAAAAAACGGTTTTGCATCATAAACCTTCAGTTTGCTAAGCAGAGCTCTTAGTGCTTGACTTCAGAGGCTATGTCACTACTTAAATGACGGAACACGTGTCAAGTAATAATTAGGTAAAGAAAAAAAATGCTAAGAAATTAATTAATATAATAAGAATTTGCCCGAATTCCTGTTTGGCAAACGCTTCTGTATATTAGTGAGGCTTTGAAGTGTTTCTATTTTAGCCTGTTAATTTCTGAAATACCAAAATAAGAATAAAAAAAAAACTTTCCTTTGATATATTAAATAGGCAATTAAATTAATTATAATAATTTAGGGGGCTATTATTTTAAACTTTGGAATGCTAGTTATCGTCTTTGATCATTTAATAAAAAGTGGAAATTCTAATAAATTTTAAAGACTACTAAATGTACCTTTCTTGTCAACACAGAATTATTCTTCAATGATATTATATTTTGATTCTTATTTTTTTTATAATAAGAATCAAAATATAATATAACGATTCTAGAAAAATAAATGATTTCAAAAATGAACTGAGTAAAATAAGAAGGTAAATAATAAATTATACTATTTAATAAATAGACAACTAATTATTTGGTCAGTATCTAATCAAATTAACGGAAAGTTAATATTAAAGAAACGGTCAGTAACAAATGCATAAAACGGTCAATAGAAAAATAAAAATGGTAAGTAAATATTAAAGATAGTATCAGTAAGTATTAAAGGAAGGTTAGGTTAGGTTAGGTTAACTAAGTAAAAAAGATAAAATAATAAATTAGATTTAATTTAATAACTGACCATGTGTATATTGACCGTTAATTACTGACCTTTTAGATTAATTACTGACCCAATAAATATAGGGCTAATAAATAGACGAAAAATTAAAATTAAAATAATCATAAATTGTTTTTTGCTGATTCTTGTCTCATTTGGGATTCAAATTTCAGAAAGCCAATTTTGCGATATGGTATCTACGAGAGTTGAATATTGAATAATTTTGCAGCACCATGCTGATAGAGAGTAAATTTAACATATTCCAACTTTCTATTACATTTTTTCATTTGAGTGTGAATAATTGCTCCTGAGACAATCCTGGCTATAATTTTAAAGTGCTTAACCATGCTGTGGAGAGTACACATTCACAAGTGTCGTGAGAATATAGAGAATCAGCTAGTGGTCATTTTTTGATTCTGTTGATTATGACTCAGACCGATGCCTTGACACAGAAAAAGTACGTATTTTAACACCATTTTTTTCAGCTTACGGAAAATTACTGAATACAATCATTTCATAAGAATATTAACTACCATTTTGAAGATATGGTTGTGTCTCATCTGCTGTAAGTGTTGCATATATATATGTAGGTAAGGAAATTGTTGATTGCGTTTAGACTTATTCAAAAAAATATTTTTTTTCAAACCGTTACAAACCATAAGAATTTCAGATTGGGAAGAATAAATCTCTCTACAACTAGTCTTCGGATAGCGGTCAGAGGGTTGGAAAGGATAAATGTATCACATTGATCCAAGTAGTTGAATACAAATCGATAGAATGCTTCCGGTATTTGAACATTTGCGTGTTATACGCTGCATGAAGAAGTCCCAAAAGACCGTAAAAATGAAACAACTATGTATACCTATTTAAAATTTAACGAAAGACTTAATTGTAATTAATCTTCAAAATTGTGGGATAATCAAATGTTGCCATGGCAATGTAACAATATAATACGATAATTCGAACGCCTTTCAGTATGAAATTCTACGAAGCACTCTCAAAGCGTAATTGTTTTGTATATAAAGTTGATGGTTGGAAATGAGTTTTGGTGGAAATCAGAATACGATACTTAACAATATTGCTTTGTTATATTATATTATAATCGGTGCGTATTTGCTTAGGCAAGCAGATCCATAGTTCCTGTTCGGAGAATATCAATATCATACTTAATATTATAATTATGTATAACCAAAAGAAATATAACTATATATATAAAGTATGTACTAATTATCTAAAATATATTATACAAGTTGGTTATCTCAACTTGTTTCACAGCCACCTTCCATAATGCAATAACGATCAAGAAATGAAACGAATTTACTCATCATGGTCTCGACCCGATATAAAGTTGCATGGGACTGATCTTTTAATCACGCACTATTGTGCTTGAGAAAAGAAAAGATAAAGAGAAAAAAAGAAAATGTGACTTGCTCAGCCACTTAGTTTAAGCGATATTGAGTATCCTGTGTATCCGTTTACTGAAAAGAGTTTAATCTACTCCGCGTTGATTCTAAAGAGGAATCGAAAATATCCCGATCCCTGTACGATGCTGCAAATTTATCAAATGCCTCAAAGTTGGCCTTGGTTGAGATCTAGTCAGCGTGGCCTATTAATGGGCCCGTATAACGATGGATCATCTCTGCTCGTTCGGCATTCATCTTCGGGCAGTCTTTGTCGCGTTTATGCGTTTGTTATCAGCACAATATTTAAAAATTAAGTAATTTCTATATTTCATAGTGTATTCAAAATTGTTCCAACAACTACCCGCTACGAGTTCATACTCTAATTGTAAGGCGTACTCCGTAGAATATCATGTTTTTTTGTACATTTTTTCCATTAAAATTCCTTATAACTTACCTGCATGTTCTATTGTGTGTAGAGAATTAATAAATCATTTGATGGTTAATCGTCGTTGGTTCATTTGAAAAACATGAATTTCGATACACTTGAGAATAAATACTAAGCACATAGTTATTTGCTTCATTCATGGTGCGACAAAAGGGTGGTCCGTATGATTTCAACCATACAGTCTTCTAGGGTAGTACTCATGGGTAAGAAGAATTATATTGGCAATGAAATCATCAAGCCTGACAGCGTTATAGATTTTAATAAATATATGAGTGGCGTGAGTATCTCGGAACAGTTTTTATTGTACCACAATATCCACAGGAAGATGATGAAATGGTCCTAAAAGTCTTCTTCTATCTTGTTTTAAGTGATAATATATTTGTTAAATTATGCTAGTTCCTTAATTTTAGATAGTAATATTCCTCCTTTTGGAGATGATATAATGGTGACACCAATATCCACAATACAGGTTGTCGGAGGATATGTTAAACCACATATTGATACCGATACCGTCAACAGAAAAAATAAGCCCTGTAGAACACGTAAGGAGTGTGAAAAGCACAATAAATGAAGTAAGACTCAGTTCGTGTGTATACATTGTCGTGTGGCTCTGCACAAAGGAGAACGTTGGCCTTTACAACAATTAAGTATTAAAATGTTTTCAACAATTCCAAAAAGTTTCATTCGATTTCATCCAATATTTTCATAGTTATAACACTTTTAGAAAACGCTTAAGAAAAATGTTATGTCTTGAAAAATGGGCCGGGCACAGGGGTTTTTCTAACCGGGGATAATAGTGTTAAGAAGAATCATATTGATACAATACCATTTTGTACGAATACAAATACAAACGTAGTTATCTCAGTCGCATGTTCAATACGCATAAATATCTTTTAATCATTTTTTCGACCTTTGAAATATTGATATTTTAGTGTACGTGAAAAACCTTTAAATGATTTCGGATACTCAATATTAGCGCATATCACTATAGACGAATTTAGTTCGTTAGTGAAACCAATTGAATGAGCACTGACACAAACAAAGTGGGTGTTTGCAATAATTAGTGCCCCACACCTCTATGGTGGTAATGTATCCATGTGCTTTCACCATGCCTTGAATCATTCATAAATTATGCAAACACAGCCGGAGGAAGGCGCAACTATTCTAAAATCGGATCATATAAATGCAGATATCGAAGATTAACACGAAAAATCTTTTAACATCTTTCTATAAAATATATGATGACCTTCATATTATTCTTAGATAAACAAAATACCAACAAAATTTCTTTCAGTTTTCAATATTTTAATGTATCAAAATATCTACGAAGCTTTAGATCTTTTTATTTTGAAAATCCAATCCTGAGGAGAGAAAACTTCTTCATGGGAAATTGACTGAATAACTAATACGTAATGATCGTTAACGTATCTTCATTAATTCAGCTATTTAATAATTAAAAACAATAACAAATTTAAATAAAAACCTAGTGTTACATCCAATTCAATCTATGGATTTGTAGTGATGCGTTTTGAAAAATGTGATATTCGGAAATGTTTTGTGTGTGACAGGGCATTGCATCGCATTATCAGAATTGATTATAGTTATTAAAGAAAAAGATTCCATAAAATTACACCTATAACAGGTCATCACTTCACATATCAGAGTTACAAAATGTTATATTCCTAAAATTTAAATATGTGACAGTAAAAGAAAACAGTCTGCGAACGGGAGAATTATCAAATTCGATATTTGGAAAACACAATATGACGACTAAGGTGGAATAAGAAAAGAAGACACGAGTGAAAAATAAAGAAAAGAGACCATCAGTCTCTGTGATAACTCGCCAAACGTGACACATCTACTCTGAACTGGATTATCGGCATCATCATCCGTCCTACTGTTTAATCGCGTCACGCATTCAAAATCGGAATCATATTCCTAAAAATTCAATTTTTTTGAGCACGTAATCTTACATACTGATTAACTTTTTTTTTTCTTTCTGTGTTATATTTGTAATGGTATATAAACGATCTTTCCCCTGCTTGTTGCAGTTTTGAAAATGCTGACACCAATCAGTCTCTGAGACAATAAAAAAGGTTTGTTTAATTGTATCACTGTAGTCTAGAGGTAAAGGGTCACCCTTTGCGATCATAAAGTTACGAGTTTAATAAGGTTGAGTCAAATGTTGATTTCTTCAATACCATATTTGTGATCTCGGTCATCGGTGTTTGTTTTTTTCTTGTCACAGGGTTTTCCGCGTTTGTAATTACCTGTTTACAGTTTATCACTTTTAAATTGTTTACTGTCGATTCTTAGTGAAAAGGCATTACATAATTTATTATGAAATGGATCATTTGATAATCGGTCTTGAGAAGTACAAAGCAAATTATTATTTATTTAAAAGATATGTTAATAGTATTATAATTTAATTTTTGTTCGTTATCCATGAATACGCTGTATTTGTAGCAGTCAAAATTATGCAAGCTTTTTGGACAATAATCAATAAAATAAGTTCATATTATCAAATATTTGAGTCCGGTATATAGAATCTTTTGAGAAACGCTGCAATGGAGCATTGAATAATTCAAGCTCATTATACGATAGTTTATTATCATTCTGACAGCAAACTAAATCAAGAGTGAGGTAAATATGTGAATGAACGGTATTAGAAATAGATAGTAAAATTTGATCAGTGCACATCAGGTTTTAGAATAGAGAGGTTTTTGGTTTTTTATATATTCAATTTATATGGTTTTTATTGTTTGTATGAATACAATTATTAATTTGGGAAGTAACTTTGATGTGATTTTATAACATTTTGTGCGTATTATAGACTTTATTCTCAAGCAAATTTAGGATAATAAAACTTGCGGCAACATCACTTGACACACTCCAGTTTTGCTGCGTGCCCAAAACCATGTATTGAGCAGCCTTTAATTACAGAAATTCATTTTTTAAAAGCATTGGCAAACAAATATTATTTAATAAAGCTTCATTGATGTTAATCTACGTAGTAATAATAAAATTATTTTAAATGGTCATTTGAAATATTTCTATTGCCCCAAGCAAAAGGTCACACTAGTCCACGGTCACGTTAATCTTTTTACCTTTTTAAAAAAGAACCAATTTTTTAACTGCTGTCACATCGTCAACACCTCATATTTGTCTTACGACCGTCTTGTAAGGGAGGAAGTGAAGATCTGCAATCTTATCCGAACATAAGTTTGGTATATTGTTTACCATTTTAATTTTGTTTTTGTATAACGTGTCTTAACGTGTAACCTGTAAATAATTGTAACATCTTTTTATTGTTAACTTGACAACTGTATCTGAAAGTAAACTGTAAAAAAATATAACGGTCTTCATCCAAAAAAATTATGACAAAGAACTGTATAAACCTATCGTTGATTGTGCTGTAAATTATGTGTTGTTATTTCGTTTCGCAAGTATAAATTATGAACCTTTTTAGCGCTAGAAGCACACAAATAATTAAAATTCGACACGGGTATTATAAACACGTAGTTCAAGCCAGCATATTCCATAACAATTTTGAAGCAAACTTGTATATTTCTTTAAATATAGAAATACTTCAGATTGTGTTATAAGTTTCACGATAGCGTACCCAGTTAAGCTTTCATTTCATGCATAAAAAACCTTATTCTTATAGAGGTTCAACTAATGTTTTGACTGTATCAATCTATTTTATCATATTTTTTAGCATGTTCACTCCCGATGTTGAGCATATAGCCTCCCAATGAAAGAATCTTAACAGAAGTTTTCCACGAGAACTTCATGTTACTCAGTTGCTCAGCCTCTTTATTTCAAAAAGAGTAGGAATAGAAGAATAAGGTTTCGCTCTACCTTTGCCCCGTTTTTTCGGATCGGGTGAGTAGGAGGGAGTTTGTCACATCACAAACATCTATGCCTAAGAACAGAAATTCATAAATCGTTTGAAAAATAACTGTCCGTGCCGGAACTTGAACCCAAGACATTTTTATCGTAGGCCAACGACGTTGAACACTGCTCCACGGTCGCGACATATTACCCCCGCGTAATATAAATGTTTAGGATTGCGATAAAATATCTTTGGGTACAATTGTTCGTTCACGTAATAAAAATAATAATTTACGAACTGATAGCAGATTTTTAATTGTCCGGAGAAAAATGTTTCCCTGAAATGATTTCCTCCGTGAAATTTTAAATTGGGTTTATATAAAATAAATTAGAAGACTTATTATCAAGTGCCTAGTTAATATTCCACGAAGCACTTCAGCAATTAATAACAACGAGGTATATTTTCAATTAATTTTCTTCATTCAATTTAACACAGATAAAAAATTGATAATGAAATATAAATTTTTCAATTTCCTTACAAAAATATCACTTATTTTTTTTCATTATGAATTGTGATTTTTTTATCTCTTTACATAAAATCGAATAAGTAAAAATAAAATAGAAACCTTTAATTTAACAAGACTCTATAATCATTATTATATTTGGAAATATGGGAGAATTATAAATCGATCTGAATGGAGAATACCCGAAAATATTATAGGACGAACAAGAAACATTGCTTACAGATTTCTTCTAATGACAGTTAAAGATATTGCTGTTAGCCGGTAAGAGTTTTGACAATTAATTATCAAAGAAAAATGAAATCACGTGATTATTAAAAATATTTAACAAGGTGGGAGAGATAATGGTAATTAATACTATCATTGTTTAAGTCTAACCCCCTCCTCACGTCCAGTAGAACGACATAAACCCACGCTAACCTTCATTTTTCATTGAACCATTGGAATCATTGTTTACCTAAGAAATAAATATGTTAGACTGAAAATGCTTTTTAAAGAGGCGAAACACGTCACGTCAGTGACAAAGCCAGTGAAATAATAAAGTTACCAATTTTAATTTTATATTAGGAATCATTTGTTGCTTGAGGATAGCATCATTTATTTTTTGTTTTATTGTGATTTTTATGTTATTGTAATTTGAATAATCAAATTGAATAATGTTGGGTCCGTGATGCAGGGGTCAACGTCATTATCTACGGTAATGGATGTCTCAGGTTCAAGTGCTGATACGGACAGTTTCATAGATTGATTTCTCAATCGATTTATGTATTTCTGTTCGTAGGCATCACCCATCCAATCCTAAAAACGGGGAGTATAGAGAGCGATTAGCTAACCACTATTCCTGTCCTAGCCTTAACCTTCTATCCCTTCTGTCTTCAAAAAAGAAAGGTTGAGCAACTGAGTAACAAACTTCTGTACATATACCTCCATTAGAAGACCATATGATCTATATAGGGACCGGAAATTGTAAAAAAAATTGAATAACCTATTATAAATTAAAGACAAAAAAGTCTTGTTTAGTAAAGAAATTGTTAAAAAAATTCAATTTCGGGTATGGCCCTACTTCGTATTGGAACGAGATTAATACAAGTTAAAGTTATTTGTATAATGTGTACATTCTCAAATAAAAATATTTATATTCGTCTGAAATAAAGAGAATTATACGTTAGCGGAACCGTCAATTAATCACTAAAAGATTGGAACTCCAACCAATTGTTGAAATATGTTACCTCCATAGTGAAAATTTCAATACGAGTTGAATCAAATCGTTTTTACCGTACATTACCTTAGGCAAAGTATGAAAGATATATTAATCTTTGCATGCCGATTGTAAAAGGCGTCATGCAAAGATTAATAAATCTTCTATTCATAGGAACAATCATCATTAGACTCGTTTCTATTAATGTGATATTTTAATTTGCTCTGCTGAATGGGAAACAAAAAATAAACGGCTTACAATTAAATGCACTTTTGTTTAGATCATATTCACTTTCATAAAAATTGTTTTCACTTGCAAAAAATACATTCCACAAAAAACAAATTCTTTCAGTAAAAATAAAGTGATCACACATAATAAAATACATTTTAACATTGAAGAAATATATTACAATTACGAAAAATATTTTCAAATAGATAAAATAGTTATCACTTAATATAAATATTCACACTTTGAAATCGATAAGTGCAGAAAGCTGTAATGAAATGAAAATACTTGTCGCAACTCTACCCTATATTAAGCCGTCTAAATTGTCTTTGCTCCACGCATTAGAATATATTACACAAACCAAACCAGACCAACCCCAACATAACTTACTACAACTTAACTCACGTTGTTAAAAAAATCCATGACTCAGTGGAAACTATTAAAATTAAAGTTTGAGTATACTAAGTAAATACTATCTAACACCATGTGTAATTATTTATAACACAAAGTAAACTAATTACTGTATTTGTAATTGTGTCACTTAGAATAGTAATGGTGTAACTCCAAAATTACAAAAATGAGTTTGTACCTCAAAAACGTTCAAAAGATTTTATTCTATTAGTTTAATAATGGTGCACTTCCATATATACTCCTAATTTCTTTAAAAAAATGTTTTTTGTTTTTATATTCCCATATTTAACTATATTTTTCAGAATAATAGTGAAGTATCTGCAATATCAGAATAAGAGTCAAGTGTCCGGACATACTTCACTATTATACTAACGTTTAAGTTCTTCAGTTGATTGACAAACAGTTATTAATGGTTGTTTTTTGATATTAAGAACATTTTACAAAACCTTGATTTTCTTAAAACTTCAAAACTGGAGTTACACCATTACTATTCTAAGTGACACAATTTAATCTGTCACTTTTTAACTAAACCTGGTCAAAAACTTGTTCGTCAAATACCTCGTAACCTTGAAAATATATTGTAGGGAAAGGTAAGCTTGTAGGTATATTTATAGTGGAGGGAACTACCCATCGTGAAACTATAAGACGCCACGATACTCCACGGTAATGGATAGTTGTATGTACGTAAAAAAAGCCCAAGGCTATCAGTAAATGGTCAGTATAGCCGAAATCACGGTTACTTACTCCTAAAACTTATAAATTCGTATGAAGCTTATTTGTGATCACGACCCGTGTGATATAGTTTTATCGGAAACGAAATTACATTAAGGGAGGAGAGTATAAAAATACAACCCCTACTGGATTTTTATTTTTTCCCTTTCTACTGTAATATAGGTGGACGAATCTTTTGGAAGAATTCGCTAGAGTTCTAGTTTTATTATTCAGAATTCAGCCGCTAACAGCCTGACAGCTGATGTATTATAATCGGTTGTATGGTCAATGGATTGAATGCCCGAATGGACACTTTAAAGTATTGACTTTTCAATTGATTTATGGATTTGTATTTTAAGGTATAGGTGTCTTTTAATTTGTCAATCTCCATCACTTACTATCTATCTGATCATGAAAATGGTGGAAGCGAAAGTGATAAGATTACTGCTTGTCATTCATTTTACCAAACCTTGTTCACCATCATGGAATAAGGAATGTTGAGCGATTGCTTTACAAAATGTTCTCGATAAACAATTCTAGTTGAAATTCTTAATTATGAGCTTGTATGGTCCTCGCCGGAAGTGGAGTTGATTTCGAAAACGCAACATGTACGCTAATATGAGTATTTATCTGGATATTTAATATGAGGTAATGTAAATATCAACTGATATAAAGGTCTTAAAATGAATCCGCATAGATCGAGAGGTTGGCATACGTAAAAATAAAATTCATAACTAAGAAAAAAGTGATTTGCTTTTATTTAAGAAACAAGGCCTTGTATAGCTTCTCTATTCATTCGATTCAGATACGCGACCTATTAGAATAGAGACCCACGTTTCATTGCAGTGATGGACAACTTTTCATCAAACTGGTTCCAATTATCAAAATTTGATACTTATATATTTAGGATTGAATTAGATTTTTTTGTAATTAAAGAGATCTAACTTTAGTTATAGGATAGTAGTTAAAGTGACGATTATCTGGTTCCAGAGAAATGTTTGTAGTTCGCGGCGCGTCCGCAGAATATCGGTACTTTTCTATGGCTGTACTTTTATACTGTCTACTCGAATTGATGACTGCCTTTCCCTGGCGTTCACCTTTATAATTAGGTATGCAGAATTTCCGTCGTCTATAGTTATTAGTTCCAGAAGATTCTGTATCGCGCATCATTTGAATCGCAGACTGCTTTGCCAGGGCGTTAACCTTTATAATTACTTAGTATGCAGATTTGGCGTCGTAAATATTGATTACTTCCAAGATATATTTTAGGATTTTAGTTTTCAAGATCATTTCTTGGTGATCGGTGGAAAATTAATAAACTACGAAAATAAATGGTTAACAAATTATTAAGATATAATATTTAACGTAAAAAATTTCCTCGAATAATCAAACAAAAAATATCTTAACGTGACTGCAATTCACTTGCAAATTACAAAAGGAAAAATATAATTACGATTGACTTATTTTCCATCACTGACGTAGGCGCCCCCATTGTTGACCCGCTCGACCGTAGTTTTTCGGCGTCAGCACCTCACCCCCTAGTATTCTCGTTCGTCCGCCCTTACGTTTTATACGGTGTGACTATTTTCAGAGCCTCTACGTGAGTTTTCTAAGTTTCAAATACCTTCAGGTGCTTACTTACCACCTCCATGACTAAAATGGATTGCCTCTTTTAAAGTTCAAAGTGATGATTTTTTTATTTTATAAAATTATACACGATTTAAAGGGAATCATAAAAGATAATTTTGTCAAGTCAAATTTTGAGAACTACAATTATCCGAAAAAATATAATTATTCGAAATTAGCATGAGAACAAATCGAAGAATCTTGAATCAAATTTATAATTTTTTGTAAATTTATAATAATGAATTTAATATTATGTTCTGTTAATCATTCACATCTTTGTAAATACTAGGAGCAAATAAACGTGGACTGACTTAAACTAAATAGCTCTGCGTTATACTAAAATCATTGAATTTTACACTGTAGAGATTGAAACAAATACCATACCATTTCTAAATATTTTTCCAAATTTCCAAATTTAGCGGAGCCAGGCCTGTAGTCATCCTTTGGCTTCGTTCAAAGTGGTCACCGGCTTAAATCCCAATAAATATAGTTCCATAAATTGATTTTTAATCGATATATGTACCCGTGTCGAAGAAATTGATGTTTACATTGTTTAAATTCCTTCATACTCTTCCCAGCAGTTAGCTAAATACTAGTTCTGCCAAATCCCTAATTCTTTTTCTTTGAAAAAAAGTTTGACTGAGTTTTGTTCTCCAGGAACAACTTATGTTGAGATAATATCCTCCGCTGTGGTTACAAATTTAATCAACTATTTTATGGAGGATCAATTTTCTTATATTATATTACACCAAAGACGTATTTAGGTGTTTATGATGTAGATTAATGCCACACATCCACAACATTTCGATATCAAAATTTCAAGGCTCAGCGTTTGACAAAACAGTTGATGTAACGTTCAAAATTAAAATTGTTCAAGAGAGAGTAAAAACTGTTTTTATCGAAAACATTATATGGTGAGCTGCGTTATTAATCTTTGAAATAAACTCCTGTAAGTTCTCATTTTTTCAAATACTGGACTATACGTAGGGAGTGTCGATATAATAGTGGCTTATATCATGTGGCCGGGTCAGAATTTTTAACCTAAATCCAATTTAAAATGATGTTTCCCTTCCAAAAAGTGGTCAAATTATTTTACTAATTTACACCATTCGGCCGAGACCTGTTCTGTTGTCTTTAAAATGAAATTCAATAATTAACTCATTTTCTTATTTTTTTAGGATTACATCAATTATTATTAATCAACTATTTCCACCTGAGAATAAGGATGCAGATACCTTTGCTTTGACCGCGGAAAAGAACTTTGAGAAAACTTAGCCACTTATTTCTTTCCGTTTATACGAGAATAATTTAACCATTCTTGAAAATACTATCTTGTATTTTCTTGTCGAGCGTCGTTAGATTTGTTTGAACGTGCATTGTTTTTTCTACAAACATAAATGAACCCAGCGTTGAAGAGATGATAAGACTGTAAAATTTCAAAATTCCCAACGATATCGTAACACTGTTATACAGTTTTAGTGCTCGAATTTTTGTAAATTTGTGTTACGCTACAAAATATATGATAATGAATTTGATTTCATTATTTTATTAAAAATGATACCAATTAAACATTTAAACAAATGGCATGAAACAACACTGCCTCTTGGATAATAGCTTAAATTCTTTTATTTATTTTAAGGCTTAGTAAAAATGAACGATAAGGTATCGACCGGTTTTCTGCATCGTATAATATGCTGGATGGAAAAAAATAAAAGCATCACACAGAAGTCAATGCGTTTGGATAAAAATCTATATATCAATTAAAAATGAATAAACGAATGTTTCCTTTCGTGGGTTCGAATCCTTTCTCAAGCAACTGCGTAGGACTAGAAAGAACCAACAAACGTCGCCATGGACCTACGCCTCAGGTAAACATGTTTACATCTGCCATTTTTTCACAAAAATCTCGTTTAAATGCAGTTTTATCCGCATTACAAATCTGATTCTTTTTGCATTTAAAAAAACCTTACAATTATCTGTCAATCCATCAAAATTAAGATTAAAAAAATGTTCTATCTGAAAAAAAAACAAATGTTACAGTGTATCAAGGTTCAATCTAAATATATAATAAGAAATACCACGTGTAGGAAATTACAGTCTCAAAAGTAGTCGTCTCTTTCATTGACGTATGTGAATGTATTTCATTCAAAAAGAAGTTTTAGTTTTTGCAGATAGAACCTTGTTTACCCAGGGCAACGAAATATCGAAATAATAAAAATAGTCATGATTCAATAAACATGATTATTTGAATATATTATATTTTCTCGTTCAATTTTTCTTTATGTACCTGGCAATCCTTTTAATATCGATTGTCAAACTAATGTCTTTGAACCTTTTTTATTTCCGTCTGTTCTATCAAACGAACATTAAATTTAACGTCTTCTCGAAGCACATCCAAATATCTTCATCATTGTTAGGAATAGTTTGCATATCTTAGCCTCGACCCTTTTTTATTGTAATTTTCTCAATTGAATTTCATAACATTCTTTAAGCCTTCCTTTGATAAAATTTATCCCGTCAGAAATACGTAAAATATTTTGTTAAATTATGTATCAGCGTATTCTGTTTCTGGAAGAATTAAAATAAGAAAACCGTCTTTAATAAATAAATGTAATGTACAAATAACATAATTTCGTATCTTTTATTGAGGAACGACGTAATAAAATTTAAAGCATACTTTTCCAGTATTCACTTCGGCCTTATATAACACGGTTTTATACAACAATGAATTGTGACATTTTTGTACAACACGCTCTCTTTATGTTACACAGCGCTACAGATTTTTTTTAAAGAAAATGATCCTATGATGGAAAGAAGTTTGAAGTTAAAAAGGGAATTATAACAGATCTTGACCTCTTATCACGAAATATGTAAAAAATTATTCGCTAAAAGCAAACAATAGCTTATTGCAAAATTGTTAAAGCCTAAATCCAAAAATACTCGAGAGTCCTCCGATAATGAAAACTCACAACCGATATCGAAAACGAGTAAAAAATATAAAATTGTAAGTAAGTAATTGTAAGTGATGAATGAATGATCTATTATATCAAATTTAAATTGTTGAGATTTTGTACATTTTCATGTATTTCGTCACTAACAACCCGGGTTTCGCCTTTCGGTATCTTCAGATATTAGAACATGCGAATGAAGTTTATTAGTGACGAAATACATGGAAATGTACAAAATCTCAATAAATTATAATTTGATATTGAAATTCCATCAAGCACCCTCAGTCGATGTCTTAAATTAGATCTATTGAATGTTATTAAAGTTTCTTTTCAATAAATACTTAAATGTATATTTTTCGATTGTTTATTAAAAAAATAAAAAAAATTAACAAGCTTCGATATTTTTTTGGAACGCATACCCTAATTTGTACCCTAACAAGACTTTTTGTGGAGCCAAATGACTGTGTTATACGAGGCCCAAGTGTATTTAATATGGGTTGCAGATAAATTTAAGTCACACAACGTTACTTTGCACAAAAGCAACAAATTAAATTACTCAAAGTGACAACTCTGTAATCGTCGATAAGGCGAAGGTCACGAGCGCGGCGGGCATTCATGTCTATGAAAAAGTGGACATATACATATATATATAGATTTCCCAACCCGAATTCGACACCAATTAATTGTAGCTTTGATTTTTTGTGTTATTCCCAGGTATACGAAATAAATAAAATGTATAAGTAAGCATCCTAGAATGATGATTTAAAGATTTTTAGATTGATAAAACAGAAAGATAAAAACATAATATTTTGTTTTTAATAAAAAGGTGTTTCAATCTTTGCAACCTACAATGCCATACTAGGGTTGTATGATCTAAATGAAGTTGTGTGGGGATTTATAATCTTTGTTACTAATATTGTACATCTCTAAGCCTGCTCCGTATATAAGACGATGACGTTTATTGTTATTAAAAAATATAATTTCTGATCTTTAATAATTATTTTAAATATATTTGCATTTAAGTGTAATTTCTCAAGTTACAATTATTTACTGGTAAATTTTTGGCTACGTTACATTAGATTATAGATGATATTATGATATTTCCAGTCAGCTGTGGAATTTTCACAGTTTGTGAATATTATTTCAACTGTGTCACTATTGAGTATGTCAGGTTTAATAACTTTGAGTGTAAAGTAGTAGTTGTGAAGAAAATTCAATTAAATTCATTTAAAATATGCCCCCTTATATACACTCTGCATTATGAGCACGTCTACATGTGTTTCTTTTGAAACGAACGAAAAGCGTAATTTAAAGGCACCCGTGTGGGGGAGTGAAATTGAATATAAGAGAAATTCCGAGTAATTTATTATGTATACTTAATTGACTTCCAGCAAAGCGGTGGGATTATTTTAGGTAAAGGCAATTAATTTATACCATACACCAACCCTTTCCAGCAGCGGTGGCATGTTTGAATTCTACCTGTTTGCATATTTTGCTTTATGAGTTTCAAAATGAAATTGTAAACAAGATTTAATATAACGGAACGCACACACCGACTGAAATAGAGGACATCAACCTAAATTGACCTACTGGGCAACCAGATGCTTGAAACTATAGTTCTAAATAAAAATAGTTTCACTAATATATAGAGCGTTGAAGTGAGAAGACGCGTTCCTTGTTTACTTACCGATGGTATATTTTTTAAATATTATACGCCTATTATAGTTTTGTAGTTAATTGCAATTAAAAGTTTACACATTTAACTTAAGCTAAGGCATTTGAAATTCATTAAAAAAGAGTGGTAAGTGTCCGGACCTGTCAGACCCGTCGGTCATTCTGACTTAGCTGTATCTAAGTTAAATGAAAATTTACATAAAAGCTTTTCCAAGCCTTGTTTTACTTTCTGCAGGCTATATTGCATACTATCAAGCCTTGAAGACTTTTTTCTAAGAAACTCCAAGATTACAAATATATTTATACATTTCCACGCTGTGTTCAACACCCTGTAAGAGGGACGTAAAGCCATAATAGGTGAGTGCAATCTTAAGTAGCATACGAAATGATTAAAACACATATTTCTATGAAACAAATTATTTCGCAATATAAAGAAGTGGACGAAATTATGTAATTATATAACAGAATTGGAGATAATTTTTTGACTCCTGATTTAGTGACAACCACTTCATAAATGATCACGATCGCTTTACAACAAATCTCTTGCTATCAAACATTGTAAATGCGGCAATATTATTGACAACCAAAGAAAACAAATAATTTTTAAAGACGATACGACTATCGGTCGGATTCACAGCCCCATTGGACACATTGACTTATGTCTACGAGAAATAATTTGTGCCTGGCGTCCAAAAATAAATTTATATCTAAACCTTTTATTCAATACATAATATATTTATATGATTCAATGGCATGTATAAAACATGTATATACAGGAATCAATATGTATCAATTTATGCTCTGAGCGATTTGATTGCCATAGAATCAATTAAAGGGGAAATATAATAGTATAATAGTATTATTATAAAATAATTTTAGCCGGATCCCTAAAATTTTGTTGACTTCATATTGAGTATTACTGCTCTGCTGTATGTAACCCAGCAAATACAAGCGCAGACACTGCGGCAATCGTATGGTAATGTTTCATATTAGTTTTGATAAAATATTTCGTGATGAACGATTATTAAATCAGGATAAATATTGCAATGAGCTTAACCCTCTTATAATTTGTAATACCACGAATACTGAAATATAGTAAATTTGAATTTATCTATTCAAATAGTATGTCTATTCAATGATTTTGTTACGTTGATAGCTATTTCGGAATCACACTATCGTTTGGTCAATGCTTTCATACAAATAAATAATATTACAACGAAACATATTACTCAAGTTAAAGTATAACTCTATTAAAGAAGTAATTTAAATAACAAACAAGTACCAATGCGTCAGATCTTTAATACCGTATAAAGGTTGGTATTCGCAAACAATACTTTTTTATACCATATCCGTTCACAATATCTACCATATAGATTAATAATAAAGCATGTTAATAGAATTTGTCTTACGTTAACTGGTCATAATTCAATCACACAATATTTATTAGAGAGGGTAAGAATACAATGTTGTGACAATGGGTGGATGGAGGAAATGAAAAAATCATAGATATTCTGAAAAAAATATAAAGATCGATTGACAAATCAGTATGTCAGTTCTTAAATTCGAACCGTGAATCCACATTCAAATGAGATGAACACTCGAGAGAACTCGAGAGTCCACTCGTATACAGGACCGGTCATTATTTAGAATGGCTTCATTAAATAAGGAAATTCAAATACCTTTACTTCTAAATATTTGAAATCAATTTTAGAAATTTTAATTTATTGAGAAAGGGTAATAGTAGAAAGACGAAACTGGTCTGATTGTGAGTGTAATGAGTGAGTCCAATGTAATTTTTTGAGAGTGGATAGGTTAGGATCAGTTGAAAACATGAAATGCACTCAAGTCCTTACTTGGTTAAATATTCATTAAAGAAATATAAATGAAGATGGCCATTGGGAATGTGCAAAGAATGCGCTATTTATGAGACCGCGGTTGCAGTGAGATGCAGTTTTGCACGAATGTTTGAGATTCGGCATTAAACATGTAAGACAAGCCTTAAAATGGGAACACATGAAAAGCTACGCGATGATTACGTATTCTATGAATGTAAAATTGTACACGAGGAAAATAAAGGTTTTTTTCTCCTCACCCTAAGGCTGAAGGCTGCTAGTCCGTTATTCCGAATTATGAAAAATACGTGATTTTATTGTACCGAGAGTTTTGGGATCCAATAAGTTCATATAAAAAAATGGAGTCTATATGAAAACTCTTGCAAGTTTCAATTGGTGTAAGTACATATTTTATACCCAATTTTCATCTACGTGGCCGAAACCAGAACCAAACATTTTTTATGAATAAATTATTGTACTGTGCCTCGGTCAAATGAGACAACAATTGCAAGGGCTTTTCGGCTGATCAATGCATTGCCTGGAGAGGTGAACATTTTCAGCAACGAACTCGTATGATGAATTTATATTCTAATATTTTTTCTTGTTCGTTTTACTATTTTCTGAATTTAAAGAAATTTTTACGTTATTAATATTGTTATTGTATGAATGCATGGCAAATTGGCGTCTGCTGTAATACCATGTATTGAAATTTACAAATAAATAAATAATATCGGAAACGTTTGAAATCTGTTAATAAATTATTCATTAAAATAAAGTACCAATTTGAAGTACGTGTTACACACTAACAATATGATCATATATTATTATACTAGTATAACCATACCCGTCATAGGTGACGGTATTGAAATTGAAATACTGAATGTCTAAAGTAGCTAGTACGAACGCTTAGGGCAGGAGAAAATTTCGTACCTACATGTGATATGTGACAATAATAAAATGTCTACAGAGCGGTCTGGGCTATTATACAAAAGACTAGTATAACCGTACCCGACATAGATGACGGTATTAAAATTGAAATATTGAATTTCTAAAGTAGCTAGTGCAAGTCAGTGTCCGTTGCGCAGTTGGTAGCATCGCTGGCTACGGTTACGGATGTCTCGGGTTCAATTCCTGGTGCGGACGATTTTCATAGACTGACCTTTCAGTCGAGTACTCCCTCCCGCCCATCTCATCCCAATGGGGCGTAGCGAGCGCGATTAGCTAACCATTAGTCCTGTCCTAGCCCTCTCCTCCTATTCTTACTCTCTTCGATAAAAGATAGGTTGAGCAACTGAGTATTAAGCAGTTCTCGTAGAAAAATTCTGTTAAAAAAATACCTCCATTAGGAGACCATATGCTCCACATTGGGAGCGGATATGGAAAAAAAGTAGCTAGGACGTCGTAGCTGTGTGTGCATTGCACTACATTTTATTTTTTATAAACACCGCGAACGCTTAGATCATGAAAAAATTTCATACCTACATGTGATATTTGATAGTAATAAAGCGTCTACAGAGCGGTCTGGGCTATTATATATAAGATTATGATGGAATAATTACTACGTTTTTTTTTTAATAAATATAATGTCATAATTTAAGACATCAATTGAGGGTGCTTAATGAAATTTCAATATCAAATTTGAATTGTTGAGATTTTGTACACTTCCATGTATTTTGTCACTTACGACTCTGGTTTCGCCTTTCGTCATCTTCAGCCATTCGAGCGTACGAATGGACTCGAACTGACAGTCCATTCGTGCGCTCGAATGCCTGAAGATGCCGAAAGGCGAGACCAGAGTAGTTAATGACAAAATACATGGAAGTGTACAAAATCTTAATAATTCAAATTTAAATATAATGTCTTTCGACATACAATTGATAGCTGTTATATCATTGCTATGTTTATATCGCGTTCAACTGAATCATATAGACATTTTTATTTGAAAAGCCATCTAATACAAATATAATTTTCTGAGGAAGAACTCCAAATAGAACTATTTACAATATGTCGACCTGCAAAATATTCTGCGTTGAAATATTTATGGAATTAAGTTCGAATGGGTAAATTCGGAATACCGTTTTCTTGCTTGGTTGTATTGTGCTTGGTGAATAGATATGAAAATTCTACATACATTAGGCAAAATTGAATGTCATAATGTGTATAATGTAAGATATTCAAATATGATATAAAGGGAGACGTATTTCGGAAATACCTACGATAATATATAAATACTTTCGGAAATACTAAGAATAACGAAAACAGATTTTACATGTAAATTTTTTATTTAATATTTATAAAAAAGCTTTTATGGTACATCACTAGAAAAAAAAGTTAAACATGCCTAATATATTTTTTATGTTACTTTGATTGATAATGTATTTACTATCATCATTTCGTTAACTTAATTTGAAAAGGTTCTAATTGAACTTGAGCATGTTTCGAGATACGAGCGTTTGAAGTTTTGACTGATCATAAAAAATGTATTTTTAAATAGTGAGTTAGCATATATTTATATTTATATATATATAAATATTTTAATTGTTTTGTTTATAATTTGTTTTAACTAAAGCCTTTATATTAGAAAATAATGAGTATCTAACGCCTTAATTAGAACTGACAACATCGTTTGTGTGAAAAGGTTTTATCGGATATTTCAATTTCATTAAATAAAATGTTCCGATTTTCGAGATATTTATTAATATTATATATTATCATGACTTGCTGAAGCATATAAGCTAACAATAATATTATAATACAACATAATAATAATACATATATACTATGAATGTTTGAACGAACTCAGCTAACTTCCGTCAATGATCACATCGATAGAACAATAGAAATAAAGTGTAAAACACACACCAACCATCGAACAAAGAATGTTCGACATAACGTTAAAACCTTTTCAAAAAAACTTTGATGTGTATGTTTTTTCTGTGAGATGATAAGCAGTTATATCGATTCATAGAACCGTATAAAACAAATTTATGAAAAAAAATGTGTGGAATTGAACAATCTATTATGACTCTAAAATCAACGTATATTGTAGAATGTGGCTAATATAACATTTTCCAACCAAAAGGTCATTTTAGACCAAAATGTTAGTTAGAACCTTGTCAAAGTAAGATAACGATTTATTAAAAGGCATTGGGCTGATCTAGTTAATCTCAAGAGCTTTGGCACAATTTTATTTATTACTTGTTGTAAAAAAATGTCGGATTGGATTGGAAACAATTATTATTACAGCAACAGTTTAAAAATATTATCGACGGTGTTTTGGCTAATTGATGTAACCCTCAAAATTGAAATTGTTCGGGTGAGAGTAAAAACGGTTTTTATCGAAAACATTATATGGTGAGTTGCGTTATGAATCTTTGAAATGCACTCCTGTAAATCCTCATATTTTCAGATACGGGATTATACGTAGAGATTGTCGATATAATAGTGGCTTACATAAAGTGGCTGGGTCAGAATTTTTAAGCCTAAATCTGATGTAGAATGATGTTTCGCTTCCAAAAAGTGATTAATTTTTTTTAATTTACATCATGTGCCCGAGACCTGCTCTGTCGTTTTTAAACCGAGATCTAATCATTAACTCATTTTAGTATATTTTGAGGGTTACATCAATTGGCCAAAGCATAGTCGTTATGTAGAATACAATAAATCGAATAAGGACAAAAACTGTTAAAGATTGTAAATCTTGGAATAAGGTAAAATAAACACTTTTAAAGTGCAAATGTAGATTAATTTTTCATGTTAATGATAGTTAATACAGATAATAATACACAAACCGTTTGCTGTTTATCAATTTTAAGAAAACAGGTTATAAAAAGAAATTTATTTTTAGGTGACATCTCCAAAACCCTGTTTATTGATGATTATTGTTTTAGGAGAAGAATTTTTATTGCCTTTCGCACTAGCATGAGATTTGACCGTGCCCAGTTCAAAGGCACTGACACGGGGGTTTCTCATTGCTTTTCCAATCCAAAAATTTATCTTTTAGAATCTGTAGTTATACAGTACTTGACGAGAATACACATGGAAAATTACATAGAGACTAAGGCACAAGAAAAAAAAATAGTCAAGAAACTGAGAGCCCGCTTTGCAGGCTTCACGTAGTTTCAGTAAGAAAATATTTTTTTAACAATTTCTGCTCTCGCAGGGTGCCTCCAAGATTCTCTGCTCCCCCCCAGCCAATTTGCTTCCTCTAACTCTGCCGAGTTCATCATATATTTATAAAGTCATCAGCTGCTTTTACATGGTGACGTATTCCAGCCTGTTGATTAGTAGTTAAATATAGATGAGAAAAATAACATTACACAATATTAAAATGTGTGTTTGAATATGTCTAGTAAAAATATGTATCGGTGAATCAGTTTCGGAATAAAATTGTTTAAATATTTATCATGCTGTTTAATTAGTACCAGAGCAATTTTAATTAAAATGCGTGCAGCGAAACGCCATTTAAAAACAACCCTTTAATGGTGAATCAATTCGTTTAAAGGATGAAAATGGGTGAAAACATTCAATATGAAAGTAGGTAATGAATTTAATCGAATAGGTATAACCTTTTATACCCTTTTTTGGCACTAATGAGCACCGAACAGTGCGGTATTACACTATTGAATTGGTCTGAATATATATGTATATATCGTATACGTTTATTTAATATAATTTTATTTTATTACATCCATAACCAGTAAAAAAAAGTTGAATGCATTTTATATTTGCAAAAATACTTTAAAAGAAATGAATAGATATCTAATGACCGCATCACAAAGAATGATGTAAATAATAGTGCTTATTATTATTGCACGTTTTTTTTTAATTTTTAAAAAATGTTTGATAGTGAAATTTAGAGAACAAATTTTGTAAGATATGTAAGAGGTCCTTAACATTTTAAATTTCGACAAATAAATTATGGTTTAAGAATAATTTTTTTGATTACATGCAAATTCTTACCTTAGTTCATGAACGAACCGTTTTATATACCTTGTAATTGTTAACATTCAATTTTATATACATAGCCCTGTTATGATTGTATTTTTCTCAGTTGGTAACGCCCGTGATTAGCGAAACCGGAAACAATTGTGTTTTATTTCAAAAATATAATGCCTTTCAACCAAGAATTGACAGTTGACACCACAAAATTCATCAACAAATATTGATCGAAAAAAAAATATTGTTCATCGTTAAAAGTAAACATACATTTGTTTGAATACAATAAAATAAAAATTAATCAGATAAAAATAAATATTAGGCAATTCAGTTTGTTGTCAACTCACCAAAGAGTAATTTATATCTCCTTCTTTTTCTAGGTTTAAGGTGAAATTCCTGACAATGTTGGCACCAATTTCATTTTCATTGCTACCTATTAATACCAACGTTTTGATTTTTCAAAAAAAACTTTACTATGCTATTGACGTTTAAATAACAAATGGTTGAACAGTGTTGTGAAGATATTCATTTTGATATTTTTAAAATCGGAGTCGAATGGTGGGCCAATGTCACACTCGATGTGTCACAGCCCTTGTTTTAAATCGCTTGAAGTTAACTCATGCAGTTTTGTCAAGCTCACTCCAAGTATAATCAATGAGAAAAGATATCAAAATCATCCATTTAAAGTTCTCGAATATTTAATTGAAAAATAAAAATTTAGCATTCTCGTCAGTAATTGAATCCAGAGTCACCTGATTGTTGACCGTAACCTTTCTACGTAAAGACTTTAAAATATTAAATATGTAAATTTCTAAACCAGAAGTTAGGATCATTAGTGTTTGCAACGGTCTAAACGTATTTATAATACAACACGGTCTGTTTTGCACCAACTGAAACAAGGATTGTTCTTTGAAAAACTTTGTAAACAAAATTTCAATAATGAACAATAGAGAAATTTCGTTCCCCCAGACAAGTGAATAATTTATAAAACAGTTTGGGTATGTTTTAAGGCGCTTGCGTTGTCGAGATATTATGGAATAGTGCTTAGTTAGTTACCCATTGTGTACGAACCAACATGACTTTGAATAACATTAATTATTATAGACACTTCATCGTTTAGAACTCTAAATTTTATTGCCTACAAAAGTTTATTTGTTAAAATTAACAGTAAAATGATTTTTATTTATGTGCATGTGTATTTAAAAAAAAAACAATAACTAACGTTAAATAACCAGCAAAACTAAAGACAAAAAATGTTTGTTTTACTTAAAACCGTTTACGAATATATATTGTTCGTATACCTCTATATGAGGAAAAAAGGTAAGGCGAAAAAAAAACAACGCAAATATTCACAATGTTTTTTTTTTAGTAAAACAGTTCACGAACCTAAATAAAAGGCTGTAACCCGTTGAAAGAGGCGGGGCAGGTAACCGGTGCGCGGTTGAAGTCCCTCCTGTACCGAGTGTCTCTGACGGTAATCTTCTAAACGACAACACTCTGCGGGCTCCCTTCGTTTCATATGTAGATTCCGCAATTTGCTACGAATGTGTGTTCTGGTAGGCAAAAAAAGCAGCTCGGTTTTGCGTAAATTCGCAGAGAAAATGGACCAAACAGAAGTGGCGGGTTCAAAAATAGCGGTGGCATAGATTGTGCGATATATTTTGAAAGAACTATAAAATATTTCGTTTGCCTGCATGATATTATATTGATGCGACTTGTATGTTTGATTACTTGATGATTCATAGTATTGAGAATTATTGATTCTTTTCATTCTAGTGCTTAGCTAATCGTTTTATGGACATCCCGCTTTAGAGTTGGATGGGAGGAAATTAAGATGTAACAGACCTTCAAGCACAAACTTATAAATCGGTTGAAAAATCAATTTATTAAACTATCTGTTCTGGTATTTGAAAAGATTTAACGACATTTTTATAAAAATGGAGTCATTTTCAGAACACTAAAATGACAATTATTTCAGACTAACTACAACTTTTTCAGGAAGGAGTTAACATTAATATATAAATCGTTCAGTTTGTTATATATGACTATCACATAGCCAGACCTATGAAATACATAATTTAAGATTGATTGTGCTTGATGAAATTTTAATATCAAAATTAAATCGTTTAAATTTTGTACATTTCCATATGTTTTGTTACTAGCTACCCGGCTTTCGCCTTTCGGCATCTTCAAGCATTCAGTACACGCATGAGCTTGAACTGACCGTGCACGAAATGTACAAAATTTAAGCGATTCAAATTTGATATTAAAATTTCATCAAGAACCCGCAATCTTATATTATGAATAATTATTTTTCATAGTTCTGGCTATGTGGATAGTTTATACTTATACTCAAACTTCAAACCATTCTACGGCGGCAGTGAAATGTCGATTTTTTCATTGCATTTATTTGAAGTTTAACATTGAACCAAAAAAATGTTTCATTTTCCAAATAAACTTCGGAGATGGAAAACACAAAAGTCTTGTAAGTTTAACACATTATACCAACCCTCTCTTGTTGCTAATGAAAAACTTAAGCTTCATTCACCGGATGGTGTATTCACAGGAAAGCACCTGTGCAAAAAAATTTCTTATAAAGGTCGCGTACAAGAAGTCTGTAGCGGCCGAAATTTGGTAAAATTACCCGACCCGGGTCCGAGTTTTAATATCACACAAAACCAGAATTTTTTTTTCATCCTGAAAAACAACTTTTTTTAAAAAATTTACAATACTGTTGAAACATATTTTTAATATTGAATTTTATGGAACAACGAACTGTCAACCATCTAAAACAAATGAATAGCAACTGTTGAATAATATGCACACTTTATTAATGTACGAACATTTAATAAATTATTAGTTATTCGTAAATAAAGAAAATATTGTTTCAATTAGCTCTCACAATTTTATGAGTTCAGGTTCAAGTTCCCGAAAATTTTTTATGATAACATACTTTTAAACAATACATGGTAATGTTTCCAACGTTAACCAAAAAATGTGAAATAAATTATTGAAGTTATCAACTTTTTTTCCTAATTTAAATGATTAAATTGTAATAAGAATAGAACATTATGATATTAGTAACATGCTAGAAAAAAATGCATGATAAGATTTGTATCTGTTTAATCACTTTTTATTTCACAAAGAATCCATTGGTATGATATTGGAGTTTGTCTTTTTCAGGCTATATACTGTATAAAGTATTAGCAACCAAGCAATTAATCTTGTACTTAAATATTATATAAAAAACATTGTGTATGGTGTTTTAAAAATGTTTAATCATTCGATAAATATGTAATATTATTTTAAGCATTATTTTATTCTGAAACACAAATTGAAAATTTTGCTCTCACAGTATTCTTCATTTTTAATTTTAGTCCCCCCATTTAATTTTTATTTTCAAAATAGAGATAAGAAAATAAAATAATTTGCGATATTTAGCTGTAAAATAAATACAATTACACGAAAATTCATTTATCATTCCGGAAAAACGATCTTACATTCTTAAATAATTTTTAAATTTTATAATAAGAAAACTTAAAATATTTATGCGAAGCCAAGCTGGAAGGTCCATGTTTTATTTATATAGTGCCGAAAAATAAACGTAGCCTCATTAATCTAAATAAAGTACACAAAAAAGCTAATCATAAATTCTAGTTGTTCGCTAAAAAGTAATTTAAAAAACTTTTAAAATCGTAATTGAAAATGTTTTTTCTGTGGAGCTATTCGTTTCTCTTCATAAATCAATCAGTTGTTGGCAAAGCTTACAAAATCTGCTCAAAATAATGGAAAAAGTACAACACTAGAATGAAAATATCAAGAGCGATTACTTAGTGTTTCGCCTAAGCGAGTAATTGGTTGAGACGTCTGCCTGAAATTCAGGCTTGCCTGAAAAAAAACTTAGATTACAAAGGGCACCCGCTAAAGCCTCCGGTGTTCTGTGAGAAGGAGCTTAAACATAAGGGCTATTCAACAATTATTAAATTTATCATCTACCAACCGCAATGGATGTACTAGTGAGCTCGAAAAGTTTCACACCTTAATTAAAATTAAAGAGTTGATAAAATAAAATAACTTTTTTATTTCTGTACATATCTTTGAACGCCTAGTTAAATTTTCTATGGCTCTGAAAACTATCTTAATCTGTGTCCTTAACTGATCTGTTCTTAAATGTTTGTGAGGAAACTTTAAAAAGCCATTCTTACAAATATAAATAATTCAGATGAAAATACTCGTAATGAGCGAGACCGGTCTTGATCATTTGATAAAATTGTTCAATAAATACAAAAAATCGTACTGCATTTTTTTTCCATATTCGGTCACAACGTAGGGCATATGACTTTTTAATGGAGGTATCTATACAGAAGTTTGTTACTCAGTTGCTCAACTTCTCTTTTTTATAAAAGAGTAGGGATAGAAAGATAAGACTAGAACAGGACTAGTAGTTAGCTAATCGCTGTCGCTACGCCCTGTGAGGATGAGGATGAGAGTTTATTTAGACATCACAAACACTCAGACTACGAACAAAATCCATAAATCGATTGAAAGATCAATTTATGAAACTGTCCGCACCGGGAATTGAGCCAGTTGATTGTATTTTTATAAATATAAATAAATACCTACACTAATGGAACCAAAAAATGCCTGTAATAGAACAAAAATAATATATAAGTGCATTGTCACTATACAAGTTGTTCATCCCTTTTGTAGATTCTGCATTATCTTCTGAAAACCATAGATTAACCGGCGCCAAGCGCATAGAGAACTCTTTCTCCCGGAACGAGACTCTTCTGCGAAGGGTGGTCTGTAATACAATATGACTTCCTACCATTCCGCAACGCAGTGGACGATTTAATATTAAAAATTAAAGTCACTCTTGCGTCGTGTTTAATGGCCGAGTTTAATTTAGCACTATTGTGATCTTGACGAAAAATCGAAAGCTTAATAACATAGAAAAAAACAAGCGAATGCTTAAAATTATCATTGCTTTATTATTAACAATACGTTCAATCAGGGTAACTTTGGCTCAGTTCTGAGGGTTTTCGTATTTTTATCCTTGTCATTGCATTTATGTGTGGTGTTGTTCCAAATAGAAAAAAATGTACTAATGAAATTTAATTAACATAAATAGATTTATTATTATAATTGATATATAAATACAAATAAAAATGGCGGGCCAAAGTTTGTATACAAATCGGGTCACTTTGGCCCAAGATACAAATATTCACTGAAATTACTATAAATTCAGTGATTTTAAAGTCTTGGCCACTTTTCTTTATGCTTTTATATAGTCTGTAGATAATTGGAAATATGGCTAATCCAATTTATTTCAAGAAAAGTTTTTAAATTGTGTTTTATCATTCCAAGCTGACAGCTTACATATTATGTTGCACATTAATTCATATTTTTACCACCACTCAATAACTTTGCTTAACTAAAAAATATTCATATGACATTAGTATTATCATGGTATTTTAACAGCCGGTATTTCAATTTCCTGTGCGGCCGGTCTTCATAGATCGGTTTTTCAATCGTTTTTTGGATTTCTGTTCGTAGTCTGAGTCTTTCCTCTCATCCATCCTATCCTCATGGGGCGTAGCGAGAGCGATTAGCTAACCACTGGTCCTGTCCTAGCCCTGTCCTTCTATCCCTACTCTCTTTGAAAAAAGAGAGGTTGAGCAACTGATTAATAAACAGTTCTCGTAGAAAAATTGTGTTAAGTAAAGTCTGTGTGTAAATTTTGTTAATTGGTCTCTTAACGCAGGTAGCGTTAGGAGACCATATGCTGCACATTGGGAGCGGACATGTTTTTTTTTAACAGCACATTTATCCATATAGTGAGCCAATCTTAGACCGATGGGCAAACTTACACAAATCGATGGTTTTAAAAGAAATATCTAGTTATTGTTAATGGACAGTAAACTCCTGGAAACGCCTAACGAAAAAATGTGTTACTCTAAGCAAGCTTATTACCACCTCTACATTCATTCCTTAGGGATCGGATGGAATGTGTTTTGGAAGGAATTTGAGCATCATAAATATCAAAGCTTTCAGACAAAACTTCATAAACAATTTGAAAAGTAAAACACAATTTGTTTGTACTACTTTCAAATGTTTATAATGATAAGGACCGGTTTCGCTCATTTTGACAATGTAAGTTATTATATTTTTATTGATTGCATTGGCATTTACTTGGTAGAACTCCATTATAATAGGGTGAAATATCAAAGTGTTTAGTTTTATAAAATTTTATTAGGTAGTTGATAGTTATTTCGACTTACGTCGGACGTCATCGTTAGAACTATGCTTAACTTTAACTTAGCTATATATTATATTGTTTAGAGGAGATCTCAGGTATTCAAACATCACAACATTTATTTAAAATTAAATTATTCAAGGTACTAATTGTGTCTTTGGAAAAAGCGCTTACGTGGTGTTATTAACTAAACGTTAAAATAAATGCAATGAAATACTGTTGATTATGCGTGATTACAATACATGAGCTTCATTATATTTTTCTGAGATAGTTGATTTTAATGTTATCTAATTTTTGATTTCAGATAAGTATTTATTGATTTATAAGACGTCCTTAACATTTTAATAGTAGACTATTTAATTTCGTTTACATATAATATATATAATTTTTTTGATTACCAGTAAATTCTTGTTATAGTTCTTGAGCAAACTGTTTAATATACCATATAATTTAAAAAAAAATTCAATTTTATATGAATATACTCGTTATGATTTTTATTTTTATTAGTTGTCAATGCTCACGATGAGCGAAACAATACAAAAAAAATGTTTTATTTTTAAAATATGATGCCTTTCCAACAAGAATTGATAGTAGTTAATTAATTGTGATTAATTGAAAAGTATCTGTTTTTCCGGGATTCAATCTTCCAACCCGTGACCATGCAATTAATAATATTAAGGATCGATAAGGTTTTATGATCTTGGGCATTTTGATATAAAAAAATTGATATATGTCACAACGCTGTAGAAGGAGTAAAAATAGAAACATATATGGAAAATAAATTTCTTTCGCAAAAGCTATTATGACGTTCCACGTTGTTATAATTGGTAATTTATTATTTTAAAGTGAAATATATAAATAAATAAATGTTCATTTCATATTGTCTTCTTTTGTATGAGAGCTTCACAGAAAAACAGCTTAGTACTCAAAGAAAACAAAATAAAATTAATGCGTGTGTCCTGTCGTACAATGTGGTAAAAGTGTAGCACGCTAAATATATGTGACGGTGGTAAATGGAGATAATTTGTTCCAGTTTAGCTACTGAGGAGAGATCCTTTCTAACCTAAATACAAAGACCTATTGCAGTAGCGGGTAAAAAGTTTTTTTGGAAATAAAAAAAACATATATCGAATGAAACACAAAAGTACAATAACACGAACAATTTGACCCGATAGTTGATAATTGTTGAAATCTTTTTTATTGCTCTTTAAAATTAATAATATTTGAATCCTTCTTTCCTAGGTGCCGTCTTTTATCGAAGGATGGCGACCAATCGAATTGGAAACGCCATGGACATTATGGAGCCAATTAAGGATGTTTCTTTGTCAAAAGAATATTTTTCTACCAACACCTCTGCTATCCTTTATTTTTCTTTGTATAATGTGTTGAAGTATTTCGCATTTTTGACTGTACAGGCAGAATATTTCAATGTTTTGTTTAAATTCAGTTATAAAAATAGCAATTTATGAACAACCCATATTATATTTTATTTGCATTGAAGTTTTTATATATTGCCGGCCGTTTTGAAATTAAAATTCATATGCCTATAGCCGATGCTGAAATTAAAAATGGGTTATAAATAACTTAGTACTCTCAAACTTTGATTTTAATAGTTTCCACTTAGTCACGGATTCTTTTAACAAAGTAATTTAAGTTGTATTAGTTTATGTTAGGGTTGGTCTGGTTTGGTTTGGGTAATGTATTTTAATGTGTGAAAAAAAAACAACAATATAGGCGGTCTAATATAGAATATAGTTGCTACAAGTATTTTCACTTCATTACAGCTTCATGCAACTATCGATTTCAAAGTGTGAGAATTATATGGAGTGAAAACCATTTTATCTATGTGAAAATATTTTTTCGAATAATTGGAATAATTCGAGTAATTCGAGTAATTGGAGCCCGTCATCATAATGTGAGGATTATGTCAATAAGCTGGGACATTTATTGAAGATGCCACTTGACAGTGTAACAGTTCGGTTTCTCAGGCTGGCTTCAACTCATTTTCCAGTGCAGCGATATGCATGGAATGGTCGTTGGATGAAACGTGTGACATTGCTAGAGACATCTTGAACATGATTGACTTATAAAAAATCAGATTTTCCAATTTTTTGTCGTTGACTGTCAGCCAAATATTTTTTAAATACGTGTATAAATATTCTACCGACATAAGCGTGCGAAGTCACACCTAATCATTATAATAAAACTAAAACGTTGATTTCTGCCATTTGAGTTTTTTTTTAATATTGATTGTTTGCCTTGGATTACAATACAATCATGGTATGTCTTGAAGCAATTAAAATAAAACTATGCTTAAAATCAAAAAAGATTTTTTTACTAAAATATATCTCAAACTTGAATTGTCGAAATTTTGGACATTTCCATGTATTTCGTCATTAACGACACGGGTTTTGCCTTTCGACATTACCAGACATTCGTGTGCTTGAATGCCTGAAGATGCCGAAAGGTGAAACCCAGGTCGTTAATGATGAATTAAATGGAAATGTACAAAATTTTAGCACTTCAAATTCGATATTGAAATTCCATGAAGCACCCTCAGTCGATATCTTCAATTAAAAGATCTGCCTTTTGTCATTTTTTTCTCTCCTTTTTCGGTTCAAAATTAATTAAAAGTTAAAACAAATTTATATAAATGACTAGGTATATCAAATAAGCAAATGTTGAAAAATAAGAAAAATCAATTTCTCTTTTTTGCACCCCAATGTTTAATGAACTGATGTTATTGTTGCGAACTTTGTTTCTTTATTATACGATGCAATGAGACATAGTCACTACTAACTGACGTCGTAAGAGGTTCGCGAAAAATGCCAAAGTAATAAATTATTCAGAATGTAATTACAGAGTGAGAGAAATTCGTCTGCACAATAGACATAAATTTCTTTATGCAATTCAAGGAGATTGCATGGGTTGAATGTACGATGCAAAATGTAACTATTATAATAAAAAAATGAATATAGACAAAAGAAGGTTCAAAAATGTTATCTTGTCCAAGATCTTTTATTTTTGCTACATATATATATATATATATATATATATATATATATATGTATTTATTTTCATTTAATTATAGATGATTCTGTTTGCTATTCGCCTAGGGTGATTGGTAACTTTCCAGTTTCAGCTGTATGTGGTAAAAGTATTCGTAAAGAAATCACATGCTCCAAAATGATGGTAAATCAACTAACTTATGATTTAAAAATATAAGTACTTACTTAGCACAGTATTGTGAGTTTAATGTAAATCTAGATGAATGAACAATATAAATATAGAGTTCTGCTTTTAAGGTGTTACCTGTCAATTCTTGTTGGAAAGACATTATATTTTAAAAAATAAAACACAATTCATTTGTACTACTTCCACATATTTATAATGATCAGGACCGGCTTCGGTCATCACGAGCATTATCAACTGATCAGTTGATAATGCTCGTTATGAGCGAAACCGGTCCTGATCATTATGAATATGTGGAAGTAGTACAAATGAATTGTGTTTTATTTAAAAAAAAAAAAAAGTTCTGCAACAAGCAATTTAAAACTACATAATCTCGAAATTACATAATTGATGTTTATATATTACTGTCGAGTACCCGGCATGTGTTGCAATGCCACTCAAAGAAAGAAAGTGTTTGTGTTTTAATTCTGTTTATTGAAGTGCTTTTGGAGACACAATATTTTTTGTTTCTGTCTGGTGCGTACATGAATAAATCAGAAGATTTTCTGAGATGTCGCTATCCGTACGAATTTTATTCTTTATTTTAGATATATCGGGATTTTGAGATTGATTTTTATAAATAATAAGACCTACTCTAAGTTAAAAAGTTGAAAGTCGGACTCGGGCCTGATTGTACTATGCTTATGTCCTTTGCGCAAGTGCAAGCAATAACTTGACAAGGTTTGATCAGAATCGGATGAACGGTATGGCAGTGCATAAGATACGAACAAACCCACCATGATTTTAATATTTTAGATTATTTAAAATATATGTTGTAAAAATCCCTCCCACCGATACGATCCTAAGAACGAGAACAAATAGCTAACCACTTGTTCTTCTATATCTGCTCTCTTCGGAAAATACAGGTTGAGCAACTGAGTAACAAGCAGTTCTCTTAGAAAAACTTCTGTTGAGATACATACGATCCAAATGATCTACATTGGAAGAAGTAATGGTTAAAAAAACTGTTGTTTTTGTTTATCAAGTCAAATCACAATTGACATACTGACTTCTGATAGAGTATCTCAACATAAGTTGTTTGTTTTTGGCCGCTAAACCTCCCTTTTTCGGAAAAAGCTAAGAATATATAGATGGGGTAAGGAAATTACATGTAAAAAGCTGATCGCTCCCACTACACGCCGAATATAAGCATCACAAACATTCATGTTTTTGGTCAAAAATCTATACATCAACTCATGAAAGGGTCCGTTTGGAGATTCGTGCCCGTGGACACCACAACCGCGGAGAGCGAAAGCCCAAAAGCGTTGAATTGGCTACAGGACTGGTTATTTATATTAAAGTTAAAATACAGCTGATAATAATGATAATACCGAGTGTATCTAGGGTAGGTGTTAAAAAAATGTGTGATTGCAACTTTCCTAGAAATAAGTGAGAATGAAACTGGGCTATAAATTCGATACACTAACTTTTTTTATGTACTGCCTAGATACTTTTATGTCCCTTTGTATTTGGCAGTTGACGGGTATTTCTGTTTGTTTCTTCCAGCCAAAAGATCGTAGCTTCTAGAATTACACACAAGTATCATCGACCAGTATTATTTCGTTAGTAATGGATGACCATCCAGAATGCAGTAGAAAAATTGGAGTTCTCACTTATCATAAACATGTCCAGAGTTTTATTTGCTTTACCGTTATCACTTTAACCTTTTTGATTTTAATAAATCATATTAGATGATTATAAAAAGGCTAAAATAAACATATTGAGACACTTTAAGCCAGAGGTCACAAACCAGTGGTCCGCGAGGTAATGACATTGGAGTCAAGAAACCATAAACACTTTTCAAATATCACACCACACTTCTTCATTTGCTATTACAAAACATGCGTTATTCCCATTTTATAATGAAACATGTAAATTTTATGATCGCTGTTTTATATATTTTTGGACCGCTTTACAAAACAAACATGTAAGCGGTTTGCGGGATTTAAAATTGTTAGTTTGGTGGTCGGTGAGGTCCAAAAGGTTGCTTACCGCTGCTTTCAACGATACTGTAGCTGTTGGTGATTATGAAAAAAACACTAAAGAAGTCATGTAACTTGACGGCTGAATTGCTTTATGGTTTTTTCAAGGAGGAAATCATTTACTGTCATATTGTGTATTGTACATCATGATTTGATGTTTTTTATCATTCAAAAATGTTAAAAATTTCTATTAAATGTATTTAATTCTATCAAATTAAATTTATTAAGATGTAATAATATTACTTTATGATTATAGAACACATATTTGTTTTCTTTTGGTGGGTTACGTCCTTTTGGCAGGTCCGCTGAAATAGAGTCGCATTGGATTATTTACTAGGTGATCCAGTTTGAAAGGTACAGTAGGCGTATGATGTTTTTACGACCTTTTGACGGCCGATGTTAGAATGGAGATATGTATTGAATTTGATTATAAAGCGATTTCAAATATAATAGGGTGCCACGTCATGTGAACTCAAGATAGTATTTGTAACCACATAAATGTGGATGACATAAACAACACAATTGTGTGTATGGTGAAAATAAGTAACCCATAAAAATATTTTATGCAATTCTGTGGCGATCGAAGAATGGCCGAACTGAGTAACTTTGCCAAGATTACCAAATTTTTCACTGTTTCAAAAATAGTTATAATATCTTCGTTTAAAATCATTGTTTTTTAAATAATGCAAAGTTTGCAATATTTTGATGCTACCAATTTCAAATTTATTTGCTATGAGCTATGAGGAATTAAATCATAATCGATGATGTTTTGGTCACTTGATGTAACCCTCAAAAAAATGCGAAAATGAATTAATGATTGGATCTCATTTTAAAGACGACAGAGTAGGTCTCGGTCAAATGATGTTAATTAGAAAAATAAATTTACCACTTTTTTGAAAGGAAACATCATTTTACATTTGTTTTAGGTTTAAAAATTCTGACCCGGCCACTTAATGTAAGCCACTATTATATCGACACACCCTACGTATAATCCCTTATCTGAAAATATAAGGATTTACAGGAGTGCATTTCGAAAATTCATAACGCAATTCACCATATCATGTTTTCGATAAAACGGTTTTTACTCTCTCCTAAATAATTTTAATTTCAGGCTTACATTAATTGGCCAAAACGCCGTCGATATATATTAAAATCGTAATGGCTATTTCACGGTATAAAATATTTCATGTATTTGAGTTTATTTATTAAATTTAAATGAAGGATAATTTTCCGCTCTATCTTTTGATGTGAAGAACTTTATATTAACTACAAAAAATCTAAAGAGATTTTCGATTTAATTATAATATTTTGTTATTGATGACTTTTAAATTACATTTTATGTTGATATGCTTACGACCATCATCAATGCGACTACGACATAGTTTGAGTTGTCATGACGGCATTACAGTAGCCAAATAAAAATTTATTTTGTGGCACAAGATTCGGCCACAGACAATAAAAAAGATGCCTCTAATGGTTTTCCTTATATGGACCACACTCCAGTCATCTGGTAGTGATAAACGAGTTATGTTCCAAAAACAGCAGTGTCCAGTTTGACAAATTGGTTATCTCTACTATATAGCACAAAATACATGTAGAAATATGTATGTTTGAATGTCTGTTGGTCACAACAACTCCTCCCAAACGGCGTACACTAGCGACGAGAAATTCACACGTCATTCTAGCTGCAATTGTTAGCTCAACTGCGCAATTTTCAACTCTCAACATTTAACTTTTAGCCTGAAACTGAAAACGCGATATTTTTGACGCTTAAATGCGGAATGAAAAAAGTAATAATAATAGTCGCCTAGCAACAGCTCAATACTTATATATTCTGCAAGTGACAGTTGAGATAGTAACGCAAATGCAAATATTTGTGTTAAATATTGAGTTTCATGTTTGTGATTGGTAAATTCGTAGAACTTGGTGTGCATCTTGAATCATCATTGAGAATTAGCGTATAACTCTGATCGTATGTTTAAGCTGTGGCGCTGCAGGAGCCATTATTAAATGCAGATCAATAAGCTATCTATCGAGAAGTTCTGCGGGGTCATAACAAGAGTGCAGGTGGAAAAATTGTCATCTTTTATTATAGCTGGTTTCAACTTTAAACACTATTATTAATTGGTGGACTATATTTTGTGGGTGTAACAAAATAGGTACGGTTGAGGGTGATATTTTCAAATTTCAAAAAAATTTCAACATTAGCTAGCCAATGTGTAAATTTAATAACCTTATATAAGCTTTCTCTGTCTTAGGCGAAACCGGGTAAAAATATTAGTAATATATAAAAAGCTGTATAAAGTTATATAAATGTTATCAAGGGAACAAAATGAATTCCTCTCATATTGATGGCTAAGCAGAGCTGTACAGGGGTGATTTTGAACAATGCACTAGTGTGTTTGATAGTTTTATAATTTCTGTGCAATCGGTAAAATCTCAATTTTTTGATCAATTGGTTCCAAGGCCGATTTCTGGCATTGTCGAATATAAGTTGTTACTTTCTTTAAAATTTAATTGCTTATCTGTGATGCATTCTCTCGCCGAGAGACATGTCTTAATTATTATTTCAAATGATAAGAAATAAAAATATAATATGTCAGCCTCTGTGGTTTAGTGGTAAACGCTTTAGTCTAGATAGCAATTTTTTACCATGTCCACTCCCAATTTGGAGCATACGGCTTCCTAATGTAGATATCTCAACAGAAGTTTTCGAAGATATGTTTGTTACGTAGTTTCTCACTCTCTCTTTGTTGAGGATAGTAGGGATAGAAGGATAGGGTTAGGGCAGGAACAGTTGTTAGCTAATTGCTCTCGCTACGCCCCATTTTTAGGATCGGATGGGTGGGAAGGAAAAAAAAGCGAGAAAATGGAGCTTGGTTAAAGTTCCGGAACGGTCAATATAAAATTAACATTTCAGGTTTTGGGCATGGTTGCTTTGCAGATCTTTTTTCCCCGAATTGATTACGAATAACATTCAAACTTTTCATTTAGTTAATCTCATGTAATTTACAAGTTTCAAAACATTACACATTGGCCAAACATGATAGTTGTCATACTAAACGTTTTTAAAAAAATATTCAATAAATAATAATATATATTCATTTACAATGGAAGAATCCTTAAAATGTATCACATTAATATGTTCCACTTTCCACTTAGGCACCGGAAATGAGAAGTATGAACAGTTTACTGAATAATTTTTAAAAGATGTTTGTAAAAAAAGTTCACCGTTTTATCAGAAAATTTACTGCTCTTCCTTATGACTAAGTGTCATATGGTGTTGGGAAAAAAATAAACACATTAATTTTCATTGTATTCATTATGTCTCGAGACATTTTAAGGCCAATGTTCACATACGTACTTCCCAAATCTTTGAATAAATACACAACTCGTATAATATCACCATAAATTTCTAGAATCCTGCTGATTTATTGCCTGCGATATATGTACTAGCATAACACTGTATATTAAAGGACCTCTATTACAGTGCCACTAAAACGTTTCGTGTAGTGGACCGATGTTTTTTTCAAAGCCACAACATTTGTGGTGGAAGAAAGATGATACACATGGTTATAAATGTCTCACTATTTGCGCGGTTTTTAACTAACTTGGTTTATTGTTGTGGAAATTAATTTTTAATATAAAATGGTAACTTTGTTATTCCACTGGCTTTATCACTAACGTGACGCGTTTCGCTTCTTTAAGAAGCACCTTCAGACCAACTATATCGCAAGGTTATTTATTTCTGGTTTATGATTACAGACCACACTCACTGCCATTGTTCAGTATATGGACTCCTTATATAGCATCTAAATTATATTGTTGATTGTTATTTAAGTAGTGAACTAATCTTTATCGTAACCGTTTTTTTCGCGATTTCCGAGCGTTTGGACTCCTGATGGAGGTATCTCAAAAGAAGTTTTTTTTGCTAGAACTGCTTGTTACTCTGTTGCTCAACGTTTTTTTTTCGGGAGAGTAGAGATGGGAGATAGAAGGATAGGGCTGATAAAAAACCCGTAGTTAGCTAATAGCTCCCGTTACGCTCGTTTTTAGGATCGGTGGGGTGGGAGGGAATTTCATACAACACAAACATCCATGTCTACGAACAGAAATTCATAAATCATTCAACTAGAGACATCCGTAACTTAAGCAGACAACGTTTAACACTTAACCACACCCCACTAAAAAGTTTACCGTAAAAGATAAAGATAAACTTAAAAGAATGACAAAATTCTCATGTTGGCTTTGCAAACGCCGAAAGAAGAAGTTTGATGAAACCTTTGATATTCTTCAAAAATCAATGCAAGAATTACATTGATGACATGGCAGATTAATGTTTCCATTTTATCCGAACCAGGCACCAAATATTGACCGTTTATGTAAATTTCAACAACCTTGAATGAATCTTCATTTTTAAAAACACTTTCTTGTATGTAACCGCGAACATATAACTTTTAATCTTCAGACCACAATTTGAGTAGCACAACTCTAAAAATATACAATAATATAATACTTGGTACGCTTTTCTGGATAAGGCTCTAAATAAAAACACAATCCAAGTCCTTATTTTCATTGAAGATTTTTTTTTATCTTAAGAGAATGTTCTCACTATTTTACGTAATGAATTATTGTGGAACATATTTCGTGACAGTAATAATGTTATTACTACTTGATGTTATTATTAACAATGTAATGTATTTTGTAATAACTTAGGTTTTGGTTTGATTACTATTTATCCAAAACTAAATTTATAAATTCACAACTTCGGCATAAGGTGAAAAGACCGAAATCCAATTCAGTAAATAAAGAATCGAGAATAGATAATCTTTGCAGAAATGATTTCCGAAATGTTGAAATGGCGAAAATGGCGATACAGGCAGAAATCTGTATTGGGGATAATGCAAAATGGCGTATTTTAAAGAAAAACCCAACGAGTGAAGAAACAATGAGAATTATTCAGCATTAAAACATACTGAAGAATAATTGATTCCATATTAAAAAACACAGTATAGACTTAGATGTAAATATGTCAGAAATTAAATTAATGAGATCGAAATATAAACCGATTAATCAGTGGTCATTTTTCTGCTTCAATAATCGTGTATATTGAGCAAAGTTTTTAGACACACCCGTTGTCTAATTCAATGATCCAAACCAAATAACTTTGCCCTTCACACTGTTGACTCTACACATGTGATTGATATTTTCACAATCACCTTTTGCGTTTATTCAAAAAGAAAAAAAAAAACGGTTTTAATAATGTGACATCTACAGCCGTTTAGGTTTGATTAATAAGATTGATGAGTACGATATAAATACGTGTATAGAAAATGTTTAATTATTATGGATAACTCAAATTAAGCTCTTCAATATTTTATATGAATTCGGCAGTAATTTTGTGGAAACACTTTTAATATAGTTGAATATCTAAGTTAAAAACTTTAATTTTATATTAAAATCTTCATAGGAATTAAACGAATTTTTATTGAAAGTTCAATATTCAATATTGAATGTTCAATATTTACAAGAAGTTTTCTCATATTTTCCTTATACAATAAAGGTAGTAGTAAAAATGTAAATGTAAACATCACTCTGGAAGGATAGATAAATAAAAGCCTAATAATAAATCAGCCAGAACTCTGAAGCTTCGCTTTGCTAAACTACATGTTTTCAATAGAAAGTAATTAAGTGTTTTATTTACGACATCGATTTTGCAATTCGTATTGTTATGGTAATTAGTACTATTATCGTTTGTGTCTTACCGTCTCCCCACGTTAAGAAGAAAGAAATAGTCCCATGACCCTTCATTGTTTATTTTAAAAATAAATAACCTCGCGATATAGTTAATCTGAATATGCTTCTTAATCCGATGAACGCGCTGGATATGTTTACATGTCTAAGAATTTATCTCGTATTTCCGGCCAAACTAGAAGAAAACACTATGTTTCAAAAAATAGTTCAATTCTTTTGGTAGCGAAATTAGGCAACAGATCATGAAAATTTTAAGTAGAACACAAGGAAATATATTTTTAAAAATAACTCTCGATATTCAATCATTCGAATTTCAAATTTGGATTATTGAGATTTTGTACACTTCCATGTATTTCGTCACTAACGACCCGGGTTTCGCCTTTCGGCATCTTCAGGCATTCGAGCACACGAATGGACTCGAACTGACAGACAGTAAACAGATTTGATTGATTTCCAAAAAATTTTTAAATCAATAGAGCCCAGTTAAATTCTTTGCCAATTCTGAATGAGCAGCTGAACCTTCCTAATTCTCCGTTATTATATCCTATACGTTGAAACACCTAACAGTCACTAAACGTGGAATGATTGTATATATTTACCCTTTCGTCGAATTGCATCCGGTCGAAACCCACAATGCTATTATAATTGTAAAATCACTGGTATTTCTAAAAGAAGTTGGAAAGCGGCAATTTGCCACTCTGCTAATGGGTTGTTTACAAAATAAGGATTAAAGCAATTCTCGAAATGTTAACTCAGGTATCAGTGTGGCTCTCAGACGTATAATATCTTACTTCGTAAATAATATTTGTCGTATTTGTATCTTCTATATAAACGTTAGACACTGTTTACTGTCTGTCAGTTCAAGTCCATTCGTGTGCTCGAATGCCTGAAGATGCCGAAAGGCGAAACCCGGGTCGTTAGTGACAAAATACATGGAATTGTAAAAAATCTCAAAAATCCAAATTTGATATTGAAATTCCATCAAGCACCCTCAGTCGATGTCTTAAATTATATTCGAATTTCAGCTTTGAACTGCCGATACGCACCATTAATCGTCAGCCGTATGTTTTAAACATACTTATGCAGATACGCGCTTGCTTGTGTGCGTGTTAACGGTGTATATGAAGACTGGCCGCAGCCATTTTGCTTGCAAAGGCATTAAAAAAATTTCAGCTTCTTCACTTTCTTCGATTTATTTTAGCGAGAATGCGACGAGTTTAGTTTATTTCTTGATGTCTTTTAGTTAACTAATATATATTTCATATAATTTCCCATTTTTTACTGTTAAAATTGATCTATTTTTAGCTATAGTGAACGTTTTAACAGATCAGTTGACTGAACATAAATTCGTGCGAAAACGTCTCGTGCTGTTAGGATTAAAGAAGCGAAACATGTGTCATATCTTGTAACAAAGTCAGTGGAATATCAAAGCTGTTATCTTTAATTTTATATTAATAGTAATATTAAACACTTCTATCGAGAAAAATACGAGATATAATTAGGTAAATGTCTACAGAGAAAATATAAGATAAATTAATTTTCTTCTATAAATAGAGAGCGAGTCTAGCCAGTTTAGCTTGAAAAAATAATAATTTTAAACAGACTTGCCTAGAGTTTTTAAATGAATAATATTACCACGTCTAATTAAATACGCCTTTCGTGAATTCTCAGGTTTTCATAAATAACAGTTTATCATTTTGACCTTATAAGTTAGAGATAAAAAAGCCACTGAAAAAACAGAAAACTGTGGTTTCATCCGTTAAATAGCAAATATACTTACATTCTTATGCAATTTTCTGAAAGTTTTATTGTCCATTTGTTATGTTTAAATGTATTGGTCTAGTGTGATGATCATATTTAGAAAGTTATATTTGACAGATATCAAATCCGGAGGCTACTGTCAAAGTGACAGATAAACGGATTAACACGAATATTTTATGTAAATTTATGATAAATAATGAATTATCGTAATATATATTTTAAGAGGCTCATGCTCTACCGAATGAGCTGGCAGAAGGGTCAGCGTTGTTTTCTTCGATTGCAGTATCCACAGGTTCGATATCCAACGTGAAAAAAATCATTTGTCAATCAATTTTGTTATGTCACTCGTTGTACGTTTGGTAGGTCGGAGGTCCTCGAAACAGTATTATGTAATGGCTAGATGTTTGCCATCTATTAAGAGTCAAAGTTGATAGGTTTTTACTTCTTGTTTATGTTGGGTAATTATGTCAGGCTAATTACAAGAACTTTGTTCAGAGGGTAGGTGATGAAATTACACAACTAGTGATTTTATTTTAACTGTTTATTCAATTCGAGAATTACAGATACAATATTTTGTGTGTTATTCTGCAGGGTGTAACAATATAAGTGGTAACCAAATTATGTTGTAATAGATATTATATAAAACAAATTTTAGTGGGTTTCTATACGATAACAATTATAGTTTAGAGGAAATGCAGATGTACTCATAGTTAATGCTCGAATTCGTAGATAAGATGTATTGTTTTAACGGTCATTTTCGGCTGGGTGATAATATTATTAAGTAAGGTTCAATTACTAACTATAACAGGGTAGTTAAATAGCTTATATTATGATATAACTTATAATTAATATTAAAATAAGGTAGCATACCAAATCCTTAACAGTTCGATGGAATGGATGTATATGATGTGATGGAAGAACGTTTAAAATTTTTAAATCTTGTCAGAAATATGGCGACGTGTGTATATGAATTCATATTGAAATGATTTTGGGGTGTCATTGTAAATATGTTGTCAGAAAACCAACAAGACAGTTTACTCGCAATGTCAAGGAAGATAGTTATAGTCAAAGAAAGAAAAACATATTTTCAAGAAGAGTTAAACCTTTTTTGACTCATCATTAGTCAATGTGAGGAGGGAAATCAACATAGCGTATACCAAAATTTGAATGGCGTCAATTATTATGGACGACGCGTGTGATATTCAGTGCACATTTTGCAAACCACTGGACACCAATGGAATTTTGATGATTTGCTTTCGAATATATTAAAGTGGCATTTCAATACATGAAAAACTCTGACAGCCGATTAAATATGTGGTTATTAACTACAGTTTTAACAACCAGTTTGGTCAATCTGTTAATTCAATTTTTATATTGTTTTATATCTCGAAGAAGTTGTAAAAATGCTAAAGTCAGTTTAATTTGTCGCATTTTTTACGTGGTTGCCAAATCCTCCTTTTAGGAATGGTTCCTCGAATAAAAGTATACACGGAATTATATATCTTTAATATAATTTAAGATAATTTAAGACATCGACTGAGGGTGCTTGATGGAATTTCAATATCAAATTTGGATTATTGAGATTTTGTACACTTCCATGTATTTTGTCAGTTCGAGTCCATTCGTGTGCTCGAATGCCTGAAGATGCCGAAAGGCGAAACCCGGGTCGTTAGTGACAAAATACATGGAAGTGTACAAAATTTCAATAATCCAAATTTGATATCTTTAATAATTAATAAACACCATTTTTTTGTAAATCTGAGATTTTATGTGTTTGAAAAACTAATCTTTTCGCAGGGTGAACGTAAATCACATACAGGTATCTTTGATCAAAAACCGCCACGTATTACACATTTCCCAATTAAAATAACGTATCTAGAATTAGAAAATTTCTTAAAGGATTTTCCACAAAAGAACTTTCAAACACACAAGCATCTGCTTGAAATTATTAAATGCAAATAATTACCGTGGTAACCAATCAAAAACCCAAAACGAGGTAAAAACGTAATTAAAATTGTTCTTGCTTGTAAACATTAAGCCAACACACCAAAAGAACAGCGTTTGCCTAAGCCAATTATGAAAACAGACAAGTCGACTTAAAGATTATATTCAGTATTAAAGGATTGGTCTCGCGGGCATTGTGGCTAGCGAAATGTACGCAGAGTGTGGAATTAACAAACAATACTTCTTGAATACAAGATAAGCTAATTTGATAAAAGGATTTACATTTTATAGTTATCAAATAATTTAGTAACCCAGACAAAGAATGAAGTAAAGACAGACATTTTTTCGTTTTATAATACAAATTATAAATGTACATAACAAATGATGCCAAGAAAGCTTTTGTATTGTCTATGAAATATAAATTTCTGACGTTTGTCTGGTGAAGAAGTTGATATATATACATAGTCATAGAGAATAGAAAGCATTTTATTGAGTTCTCAAATATTGAAGACCTAAGAAGAAAACTTAGAATAATTGGTTAAGGTTTATTAGAGTTAACTGGTTATCTTGCGTTTGTGGTAACGTTGCAGGCTTCCATTATACGATAAAGAGCTTAAAAATTGTGAATGTGTAACCTGATCTTTTAATCAATGTGTTATGACATTTGCACAATTTAAATCTTGTATACATAATTTTATCTGCTTTGTTTCTTGCCAGGTTAATCTTTTACATACATGGACTCGAACTGACAGACAGTTACTGATTCAAATATGACAATAAAGTAATATAATTTTTTGATACTGTTATTGCATCAGGCACCCTCAGACCAGTGAAATAAAGATATCGATAATTTACGAGCATGCATTCTCACTGATTACTCTCAGATATGTTCTCAGCCCTTCCTACAGTATTAGCTATTACTGAATGAGTAGAATAGCATTTTTCCTAATTCATTTTTTACTGTGTCTTAAAAATGAAATACGTACTGCTAAAATGATCAATTATGGTCCGTATTAGGCTTACGGAAATATGATAACACGATGAAATATAAAAAGTCAAAAAGACTTACTTAAAATTCTACAGGAACCGTTTTTGTCATTAATAGATCTGATGCGGCATACGTAGATTAATAATAATGAAAATTACGCAGAAAAAGTTCATATGTCTTGTGATGTAATGGTGTATTTAATAAATATATCAATACTTCCTTATAATAGAGTTCTGTTGGGGTGAAATGGATACTGACTACATGAACTGACAAATAATTACTTACCACAGCGAAAATTTCATTCATACTATGTTTTGAGCAAGAACAATTGATCTTAAAAGTTATCCAGGCAGCAATCATTTCTAAAACCTTCTTACTCAACAGAATTAATTAGTGGCTTGATAATAATATATTAAAGTATTATTAACATAAGGTTAATTATCAACAAAAACATGTTGTTAAATATACATAGTACAATAAAAATGTGGATATTTGTTTAAACGACATATTTACGCGCCGACAGCTATTTTGTTGACTAAAATAAACTGTCACCAAAGCTGTCTCTTTATTGAATTATTTTAATAAGTGTACCATTTATTATGTAACTTAAACAAGTACCCGAGGGCCCAACGAAATAATGGATAGTGGTTTATTGTTTAAGTTGTCACTTTGCTATAATTAATTATTAAAGAAACTGTATAATTAATTATTATATTTCAAACTATTATACTTCTGAATGTTAAGTATTGCGGAAAATATCTACAATATGTAGTCTTCTATTATTAAATTGTTTCGAGTTTCAGTGAGGTGCTACGGTAGAATGGTATGTATATAGGGAACAAATGTATTATTTTAGAAGAGCGTTTATAGAAATATTCGTATTTGCTTGTATAATAGAAGTTTACCCAAAAAATGAATTATATTACAAATTGAATTGAATGAATTGAACATATAGGTATTCTCAGTACCAATAAGGCTTTAATAACGTTCTGTAGGACTGCTCCAAGATGAATTCTGATTAAACAGAGCTTTTTTAAACGGTCCGTCTTCACATCGGTCCGTAAAGTCACGTTAGCACGAGGCTAACTACGTGTGATTTAGGGATCCCCATAACTTCGATTCATCACTGGAGTCACTAAGCTCACCCAAAACGAAGAGCTTTCAGTATACAGATTATAATCTGGATACTTTATATCAGCATGATTTAAGCGGCTGAGATAGTCACACTTCATTTTTATCTTTTCATCAGTATATGACTTAATGGTTAAAAAAATCCTTTTTTCTGTCGATAGAGTTGTGGAAGTACAGTAAAACATTGCCTACATGTACATAACCAACTAAGCACTGAGGGAAAAAGGCGAAATGATGAGTCATTCAAAGTGGTGATTTTATCTAACCTTGAATAACAAAACATCGCATGTTATTAGAGAGTACTATAATATCAGCTTATTTCGCTTGCTAGACGAGACGGCACTTGTACTCTCGCACTCGTAGGATTGCTTATGAATGAAACATTAAGGCTTATATCTGAGGCTCGGGCTAGAGGATAGAGTGAGTAATTTATGTGAACTGAATCAAGAGACATGTGTGCTTAAATTCGACGAGTTGCTATTACTTATTCCGCTGTATGGGCGTTGTGTACAGCGAAGATTTATACGAAGAGCAGATTTTAAATTCAAATAATTTCGTAGTATAATGTACGATATTTTGTATATTTTGTGGGAAACTATTTTAGTATGAATTGATTAAATAAAATTCATTTTTGGATATTTTCATTATCAAGCGTCAGGATTAGAGATTCCAAATAGTCATCGCAACAATCACTTAATCATAAGGTTTTTTTTTTCTATTTCATTGTTTGTTGATCACAACTACTCAAAATACTTCCTGATATTTTAAAATAAGGTCATTGGCCTCTGCAAAAACTACATTAAGACTGTAAATATAATATATTATTGTTATTTTATTCATGTTTTGTCAGTGCCCGTGGCGCAGTTGGTAGCGTCGTGGGCTACGGCTACGGATGTCTCGGGTTCAATTCCCAGTGCGGAAAGTTTTCATAAATTGATATTTCAATCGATTTATGGATTTCTGTTCGTAGTCTGAGTGTTTATGATATCTAAAACTCGGCGTCCGTGGCGCAGTTGGTTTCGTCGCTGGCTATGGTTACGGATGTCTCGGGTTCAATTCCCGGTGCAGACGGTTTTCATAAATTGATCTTTCAGTCGATTTATGGATTTCTGTTCGTAGTCTGAGTCCTTCCTCCCACCAATCCCATCCTCACGGGGCGTAACTAGAGCGATTAGCTAACCACTAGTCTTGTCATAACCCTATCTTTCTATCCCTACTCTCTTCGAAAAAGAAAAGAGAGGTTGAGCAACTGAGTGACAAGCAGTTCTCGTAGAAAAAATTCTGTCAAGATACCTTCATTAGGAGACCATATGCTCCACATTGGGAGCGGACATGGGAAAAAAAACTCCCTCCACACCCACCCATCTCATCCTCACGGGGCTTAGCGATAGCAATTAGCTAACCACTAGTCCTGTCCTAGCCCTATTCTTTCTATCCCTACTCTCTTCGATATAGAGAGGTTGAGCAACTGAGTAATAAACAGTTCTCATAGAAAAGAGTCTGTTGAGATACCTCAATTAGGAGACCATATGCTCCACATTGGGAGCGGACATGGAAACAAATTTCATGTTTTGTTATGAAGTTTTCACAAATGTCAAATGCAAAAAAAAAGAATATAAATCTGATACAGATCATCAATGTCTTACTTAAATTTTATGAAATACTGATTAGTTATTTTAAGTATTTTTTTTTACTGTGAGTAGTAATAATTGTTACGCATAATGAAATTTTAATGCATAATTCATATAATCGTCTGTTTTTGTCTAGGCTCGATGAGTTATTGAAAGGTATACTTTCATGAACGTCTCGACAGCTGCGTAGAACAGTAGTAAAAGACACACAAATTCTCACTTGGTTGATTTGCATCTTATCCGAAAGCAATATCTTTTTGAGTCACAGACAAACGAAAACTGCCACCCCCTGTCAAAATGCCCCCTTTGCCTGACTGGGAAAAAACTCAGCAAAATATTTTCTCCCATGTCAAAGTCATCTTTTTTATGATAACAAAATATTCCATTGATATACGAGGCGAAATATTGTGCGTAGATTTTAAATAGCGATTTTTTCCAATAGGGGACGTGCTTTGGAATTTAAACGTTCATTGATAATTAATTATAGATTAGGCTATTTCAAATAGTATGAAAAAATATGATGGTTTCCTATGTATTTCCGTAGTCATAAATAATAATTTTTACAAATAGTTGAAAAGCAATGATTATTGCAGTTTTTTTTAAAAAATGTTTTGTATTGGTTAAAAAATATGTAATACAATAAAAGAACAAAATTAAAGTTCCACAAAAAATATAATATACGCTTAATAGCAATGAAACATCACAATTTCGATAGAAATGACAAAAAACCTGCAACATGCAAAGTATTATCAATAATTTATACTACTTATAGATTATTTATAACTCTTATGTAACTAAAAAACATTGCTATTTTTTCTATATCACGGATTTCATCAAGTAAATGTCAATAACAATAAATAAATACATTTATTTAATCATGTACGGAAAAACAGTCAAATTTATAACATACTTTTTAGGGCTTTCCTATGAGTTTGTAATAATTGTTTATGCGACTATTTTCCCAATTAAGCATAAAAGTCATTATTATCAATTCAGTATTAAAATTAATTCAGTTGTAAATATAGTTATTAGACTTAGTGATGATATTTATTTCTTACTTCGTATTATATATTAACAATATAAAATATGTACTAACTGTCAGTTCGAGTTCATCCGTGTACTTAAATGTCTGAAGATATCAAAAGTTGGAACACAGCGTTAGTTATGAAATGCATGATAATTTGAATAATTCAAAATTGTTATTAAAATTCCATTAAGCACTTAGGGAATATCTTAAATTTTACAGCTTTGTTCGAAACAACAAAATATTAATAATATTTCTGGTGCAATATTTCATCGTCGGGTCACCACATAACAAAATATTTTCTTTTCTTGAGTTTTTCTTTCATTTTTTTTCTGAGAAAATCGGTCTACTATCTTCGAATCGCGTCAAACCAATATAGCAAAAGGCAAAAGCCACCGTTCAATAAATCTACTTAATGTCGTCTGCAATTTTTGTTAACACAATATGTCCCTTTTATTGATTTTTTTTATATTTTTTCCTATTTTTTTCAAACTAAGTCTAACTTCAAACGTATTATATTTTAGAGACGTTATGATTTCAGAAAGGCTCATTATGTTTTTTTTTTATTATTTAAAATAGGTTTACAGTGTTTTTTTTAAATTTCACTTATGCGTTATAAGAATTTTTAGTTCCTGACCTAGTAAGCCGGACTGGAAAAAAAGTTTTATTAAAACGATGACGAATCAAATTTTTTTATTAAAGTTTTAATCATGCATCTAAAATAAAGCATGATGCCAGCATTTTACATAGAGGACCACGAAGTTACACAATTTTAGCTACAAATAATGTAATATTTTTATTTCATTTGGTACCTGGCCAATTTTGATCTACGCTTTTTCAATTTCGGCTGTAGTTTTTAGACCCCTAGTATGAGTAATTTTTGGACTCATGCGAAATATAATGGAGTGTTACAAAATTCAGTTTGAAATTCCTTTCAAATTATTTAAAAATAAGGCGATGAGGTGAGGAGATGACTTATTATTAGATGATCGTTCTAATTACATCCTTTTCAGGACAATTAAGTTAGGAAGGAATGAAAATATTATAAATGGGTATTCCAACAATTCGGATATCGAATAGTAAAACTGAAACTATTCGACAAGTTTTTGAAGTATGAAGATAATACAAAAAATATAATAACATACTATTAAGTCATAATATACAGTAATAATTGAACAATAAAATTTTGATATCACTGGTATACATATAATATTTTTTTAGATATACTTAAATTATATAATAATTTACGACTAAATCTTTTCCCCTTTCTGTTAAATTCCAGATATAAACAATATAAATACAAATTCCAATACCGTTTCATTGAATTGTAATGCTAAAAATGTGCAGCTGCGTCGGATTACTCCAACTGGAATTATTTAAATTACGGCCTGTTTATGGGATTCTTTAGTCCCAAGTTGTTTGTCAATCTTAAGTATTAAGTATAATTTAAGACATCGACTGAGGGTGCTTGATGGAATTTCAATATCAAATTTGGATTATTGGGATTTTGTACACTTTCATGTATTTTGTCACTAACGACCCGAGTTTCGCCTTTCGGCATCTTCAGGCATAAATTATTTTATCAAGAAATTTTGGAAATCAATAGAGCCCAGTTAAATTCCTTGCCAATTCTGAATGAGCAGCTGAACCTTCCTAATTCTCCGTTATTATATCCTATACGTTGAAACACCTAACAGATGTCACTAAACGAGGAATGATTATATATATTTACCCTTTCGTCGAATTGCATCCCGTTGAAACCCACAATGCTATTATAATTGTAAAATCACTGGTAATTCCATAAGAAGTTGGAAAGCGGCAATTCGCCACTCTGTAAATGTGGTGTTTACAAAATAAGGATTAAGGCAATTCTCGAAATTTTAGCTCAGGTATCAGTTTACATAATTTGGTTGAGACATGCTCTGTCGTCTTTAAAATGAGAACCAATCATTAATTCATTTCCGTATTTTTTTAGGGTTACATCAATTGGCCAATACACGTCGAAATATATTTTTTTTCATAATGTATTATCATAATATTACTACGGCATTACAAAAAGCAAAAGGGCATGGTAAATAATCAATAATTTAATGTGTTTTTTGTGATCTGCCGTGATATGTGATAAATCGTGATAATTTTATTTAATGTTATAATATAATGCTATCGTTACAAAACATTACTTGTCTGTTAAATATTTGATTTTATTAAATTTGTATTTGTTTCAAATTGATCGCTATTTCAGTCATGCAGAAAATTGAAATTTGGCTTAAAATAACAATGCAAACAAAAATTGTTTGTAGAGAAATTTCTCCGAAATATTTATTGATAAATATTTACTTTCAATTTTATGGACAATACCGGAAAATAAAATTTATAGGTTGTTAAAAAAACAAGCTAGTAGAAGTTTAATACATTTTATAATTTGAGTTTTAAACAAGTATTTGTTCAATCGATGGTTGCTTCAAAAATAGTAACAACTCAAACTTATCTTGAATAGATAGTTTATTAATTTTAAACAAAAAATATTAAAAATTTACAAATAAAAACAAACAAAATAGGTAAATAAAAATAAAAGTTGTTAGTTGATTTTTTAAAACTAAAATAAACGACATTCGAGTAATATAAAATTAAAAATAAAAAAACACTTTAATTATCAACTTTCAGATTTTGTATATAAATATCTAGTAAACAACAGACTTAACAAATAAAAGATATTTAGTAGTTAAAATTTCGGATGAAATTTGAAAATGGATGAAATATCCCTTTTTATTGTATGGTCCAAGTATCACCGCTCGTTATCTAGGCGTGATTGCCACATTATCATTAGGCTGCGGCAGTTTTAACGCGTGCCGAATGATGATTGTTCTTGTGATAAGCCACCCCCTATCCACACATCATATTTACATGTCGAATCTGTTTGAATCAAATATTTTTTAATAAATTTAAGTAGGTCTTACATAATATGAATGTATTGTGTGTTGAAAACCCACTTTACTATATAATAAACTGGTTGCTTTAACGGATACCTCCTTGTAGCTATTAGCTTGTTAACTCGAGTTATGCAATCGGCAATGAGGACGGTACTTTAGCTCGAACTGGGTTTAAGTCAGTCATTCAACTTCTCTTTTCAGGGTGAATGAGATTAGTAGAGGAGTGGTAATTAGCTAATGTTTTAGAGAGAGATATCAAACATTCAGATATATCCATATCTGTTTTGGCATTTATGATTATTTATCCGGCAAACTACCTGTTTATGGTTTATTGAGCAATGTCATAAAACAGCGAAACCCTCATTTACCCGGAAGTCGGGACCACGTTATTGGGAGTAGCGTAATTGGAGGAGTGAGTCTCCAAAAAAAAAATTAAGGGTTTCGTTTTTTAAGTGTAAAACTGCCAAAACTAAGAATAAACGAATAAAAAAATACATGGAGGAAGTATTTAGTTACTGTGTGTAGAGAAACGACAATCGAATGCGACCGCGCAATTGGAGGATTTGCGGCGAATTTTTCAATTCGGTGCGTAATTCGGGTAACGTTATTTGGGGTTCCACTGTATATATAATGGCGGTACCGGGATTTGAACCCGAGACATCCGTAACCGAAGCCAACGACGTTGACCACTGCTCTATGGATCCGAAAAATTTGATTTTTCAACCGATTTATGGAATTCTGTTCGTAGTCATAGATGTTTGTGATGTACAGAGTTCCCTGCCACCCACCCAATCCTAAAAACAAGGCCTAGTACTATCCTAACCTTATTCTAGTTTGAGCAACTTTGTAAACATGCAATTTTCTTAAAAAAATCTCCGTTACCTTTTCTAAGAGAAACTTCCATTAGGAGTTCATATGTTCCACACTAGCAGCTTACATGGTAAAAAAATAAAAATACAATGTTTCATTTGAATAAACCATGAAACGATAAATTTTCATAATGTTAAAATAGATTCGGAAGTCAATATTTTCTTTGAATTTACCATTCATGCTGTAAATTCTGTATAATTTTAATGTTGAAAAATACACTGTTATAAAATAAATGAGGTGTTTTTTATTCAATATTATACAAATCATCTTTTTACGATGCGAAATACGAAAACGTTAAACCTTCTGATGGAAGCGATAAAAATTCAAACAATAGATGTAACTCATGTATTAACAAAAGGAATACTTTTGTTCTTGCTGGTTAAAAATGGTATATGTTTTTGGCTTTTAACATAAGATATATAATAGTAATTTAACACTATTTTGTGTTACAATATTCCCTTTCTATCTTAAGCGCATTAAACAAATTTAATTCATTAGCAACAAATTATGCTGTTATTTTATTATCATATGAATACAGCTTAATTGATATGCAGTTCATGCTAGCGGTATACATCAATTCGCGTGAGGTGATATCAGATTTGATACTGAAATCACATCATTAATATGGAAACAGTGGCACACCTTCATTAATTTTACCACAATCGTGGCACTAATACAAGACGTATTGATCCACGACGCTTATTATTTGACTTACTACCAACAGAGAATGGACTGTGAAGTAAATAATAATGCTTTGTTAAGTTTGTATTTATTATTTTTAAGTTAGTGTTTCGCGAATAGAATTAAAATGTTAAGTTTTTTACTGTGTAGTTACGCTCTTTAAGTATTGATAGCGAGTCAAAAAGTAGTACGCAGGAACACTGATTACTAACAAATAATTGTGAATAGCAATAAAAGTTTTTTTAAATCTGACGGAAGGGAGTTTACCATAAAAATATGAAAATAATAAATTATAAAACTTTTCGTACGAGGATTTGAATCAATGGACACCACAACCGAGTAGAACAAACGCTCAGTAGGGTTGATTACTCGACAGCACACATTTTTTTTAAAGAAAACTTTTGCGATTTCGAACAGAATCCGTGACTTTATTTTACAAAACATGACGAAATTTTAAGTAGCTGTTTTTAAAAACAATTTAATAATGTAGTTGTCGTTTTAGAATATTGAGCTATCGGTATAAGTTGTTTTAATGGTGATCTATTATAAATCTATGTATTACTATTGAATGTAAAAAATAAAATTTTGTAACGGAATACGTTGAATCATGTTGTGTGGTTTGAATAATATACATACAAATTGAAAATGGAGACATATTCTCTTTAATGAAGTTTCAGTGCATGGTGTGGAAATATGCATTGCGGAAAATTATGCTTACCCGGAAAATTAGAGCCAATTGAAGTTCCAATTAATTGGTTATTCCACATAGAAACAATAAAGTAATAGTAATTAATTTATAACTATGTTTTTTAAATATTCCACGACATTTAATTTAAAATAAGATTGATTTTACTTTGCTAGTGAAGATTTTCACCTGATTAACAATGGTATTTATAAAAAGTGAATAAAAATATACGAATAAGTTAAAGACTGTATTCAATAACATGGTTTTGTGTAAATAGAAATAATTATTATTTTGACATAACTGTTAAAATTTGAACGGAATCTAAAAATAAAATGTTTATTTATTACAACATGTTTGCAGTAATATAAGTTTAATAATTTGAGTGATAAATTTTTAGTGTCCGACTAAAATGACCTATCTACGTTTCTTGTATAAATCAAGGGTAAACATGTTTTTGTACAACAACCTATCATTTCCGTTTTAAAATGTGAATTATGCGAATTGCGAATAAACATTTCAATACCAAAAGACTATGCTCATATAATAGAAGGAAGGACGAATTAAATTATCTGCTGAATAAACGTTTTTTTATGTATATAAATATAACCGGGATCTCTCATGATTGTAGAGCAACGATGCTTTCACTTAAATATAATTACATTATATATTTGTTTTGACTTATCTGATTATCTGTCACGCAGCACATACACACACTAGAGCATCCAATCCCGGACCCCTATAACGATCCCGGGATTTTGGGATTCAGAATTTCTCAAACCCGGAAATAATTCAGTGCTCCGAAACTGGTGCGCCGCGAGACGACCACAGGTGTGCCGCGACGCAGAACGTCCAAAATAAGAAAAATCGAGTATTTTAATATTAGAAAAAAATTTAAAGTCATTCGGTTGGTAAGCTCTACTCTTAAATTATTCTCGTAAAAACAACTATAATATTACTTTGACTTTTTATGGAATAATTGTATTAGTCTTTGCACGGATATTGGGAAGCATGTATGGCGAAAAATTTCATAGTGAAATTATTGCAAACAGTGGACGAATGTACCGAAATAATACATTATTAATTTACTACATTGCTGATATCTTCTGAATAAATTAATCAGAAAATGAAAAGTTATTGACACATTCTGACAAATTAAACAGATACTCAAACATTGAGACAAGAGTATATTAAAAATAGAAAGATTATTTTGGATTTGGCCAAACAAAAAAAGGGGCAATAATTGTATACGTTCGACATAGAAAGGCTATTTTTTTAGTTCCAACTTTTACAAATAATTTTTTTATAATTTGTACTTAAAAAAAAACGAAATTGAATTTTATTAAATAATATATTGGATACTATTTAGGTATGTCGTGGGTGGGAAAAGGTTGCCAAGCACTGGCATAATTGATCAGGATCCCGGATCCCGAGATTAGAAGCCCTGACCCACACTATTTCTGCTAGCGCACCGTTCACATTAAGCGTATTGTTATTTAAATCAATAAATTAAAATTAAATTATTTAGCCTACCTTATTTAATCATATATTATTATAGTTTATATATTTGGTATATTTTGAAGAAAACGAGACTTGATGTTAGGAAGTTATGTGTCTAATTAATTATTAATCACGCATAAAAAAGTTTTTTTTTACCATTTTACCGCTTCCAACGTGAAGTATTGTGATCTCCTAATGGAGGTATCTTAACAGAAGTATTTTATGAAAACTGCTTGTTACTCAGTTGCTCAACATGATTTTTTTCGAAGAGTGTAGGAATATAAGAAAAGGCTAGGACAGGACTTGTGGTTAGCTAATCGCTCTCGTTACGCCCTGTTTTTGAGGATCAGATGGGTGGGAGGAAGTTTTAGACATCACAAACATTCATCGCTACAAACAGAAATCCATAAATCGATTGAAAGGTCAATTTATGAAACTGTCCGCACCGGGACATGAACCCGAGACATCCGTAACCGTAGCCGACGAAAAAAATTTTTAGTTGTGATAAAAAAATCAGCAAAGTAAAACAGGTGTAGTATTTTTGTTTTACCTAACACATAAAATGAATAATTTAGATCCAAAAATAGTTAAAATTTAATCAACAAACATGAAATATTGAATAAGAAGCTCGATAGCGAACAAGAAAATAAACAGAGCAAGCATATAGGATTAGTAAACGAATCTCTTTGGATTGGTTGTATTGTGCGGTATCGGGTTATCAACACAACCACTGTATCTTTATCCCATTGTCTTCCATATTAGTCCCCTAATCCCGACGTTTCCAATGCTATTATCGTGCTCACTCATTTGTTTCTTTGGATAGTGTATACCATTTGTATGGGTGGCATTGTCTTATATTCAAGATATTTACGGGAATCCTACATACAAGCGGCTTTTGATTATTAAGCCAGTACAAGGATTTTACATAGAGTACATGAAATCATAAATAATCTTGCATTGGAAAATTAATCTAACGATTTATATATGTTTCAGAAAGGGACCTAACTCACCTTAATATAGAAACGCAGTGTTTAAAAATTAAAGGAAATAAGTGTTTGCATGAATCTTTTTGGATGATTCAAAGATGTTTTTTGCCTGTTTACACGGTATCTTACATCATTTACATAGCGTTGTTGGTACTATTATGTGGTCCGTATTTTTGACGGTGGAGCTGTTAATGATAGTGATCATGATGTTGATGATAATGAGGTGATGTCATAAGTTTGCTTCCATAATTTCCTTATATATATATATATTACAGGTCTGCAGGTATATTTACGCCGGCGCTCTCGCGGGTAAAGACAATTCAGATTCGGGCTCGGGCCGGACCCAGCTAAGGAATTTAATTTCCAGAAGAATATTTCTGACCACGTTCGGGTCATGAGTCAGCCATAAGGCAATGCTATTCATAACTTAAATAATTTGTTTCACATGTGTTATGAATATCGTTGGAAATATGGAAACAATAACATAAATGTTGTTTGAAAAATATGTTGAAAAAATATCGGGCTCTTTTGGGACTGAGAAAAATAAATATGAGCTTTTGGTCGGGTTCAGATAAAAAGTGTGATATTATGACTTGAAAATGTCGAGTTCGGACAGGGAAATTTTATATTAAATTTTGGACGATACAGCCCTTTAATATATAATTTTTTTACTGTCTCCGCTCCCAATATGGAGCATATCGCCGCCTTATGGAGGTATCTCAACTCGAAGTTTTACTATGAGAATTTCTTTTTGCTTAGTTGTTCAACCTATTTTTTTCGATGAGAGTAGTATATAAGGATAAGGCTAAGACAGGACTGGTGGTTAGCTAATCGCTCTCGCTACGTCCCGTTTTTTTTAGGATCGGATGAGTGGGAGTTAATTTTAGGCATCAAAAACATCCATGCCTGTGAACAGAAATCCATACATAGATTAAAAAAACAATTTATGAAACTGTCCTTACCGGAACTTGAATCCTAGACATCGGCACGAATCCAACTCTCTCCTCTAATATTAAACTATTAAAATATTGATGTCATCTTATGATGTCATCATCAAAAGCCATAAAATAAATTATTGAAATATGAAATTTTATTATATACAAAGTTTAACACAGAGAGATTGTTGTTACTTTAAAAAAAATATTTTATTCAATTATGACGCTTTTAATTTGAGCTAGAAGAGACCTTAATTTATGAAATGTATTTTAAATTCGGTTATTGATCAGAGCGTCTTAGTAGCTACCCAAGATTCGAACCAATCACGGTTCATATTTTATTAAATCTATTCCAGAGGTCAAAATGGAAAACTTAATCAACCGGAACGCTTCCATTTAAGTATGATTAAACCAATACATTCACAAAAATTAGGTCAACGATCTTAACGTAGGTATATTTGTGTTCATATTTTTATGAAGAGGTCAGTAAAAAAATACCATGTCAATTTGCTGTTGCGTAAAGAGTACAATATTCTAAATTCCACACATAAATAGAATACTTAAATTTTGCTATTATATAGAAAAAGTAATACTAAGTAAATTCATAGAGTACATTAAAACCATTAACAAATTGATAACTTACGGTAATTTAACTATTTAGATAGTTCAATTAACTTGGTGAGTGCATAGCCTTATAAGAAATGCAGATATATTGACTTTGCTGGGAATTAAATAAAGACACAACTGATCACTACGGTAAAGCTCTTGCCATAAGATCAAATAGTCTGATTATTGTATATATTTAAATGTATTTTAAAATGTTTTTTTCAGTCGAATAAATAGAATTATAATGTAATAACTTTTTTTATCTTGTATTAAAAAAGAATTACCACATAGAAACCAATAGTATTTTAAACGTTGGTCAAATTTGAGTAGACTTAGGCACTGGCTCAACGGAGCCTGTAGTAACCAGAAAGTTTGTCTGCAAATTTACTTCCGAGCTTCTTCTGTACGTGCAGAAAGCACCATACTTTATATGCGATAACGCTTTTCTAATGCGTGATTTCATTATTCCATGAAGTTATTTTTCGTGTGGAGAATATACGTCTGACAGCTTTATCAATTCTAGATATAAAGCTACATTAAATTAATACTGCTATCGACTCAGCGAAGTCCACATACAGAGAAAGGTCGATTCATTATTAAAGAAATAATTTTGCAATGTCACGATGGTTCCTGAAGATATTCATCAATATAAGCACAATTAAATTAAAATATATATTTATTCCAGATATGAAAACGGAATTGTCCGGATATTTTCATGATACAATATGTACAGAGCAACAGTAGAGCAACCGGATGCATCCATGTTTAAGTGGCTGAAATGGATTTTGTCACAAACCAGGAAGCGTGGCATGCATTTGATGCTGTATTTGTGTATTTCTCAAGTCATATTGATCACGTAATGCAAAACAACCACACATGATATATTTCGTCGCCGTGTATGCTATATTTTGATGAATTCAAAATATAACGATTTTTGGAAAACAAAACATAAATTGCATTTAAAAATAATTAATTTCCAAATATTTCTCTTAATAGCGTGTGGATGATTGTCGATTGATTTATTCTTTACTTGGTAATTATTCATTACGATAGCTTACAAGTGTAGTGAATGAAAGGAATCTTACAATGACAGTAGAACGCATTGATATTAGGTAGATTACATATGTACTTCTGTAGTTTCACCATTGTAGCCCTAAACAAATTGAGATTCAAAGTACGATTGTTTTTATAATCTATTGACTTAGAGTGGTTGTTGCCTGAGTCTACCTATGAATTACATTATTCAGTGCCACCAAGTACTTGAAGAAATTGAATAGTATTCTTCTGCTTTATATGCGATTTTATTCTGACAACTTAACAAACTTACTGACATTTTCTATGTCTTGAGATCTTCATGACTGCTGCATGTTTGACGGCGAATGTAAGACACCTTCAATTATAAGACACACCTTGAATGAAGAGAAAAAAATACATTAAAATCGTTCTGAAAGGATTGCATAATATTGTCAAATCTTTTTGGACAATGTTGTATTACTTTTTAAAATTGTAATTATACGAAAAAGGATACCCAAACAAAAGCAAGGAAAGGCACTATTTGGTACATTTTAGTACATCAAGAAGATACATTTGTGTTCTTTATTAGATAACTAATCTGGGTTAACTTTGCCTTTCTTTGCTGAGTAAGTTAAATAATAAAAAAATTTACTTTAAATAAAAATACATTGAAAATGAAATAAATAAGAATGTCTTCAATACGATCCGTGGGATATTCACATGATAACGTTGTTTTCAGAGGCATAATATAAAAAATGCACGAAATATTCTTTATTGAAGTAACGATACATAAAAATATTGTTTTAAAAAACAAGTCTGTAGTTACAAAAATACAAGTAATCTCATTGAAAATAGATGACAGAGTGGAATTTTAAATAGAACTGACCATAAATTATGGTAATTTAATCTTTCATTCTTTAATAAATTAACAAACTTAGCAATGTTTTTGTTGTTGTAATAATATGTTGTATGAAACAAATAAAAAACTGAGTTATTTAATAGCGTTTAGTTTTCTTAATCTACTTTTTGTATTTGATTATTATGATGCTGAATTAAATGTTCCAATAAGTAGCTATTTATTCTCTTTGTCCACCTGTCTTTAAACGCACAACCGACCCGATGTCAACATTATAAAACGAAATTCAAGTAGGAGCGAAATTAATTATTTTAAGTGACGGGGTAATTGGTGGGATATGTTTATTTACAACCCCACATTAATCAGTAACTGTATTGAAAAACAGGCGCGTTCACTCACTCTACATTATTTATCCACAACCTTTGAATCCATGCCTCATTGCAGATAATTAAAGGTCCCAAAAGTCCTCAACGATCATCGGTCGTAATACGTTCATGGTTCGCCTACTTTCCATTAAAATGTATCAATAGCTTTGTACTAGTATGTGTAATAAGTATGTTCCACCACTATTCCAACCTGTCGTTGAGCTTAAAGCTTTAATACGTAAAGTGACCTTTGCTTTATGGCATTTTACGTGAAACGTGATAATCTACGCTCTGTTGCTCATGTAATTGATTTTACGTTGTTAAATTCAATGAAATTTGAAAATTAGTGCCTTTGTATATTTAGAATATATCATGTTAATAGCGTTTGCCCGTTGAAGAATTAAACTGAAATATGACAAACAAGAATAATATAATATATAAAAACTTTATGATTAATTAAAAAAATGATATGAATTGTTTCGAATAATTTTATATAAAATAAGTAAAGTAAATAGTGAATTATTTTGATTTGTACGTACGGGAAGGTCTCATTTAATTATTTTTTAACAAATCTACTCTCAAAGTGGAGCATAAGACCTCCTAATAGAGGTATCTCATCATAAGTTTTCTATGAGAACTGCTGGTTACTCAGTGTCTCAATCTCTCTTTTTTTCGAAGATAGTAAGTATTAAGAATTATAAGACTAGGAAAGGACAAATTTTTAGCTAATCGCTCTCGCTACGTCCCGTTTTTCAGGATCGGATGGGTGTGAGGAAGTTTTTAGACATCACAAACATTCATGACTATAAACACAAATTCATCAATCGATTGAAAAATCAATTTATGTAACTGTACACACCGGGACGTTAAGGACATGAACCCGAAACATCCGGAACCGTAGCCGACGACTTTACCAACTGAGCTATGGAGCCGACAAATTAGATATGCAAAACTAAAAATATATAGGCATTACTTAGTAAATAAAAAAAGCAATGAGATGTAAAAAAAAAGTTCTCTACCTCTGGGTTCGATATTATAATAATTTATGCAGTTCCAACATTTATTTATAATGAAAAGCAAATAGATTACACAATGAATAAAACATAACGTTTTATTATATCAATTAAAATCATTAGTAAACATTATTATTCGCATATATTCCAAATAACGAATGATTTTGTGATAAGCGTTATATGGTAGCATTGTCAATAAATGGCAATGTTTATTATTCTGTAAAATAAATTTCATACTGAATTATTTTATTTGGAGAAAATCGTTCACCGTAATTTTAAAATCAAAATTTAATGCAGGAAAGTAGAGATTGTTATACTGGACGAATATATGAATCAGTTTTGAACCCTTGGCTAGGCTAAATATTCTATCCAAGCAAACTTTGCTTGATTATATCAGCTTTGTTTTAAAATTCGTTATTTTTTTTTTAAATAATTCTTGTTTTTGTTGGATTCCATGAGTATTGCAACCGAAACCAACGAAGTTGACCACTCGACCATGGACCCGACCGTGGTTAACACTGTACAGTTTCATAAATAGTTTTGTTCAATTGATTGATGTATTTATGTTGGAAGGCATTATCTGTGACTTTTATTCTCACCCACCCGATCCTAAAAATAAGGTGAAGTGAGAGGGATTAGTTAACCACTAGTCCTACTTTTATTCTCCTAATCGATGGAAGCAAGAGAGGTTGGGAAACTGAGGAACAAGCACTTATAAATAAAAATCATTGCATAGAAGATGGAATAAATTTATTACTTTATTCTTAATGATTCTTGGTTAAAGTTTGGATTTACCCCAGGATTTTTGCGTGAGTAATTGCGTGCTTGTTATGAACTAAAGATTGCACGAAAGAGTAATAATCAACAAATTGACCATGTTTCTTAATGTCACTGAATTAGGATCAGATGGATGAGAAGGAATTTCACATATCACAAACATCCGTGCCTACGAACAGAAATCCATAAATCGATTGGAAAATCAGTTTATGAAATTGTCCGTACGGAGACTTGAACCCCAGACACCCTGACGTCCGTTAATATTTACCAGGTATACAAAAAAATATTTACAGATATCATACAAATTATACATAAATGAAAAAAAATATTCTAGAAATAAAATGTTTAGGACCAATAACAAATAAATAACTAATAATCTGTAATAACTACTAGAAAAGACAATTTAAAAATAATTCGTAAATACGAATGGAATATAAAATAATTAATCAACATTGAAATTAAACAGCATATGGGTATAATTGGAATGAAGATTATTTTTTCGGCAGGAACATCTAAAAGGTATTTGAATACCAAATTCAATTATTGTTAGAAAGAATTGAGAAATCCATATTTAATAAATGCTATTGATAAATATGAATAGATTAATGAAATGGGTAGATCAAAGGCAAAGACGAAGAAATAAGTATATTATTTGGAATCCATATATAGTACATTGTACATTAAAATGAGAGCAAGCAAAGCCTAATCTAAATTGGTATGTCTAGAAAAGAAGCCCACATAATCACAACTTATTTTTAAATCGGAAACCTTATTTGCCGCAAGCCTGCAATGTTTTATCCCAGAAACCGAAAACAGAAAAAAACTTATGATGGCTAAATAAAACCACGTTAGGTTATAAAAACCAGTGATTCCGGAAATCTTGGCCAAGATTGTCCCCCTATTTTATAAAGAGATTTTCTGCGGAGCATATGCGAGATAGATATTTTTCTCATAGCATAATGGGACGTGGGTAGACCAGGCAATTACATTGAATATTATTGCCTGCATAACTGCCTGCGCCTTTTTACGTTTTCTGGCAACACTCGAAAAATTGTATAATTGCATTCATAAATTCACGTAACGGTATGGTATACGCAACTCCTTGGGCTAAATATAAGAACCTCTTTTGACCGCTTTCTTTTCCTAATATTAGCACAAAGCCTTTTTTGATATCTCTAAAAAAGTTCATATCGTCATTGTTCTGGACACTAACTGAAAAATACTAGTTTTGAGTAATCGGACTTCGAAGTTTTTTCAATATTTGAAATCATATACCATTTTAATTTAGTTTATTTGTACAAAACTATTGTTAGGTAAAAGTATAGTTTATAAAAATAAGTGTGTTCTTCCATACGGTTGAGTTTGAAATAATGTCGTTTTTTCGATTTAGTGATTTCTTCCAGAACAGCGACGATATATACTATTATTTTTGATGCACTTTGTGGAAACACATTTATGATATATAATTAAAGTTGATGACACTATCATTCCACTGATTATAAGACTAGCTAATAATTATTGGTAATTGATACAAGCCTTGAAATAAATTGCATTTTCAACAGGGCGTCTGGTTACCTGCTATTAAACTTATTTCCGAAGAGGTTTTTACATCGAAAACACAAATAATTAATAATGTATGGAGTATTTTTATTGATTGTATCTTGCGCTTATCTGTCTTCAGTGAAAGAAAAAATAACACTCTTTATTTATCTTTTATAATATAGGCAAAGAATTTGGCTCAATTCGTTTTAATTTCAAATTTTACCACATTTTATGTAGTCTTCAGATGATTTATCAAAAACGCGAAAGACATGTTACACAACCAATAATATTTGTTATAAACTTTATATTCTTCCGGTTTTGCTCAGCTTTGGGCATTTTAAACTGATGTTTATTAGTTTTTTTTCAATTGAAATACTTACATTAGTGTAATATACAGTGTTACATTAAGTCATAAATATTTCAACCTATTTATAAATTAGATGACACGAGTTTTTTTAATGTGTTTTGTTTTTTCTTTTTTCAGAGATAACAAAAGGTTAACCGCTCACAATCAAAAACTGAAGTGCAAAATGCACATATTTGCATCAATGGAAAATAAAGTATTTTTGTAGTGGAAAATGAAATATTCATATATTGACCCAATGAATAAAACAAAAAACAGCATATTCATTTTCCATAGTGACGTTTATTTACAAAAAAATTAAAAAGCTTTTTTTTTTATAGAAGAATTTCAACGTAATATACTGTTTAGTATCTAAATATATATTTAAACGAGGCTTTGTTACACAATATATGTTTGTAAAGTTTTATTTTAAAAAACGTTATTCGTAAGTTTAAGTTGCAAAATAATTATTGAATTTCCATAATAATCTTTTAATATAAAATTTTTGTTCCTATTAGCTTCAGTATTTTGGTAAAATTCGGTTTGACAGAAGGTCATAAAAAGTCAACAAATTCATGATATTCTGTCTGACATATTTTCTCGTAAATATAATCGAATATTTCAATAATCAAATTGAATATTCCGCTACTTTTTGATATTCGGTTATTAAAATGTTTGATAATTTTTTTTTTTTTTTTTTCCATGTCCGCTCCCAATGTGGAGCATATGGTCTCCTAATGGAGGTATCTTGACAGAATTTTTTCTACGAGAACTGCTTGTCACTCAGTTGCTCAACCTCTCTTTTCTTTTACGAAGAGAGTAGGGATAGAAGGATAGGGCTATGACAGGACTAGTGGTTAGCTAATCGCTCTCGTTACGCCCCGTGAGGATGGGATTGGTGGGAGGGAGGACTCAGACTACGAACAGAAATCCATAAATCGATTGAAAGAGCAATCTATGAAAACCGTCTGCACCGGGAATTGAACCTGAGACATCCGTAACCGTAGCTAGCGACAAAACCAACTGCGCCACGGACGCCGACAGATAAATTGATAAATTATTCGAATATTTTTAATGTAAATATATTAAAACACTGTATTGTTGAAAAATAATTAATCGGCATTGCATTATATGTTGATATAATCTATTTTGTATATTTAAACACCATAAAATTCAACATGTGCTGGCAACTAGTATGTGCTAACAATTATTAATACGTCTCGCCAGGAATATGAAAAAGCAATGAATATACACAATAATGAAATTCATAAATTAATAACACTATGAGATCTTGATATGAAAATTTGGACGTTGTGAAAAAATATATAAAATTATCTAAATTATCTTAACGGTTCTACGATATTGTAAAAATAATCTAAGAGCGTAGTGATGTTCTAGTTATAAGTTATGTGGTAATTCCTTGTTCTCGGTTCGGGGGTTTTCCTGTTGCCTCCGAGCGCTTTTGTTGAGTTTGTTTTATGGTGTGTATATCCACAAAGACTATTTTATTGGCTGAAATTAACCTTATGCAAAAGGTTGAGTGTATTCTCAATTTTATCTTGTGGCCTTGTTATTTCCAGGTATTTGCGTGCTTAAAATTTACATTAACTATTTGAAAATACTTTGTTTTGCAATAAGTCAACAGTACAGTATTCAAATGAAATACATATCGATGTTTTGATTCATATATTCAGAATTAAATCAGCTAGATAATTAATCTAAGATAACACTGTGAGAAGACCCAAATCTAAGAGAGGCGAATGGTCGGTTATCGACGTCCTGAAAGGTAACTAACACCATTTCAAATCCGGTTCAACACTTATTTATTTTAATCGAAGATGCAGTGGTTTGATATAAACAAAAATAATATTCCTAACACATAAAATTGAGTCTAAATTTACATTTACTTAACACTTGAATTTAATTTTAAGTTATAATGCAAGTGACACGACAAACGATTTTAAATCAAGTCCAATTTCAAAACAAGCACAAACAATCCACAACGTCAACGGTGCCGGCCACGTTGGCTAGCAGCTCTCCTCGGCTCGAAAGCTGTCAATCGACTCCTCACACATAAAATCAAAAACGACTCCCGCACCGTCGGAGCCACCCCTTTCCGTCAAAATGGTCTCATCCAGCAAACATGTCCGCCGGCGATTGGGCGAGCGCCCTTCACGACAAGAGTCAGGTCGATTTCTAGGAATCATTGTCATTAACGTTGTGCGTTTTCAGTTATGGACCCTAATAAAACTTTAACTTAACAAAAAATACCAGGGTGTATCAACTGGTGTAAAAACACTGACAAATCATTGGTTAATTCATTGATTCATAATGAAATTAATACGAATTTTTACGATACTTAGAAAATGGTAACGATTTAACGAAATATTTTTACCAGATTCCCTGGAATACTTTCTTGTGAGTTTATTGCAAATCCGTTTAAAACATTATTAATTCAACAAAGATTTTTTTTAAGTTATCATTTAAGAAACATGATCGGTTCTCTTAATATATATAAAAATGATCTCTAGATACTTGTATACTAAGCAAAGTTGTACATTTTTTTTACTAACTGAGGTTGTTTCCTAATGGAGGTATGTTAACAGAAATTTTCTATGAGAACTGCTTGTCACTCAGTTACTAAACCTCTCTTTTTTTGAAGAGAAGGATAGAATTATAATTCCCGATCCCGGATCCCGAGATTAGAAGCCCTGACCCACACTATTTCTGCTAGCGCACCGTTCACATTAAGCGTATTGTTATTTAAATCAATAAATTAAAATTAAATTATTTAGCCTACCTTATTTAATCATATATTATTATAGTTTATATATTTGGTATATTTTGAAGAAAACGAGACTTGATGTTAGGAAGTTATGTGTCTAATTAATTATTAATCACGCATAAAAAAGTTTTTTTTTACCATTTTACCGCTTCCAACGTGAAGTATTGTGATCTCCTAATGGAGGTATCTTAACAGAAGTATTTTATGAAAACTGCTTGTTACTCAGTTGCTCAACATGATTTTTTTCGAAGAGTGTAGGAATATAAGAAAAGGCTAGGACAGGGCTAGTGATTAGCTAATCACTCTTGGTACGCCCCGTTTTTGAGGATCAGATGGGTGGGAGGGAGTTTTAGACATCACAAACATTCATGACTACGAACAGAAATCCACAAATCGATTGAAAGATCAATTTATGAAACTATCCGCACCGGAACTTGAACCCGAGACATCCGTAAGCGTAGCTAACGACGTTATCAACTGCGCCACGGAGCCGACACGTTATACAATACAAGTATAAATATAATTAATCTACTAATTATGAAGATGATTCTAAAAGAAGCGAAACACATTTAGTAACACAGCCGGTAGAATAACTAAGTTATAATTTTAATTTAATATTAAAAATGATTTTCCACAATGCTACGGCCAAATCCTTCTAAAATATTATACAATAAGTACAGATTGAAAAAAGTGCGATATAAACTTTAAATTAAACATGTGTAAACTTTTAAGAAACAAAAAACAGACTTTAATAAAACAGAGGAAAATATTTGTTACATATACAAAATTGATGTGAATGAATTATTCATTTTCAAAGTTTTTGTAAATGAGAAAAAAATATGAACCGATGAAAAGGTTTGATGGTTTTGAGCAAAACTAGTAATGGCCTTTAATTATGCAAACTTTTTATGAGCAGTGAAATATATTCATTGAATCATGGAAGCCAATATTGCTGCCGGCCAGTATAGAAAAACAGTTATTTTAAATCCATAATGATTTATTGACAAGCGGAACAATTTTTACAAAAAAAGTTTTCCGGGGACACAGATAATTCATTAACATTAATTATTCGATAGTGATTTACCAGTTGTTGTAAAAACATTCTTGAACAAAAAAAGTTAGCAGTTTTATTTTTTAACGACCATTTTTTTGTTATTTTATGTATTATTGATATGGCTGACTATAAAAAAGTCGTAAATAATATTGGAATAACGTTACCTATACATTGATTTACGATATTTCAATTGGAATTTACGCCTCTTTACTACATCATAAATATTGTAGAAATTAATTTTCACTGTGAATGCGATCAAATCAGTTTTATTAGCAATACGTAAAACTGTGATATCGCGTTATACCGTATGAAATTAATTATTACAATATTAAGTTGGACGCTGTGATAAAAAAATCTTCTAATTTGACCATGTGTTCTCCCTACACGAATAATGTGACTTTTTGTTTTATTTTTTTATTCGATGGACTTGATTGTATCACACCGAAGATGTCTCTTTAATGATACATTAAGTCTACGTATTTATAATACACAGTGACAAAAAGGAATACGAATGAAACAGTTAAAGTGATACAATGAGTACATAATGTATTAAAGTCATCAAATAACAATGGACGAATTACATGACCACCATAACTTATTTTAAATCTAGAGACATTTCCGTAAACAACAATTTATTTATTAATTTAACGATCTGGAAGGGTTTTGCTCATTGCTAGCGTTGCATTTAAAAATGATAAAGAATACTATTCATAAAACATATTTGATACAATTTAAGAATGTTCTTATCCCCATGGAATGGTGGTGAAGTCATGGAATACTTGAGGTCCCGCTTAAGCAATGCGTCATAAAAGAATTGGTTTGAACCAAGTCATTTTTAGCTGCTCAAAAAAATCTGGTTTTAATGTTGATATGTTGCATTCCATACAAAAGATTATGTTAATATTAGCTGAATTATTTTTAAAAATATAATGCCTTTCTAGTGGGACGCCCGTTTTAGATGGTATTGAAATTGAAATACTGAATGTTCGAGTTTCTTCAGCTTTTAGATGAGCTTCCACGTTAGCGGCACGTCAGGTTGTGAAGTTTACGGAATTCTTTGTGATTGTTGTTGTCTGTGTTTGTCTGTGTTTGTCTGTTCTTTAGTTTCCATACTGACGGACTGATTATTGTTATTTTTGTTTGGCTCAACATTTGCGTCACGTTGGAACTATGTGTTTTGTTAGGTGTATGTGTGTGCATTGCAAACATTTTATTTTATATCTTAGGTCATGAGAAAATTTCATACCTACATTTGATATGTGATAATAATAAAACGCCTATAGACCAGTCTGGACTATTATATATTATATAAGACAGATTTTCAGCAGGTAAAAATGTCTTGGTTCACACCAATTCTCGTATGACGAATTGATGATCAACACATATGAACAAATAAGTATATTTTAGTATTCCTTGGATTTGATATAAAGAAAAAATATTGTAGATGAATGTGATAACACAAAAGTTCTGACTACGAATTTTCAAACCACTTAGTAATTGGTTGAATTCACTTTCAGGGTTTTAAAGCTTGGTTAATTGAACAAAAAACTTGTGTTTAAATGTTTCTTTTTTTGTAAAAGATAGAAGATCTGGAGATAGACAATTAAAAAAAAATTTAGTTCAGTAGGAGCAACCAGTAGATTAGTCAATTTGAATTGAATTCCGTAACTTTGCGGAATCAAACAAAAAAGTATATCAACTACAAAAAGCTTTCCTATTGCTTTGTATTTTTATAAAACCTTCTGAAACATTCCAAGCAATCATCTGAAATCCATTGACACCACAGTCTTGGATATTCCCAGTGTAACAGTTGGTGGTACAACGATTAGTAACATTTGATAGATAAATATTCGGCTATTGAAATAAGTGTTGTGCAGATCAAATAACAGCGTGATATAATAGAGTTATATTACATGAAAGAACGAATGTAGTATCAGAATTAAGTACAAATCTGTTTGCAAAGATTATCTCACAATCGAGGAGATGCACTCAATGATTTTTATTTCTCTTTCGGAACGCAAGGTGGCGTATAAATAAATGGGAATATTAAAATGCAAGTGCACGAATTGTTTCCAACTAAAGCCACCCGACGGAGAACCTTAATAAGAGCTTTCTATTGGTTCGACAGAGCTTTCTAAAGTTTTCGACTCATAATTTATTTATTATTGTTTCATGATATTATTTTTTTCAACGGCTTTCCCAAAAAATCATCAAAAAATCTTGAAATACATCTTGAAATATTTTGCATAACATTCTACAGAAGCAGGACTCCGATGTATTTGAATATTGTATGTGTAAACTAAAAATTGCATTGATACTGGATATTTCTTTAAATACCGCAGCGTAATTATATTTCCAAGAATTTGATTTCTAAGATATGAAACTCCGAAATATTGAAATATTTCTTTAAACGATCATTAAAAATAATTAAGTTTGATATACACTGTCATTTTCATACAATATTTTATTATTCGCTAATATTGCATCCGCTAACTTGCGGTTTCTGCTTTTTCTGCTCGGTTGATTGATTAATAAAGCAGCTTATGTAAAAGTATAGGACTGGATGTGATAAGCCTAATAAAGGAATGTTAGGATATATATAATGAAAAATAAATGGTTGCTCAAGTCAGTAACATCGGCTAGATTGCAAGAAGGAATAATGTATTGTGCTTTAAAAAAATGCAGTGTCATGCAGAGATCGAGAAAATCTGTTACAATATGTTATGTCAGGTGGTATTAACATGATATGTTTGATTTATTTTGTAAATTTAAAAAAAAATCGAAATACATGATATTACAGCTGACGCTGATGCGCAATGCATTGACACATAGCAATAGTACAATAATAAAAACAGTAATGAACATAAAAACGTTTTTAAAACTATAAAATACAAAGAGAACAAGACATTAATTTAGAAAGAAAAAATATTTGGCGAACAATACCCAGAGTTTGGTGCTGAAAATATCCAACTCTCTAGGCAATGCATTGATCAACCGAACTGCCCTTGCAACTGGTGACTCAAGTGAGCGACGTAAAGAACAAGTTTTAAGAATAAAAATTGCTTGGTTATGGTTTCGGTCACGTAGATAAAAATTGGGAGCATGTAAGTTAATAGTCATGAGAAATTCAGGATTATAAACTCGTTCCCAAAGAAGAAGAGAGAAATGCTTTACAATCAAAAACGATCTTCGTGCTTCAAGAGAGTGAAAAGATATAATTCCTAAAAAAAATTTGGTTCGGTAGTACTCATTTAGGGTACTATTAAAGGAAAATTATAAAAAATTTTTAAAATAGAAATTTCGTAAAAAATTCTTATGAATTCGCTCCAATTTCAACTTGTAGGAATTTTCGTATGGTCTCCAGATAATAGATCCATATTAAAGTGTACTGTGAAACAAGGAGATGTATAGAGTGCGAAACACAGTTCGGTTTTCGATTTGCATTGAAAACTATCTATGGATATCAATGATTTTTTCATTCATTCATATTCGAGATCTAGTTCATTCCTAATCCAATTCTTCTATAGTACTTTTTAAAAATTTACTGGTTGAACCGACTGACTTATAAAAACGCCAGTTTTTATAAAAACGATCCATGAGATGACTATTTCTCCATATTATTATTGCCAATGAACCTATAATACGTTTTCATTAAATTTTTTTCTCTAAATAGAGTAAATGTTTTCAATAATATTATCTAAATTTAAGACTCAATGGCTGAAAGGAACTTGTTTCAACAATTTATTTATAATACGCAGCTTCAAATAAATCGTTTGTATAACAAAAGAACATTAGAAACTAGATTAAGTAATACGTCATGAAATTATTCTGCTTGAAACTTTGAGAACAATTATCTTACAAGACGACAGTCTTTCCGCCACCTTTATTTGCTTAAACTAAATCTCTTGAATTCTATTGTCTTGAGAAGGTGAAATGAGATGGTTTTCTTTTCCTAGGTAGAGGATGTTAGCGTGTTTTGTTCTATTTTTGTGAAAAAGACTTAGAGATGCTATTTGCATACTTGCTAACGATATATGATATTGTATTATAAAAATAGGATATACAGAATAAAGATTCATGGTATTCTTGTAATGGAATAGCTTGTGAATATGGAAATGTTTTTGAATAATGGTATAAAGTAAAAGCAATGGAATTACTAAAACATTTTATAGTTATACTTGTGTTTATATTAATTATTTTATTATGCAATAACTCTAGTTTAAATTGCTTCGAAAATAATAACTAATATTTACAAAATATTTCTTACGAGTGAGTGAGCTTTCACAACAGATTAAGAAAGGGGAAGTTGGTTTGGTCTGGTCTGTGAGTTGTTATAATAATATTGTCTATATCTTCTAATTAAGTAAATAAATAAACAAACCAGAGTACAATGAACAATAGTACTGACGATGACTGGATGCAATAATGACTATGAATAATCTATATGTATATAAATTGATGTTTGTTTGTTGGTCCCCTATGCGTTCGTTTACCGTTTATCCGATTTCGATGAAACTTTAGTGAGGTGTTGTGCGCACGCCCGTGAAGGTTTCTGAAAAAATAATCAAATACGTACAGACAGCGACATCTTGGAAAAACCTTCTGAATTTATTGGTGTACGCACTAGACGGATAAAAAATATTATTTATCCAAAAGCACTTCAATAAACAGAATTAAAACAAAAACCCTTTTTTTAATTTGAGTGGTTTCGCAACGCATGCCGAGTATTCACTAGTATTTGATAAATCATTGCTGAACCGCTGTTTTTATTTGTTGCTTTTTAAAATATATTTCATTTATTAAAAATTGTCCATTAGATCGACATGTTCTATTACACCCAATACTTTTTGCGTGATACATTATATCCAGAAATAGATGTTTAAAAAGATACCTTAGGTACTTCTATATAATTTTTGTTGTTTGTTGGTTTCAAAAAAGTCACCTAAAAAGTCTCAAAGAATGTATAAAAAAGTGGTTCTTTAATTTTTTTTATGGGGGTTTCAATACTGGTAATACTGAAATTGAGATCCTGGTATTTAATTAAAATGATTGAAAGACTGTCGGACAAGTGTTGAACATTATAGATCTTTTCATGCAACCACACGAAGATACGACAAAGATTGACAGATTACAGCAATAAAGAACCATCTTTTCTAGGCATATTATAGTTCAAAGAAACAATTGATTTAATATACTAGTGAAAATCAGCATTTTATGCTTATAATATATAACTTTTAGTACCTCTTTTTGATACGGAATATTGAAAAATAGGCATTGGCCGTAAATATTTGTTTCTAAACACTCGTATTGATATTTTTAATACAGACATTTAATATGAAATACCGGTATTGGTATAATATATTCGACCGGTATTGCTGGATTGAAGAATTTACTGTATATAATATTTGAAAATCCTTGCAAAATTAAATATAATATACATTAACCTTTTGAAATACAGTAACGCTAAAACTACATCAATATTTAACAAAACAAAAAAAAAACTTACTACGAAGTATAAAATAACCGATCGGTGACAAATATTTCTCGCAGATAATTTCCACAGCTTGTTTTTACAAAAAAAGTTAGTCGTGCATGTAATCTTGATATTGTGGAAAAATTTGTCATGTATAATATTAAGTTGCTGATAATGTAAAATTTTCATACGTTTGTATAAACATACAAAGTTTATTGTGCTATGTATTATAATATTTACCCCACTGGACTATATATATAAGCAGAGTAATTATGTATTTGTGAATAGTAAGCTTTCAGTACCTAAAGGTCGTTAAATATTTGAGTATTTTTTTAAATCTTTCAGCATAACATATCCACGTTGTTTTGGCCAATTGATGTAATCATCGAAATTGAAATTGTTCTGGATAGAGTGAAAACTGTTTTCTATCGACAACATTATGTGGTGAGTTGCGTTATAAATCTTTGAAATGCACTCCTGTAAATTCTCATGTTTGCAGATGCAGGATTACACGTAGAGAGTGTCGATATAATAGTGACTTACATCAAGTGGGGAGATCAGAGTTTTTAAACCTAAAACCAATATAAAATGATGTTTCTCTTCCAAAAAGTGCTCAATTTATTTTTCTAATTTACATCATTTGGCCGAGACGTGCTTTGTCGTTTTCAAAATGAGATCCAATCATTAACTCATTGCCGATATGTTTGAGTCGTAATGAAGAATTTCAGACGCCTAATTTTATGAAAATATGGATTATAGGTGACTTTAAGAGTGGACTAGTTGCTAATTAGTTTTCAGGATTGAATACAAAAGAAAAGGATAAAAATATCCCTGACATCGATCTATCCTTAAGATATTGAATAATTAAAGCTTACCATTTTGTTAATTTGTACTATTTCGTCAAATGAAAATGCTCAATCGGTCACGATACCTATTTTTAAAAATAGCCTAGAATTTAAATGAATATCCATTATATTACCGTTAAGGGAGAATAAAAACATTCAAATTATGATAAAGTGGCATCTTTTAGTCGGGAAATTTATTCAATGTTTGTGTAATTGATGAAATATAGGCAAAAAAAAAATTAGTTGACGTGTCAATTGATTAAGGTATTAACACATTTTCTCATTAAAAATGTCACTACTGCGTGATCTGAACCTATTCACTCACCCTAGAATTGAATATACGTTTATTCAGTAATCTGAACCCTTGACTTTCAAACGGGATTGAAACGAGAGCATGCATATTAATTTTTCGAATTATTTCACGCATTCGAATTTTCGTGCAGTGAATGAAGAGATTTAAAAAAAAATATATTTTTACTAATCAAAAAAAAAACAGAATACAGAGTTTTTGTCGTTTAAATAAATCTTTTTAAAAATTAAAACAAGTCCACTGAACAAGATTGAAAAATTACTTCAAACGAAAAAAAAATTGGTGTGTAAAATTCAAACACGATTTAAGTTATTGCGTACACTTTACTTGAACGACAGAGCCCCAACCTTCAATTAGTCACTGCCCTCCAGCAATGGTGTCACTGCGTTAGGTTAAAATTTATTAGGCACTTAAGGTAATAATTAATGCGTATGTGTGTCCCATAATATCTTGATGCGTGGACACAATATTTCAACCCATACGACCTCCATTCTCAAACCCCTCATGTCTGTTATAACCACGGTTCAACAAATGGTGAGGCAGGTAATGAAAAAAGGTCAAGTGGGTCACCTAGTTTCAAAACCAGCTAACTATTATATACACTGTATTTGAGATAAATTAACTTTTGTCTAAATTATTGAAAAATGTCACTCCCACCTGTCAGCATTCTTTAAATACCGCAGATAAAAACAGGAAGAGTTGTGTGTGCTGCATGTAATAAAAAATATTCAACTCATATATAAATACATATTCATATCAACGATTACACATCCACTTTCTGTATGTGCTTTGAAAGACAGAGTGTGTGCGTGTGCGTGCTAAATTACAAATAAATCAAGAGAAATAAATATTACATTAAGTGTATGTATATATTATTTATACGGTGTGTGTTTGTTATATGATACAATGTACATTTTATATAAAATAGTTCTGATAAAAATTCTGTTTCACTTTTTTTCCGATGAATTTGGCTGTAACTTTGTGGAAATTATTTTTAATATGAAATCAAAGATGACAACTTTGTTATTCCACTGGATGGTTTATGTTTCACTTGTTGGTCTCATATGATTTCATAATTTATCACATCGAGCAACTGACTTCAAAGCTTTCAACAATTATTCTACCCAAGACTTTGCTGATTTTACGAAAAGTTTAAATTATTTACAAAATTTGTGTTGAATACATCGTTACATCAATGCAACAGTATTCTAATAGACAACAAACGTGTTTTGAGTTATGAACTCTATTTTCCACGCAAAGCATAACTAATGACGCATTCATTGTAATGGTAGGTTATTCTGTCACTTTATATGTTCGTCTTATGTAGATATAAACTTAACTCAACTAATTTTTAACTAACTATCAATGCAACATTCGTTGCAGAAATATTGTATTGATTTCCATTTAATTAAGAGACATTTGAAGTAATAATATATTATAATGTCTATCAGAAATAAATAGAACTGTTCCTAAGCTGTATGTAATATTAAATGTTTCAGATTGTGCATAAAACAGAATTTTGCAAAACAAATATTTTCAGATTGTCCTGCTGTTGCATTGATGTAGTGAATAATATGGGTTACAAATTCATTGCATGTTAAAAGAAAGTAACATTTCTTATTCAATAATTTAGTAATGCTGTAGAGTAGTAAGAATTTGATGTATTCTCGAACAAATAAATATAATTGAATGGCTCACAACTCTTTAAAATATTAATAATTGGACGTAATTAGTACACGTAAAAGAGTTTGTTTTAAATAGTTACTTAAAGGTAACAAATTTTTTTTTTAAATAAAAACTTGAATTGCAGTGAATTATACTATTGATAAAACTGATATTTATTTGGCAGAAATATATTGTAATAATGTAAAATATCATAGTAATAAGTTCTACAATAATTTTTAGAAATATAGATTGAAGTGAGTATAAAACGGTTAGTCATAGTTCTGTTAATCGCTCTACGCCGCTATGGAAATTGATATTTTCATTAAAGAAAGGTAATTCTCTGACACACCCTAGTTTTTTTGTTAAGTTTAAGTTTTATTAGGGCCCGTAACTGAGAACGTCCAGCGTTAATGGCAATGATCCGTGGAAGTCGAACCGATTCTTGTCGTGAAGGACGATCGGCCAATCGCCGGTGGACACGTTCGCTGGGCGAATCCATTTTTGACGGAAAGGGATAGCTTTGACGGTGCGGGGAGGCTGATTTTTGATTTTTGCAGGGGGACGATTGCCAGCCTTCGAGCCAGGAGAGCCACCGGCCCCCGTGGTCGGCACAGTTGCGTAGTGGATTGTTTGTGTTTCTTTTGAAATTGGACTTAATTTAAAATCGTTTGTCGTGTCACTTTCACTGTAACTTAAAAGCATTAAAATTATTTTTTGTGTATTTTAAACCACAACCGGATTTGAAATGGTGTTTGTTTGAGATCCCAGACCTTTCAGGACGTCGATAACCAACCATTCGCCTCTCTTCGATTCGGATCTTCTCATCTTGTAGAACTAAATAATAAATAAATTGCATTTCTTCCCCATATTAGTAATATTGTGAATAATATCTGTTCATATTGAATTTATTATACAAAAAACGCTCGTCTTAAATGTGGCTCTTTAAATTTTATCGCTTTAGTGTGCAATAAGAAATGAAATATGAAAATGGTGAAGCAAGTTTTCGTTTCTGACTACGCAAGTGAAGTATACACACGTACCAAACCATACTTACTCGCCAATTACGTATGTTAACTTACACGAAAAAATTCGCCAAAAGGCAATTGTTGGAAATTTTTCAACATAATGCTTTTTCTTTGCCAGTTTTGTACCCCGAAAAAACTCGTGCGTGAATACGTATGAATAATATTGACATACCCTTTAGGCTTGGAAAACAGATTATTAAATAACCATTCACGATGAAAATATGGATTATTAAGATTATTTTGTACTACTGACTATTTTAATATATTATTTATATTATATTGGTACTTCGAGAAGCATCATTTGTAAGTATGATTTTTCTGCAAAATAATAATGGATTGCCGGTCACTGCAGCTGAGTGGTAAAGCTCTAGGGCTTTCATCCATCTTGAATTTGTAGTCAAGGGTACCAATTCTTGAATGGTTTCTTTCATGCATTAAGTTTTTTATTGATATATGGATTCAAATTTCAAAAATGTGTAATGTTTATACTTTCCTGTCAAAGATATGTGATTGTAAAATCGGTAGTGGGTGAAAAAAGAGTGATTAGCTCTTTATCAACCACGTTCTTTCATCCTTAGCTTCTCTGACAGACTTCAGAGCTTCTGTTGAAATACACTAGAGAGTCTATATTTAAAATTTTAAAAAAATATTTCTAACAAAACTTTATGCAAAGTTGTCTTTTATATGATCGACAATTATTATGTCGTTTCCGTTATATATATAATATTAACAATCTTACCGACGGCAAACATGCAATACCTCAGAACGCCAAAAACTAGTTTGTTCAGGAAACAAAAAAAACTAAATTTACCTTAAGTCTTTGAACTTTTTTCAACTTTTGTTGAACTTACAGTAAATATTAGAGTTCAGACAATTGAAACCATCTTTTGTCAGATTGAGGAACTAACATATCACCATACATGCCATTGGGTGTCATTATGGTCATTTGAAAACGACACCTTATGCAGTAAGTATTTTATTTTGGATTTCTTAAGAGAATTGTTAAGGATATCAGTGAATGTAAGCATATGCTACTTGATTTAACTAAGAGTGGTCTTACAGAAAGCTCTGAGGCAATTGTGATGAAAGGTTGTCATGAAATCTTCTGATTAGATATGGTCAACTACTGAAAAAAAAAGTGGTCAACTGCTAAAACTTTCAATTTTTTAGATCGTCAAGCACTGAAACGTTGACGTTGTTAAAAATTGAACATATTTTTTTGTAACAGACCGTTTCCTAATTTGTGTCTTATCATATTAACTTAGACATTTTATTCATTATCAATACACTTGCTTTGTCATAATTCAGTCTAGTGCCAAACGTTAATCGATATCTTTGTTGAATTTTTCTCTTAAGTGGTCCACTACTGGTACGCTTACTTAAATTAGAAATATGTATCGAATATAAATGTAATAGAATTTAATAAATATAAATTACAATTCATTATGCTATATGTATAATAAAACACTGAATGTAGAAATGGGGAGTAAATATTTATTTTTTCATTATTTTGGTTATATTACATATTGACTATTTATAAAATATGGTGATTATTTTCATAATGACAACTTACTGGACATATAAAGCAAGATACAAAATGTTTGAAAATAGAAAAAACCTTGAAATGAAATTAAACATTCTTAACACAAAATATTTTCCTAAAGTGTGTTGAAACCTGGTCGCTCAGAGAATTTGATAGGAAGGGAATACACACGTTCAAGATGTGGTGTTGGCGGAGAATGCTTGGTATTTAGATGCGGCCATGCGCAAAAATACCTAACTATCGAGGCTGTTAAACTAAAAAGGCGTTAGATACAATGCGCATCTTTTCAAGAGATCGAATTGAAAGAAATATTTTATCAATTACTAGGCGTTTGATTGTCACGTTTTTTTACAGAGAAGATTTGGTATTAATTGATAAAATATTTTATTTAATGTTATCGAACAATAAATTAATTCTTTGCATTTTAAATCATCTATCCTTTTTAATATCCAGATGTTTTTAATTTGCAAAAATTCAATGTAATATCTATAGTTGATACTTTTTGACAAGTTGAAATAAGTGTTTCAATAAATATTTCTGGAAGAAAAGCTTATTTTTCTTAAAATATTCTTTCAACCGCTTTGCCTTTCCAACCTCCGTGTATTGTTTGAATTCAAAGAAGTCTCAATTTCAATTCTTCACCTGAATTATTAAAATACCCTGTATGTATTATTATATATATCAAATAAAGAGTAGAGTAGAAATTTTCTTTTCATAGATGTATAGCTAATCTATCTGATTGTAAAAACGAGAAGTAGATAGAGCGAGTTGTTAATTGGTAGTCTTTTTCTAACCCCATCCTGATCCTTTATGATTGATCAACTGACTAAAAATACGTTCCCGTAAACCACATTTTGAGGATTTTTAAAATACTTTAATTAAAACATATCACATCCAAAGTTCAAGACCTCAAATTAAAATTTTTATATTTACTTAACCAAAAGACATGAAATGAATGAGTAATTGGAAAATAATAGAATTAACCAAGTATGTGACACTGATTCATATGATAATTTTTGTTTTAAAGTGTAGTGGGGCAGTGGTTTATTTGACGATGCACCAAATTTTAATAGTATTACATGAAGGTATCTCTACTTTAAACGTATATCGTAAACCTTAACGTGTGGACATAATCCTTCACGCCCGACCCTTGTCCTTGACTATGCACGTAGAGTGATTTGAGATGGGTGAACAATGGACGGTAAAAAGCGAAATAAATAGTATAAATGGAATCGACGGCGAGAGACAAAATACATCTCAATAATTCTTATGACATGACAAAGATGTCAACTGGACTGACTGCGATATCAGTTAGATATCGTGCATTATTGACCTATATATTGTCGTAGTATCCATGTTTTTTTAGACACAGACAAAAGTATTTTCTTTTAGACACAAACCTCTGGTAATGACAGAGGGAATTGAAACATTTTGCTTACAGTGAAATCTTGAACTGTATGTTTTCCTGACGTACATTTCAATATTCCCATTTTCATATTCGTTCACCTTTTGATGGAGAAATTAAAACAAGGTAAAATTTTCTGTTCTATGTTATAAGTAATTCAGCTTGTGTATTTTATTCTAAAACGTATATAAGTACCTCCTTACTTTTTCCACCGATTACCATTTGTTTACATCGATGTTACAAAAGAAGTATTTTATTACCAGAAATGTCGTTCACTACTAATCTTTGAGATCAAGTTATTTATATTAATTAAAAAATATTGATGTTTATCAAATGCTTAGCACTGCTTTTTGATTAACCCTATTCATAGTGTTTATTTACTAACCCGTTTTACATGAGGGAGAGAGAGAGAGTTTAAAGTTTGAGTTAAAATACCTTTCACATTATCAACTTTATTTACAATCTATCTGATTATAGCTATAACTTAGATATTTGAGGTAAATCATTTTTAAAGTGTTGAATACTCTTTTACGGTGAGTGCCCAAGAGCATCAACCACTCGGTTAACAGGTCGGCGGGTCCTTAAATTATTGGTTGCAGGGTTACGAGTTTGAAGATCGAATTCCCGAAAAACAGAAACTTTTCAATTGATAATTTTTAAGGTGTCAACTGTCATTCGTTGGAAATGCATTACGTATATTTTAAAAATAAAACATAATTTGTTTTTCATCATGATCAGAACCAGTTTCGCTCATCGCGAGCATTATCAACTGATCAATTAGCCTTCAAACCGTTCCTGATCATTATGAACATATGCAAATAATACAAACAAGTTGTGTTTTATTAAAAAAAAATGAGATAAAATTAAAAAATTCTCATTAAAAATCAACTCTCAGTCTTACAAGAGGCATATTGATGTATTATTAAAGGTAAGACTAAAAAAAAGCTGACGTTGAAGGTTTTCAAAAGAATATTTTTACTGTTTTGCATTGAAAACAATTATTCTTCACCCTAAATATCACACCCTCGGTAAAATAGTGACATAAGTCTGAAATTATCATTTTGGTTTAATTTATAAATACTTAGATTTGTGTCTTTTTGTTCTAGATATATAAAACATATTCATATCTTAAACTCAAATAGTGACAAAGAAAACTCACATAATTTAATTGAATTTTCAAAATGGTGAAATTGATAGTAAAAATATTATGGTTTTAATTTAAACGAAAAACTAAAAAGAATATTGTAAAAAGATTATGTTTTACGCTTAAAAATAAGCAGTGGTTTATGTTTTCATACTTTTTTTGTATTTAAAGCATTTTTTTTTAAACTTAAAATAGATCTTTTATAAAATGACAAATTCAGACTAACAACAGTATTTGACTGGGAGTGCGATACGTGTATGCGTTTAGAAAAAAGTCAATTTATCAATAACATCAAAGAGATATTTGAGAAACCAATACTATAGCAACGATATAATATTATACATATAAATTATCGCTACATTTTCGCGAGGTGAGATACAATTTTCCAACGAGCATAAGCATGGTTGAACAAATGACAGTCATTAACCTGTAATGAAGAAGTCCCACGCGACTACTTACACAATATTATCTGAAACGTGTGGCGTAAGGCATGCGAGAAATTATCGCTCTAGAGATGTATAGTACGCAGTATAGAATAACTACACCAAATGCCCTAGATATAGGTTAATTGGTCCAAGATTTCACGGCTCCCGTAAAATTCGTGACATAATTTTCGCCACAGTGTCCCGTGGAAATTTTTAGTTGTCTTGTACCTTCTAGTAAAGTTTTCTAACTAACGACATGTAAGGAAAAGTTTTTTTATTTTACATTTCGCGATTCGTTTTATGAGCCTTGCTGCCATTTTCATAGTTTTTATGTCATCAGATAAATGAATACTAGAAATCTAAGTAATTTTAGCTACAATTCATAACCGTTACGAATATTCCGCAATCAAGATTTTACCATACGGTTTACTTAGACTACAAATGATAATTATACTAACGGTAATTAGTTGTCTAATAGACAGTCTAAAAATTACTGTGCAATCGATAAAATGTCAGTTTTTGATCAATTGGTACTTTGGTGTGATTTCTGGCATTGTCTAATATAATTTGTTAGTTTCTTCAACATTTAGCTGTTTATCTGTGATGCATTCTCCTGTCGAGAGATTTGTCTTAATTGTTTTAAAAATTGTTATAAATGAAGAAATATTTGCCCATTTGCTAATAAAAATGTCACCCTCTGTAGTCTGGTGGTAAGAGTTTTATCTTAGCAATCATGTGGGTCTTGGTTCAAGTACCAACATCATCAAAATAAAATTTAGATTTTATTAATTTAATTGTGAGATCTTGAACATGGGTGTTTGTGACGTCTCTTCTCCTAGAATCGATCTCGAGTGACTTAAAAACAATTCTTATTTGAGTTAACTTATATGATTTAAAAATAATTTGAAATGTATGATGCCTTGGCTATTACTAGCTCTGATGGCAATTATGTTTCCTAAGCCTCATGATAAAATAATTAAAATTCTCATAATTTTACAACCGATATAAAAATAAAAAACTACAAAAAAGTTCAGAAGAGGGTTCAGTGTCTTAATTCTGCCGATATGTTTCGTATGTCATAAATAATATTATAATACAGTAACATCCGTTTTAATTTTAATAATGGCAAAAACAACGAAGTGAAAATATTACATGAACAAGAAAAAGCAACAACGAATGAATAAGTACTGTTATGGAATGAGTAGTAGGGGAGGAAAATAACCTTATTTACACACGACATAATTACTCCAAGTTTCCCCAATGCGACGCGGTCTCTTTCTGAACTTACAGGTAACAGTGAAATTGGAAACATGTTCCTTTGAGAAGTTATCGTTTGAAACGGGTTAAGAAATTTTTGGCAAGTACAGAAACTCAGATACAACTACTCAAGTAATGATTTTGAAGATATGAATTCGTTTGATAAAATATTTTAGTATTTAATAAAATTTCCAACAACTGTCATAACTTTTGCACGTGTTTATAATAGTGTCGCTATTGTAATTGTAGTCGGTGACTCTAGTAGTCCTGCTTCACTCAGTCAGGGTTCAGTAGTTTCTGGATTGAAGTCTTGGCGGTTTCTTATGTTGATTTATACAATTTAATTTATTAGGTCTTATATACGGGAATTTTCTCGTAACTTTATTATAAATTCTCCTCTAGTTTGTCGAGTGATTCAGAAAATAAAAATTCATCACATCGACGTTAAGCTGTGATGTAAAATATTTGTTTTTTTGACTTCATCATTTTTTTGATATTTTGAATGTAGGTTTACCATAGGTAGAAAAACTGTTATGTAGTTGTGAACAAGAATGTTTGTATATTTTATTTTATATGTAATTATTCTTATTCAACTGTGTTATATTTTTATAAACCTTCCCGTTTTCATGCTTAAAAAATCCTTTCGGATCTCATGCAGTCATATTTCGTTACCGTGAAACTTTTGTAATATAAACGAATTGATGAAACGAAATGAGAATTTCAAAAATGGAAATATGGTGTTATGAAGTATTAAGTAATTATTTTACGACATATTTTGTGTGTAAAACCTGATATAGATATCAAACTATGCAAAGTTATCGAAATTCTTCATAGCAGATCAAGCTCGAGACGTGTCTCGGTGCCGTTCGAAACAAAACTGTTGCATACGGCACGGTCATGCATCTTCGATTGTTTCTATACTATATTAATTGTTACTATACCATACTATAATTTTGTATTTTTCGATGGTAAAATTGATGAGGTTTTCAAATTATGATTAATAATACAAGGAAGACGTAAACTATAATGTATTTTCCATTTTTAATTATATGTAGAACTATTTTATTTACAAATAACAAATTTTTAAATTTTTGTATGACCTATTTCACAGATAATTTAAAGGTTTAAAGGCCGAAGTAACTCATTGTTACACCATGCATACGGAAAGGTTATGAAATTTTACCTATAATAATGCAAAGTTTGGAATTAAAATTAATAAACCAATGCTAGCTTTGTTTGCTTTAAAATTTCCACTCTTTAGGCAAAATTTTCAAGTATGCTCACAGAAACTCAAGAAAAATCACAATGGACATACTTTCAAAAAGATTTACATGAATATGTCATTTGTTGCTTTATAAGATCCCGGATTTAAGTCATTGCTGCATATTTGTTTCTTCATAAGCCAACCATCTAGAAAAATGTTAATATAATATTAAATTATTTTTAATAAAGAGATAGAACAGATTTTAAATAATTAATATGTGAAACCATACAATTTATGAAACTTTGCAGTGGAATCAAAATATTTTGTTCCCAAGGAGAAAACACTGCAAAGGAAACATTAATTATAATAATATAAGTTTTAGGGAAAAGATAAATATATCATTAAATAATGTTGAATAACTATTATTGTTCTCTTTATTCCACGTAGTTTTGGTAAAATAATTATGGTATTATAGTTCCAGCGTTTGTTGTTTTGCGTAAATTAAATATCAGTTTCAATGGAAACTGTTAACGGATTCTTTATAAAGAAATCAAATGTATGATTAAGTTGAAACCAAACAAATTGAAAAGGTCTGATCAATAAATATATAGGTATGTATTTAAAAAATTTTTTTTTTGTTCTAATTCCACATTTTAATCAAATGCTTTGTACAGTGATGGCTATGTAACAGTGATTTTTATGGCACTTGATCACTATAAACGATAGCTATATTTTCTTGTCAAAATTGATCTCTTTAAGTTCTTACTTTTAAGGTGTTAACTGTCAATTCTTGGTGGAAAGACATTATATTTTAAAAAATAAAACACAATTTGTTTGTACTACTTCCACATATTTATAATGATCAGGACCGGTTTCGCTCATCACGAGCATTATCAACTTTAAGTTATGTTTATCCGACAACCAAGACTTGGTAGAATCAGTAATATATTAATAGTGTAAGTCAGTTCAATTTGTCACAGTTAATTTAGGGGGTGTTTGAATACTAATTCAGAAGATATGAACATACTGCTTTGTTTCTCTTTGTTGAAAAGTTCTATTTGAAGTATAAAAATTGTAATGTGATTGATGAAATTATAATATCGTGGATAAAAGTGATTACCTCTTTATAAATGATTATGGCATTTTTTTGCTTTTATGAATTTTTACAGAATTGCAAAAACGAGTCAATTTTGAGTTGTCGTTTGTTAATTATTTTAACGCTATGAATTAACATGTGTATTGGTATTATTTTGTCGAAAAAATCTAAGAATCTGCCTGTAAGCTATTTGAACGCTTGTTGAGCTGATTTTTACAAAACCCAACCACAATCCCTTAATGTCTTTTATTTTGCATGTCGTTAGCAGAAAATAGCTCTATAATTTAAAATGTATTCAAGGTGTACGAGAATGGCTTTAAGTCAACAATCTAGATGTTTTTAATACGGCCACGAGAGATAGCATGCAGTTTTCACTAAATAAGATTTAGTTAATTTTAATTGGGCACGCTAAGTCGGAAAACTGAACTTATACTATCAAAAGAATTTATATACCAGAGAGAGAGAAAAAACTGTTTTTGTGGGTAGTTTAGTGTGCTTTGATTAGTTTTTTGGTGTTTTTTTGCTACTGAGGAGCTAAAGTAAAGTTCTGTTTATAAAAGCATTATCAAGGTTTATAATGTTGTCTCTGGTCAACTAATAAATCTACGATTTATTTTAAGTCTTTATTATTAGTGTCTAGTTTAGTACACACATGTAATTAGAATAACTGTAGTGATCCATTAAAAATAGCCAGTTTAATGTTTAATCTATTGCTATGTATGTCGGCATCCAAAGCGCAGTTGGTAGCGTCGTTGGTTACGGTTACGGATGTCTCGGGCTCAATTTCCGGTGCGGACAGTTTTATAAATTGATCTTTGAATCGATTTATGGATTTATGTTCGTGTCATGCATGTTTGTGATGTCTAAAAACTCTTCCCTCCCACCTCAATAACGGGGCGTAGCGAGAGAGATTATCTAACCACTGGTCCTGTTCTAGCCTTATCCTTCTATCCCTATTCAGTTCTCATAGAAAAATTCGTTTGAGATACCTCCATTAGGAGACTCCACATTGGTAGCGGACATGGAAAAAAATATATTTCTCAAAAATTATTTTCTCTCTAGTGCCTATTTATAAATATTTTTCAAAACCACTTTTCATTCTTCAGAAAAAGTAAATCGGTATATAAACATAAAAGGCACTTCCTGGTATATATTTAATATAATTCAAGAAATATAAACAGCACCAGTAGAGTACAGGATGTGAGCATTTTATGAAACAATTTTAAATTTCAGCTTGTCTACAATATTCTCACCCTTTGAATCCAAATAGTCATGATTTTAATGGAACAATTGTGGAATAAGAATAATATAAAAAAGTGATTAAAATGTATAAATAGTTTATCCTTATTAAATGAAAAACTGTTTCTCTATTATACTGAAGATGATTTTTCTTTTAAATATTAGACGAGTCTAAAAAATTGTTTTAGATGTTGTGAAAGCAAAGTTAAACAAATATTTTTGAAATGTCTCACAACAGCTCTTAGCCAAAGGAATTCTTGGTGATAAATTAATTTTATACATCATTTGAATATCAAAGTTCAACAAAGTGTAATACATACTCTAAGACCGAAATAATCCTTAGAAAACTCCTTCCAAGAAGTCCCACGTCATTGAAAATTGTCCTCAATATGCAAATACACAATTGCATAATTATTGTGGGGCCTTATTATTACAGATATGTGGGTGTTTAAATATACTTCTCAGGTATACCGTCTCAAGTTTGTTCACTGTAGCTACTTTACATGCAAAATATAACAATGGAGTGATGTATTAGGTTAAGTGGATAAGATACGCTACGAAAGAGGAATGATAATATATATATTAATTAGTTCATTTTTTTTCTGGTCCCGTAGACGAGTGGTAAACTCTGTATCCCTGGTAGGACGTGTGGTAAATGGTTCATGATCCTTATCCAATATGGAGTGTAGTGAGGACGATAAGCAAACAACTTTTCATATTTTTAATCTCATATTTTTATCATAACGTCGGGTATTTTCCACAGCTACATATTAATTCGCTCAAAAAATGCATATATTTAACAAGCAAATGCACATAGTCCATCAACTCGCACCTCAAACTTTACTCAGTAAATTAAAAAAAATAAGGAATTACTTAAAGCATGCATCAAAATTAAACGTGAACAAAATTGTAAAAAAAGTTAAAATATTTTTCACAAATACTCAACTTTTGAGATACGTGTTTGTAGAAAATACCCGAAGAAAAGATTGAGCAACTAACGTTAAACAGCGTCTCTTGAAATGCTCTATTAGGAATCCATCTACTCTGTAATGAGAGTGAAAATGGATTAAATTATGTAAGAATATGCCAAATTAGCATTGTGAAAAAATTGGGTGGAAATCAATTTTGTTTTATGTAATACCAAATATTTCCAATTCTCACTGTACGGTTATTGACGAGCTTTCTCCTTTGCTTTATTGTGACATCTAATGTGGTAAAAATATCATTGATGGTGTCATGTTCAATGAAACCACCAGATAACTCCATTAGACTACATAAAGTAATTCATCTCGCATTGATTCTAAAATAAATTCGAGGAAGTTCAATTTTCACTCGTCTCTTTCGTTTTGACAGTTTTTGAAACCACCATTCTATCAATCGTTCTCCACTACATGCTGTTGGATATAACAGACGTTACTTAATCTGTATTTACCTTTGAACTATTCACGAAGCTAGACAATATTACTCCTAATATTGCACTTAAGCGTATATTCTCAAGGTTCTGATTCTGCGGCGAGTGAAATTTAAAACTATAAAACAGCAACGGAAGAATTAAGATATGCAATGTGTACATATGCTATAAAACAAGAATTTACCACAATTTTTTTTATTCTCGTGGGTCAACTAACTTTCTGCTGAAACGAATGATGGCCTTGTCTCATATAATATGCGTCGCAGGTTAATTCTTCATTGATTTTTACATTTATGACACTACCTCATCATCGAATTTTTACTTCATTATATTTTTTTAATTAGCCACTAAGCATCGAAAATATGTACCCGATTACAAATCAAATAATTATATTCGTTTTTATTTTAATGTATATTTTGTTTATAAAATTCATTATTATAACAGAAAGGAGAAAACATATTTTATGTCTACTTTTTGATTTGAAGTCTAGAAAATATTTATTTTTAGTCATCATCGCCTTAGTATCCACCGGCGGCCAGGGCAACCGTCAAACTACCGCGCCCAACGGCCAGTGAGAAAGTTTGTTGTCCGTGTCTGCTGACGGTATTGCGCGTTCTGGCCCTGTCTAAACTTCTGTTGTAGTATTGCCATCTCATCTAGGTTGCCAACCGCATTGATTAGTCCCCCATATATATATATCAGGCTATTCTATGGCTACAGTTTTATTTAAAATTATAAGTAATCACCGGCGTATCCAATTTGCTGATATTTCTTTTAGTATTCAAACCAAGCGATCAGAGTCTTCCAGTTAAGAATAACTGAATTGAGATCATCGTTATCATATATACATGTCGTGGCTTACTTTGCTTGCAGAATCCTTTTATAGCAATAAAGCTTTTCCGCGATTCATATTAAGTATGATTATATTAATTGGTAGCGCTAACGAGCTTTAAGTGCTGCAACAAAGCGAGCTTTCGCGTCAACCGGAGAATAGTTTCTCTTCTTATCAGCTTAACTGCACTACTCTATGGTAATAAATGCGGCAGTTATGCGAACTACAACAACACTGAGTTTCGGAAAGGTTATTGTTATATTCATAGCTAGACTTTAGCAGAAAAGATTCTTCTAGAGTGTAGATGAAAAATGAAAATTCCACGAGTTGAAAAAATGTCTGTATTGTGATTGGAACCCGTGAACACCGCACAAAGCCGATGACTTTGACCACTCCGCTACAAGCTCAGCATAAAATAATATTTGAAATCATTGCTATTATGATTCACATAATATATCTATGGTGTTTTGGTAAATTGATGTAACCCTCAAAAAATACGATAATTTGTAAATGATTAGATCTCATTTTAGAGAAGACAGAGTTGTTCTCGGCCAAATGATTAATTAGAAAAATAATTGGCCACTTTTTGGAAGGGAAACATCATTTAACATTGCTATTAGGATTAAAAATTCTGAGCCGTCAACTTGATGTAAGCCACTATAATATCGAAAATTCCTACGTATAATCCAGTATCCGCAAACATTACAATTTATAGGAGTGCATTTCAAAGATTCAAAACGCAACTCACTATGTAATGTTTTTGATAGAAGCAGTTTTTACTCTCTTATGAACAATTTCAATTTTGAGGGTTACATCAATTGACCAAAACACTGTCAAAACATTGATTGAATTCACCCCACTGTGTGACAATTGGTGGGTTTATTTTGTAACTACTGTACGTCACATCTAGGGATTGTAATACCGGTATTATTAAAACCGGGATCCTGGTTTTTTTTTGTACCGAAATACCGGTTTCAAAAATGAGAAATTTTAGTATTCAATATTTTACAAGCGTTGAATCTGAAAGAATTTTTTCTGCAACTGTACGAGGATCCTATCGAAATTGTAAGTTTTCGTCATAGACGAACTACATTATTTTATAATCGTATTTTAATTAAAAAAGTTAATAAATTTACAACATCTGTGGTATTTTTTTTAATAATAATAATCGTATTTAATATGGAAAATTGAAATACAGAACTTATTTATCCGATAGCAATTCACCATATTCTGCTCTTTTAAATCAAAGTTTTTGTAATATCGGTATTTAATATAAAATACCGCGTTGCCGCTGTTAATATATTTGTCCGGTATTGCAATCCATATCCACAGTAAGTAATGAAATCAAACATTTGTGTTCTGTCGTCCCGCTTTATCAGATATCTGTGTAAATAAAGTACCGATGAAAAGACATGTCATTGCAGGTGTACATAAAACATCACAGCCAAAAGCAGTACAATTTGTAAATGTTGCATGCGGAATTTTTATCCATCTCAACACTTGTTATTTAATTTATTCAAATGGTGCATTTGACAGCTGAACGTGGCAACCCGGTGAATGTAGAGTCGTTAAAGTGACAAGTAAACTTTTTATTACAGCCATCTAACAGAGTTCTAGGTGTAGCATCACTGTATGAATGTTTTCGGATTGCTGAAACTCTATCTTCTCGGGGTTTCCGACGGTGTACTTGTCACCAACCGCTACGGATTTACAAATCTTATTGAGCGTATTCTACAAGAAAACAGCGCTAAGCATTTTTATAATGATTTCCAGGAGTGTCTAAGGAGTAGTTATCAAAGACTTAGTTCTTAGTTTGCACTAAAGGGTTTGGAAATTAAGATAGTTGGTACTCAGAAACCTTCTATCAGTAAAGATCTATTCATTCTCCGTCTGATGCCGCGAAATTATTTAATGCAGTATGAACCGTCCTTGTTACAAACAAGTGGTGTTTTCCGTTTGTTCCAACCGTCAGTCAGACTGACTTGATTACTTTTATCTATTCAAATGCAACTGATATAAGTATAGATGGAAACCAGCCATGGCTTTGAAATGTTGAGTAATTATCACCAATCATAGCACGGTGTCTTCTTGAAATAGAAGATACTATAATTTGTTTGTCTGTAAAATCAAAAGAATATATAGCACATATACACTCTGTATCTTTCTATATGCCTGTGCATCGAAAATATCGGTTGAAAATTGCCAGGTATCAATGCCATCAGGTAAAGATATTTAGGTAATGATTTTTAAAAAATCAAGAACTTTGGTTTATTCAAAAAAAAAAACGATATTTAATTGGGTTTTCAAATAATCCAACAATAGAGGCATAAAATTACCTGTTAAAAATAAACCCTTATTTGAGTCAATACAGACAGATCAGAAGCTTTGGCTGAAAGTTAATAAATGGAACTAAACTTTGAATCGAAATAGACAATTATAGAGAAGGTTCTCGTATTAAATTATGAGACGCAAAGGACCGAGAAAGCTTTGATGTCCCAGCGAATAAGATGAAGTAAGATAAGTCCGTCCTAGACGAGGATGAATTATTCAAAAGAACATTACGAAATATCTCAATGATTACTCTTTGTATTGAAGTTGGAGTGGGAAAATCGATAAACAAAATTGAATAAGGCAGCTGCAAAGATAAAAGTGGATTTTGCACGATTGAAGAATCAGATTTATAGATTGATAAATTCATCTCCAAATTGATTATAGAAAAGAGTTGATCTTTTCATTTTAAGTCACTCAACTTCTATTCAGAAATACTATACTATTTTTGGTTATTTGGCCGAATTTTTGATCTATTTTTAATACTATTAAAAGTGTGAATGAAAAAAAACAAGATCTCTGGAGTGATCTTGATAATTTTGTTTGGAGAAAAATATAATAAAATCCTTCCGGAAATTGACTTGTTGGCTACTTTTAAAATTCGGCACAATGTACTATGATTTTTTCGAAATAGCGTTTGTCACTCTATGTCATCAAATATTTTGTTGTTTTGTAGCGTATTTGTATTGACTGTGAAATGGAAAAAGCCGTGATGTATAGAAAAAGTGTATAGCCCAAACAAACGTGTATTAAATTGTATGCATTGTGAATATCGAAAAAAAATATTTTGAAAAGGCGGAGGGATAAGTTTTTTTGCCTTTCTACAGTCGATATATTATATGCTCATATATAATATCTGTACCACAGAGGCAGACGGATGCAACTGCCAAATAAAAAATTGTTCAGGAGAGCCTAAAACACTTTATTTTTTGAATAAATACTCATAGCTTCCAAGCAAATATACAGATTGAGATTATTATTTTTTTATATTCCAATTCAATTAAAGTTCTTCTGTAACATGTAATAAATAAATAAATTTAATTCCATTTTATATGTAAAAATAAATAAATAAAAAAGGTAATGATTTCCATCCTTCTGCTTCTAAAGAAATTTTGTCATTGTGGATTTGTATCTTATTTCTCTTTTAAAGTTAAGTCAAAATAAAGCAATTTATCTGTATAATTAAAACTATTTGAAGGTTTAAATTAAACAATACATATTACATTTTAAAATGTATTTTTATGTATTAGTGTGCTCATAGACAAAAAGTTATTGCGAGGCAGAGAGATGCAAAGGGAGTTGCATCCTAATGCATTAGTTTAAATAATAAACTTTCTGCTTCTATTATAGATAATATGGAGCTTGCATCTATATGTTAAGCCTATATTTCTTATTATAGCACATAGATCGTACGTCTGTCTGTCACTAATAAATAATGAATTTAACATGATGAATCTGTCAAAAACTCATTTTAGCCAAAAATGGAGTTGCATTCGTCTGCTTCTGAGGTACAGGTATATTGTGTATTAGCACGTTTTATGTGAGTTATACATAATATGTTTTGGTGTAGGTTACGTCATTTTTTTCTTTTCACAGTCGAATATTATAAACCATTTAAGTCAAGTCCAAATTGATACCAGATTATTATTATACTAAATGAAATTATGTAGTGGTTGATTCCATAAAACTTTGGCTTAATTAAAATCTAAGCTTAATGATGTATAAATTTAATGAAATATTCTCATAAAATAATATGCAAGCGAGAACGGAAGAATTTAAAATAAGGGCTGTGTAAAGCTAAGTGTTTTGGCCTGTTAAATTTGATATACGTATTTTAGCAGGCCCGGCTTCGTGCGGCTCTCATGTAATTCGGTGGGCCAAAACCTCAGTAGGGCGGCGCGATATGAAATTCACCACCCCGTAGATATAATATATGCGGAGGTTCCATTAATTCATAATTACTTCGGAAAGTTGTGAATTTTGTAAATTAATTTTATTGCCTGGGTGATAAATTTTTAAAATAGCCGCCAAAAGCACCGATGGCAACCTTAATTAGGCATTCTGAAATATATTATAATTAACGTATACAATATACTAACTTTAAACGTTTTCACACTTTAGGTTGAATGTCTTTGAAGCTTTTATTATATCAATTATATATATATAAGGAAGAGTATTTGAAATTTCATATGGAATTTTACATTATTTAATAGAATTATCGTTTATTTGGGAAAAAATGATGCTTAGTGTTATGTTTTTTAGCACTCTTTAGCACACTGCACTCACAATTAAGTCTTGAGTAACGGCGCTTTAGTATGGATTAAATCCCGGGACAGCATGATTTATGTTTGTCAGGAAAACTTGAGATTAGAAGCACATATAGTATATGTTTCGCAGTCGAGTGGTTAAATCTGTTGAGCTTTCACCTTCATAATGGAAACATTCATATATCGAACTTTCAATCGATTCATGAATTTCTATATAAAATGCATGGATGTTTAAAATGTTATCATTCCTCCACTTATACCTCTATCCAATCTGAGGTGTGGAGAGAACGAAAAGCTAAGTACAGATTCTTTCTTTCCCATATCCAAAGAGAGATGTTGAACGAATGATTTATATCCATCATTGTTAGACAACTTATATTCAGATATCCCACGTGCTTTGCGTTTAGTACGGATTTAAAAAAAAAATGTTTTATTAAGTAGAGAAGGTAATGAACTCGTAATTAAAGTTTGTTTAGTATTAATGTCCTCTAACAACATCTACAAGTTTATAGTCAGATTGACTCCATCATTGTTTGCTAACAGAAAAAGAGAGTAAGACTCTATTGTTAATTAAATGAACTAAAATTTGAGAAAAGGCTACCTTTAACTCTTACCTTGTCTACTATATTTGCAGCTGAATGAAACCCAACCAATATTACTACATTGCTACCTGTTTTATTCAATAAATTAAATTTATCTTGACTCTGTCCTTTTTAAAATTTATTATGTAAAATTTGTAGGATGTCAGTGATATATTTTATTATATTCGAAAGAACCTAGCTGCTCAATGTTATGACAAAAGCTATATAAGGAATTGACTTGGAAACTGAACCGTGGCCGGGAAATATTTTTTCAAAAATTTGGTCAAGCTGCTGAAAATAGTTGACAACGTTATACCAACTACATTGTTATTTAATCGGTGGGACTTAGCTAGTAGATATATGAAAAATTTATTTAAGTCATAAACGAAAATGTTACGTTTCTTTGTTTGACACTAATAATGCTAAATTAATTATTGAAATTTTAAATGTCTTTTGTGGCTTCGTAGGGTAGATGTAAGGCATGATATCGTGGTCTGTGAGAGAGCTAAGCTATTGTGGGATAACAAGAAATCTTGGAGGTGTGATGGCTATATGCTTAACTAATGGATTTGAAATGAGACAAAATTATTTATTAAATTTGTTTTAGTACAATGTATCTTTTTTAAACAAAAGTGTTGACTAAGTAAATATCTGAAAATCTCAATAATCAAGCACCCTCAGTCGATGTCTTAAATTATATAAATATCTGAAAATTATTAGGATAGAGTTATCCAGAAAGTAGTGAGGAGTGAGATTGTATGGTACTGAAATGTTATAGAACAAAACTGAAATAAAAGAGTCATGTGTGAGAGAGACACAATTGCGATTTGAGCTATTTTTTAAAATAAAATTTTGAAAGTGAATAGTAACCTTTGAGCATCTCGTACAGTAAAAAATATTTTTTGAGATCATATGCAAGCTTGTTGACACAAGATATCACATTAAAATCCACAAAAAGCAATGAAGAAAGATGAAAAGTGTCACTGTGACATAGCTTGGACTTATTTCTAAAGTGTCAACTGTCAATGGTGGAGAGACATTTTATTTTTAAAATAAAACACAATTTATTTTGTATTAATTTCACATACTTTGCTCATCTCGAATACATATCAAAAGAACCAAGCGGATCCATTGATAGTGATGTACAACATTTTGTTTTATTTTTAAAATTGTCCGGAAGTCTTTATTGTACTTTTTTAATTAGCGATACAACTACAATCAACAATATTTCTCAAAGATTTTCCACACACCTTACGAATAATTATCAGTTTATATTCCAGTCATCTTTGCATCTTAAATAATAACACGGTAGTAAATAGTGACAAAAAATGATTCACTTTTTGTAAAATATATCTCACGCACACATTAAAAAAATACTACATGCCTTTATTACCGCAAAACTTACCAGAGGTGGCCCGGGAATTTACATAAATAAATTTTGATGAGACGTTTTATGCAATTCAGTCAAAAACCTTTTAATATAATGAGGTCATACGTTTTAATAAAAGGGCTTTCTAATTAGTTTACATGCGCGCTATACGTAGGACGCCATAGTTTAATGCCCTTTAATGTTTATTAAGATGTGTACATTTGTGTGTATGAATATGACAGAGTTTGTTATTTTGTGTCTAGTCACCATGTTATAGAAACACCATATTGCTATTATAATTACATTAACATTTTGTCTGTCACCACAGATTAAAAATATCATAGTATTTTTGTAAACGAGTTACTTACTCGATGAAAACATATATTAAAAACTGTAAAACACAATTTGTTTTGTAAAACTTCCACATTTTTAAATTTATCAAAACTGGTTTGGCTCATCACAAGCATTATCATCAGTTAATAATATTCATGATCAGTAAAATCGATCCAGTCATTATGAAAATGTCGAAGTAAGTAGTACAAAACCAATTGTGTTTTATTTAAAAAATATAATGTCTTTTCAGCAAGTATTATCAGTTAACACCGTCACAGTAAATAATGCAATAGATGAATTTTTAGTTTTTATTATAAATATTTTCTTTTCGGTTCTTTCCCGATGTGGAGAATCAACAATTTGAAAAGGAAAATTGGTTGCAACTAAATCGGTCTTTTAATGAATCGAGAGTGATAAAAATATGGAGCTAGGAAAGAATTATCTTTTTATTTCTAGACGTTTTCCTCACTGGTGAGGATCGCGATATATCGCAACAACTCCGTTTTCTTTGACAATCCTTCGCCACTTGCTCTTGCACTCCGCTACTCTAAGACCCATCGGTAATAAAAGGCCTGTGTCATCTTTCACTTGGTCGCTCCAGCGAGTTGGGGCCTTTCCGCGTCCCCTTCTGTCTTCGACCTTTTGAGGAATAAATAAGTCTTAAGATAATGGCTTTCTCTACCTCCCATTACAGATCCAGACTAGTACGAGAATATAGTGGGTAAGATTGACCACTCAGCAATAATTTAAATTATTTAGTATATTTCAAATGTAAATAAAGGTTTTCTTTTAATTTTTTTCTGATAGTGAATGATAGTTCCAGCTCACCCAGCTTGACCGGTTCCACGAAAATGAATTGTTCAGAAATTGATAATGAAAGCAAAGAGTTATTCAAGTCAATCCGACAGATTGTTTCACCGGTCAACCACACCAGCAAGTCTCGGTTAACTGCTCCTAAAACACTTCTGAAAATTATAAATTTGAGTGTGCATTATGGAAAATGCAGGGCTGTACTTTCGTTACGGAAAAAAAAAATCCGTGTATTTACGTACTATTAAATTAAAACAAAACTAAATATTGAAGATTCGTTATGCACCCTCAGAAAACATGACACAATGTTACGTTTGAGAATTTATGAGTATAAGATGAATCTTCTTTTTATGAACGATGCTTTATTATATGACCGAAAGTCTCCATTTATCATATTCAATAATTAATATCCATTATAATGAACCTGGCAATCATTTAAAAATGTCAACTGATAACCACCAATCAAAACTAGGTTTATTTCTAAAATAATATAAAGTCTGCCAAAGGCAAAAACTTGTGTGGATTTGTATTGACTTTCGTTGAGAAATATTCGAAAAATATATAAATGAATTTTCGAACTGATATATTTAAATATGGATCATGCTTTTAAGAAAATATTCTGTAGGTGTTGTAACCGCTTGAGATATTCCACACTCGTGAAAATGATATCAGAAGAGGAAATGTTAATTATGTTGCAAAGCTTCTATAAAGTTTAGGATTTGGGTCAGTAAATTGAAAGCTAATGCACGGGAAGCGCTACTCATATCGAAGTTTTGATTTGTATTTCGATACGGGTTTCAAGGTTTAAAATTGCACCAGTTCTGAAGTTTATTATTATTTATTACAAATACATGAAGTTAAGTAATTTTAATAGAATTTTGTATATTTAAACGACTCGTAGTGAATGTTAAAATATATTTTAAAAAGCGTTGATATACAACATATTTGGCAATAAAGTTAGTAAATATCCAAGAGGTCAGTTATTTAAAAAAAATCACATGAATTGAACTAGATGTGATTCTTTAAAGCCACTCAAGAATAACCCGAAGAGAAAAGACTATAAGAGAACTGACCGCTAACGTACAGCTTAAATCACTAGACTATACAGGCCAACAAATATATATTGATGTTATCAACCCTTTTATTACGGTAGTTATTAACGTCGTAAATTAACATTAAACAGATAAACAGAAACATTTATCTACTGTCTTTTAACACAAATCCATATATCTATAGAAAATTTGTGTCCATTCGGAAATATAAAGCCACATCAAATTTGCACTCTTGGTCGACTGTATAATTAATTAGTTTATTTAAAAATTGCAAACCACCAGTAACATAAAATAAATGCTTTGTGAGAGACGTGGATACCTTAAAGATTCATTAAATAATTAAAAACAGTTATTGTCGTTTTACCAATATTAATTAAAAATAATTAAATTGTTCACTTATTTTGATACATTTACTTTAGTGCGTTTTTACGTATTAAAAAGTGATAAAATTTTAAACTAGCTACATGTCAGAAATTACTGTATAAAAACGTACACGAGTTTATATATTTAGGTTATAATTTGAAAAAATGTTTCTTTTTTCTTCATACAATAAAAATGTTTCGTCTCCCATAGAACTAATATCCTGTTTTATTTCAATTAGTTAAATTTTCTACTTTTTAATTGTCAAATCAACAGAACGTCAGTCAAATGAATGTTTAAGAATGTTTAGAAAGCCATTAACCTAAATTAGTCTAGTCAATTAGGAGTGCAAATAAAATATCGTATTTCATATAAAGCTTTTTCATGCGACAAACAAAATATTTGCTATTTGACTCTGTAATAAATGTATTGTCAGTTTGTATCGCAGTTTTCTGTCTTAAGAAAAAATAAATCTATTATAATAAAATGAATATAAATCCATGCTACAATTTGTTTAACGTAGTGTTGTTCATATATATATATTTGAATTATTTGACTAAGTTTCAGTAGCAACTTCTCGTTATTTTGACTAAACTTCATTGCAGCAGAAAAATCTTTAATAAAATAAATTAATATGACTTTTAAAAATAGAATTATGAGACAATTAAAATATTATTATTATGCTACCCATGTAAGAAAGAATATTAATTTTCAATTAATGGATAAAATAGTCAGTTTGGTGTCTTACAATTCTTAAGAATATCAAACTATACGTTCTATATGCTTAACTAAGAAATCGAGGACACGAAATATTTAGTGTTTAACTAATTTGAAAATAGTGATAGTACTGAAAAGAGCTTTAAAATTCTTCTTTGGTTATCAAAATATCCTGCGTAGATTATGAAGTATTTTTGTTAAGCTTAAAATACTTTTATTAATATTGGTATAGTTCTTTGTCTTCAAATGGAAAAACAATAATTAATTTATATAATATATGAATGGAATTGCTATAAATATAACGTTTAAAGAAAATTTCCGTTTTATACTGAAAGGTATTTCACCACAATCGGCTGAGAGACATAGAACAACTTTGTGACATTTATGAATGAACGTCAAGCATTTCAAATTTTCCTTAATTAGTTAATGCGAAATTTTCGTATTGCAAAAATAATTTTATTTAATACCCTTATACTTTATAAGGGCAAAGTTTCAACCATTTTGAAATAACTTTACTCAGCTTAACTTTTCAATGAGATTACCTTTGCTGAAAAGTATTTGATTAATAGTGAAGTTAAAAACAAAGAATTTTTTTGAAAATATTAATGCCGGCATAACCGCTGAGTTATTGCGAAATTGTTTTTTTAAGGTGCGGAACTACCCGACAAAATAAACCTATCCCTTTGTTCCTCTAAATTAATGGTTATACGAATATACGTTTTCAAGTCGGTAATTTAAATTTTTAAATCGCCTTATTGTTCGTAATGGGAATAAGATGGAAAGCGAATATTCTTTGATAATAAAATAATGAACAAAGTGACGTCATCGCTATGTTGTGAAGAGAATGAATGACCTTTGCTAACATTTATAATGTTTTGACGTCCACTATAAAAGAAAGAAAGCCGTATAAATTTTTCAATGACAATCTTCTTTGCTTAATGACCTAACGTCTTAATTTTTCATTTGGGTCGTGCAATACATGGTGATGGTCAGTTTATAAAACTGAAAGGTCAGTAACTAAAAGCATACACATTCGGTAGCATACTGTCAATCTGAATAACTTTGAGTCAGTTCTGAGGCTTTTTGTATTATGGTTCGCGATTGAATTTATGTGTGTATTGTTCTAAATTTAATCAATATAAATCGATTCGCTGTTATGATTGATACATATTTTTTTGAACCATATCCGCTCCGTATTTCAAGCATATGGCGATCACGCAATTCCTCGCTTCCTCCCAGGTCATCCCAGCGTCCCGTAGCTCCGTTGAATACATCCTATGTATGGTATCAGCGGCCTTAAAGGGTGACGGAATTCATCTGGTTGGTAGAATAGACAGGCAGGATTCAGGCTTCCCTGGGGCATCCGCAGCATGTGTCCAGGCCAAGTCCATCGTCGCTTTTTGATTTTGGACGTAATAAGAGACTGGTCCGTCCGCTCTTTTACCTCCGAGTTCCTTGGCAAAATTTTCAGTAACTTTGGCTAACGATAAAAATAATCATTGTAATTACCATAAATTCAGTGATTTTAAAGTTTTGTCAAATTTCCTTAATGCTTTCATATATTCAGGACATAATTGAGATGTGAAAAAATATACAGCATTTGGTTTACAAATTAGTAATACAAATTGAAAATATGGGTAATCCAATTTATTTCAAGAGAAGTTTTTAAATTGTGTTTTATCATTCCAAGCTGACAGCTTACAAATTCAACAATAAAACAAATAATATTGAACATTAATTCATATTTTACCACCAGGGGTTATTCAATACCTTTGCTTAACCAAAAAATATTCATAAAGCATTAGTATTATCATGGTATTATAACAGCACCTTTTTCCAAGTAGTGGGTCAATCTTAGACCCATGGGCAAACTTACCCAAATTGTTAACAAATAATTAAAAAAACGATCGGAAAATAATCATAAATGGTCAGTATGTAATATTGTACTGTGAATATCTTGGTTGCGATAGGTTATCAATTTATTTGATGGAGTTCTACCAAGTGAATTGCGTTTAAATTAATCTCATCCGATTTGACAGGCTTGACCAAAAATTTATTTTGGTATAATTATTAATTTAAAATTCTTTTGATTTTTTTTTCGAAATTTTGTTAATTCTCTATCTAAGGAAAGAAAATTAATTTTCTAATCATAAACGGTGTACTCTATTGAAAGTTTTGTAAACGAAAAATCAATATCTTGTTGTATTATTTATGAAATAAAAAATAGTTACGTAAACGGTATCAAAAAGGTAAGCTAAGTTTGAGAAAAATTATTTCTTAATCCTTAGAAAACTTCTATATCGAACTGGAATTGACATTTTACAGCACACTTTGAAAATGAATTTACGATTATTTTATTTCCTGTTTTTCCTTTCAAGTATCATTTATTGGTATTGCACAGGATGTATTTTGTCCGATTGCATCATTAGGTATAAGAAAGCCTTATTATTATAATAGTAATAAATAAGAAAATGTATGGAGTATTACATACCTAAGCGACTTTCTACAGGTAACACTGACCAGCGCTTGAATGGACGCATCCATCTCATATTTTCGCAAAAAAAAAACATAAGGACTGTTTGGTATGTTCCAACAGAACGGTTCCAGAAGAGAAAAAAGACTCTTGTGAGAGGAAACCTAGCGTTTACTCAGGAGAATATTTTGAAAAATATCACACTTTGAAATGCTACATTTTTTTATTTGATACCTTACAACTTAGCAATCATGAAATAATTATAAAATATGTTATTAATTAATTATTGGATGTATATCGTGCATTTGATTCAATAACGTTCGAATATTATTAAAATCTTGAAATTAATTAATGAGTGCAAAGAGTTAAGTTTGTTTTACCTTTAAATTAAGATTTTGTGACATTTTTTTGTTGTAGGCTATATTTGGATTACTTTATCAGCAGCGAATAACGTTACTTCATAATAAAGTTTTTGACCTTTTTTCCATTTTTATTTTATGTTAATATATATAATTTTTTTGATCAATATGAGAAATTACAATGCGACGATGCGTATAAATTTGCTATTTTTTTTTAAATATAATATTAATTCGCTTTATAAAACTAACTACTCGAAATATCTCTTCAACGTGAGCTTGAAAATTTTTAACCAATATTTGTTTTTTTAAATTAAAACACATCATTATTTTGGTGGAAAAAAAGATATTCATTTGCAAACGTAAGTAAAAGTAATTACTCAAGATATAATCATTTATCAATTCTACGACTAATGAAACTGTAAGAAACAACTTACTAAAACAAGTAAATAATCTGTATTCTTTGTTTTATTTTGATATAAGGGAAGTTTTTATATTACAACTGATTGTTTATTAGACAGGTAGTAAATCACTTAATGTAACATGGGCGCAAAAGCCATCACAAATACTCAAGCATAAAAATTCTAATCTAAGTGAAATGGACGCCTCCGAAATATGATTAGCTGCCTTCTGGTTGCTAACACCGTGTCTCACATAGACAAAGTTAGTGCGCGGCGATGTTGGTGTGATTTAAGTCGATATATGACGAAAAGAGGCAAAGTGGCAACGGTGTCCTACGTGCAACCGTCTCGTTTCGAAATTTCTAATGAAAAACATATGTTCTTCATTAATAATCACACTACCACGCTAACTTCAGTGGTGAACGATTGTTATTTTCGAGCTACGCCGTGCCGCCACACGTTCACGAAGACTTCGTCCACGTAAGACGGCCTGTAAGCGGTGCTCTTACCACAAGGATGCGACTTTACAAGTTGGTAAAAAAAAAACGTTTGTCATGGCTCTTCAAAAAGAAAGGTTATCCATATGCACCACATTGAGAGCAGACATAGTAAAAAAAAAGTCAAAAAATATACTAACCCTTACTGTCTATGAATGAACTAAGCTCCACATACGTTTTCCATGGGGCAAGGCTCGCGTTTTAAAAATAACACACAGCATTTTCAATTGAATGGCTGACTTTTTGATTAAGTGGACTTAGCCGCCATACTCTAACTGGTGATTTGCGGGTGTAACGAAACCGTTAACATTTCGACAATAACGGTTTCGGCGTTGCAATCGCGTTGGCCGTTGTAACGAATTCACAAAGGCCCGCAGCAGGAGGTGAGGCAATAAATACCGTTTATTGCATATATGGCTTGAAAAGAAGGGATACGCCATAAAAGGTCATATTAGTTATATTATGTCAATTCCTATAAGACCATGTAAGCTTACACCCGAAATCCTTATAAGTAATGATAGTCTGTCTACAATATAAAAGTACATGGAGTTTATTCGTAACATTGTGTTACTTTTTGTTATTTTTAAAATAATATAACTCCAACGTTAAAATGAATATTTGCAAAAAATGGTAAAGGGAAGTAGGACAGATCGGGGATGATCCGTGTCCAGGTTTGGCTCAAATATAATAGTTCAGTCTACTGCTTGGAGAGGCTTAGATGAGACTGTCATCTGAGGTTAAACTTTTCACCCTCCATCATCCGATTTGGGGCAAAACACTATTATAACAGGTGTATTCCGCAGTTAAATAACTGCCTGCAATGTTGGCGGAAAAAATCGTGTATGGTAACGGTTTTTAACCCGGTGAACCCGCTGGACATGTTTACATGTCTAAGACTTTATGTCGTATTACCGGCCAAACTATAAAGAAACACTTTTGAATATATGCTTTAAAATATAGTTCAAACTTTTAGGTAAAGAAATTAGGCAACAGATCATGAAAATGTCAAGTAGAACATAAGAAAATTTATTTTTGAAAAGAGCCCTCGATATTTTATTTTTCAAACTGCCGATAGCAGCATTGATCGCTTGCTTGTGTGCGTGTTGGCGGTGTATATGAAGACTTGTCGCAGCCGTAAATTAAATATTTTTCAGCTTCTTCATTTTCTTCGATTTAATTTAGCAAGAATGCGACTATTTTAGTTTACTTCTTGATGTATTTGGGATAGCTAATATAAATTTCACATAATCCTGCATTTTTTACTGTTGAAATTGATCTATTTTTAGCCATAGTGAGCGTTTTGACTATTCAATAGGCTGAAAGTAATTTTTTGCGAAAACGGCTTGCGCTGTAAGGTTTAATTAAGGACTGTTTTTGAATTGAGATTTATTCGTTCTTCATGGGGCACTGCGAACTTTTTGAATGCATTATAATTTGCTACAGATGCAACCAAGTTGGAATATCCAACGGGGCTGACAGATCCGTTATACAGGTCTTGAGAATTTTTTTTACGTTCGTAGTCCGTGTCTGGAAATTTTCCAAAGATTGTGACTGTGTGAATGTGAATCTACAAACCGACCAAGTTAGTCGAGCTTGATAGCGAAGTGACCATGGCCAGTTATGAATTGGCCTGTTCAGAAATCAGTAGTAACTGGAGTAATAACATAATTAAAAATGTATTTTTTGTATTGCATCTTATCCTATGCAAATAAAAAAAAGTGTAGTTTATGATCTGTGTTTTTCGCCCAGTTTTCCAAACTATCTGCGCGAAATAGTCATTCAGGTCCGCTAGAAGCTAACAATGTCTTTTTTAAATCGTAGGTAACAAAGTTTCATTAAAGTCAAAAGTTTTTAGTGTTTATAAACTTGCATTTAAAATATATTTTCATATTTCAAAATTCCTTCCCATTTTATATCACAACAATGTTGTAGTGATTGTGTGCATTACTTTCATAGTGTTTTTTTTCAATCAAATATGTAGTATTTAATCCAGGTCAGATCTTACTATGAGAATAATAAAAAATATTGAAGAAATAATTTGCACATTTTAGTCATTTACCTATTTAATTTATTAAAAGCATTAAACCATGGTACAATCATGTTGAGAACTAACGCGGTGCGATGATACGGCGAAGAAAAATATTTTGTTACAATCAAAATGCTGACTAACTCTTTTAAAATATAATACACCTACCATACAATGAGTAAAATGAATAAGATATAATGAGTTTACAAATATTCTTGATATTCTTTCACAAAATTGGCAAATTGAAAATTGTTACAATGAATGTATTAAGCCATTTAAAATATTTCAAAAGAAGTGGAAAATTATGTAATTCTTGTGGAATCAAATACAGTGATAAATTTTAACTTATTATAATGTAGCTCCATCAAATTAATGTCAATAAAAAAAAATGATTTTAATCGTATATATTTTAATTAAAGTTGAACGTAATACAACTGTTAAGCCTAACTTTAAGGGAATGGTAACGGTTCAAACGTCATGTTGGTATTATTATTTGTCTAGTTAACACGTCTTTAAAGTAAGGTTTTTAGGAAATGCATTAAACATTTGCAAATATAAATTGTTTATATATTGAAAAATTAATAAAAGAAACTATCCAGCTGGGTATTCAAACCTTTGATCTATATTGAGATAAGCTACTAAATACTCAAAAGTAATAACTAAATAATTAAGTAACCCATTTTGTAATTAAATTTTCGATTGCATAAAATTCTTGATGTTTGACTAGGTCATATCATATTTAAGAACTATTAAATAATACTTTTTTTATTTATTATTGTGCACAACGAACGATATTCATATTAAAAATAAGTAATCGTTATGTTAATTCAATAAATTCAGCGTATAAATGATCTAATGAAAAGTTTAACATTAAATTTGGTAAAAATATTATCGTAGGCCGAATCAATCACTCCGATCTGTTGAAAATATATACAACAAATTAAATCGGAGTTACTGCTGGCTGTTGTTTTGTTTTGTTTTGTCGTAAACTACTTGTCAAGTGAAAATGGTTCAGAACCGCTGTGTTGTACATGAATAGATGCACCTGAGACGGCTCTACACCGAGAAAACAATAGAATGCTGAGCTCTGCGGATTGTGCGACAGTGATAGGGGTTTTCTACCAATCAATATTGGGGGACTGTATCTATTTGGTCACGTGTATACAAACAGGAATCAAGGAATACAAGAAACGGCAAGCATTTCACCGCATGATATAGTAGAAAAAGACGGGTAGAGTTGTGACTGGAAGACAAGACCCATCTCGACACGAAATCGACTTGATAAATAAAGTATTCTTTTATATATTCTTCATATATAACTCAGTTTTTATAAATTTTAATTTAGAACGATATAAGTGATCTTTTGGAATGAATTGATTATATTTATAATATAAACGGAAAATCGCAAATTTTCTTACTCCACTGGCTTCTTCTGGCTAAACATATGTTAAGGTTTTCATTTATAACGTAGACATTAATTCTAATTCTTTATCTATAAATGAAATATTTATAGTGGGACTGTTTTTTTCTACTGTACATGGGGTTAAATACAAAAAATACTAGTTATAATTAGCTAGTCTCAAATTTTCTTGAGGCGAAACACGTTTCACATCTTGTAATATAACCAATGGAATAAAAAAATTGCCAATTTAAATTAAAAATTAAGAATGAATTCCAACAAAGTGATATTCCTTGCAGAAGACTATCTTTTATAGAAAGGAAAAATAAAATGTATGTTTATATGATTTTCAGTACATCCCTTTTGATGCGGGTATTTTTTCAATTAAAACCTCATACAGACACATAAATTTGACGGCTTATCCCTTGAACGGTATAGCTTCATTTATAAATGCCTTTTTTCATTTTTTTTTACCTAAATCTCAGTCCTTTGTTTTTTTTATAAAGTGTTAGTGATACCTGTGAAATTTATTAGGTAATAAAACTCGTTTAACTGTACATAATAAGGCCTGACCATAAACTAAATGCACGTTTACCTTTTCGCTAACCAAGTCCAGCGCGTTTTTATAGGTATTTTTTTGTAATCATTATTTCAATGATTATTTTTTTAAATTGAAATGTTTTGGTGGAACAAGTAATGCAAAGCTCGAACACATCGAGTCATTTCACTAGAGGTCAGCCAGTTAAGCGACAGTTGTACTTTCAAAAAGGATTTTGAATCAATGAATGATAAATACATATCTTTTTTACTGTTATTTCGTTAAATAGGGATTAAGTAATATAACCAACTAAAAATAAAATAGTTAATATTGTTTCAAGCATAAAATAATAGAAGTTTACAAAAAATGCCAATTCTTCCAGTGGTCGACCCCCAAAATCCAATGTTCAGCCTTTCGTTACCCAGTGTTTGGCCATCACTATAAAACTTTATGAATATCGCAATCGAATTTACGGAGAGTAGACAAAACAATAAAAAACATAATGATGCGAAGCATGAAAATACAAAGTATATTTTTTTAGCGATCCCCATACAATATGATTTTGTCGAAACTTATGAAGTAAAAATGTGCTTTTTTTAATTACGTATTGCATCATATAGGTCAGTATAGTGCATTGGCAAGTGTCAAGACTATTTACACAAATTAAAAAAGAAACTGTTTTTTTTAATGTATCCACTATTATTTAAGTTTTAAGCTCAAAAGGCCGACCACTGGTGACGGCTGACTTTAAGAACACTAGCCCTACTTTATTTAAAGCCATCTATTATGTCCGAAATAAAAGTAGTCTATTTTAAGGGGTGTTACGAACTGTATTAATGATCGCAAAGCCAAACGAAAATGTCAATGCCAGTATTTCAGTATTTCTTATTGAGTATCGGTGTTATAAATAGCAATGCTGATACAAAAACATATGATTATAAGCTAAAAGGATAAATATATTGATGTATAAATATACATATATTATATCTATATGATAAGATAATAAATATAGCAAGCTGATTTTCAACTAACATACAATCTTACATAGGGTAGTTCATCAATTCTGGAATCTGTCAGTCTTGAACGGATAATCGTGCAAATAATTCCAGCTGCAAAAAAAGCTCTCAGATTCAACGTTGTTAGGAACAGTCGTTAAATAATTGTATCCCAATTAAAAATATATCTGCAACAATTTCTTTCATATTAAAAATATTTTAATTTATTACAATTGCAAGTTCATTTTACTAAATTATCGATATAGTTATTTTGAATTATCAAGAACCATATTTCATATTTTTTTTCTCACTATAAATTATTTGTTGTTGAATAAAATAAGTCTTACAGTCATTTTGCGTGACATAAGTGAGTCCTCGACAAAAGAGACAGATACCAAAAGTCCTAAATGGTGTCAAAAGTGAATCGAAAAGTATTAAAAGAGCGCATGCGTGACTTAGTGGAACGCTGTGATAAATGTTTGTTTTACTTGCGTCATTCCTTAGCACTGTCAATATAAAAAGGGCTTTCATCTGCGATAGGGTCCTTTATGATATTGCCTCGCGAAACGTGGTATATTTCAGTAGCGAAAGATTCGCACTGAGCGACTTTTTTATGTGTCCTCACTATGTTATCTGCCATCACTGCATGCATAAATATTATCTAAAAATGATTGATATAAAATTTAACTCAAAAGACGACTCTATTTATAGTTCTGATAATTTCTGTCCGGTAGCTGGGTGGTGTAAGAAAGCTCTTGGGCGTTCGTCAAATTAACTTGGGTTGTCCACAAGACTGAAAAACCGTATGGATTACTTTATTAATTAATTTCTGTCTAAAGGAATGGATGTCTGTGATGATTAAATTCTCACCCACTCGATCCTATAAACAGGGCGTAGCGAGTGCAATTAGTTAACAAATGGTCATTTCATGGAGAGGTTGAGTCACCAAATGACAGATAATACCTTCTTCCAAGCCTCTCACTGCTAATGTCTCAACTGTTGAGACAACAGATTACAGTGTGTTAATAATTAATACTCAAAAATATAAGACTGATAAAACATGCGTACTGATATTCTCCATATATAATATAAACTACTAAATTATTTGTTGAAATATTCGGTGTTGGAATATCTTTACGTAGCTCAGCAGGAAATTAAGCAACTTCGATTGAGATGATCCTTAAGCACTCTATATATTCCATATCAGGATTGAGTATGGTTGAAAAAAATAATTTCTTGATAAAATTGTTTTGTAAAAACAACATTTTGGCTTTTATTTGCACGGCGTCTAACAAAAATAATATATAAGAATATTAAATATACAAAAAATTATTGATACGGGTATTACCCATCCAGCTGAACATCTATATCTGATTTTTAATGTCTGATTGATCAACAAAGTTGAAATACCTTTTATTTTAAAATACCAAAGTTGATAAATATTCATAACACAATTGTTGTCATATAAAACTTCTGTTGAGATACCTCCATTAGGAGGCCATATGCTCCACGTTTGGAGCGGATATGGCAAAAAAGATCATCTCATGGAGAAATGACATGTCAAATATACCAAATTATGATCCAGAGGTCGATAATGTAGTTCTTCCATATTAATTCAATTAATATGCTATAAGCTCTTAAGTGTGATTTATGCTTCCTGGATAGGCATCTTCAACTATTATTGTATTTATTAGCGAATTTAGTAGTTCATCTGTCGTGAATTCAACTGAGTAATAGTTCGTTTTCGCCTTGTTCATTTATCAGTGTTTGTATTGTGATTTGGAGGCTAGAAAGAAAGGGCAGGAGGGGGGAAGGTTTAGGCTAAAAAAGCAATTTCAACCGATTTACCGAGCGATAAAAAACAATGATCTTCGTTTTAGAAGTGATTGAAAAGTATATATTAGGCTGAAAGGTCTACGCAGAAATTTACATATTGTGCAAAAAATCTCAGTTAAGGCCTTATAATATATTTTACTCATCTCATTGTTCATATATTCTTATCCATAGCCTGCTCTTGTTAAAGGATATGAATAGCTTGTGCAATGCAAAAGGGATGAATACGTTTTTCGTGGTTTGTATATTGTTGTATTTTTGGAGTACAATGTTAAAAAACTGATGCATTTTATACTGTTTTGTATAATCGATTGTGCTTTGACCAATTAATGTAACCATCAAAAAATACGAAGGTGAGTTATGATTGGATATCGTTTTAAAGACGACAGAGCAGGTCTCGGCCAAATGATGTAAATTAGAGAAAATAATTTGATCATTTTTTGGAAGGGAAACATCATTTTAAATTGGTTTTAGGTATAACAATTTTTACTCATCCACTTGATGTAAGCTACTATTATATAGACACTGCCTACGTATAATCCGGTATCTGAAAACGTGAGAATTTACAGGAGTGAATTTCAAAGGTTCATAACGCAACTCCACATATAATTTTTTCGATAAAAATAGTTTTTGTTCTCTCCTGAACAATTTAAATTTTGAGCTACATCAATTGATCAAAACACCAGCGATATGATTTTAATTATTTGAAACTAAAGTATTATTAATAATTTAAGTATGGAATAACATTTTTTGACCATGTCCGTATTAGAATTGTGGATTAATTGTTTTTTTAATCAGAATTGATTGAAATTCAGTAGTTCAGTAACCTGTATATTGTAGGTCAATCTTCTGTATGCAAAAAAGGTTATGACAAAAAGATTAAAGCTGGATAGGGCGGGAAGTATTGCACTTATAATAAACGTTGGTTCGATAAAGCATGTGAGGATTATGTCTTACTTCATTATAACTATGGTTTACTCGATTTAAAAAGGAATGTATGTATTTTATGCAATATTAATATATTAGTTGTTAATTTAAGATATCGAATTAGAGTGCTTTATGAAATTTCAATATCATATTTGAATCGCTTAAATTTTGTAAATTGCAATGCAAATTGTCACTAACAATCTGGGATTCGCCTTTCGGCATCCTCAGACATTTGACTACACGCGACTTCATTAAATGCATGGAAATTAAAAAATTCGAAAGATTCAAATTTAATAGTTTTTTTCCATGTCCGCTCCCAATATGGAGCATATGGTCTCCTACTGGAGGTATCTTAACAGAATATTTCTACAAGAACTGCTTGTTATTCAGTTGCTCAACCTCTCTTTTTTCGAAGAGAGTAGGAATAGAAGGATAGGGCTACAACAGGACTAGTGGTTAGCTAATCGCTCTCGTTACGCCCCGTGAGGATGGGATGGGTGGGAGGAGGATACAGACTACGAACAGAAATCCATAAATCGATTGAAAGATCAATCTATAAAAACCATCCGCACCGGAAATTGAACCCGAGACATCCGTAACCGTAGCCAGCGACGCTACCAACTGCACCACGGACACCGACTAGTTTTTAAGTGTAGTTAGCATGTCTGCATCTGCCAATTAAACATTTTAAGGTTTGAGGCTATTTACATATGAGTTTTTAAATTTGAATTATTGAGATTTTGTACATTTCCATGTATTTTGTTACTAACGACCCGGGTTTCGCCTTTCAGCATCTTCAGACTCAAACTCACAGTTTCACTCAAACAAAAACTCAAACAAACAGTTTGAGTCTACTTGTGTGCTCGAATACCTGAAGATGCCTCAGTCGATGTCTTAAATTATAAGATTTTTTAGTTTCATCACTTTGTTAAGTCTTAATATGTTCGAGTTTTAGCCATGATGAACATTTGTAGACTGTTCTGAATAAAATCCAACGGCAGAAGTGATATTTATAAATACGGAGAGGCGTAGGAAGAGAGGAAAGCCTATTCCACGGCTTGACGGAGCTAATAATAATAGTATTAATTCTTCTGCCCAGGTTGCGCAACCCGTATTATAGTGTCGGAGTGTGGAATCTAAATTCATATATTAATCAAAATTCGACATTTGAAAATTATGAAATTTTTTCGAGCTTTGAAAATTTGGCAGCAAAATCATTCGCAATAGTGCGAAGTGATGTGTGTTGTTAAATGTTTATTTTTATCACTGAATTGAAAATGGGGTTTCACTGTTCCTAAGAATTTTGAAGAGCCGTTCAAGGTTATCAAAATGGCTGGACAGAGTTGATGAACTTACCTTTGTTATTACTGAGCCAACTATCCCCTCCCATTCTGAGTAGTTTCGATTATTTGGAAAAATTTGTTTTACAGTTGTATAATTTTCAGTAAGATTTTATTTCCGTAAAAAATAATCTACCACCTTATTTATTCGAGTGACCAGTTACGGTGCGACAGGATCAAATCCGAGATCAATCAATCGAGATAAATGCCATACAGAATCAATTTACTTGATATTGGGAACGATCATTCTTGAAAAATAGCAATGTTTAGTATCTCGTTTTATCAATTTTACCAGTCAGATACTTAATTTACAAAATTTACCGAGAAAATATCACGAATCTGTGTGAGAATATTTTCTGTTTTTGTTTTATATTGATGTTTTTGGTAGTAGATATTTATTTTAGAAAACAGCTCATCAAAGTTTCTTTATTAAAACAGCTGTAAATTTCAGTACCCAACTTAAAAGTTACTAAGTAAGTAAAATTATAAAATACTTACTCAAATACAAAGCTTTTTAATTAAATATTTTGAATATGAAATGTTAGCAAAATTCTCGTTTGACAAATATGTAGAGATAAAGAACTTTTGATTTATTGTTTTCGCAATAGTCAAATATTCAAGAAAAGTATATGTTTACACCCATCAATCACAATACTTGTTCATAACTCTAAAGTATTAAAGTACGTAATCTAAATAACGAAACACAAACACCAGCCCCGCTCCACCCGAGCACTCTTGATTCGATCCCGAGTATTTCCGGGCGTCTAAATCCGACGCCGACGTCACTATGACGTGTTTTGACGTCTCGTTTGACGAAAGCTTCGACGTTTCACCAAAGTCATTCTGGCTTTTTACATCTTAACTCTAGAGGGAAGATTGATTATACCGAGAGGAGTGTGAGTGGAATACAAGGACGGGGTTGTTTCATCCCCTTGATGTCTTAATTTGATGACAGTTGTCGGTGCTTTAAGCCTGTATATTTCGACTTGAAAGGTTTGCGTGTGATTGATTTTGTAAGCTCTCGCCGCGTCCTTTTCTTTTAGAGTGGCATGTTAACAGCCAGTGGATTATGCTGCAAACTTTGATTTATTAAATGCAGTAAAGTGATTTGTTGGATAAGGTATTCCTTTTGGCGTATATTAAATCATCAATACCATATTATTACTTTGCATTGAGTACTATTAATGAAATTCAAATATCGACAAAATTTTATAATAACTTAAGACTCTTAGTTTGGAAATTATTTAACCCTTGGCTGCCAGGCCTTTTGTGATTAGTATGTAAGATATGCTGCGATTCTAACATAAATAATTAGCAAGTAAAATGTGTTCTATAATTTTAAGCATACTGTAGTCCTGAAACATTACGCTACAGACTGTTAACAAGCATCTAATACTTTTTCAATGATAACGTCAGATCCAACGGATACGGAAATTCTCGCAAGAAACTAGTAATACGATGAATAAATATATATTTTTTTGCAGTTTGTCAAATTAAGTATAAAGGTATTTAAAAAAAAATAAAAATTTCAGATCTTCGGGTGATAGTACATATTATAATATATAACTTTTTCGTATACAAGTATACTTTATATAATTTAAGTATAATTTAAGACATCGACTGAGGGTGCTTGATGGAATTTCAATATTAAATTTGGATTATTGAGATTTTGTACACTTCCATGTATTTTGTCACTAACGACCCGGGTTTCGCCTTTCGGCATCTTCAGGCATTCGAGCACACGAATGGACTCGAATGGTCTCTCAGTTCGAGTCCATTCGTGTGCTCGAATGCCTGAAGATGCCGAAAGGCGAAACCCGGGTCGTTAGTGACAAAATACATGGAAGTGTACAAAATCTCAATAATCCAAATTTTATACTTTAAATGTCGGCGTCCGTGGCGCAGTTAGTAGCGTCATGGGCTACGGCTACGGATCACTCGGGTTCATCCGATCCTTAAGGGGCGTAGCGAGAGCGATTAGCTAACCACTAGTCCTGTCCTAGCCCTATCCATCTCTCCATACTCTCTTCAATAAAGAGAGGTTGAGCAACTGAGTAACCAACAGTTATCATCGAAAAATTCTGTTGACATACCTCCATTAGGAGGCCATATGTTACACGTTGGGAGCGGGAATGGAAAAAAATGGTAAATAAACTATATATGTACAGCCTAATGATGAAAATTACAGTGTTTTTATATCATGATTAATAGTGTAAAACAGACGCAGAGCTAAGTAACTCATAAAATATATTTTAAAATCCCACATAGATCGGTTTTAATTTATGTTAATTAAAAGTTTTAACTGAACTGATTTTTTTGACTCACTTTATTTAATTATGTAAATTTAAATCTAGATTGTTGGATTGGATAATATAACTAGACATGTAAAAATTATACTTTACATAGTACATATCGACGGTGTTTTGACCAATTGATGTAACCGTCAAAATTGAAATTGTTCAGAGGAGAGTAAAAACTGTTTTTATCGAAAAAACTATACGGTGAGTTACGTTATGAATATTTTGAATGAACTCCTGTAAATTCTCATGTTTCCAGATACAGGATTATACGTAGATAGTGTCGATATAATAGTGGCTTGCATCAAGTGGCTGGGTCAGAATTTTTCAACCCAAAACCAATGTGAAATAATTTTTTCCTTCCAAAAAGTGGTTAATTTACATTTCTAATATATATCACTTGGCCAAGACGTGCTCTTTCGTCTTCGAAATGAGATTCAATCATTAACTCATTTTCTTATTTTTTGAGGGTTACATAAATTGGTCAAAATACCGTCGATATGATAACGAAAGCAATATTATCGAATAACGAAAAAAACTTTTATTAAAAGAGCTTTTAGGGTAGAAATAAAAATTCTTAGTCTTGCGTTAAGGGAGTTTTATGGGTAGTTACGTCGAAACATTAAGATATTTGTCCAAGATAGGGATGAAATTCATTGACACCTATCCGATTAGACTTGAGTTCAAATAAAAACGATTTTTATATGCCGAAGAAGTGATTTTAAATAGTATCTGTCTTTAGTTTTATAGTATGTGAAATTACTTCTTTTGAAGTTACTCTTATCGCGTTTTGCGGTGTGTTTACTTAAGGAAGCTAACAACACACGAATCACGGATTAAAACCTTCTGACTAAAATTTTATTAAAAAAATGCAAATGCGATTCTTCCGGAATCGAGTCACACGAAATAAGTCGAATGACACATTCGAGGAATTGGGCCTTCTAGAAACATACAGGTAATTGAGCTAAGTATTTATGCCGCGGGCAGTTTAAAATTCGTAGAATTTCGAGAAATAAATTAGGATCTACGGTTCGTTATGTACCGACGCCTAGGTATGATGATATAACCACTGAGTAAATTCACCTTACCCAAAGCTATACATATTATTGTTATATATGAGCCGACTGACGATAGTTTTAGACTTTTGAAGGCCTAAAGTTCGTCTGAAAGATTAGGCGGTTTCACAACATATAACTGTACAGTTATTGAATGACTATTTGTCCAACAAGCGTTGAATTTGAGATGACTTTTTATGCATTCGGATTTTTTTGCTAGAAGATCAAGATAACAGATTCCAACACAGATTATGTAGTCTTTTCGAGATCAAATTTAATTTTAAAGAATAACGTCAAATTTTGAGTCCGCAGTCGAGTCGTAAACGTCGTTAGCTTCAGTTACGGTGCTCTCGGGCCCGAATCCCAGTACAAACAGTTTGATAAATTGATTTTTCCTACTGATAAATTCCTTATATTGAATACGGGCCAAGAAAACGTTTTTTACAATCCATATCCGCTCCTAAAGTGGAGCATATGACTTTCTAACTGCTTGAAATGAGCTGTTTATTGCTACTTAGTTGCTCAAGCTCACTTTTTTTCGGAAAGAGATTTTTCCGAAGGTTGGGTTAGTACAGGATAAGTGGCTAGCTAATCACTCTCGATGCGTCCCATTTTTAGCATCAGATGGTTTGAATGGAACTTAACACATCGCAGATATCCATGGATTAGAACAGAAATCCATAAATTGTATAGAAAATGAACTAATGATACTCTCCGTATTGTGATTCAAGCCCGTGAGATACGTAATCGAAGCCAATGAAGTTGACCACTACACTATGCAGCCGGTTCGATCAATGTAAAAAGACAAAAAAATGGTATCGAGAATTATGTTCTTAATATATTTATTATTTCTAGAACGGTATTTCTGACATAAAAAAACCAAGCTCAAAAAGAAAAACATTTTAAACCGTTTTTCCATGTATGGGTTCGTTTTCATTTTTGTTTTGTTTTACTTAAACACTTTTAAAATTACCAGCTTCAAAGTTAGTAATGTTAGGATGTAATTTGGTTATTTTTTCTTTATTTGTTGTCATATAGCAGCCATTTAAAGGTACAATACCAATTAATTTCCTCATTGTCAGAATTAGAGGTGAAGTGAGTGGTATGTACCGACTGTCTTGAGAAGACTGTTAAGGTTGAAGTAATTTTAATGTTAGAATTAAAAAACATGTCTCAAAAGTAACAATTTTTGCTCACAGTTTAATTGAAAACGATCGCATGTTTAATAAATATAATAATACAGCTTTACTATACCGCGTAAATAATAATGAGTCAGCATTAATCGTTTACAATTCTTGGAAATTAATAAGAGCATTAACATAAATCAATTTAAAAAAAAAACCGGTGGCTTGACCATATTAAATATATTTACTATGGGATTTTCCCTTCCAAACACAAGTTTTTAATTTTCAAAGAAAATGTTGTATGAGAAGGGTCTACTCGACGGTGGGGTGGAGCGTCAACACAATTTGACAGCCCCAGGTCCGGCGTGGTGGTAAAGGATCATTCACAGGTTACTTCATCCTCTATTAAAAACCCGCCCGTCAGTTTACTTTCTCTTTAATTGCAGTTAGTTTATACTAATAAATTCCTCGAAGGCAGTAATAGATACAAAAAGCAGTGTTTAAAATACACAATTTGAATTTAAAAACGCAGCAAGTGGTTTTACGATAGGGTCGCCCTTTCGAACTAAGCCGCTGTAGCTTTGTCGGTGACCAACAGCCTCTCGGATACGCCGAGTGCCAAGTGAGCGTTTCTCTAAGCGTCGCACGCTTTTTGTTTACTGCTAACTGTAAAAAAATAACTTTAAGCAAACAAATATGACAAATTATTTTTGAACGCCTTATCAGAGACATTACATATTAAATTTGCATGAATAGGAAGAGTCTTTAGACGGGCTTTGAAGACCCCTGTCCGCCCAGTAAGCACGGGGCGGTGTCAGTTGATTGTTATAGTATTATTGTTTGTGTCTAGCTTGCCCCAATGTCTTTTAAAAATAAACAATCCCAACCTCAATTTTTGTCATTTAAAAGTGAAGAATAAGGATCAATTTCTACGTTATAATTAAATAGAGACAAAAAAAATGGACACAAATCTTTATATTGCAATAAATTGATATATTCAGGGATCAAACCAGCTATTTTGCTTTTTGATCGAATAAACGCAACGTCGATGAGATGTGTTGTGTAAAAAAAACTGCTCAACTATTTTGAACCAAAAAAAACTTTTAACAAAGTGGTATTGAAATGGAATTTAAGAAAAATGTATAAAAGTAAAGTTGTCACTAATGAAGCATTTTTTTCATAAAATTCCACGTTATGAAACTTCGTAGAATGTTTGGTGCTGCAGGGAAAGTTTTTATAAAAATAAGAAAATAAAATTATGCATCTTAAATTTCGTGCATTCCGTTACAAGAAGCTTTGTTAAAATTTGTATTTTCAGTTTTATGCAATTTTAAGTTTTAAAATTCGTGAGCTTTAAGATAAAAGCTTTGCTCTTATCTTATTCAAATAATTTAATATGATTCCCAAGAATGATCATGTCTCGTTAGTGATGTCTTTAAGTTATGTAATATTTAATCTAATTGCTTATATTATTGAACTTTTGTTAAATGATGTCAACGAAAAACCCTCCAACCACAACCATGTTCGTTCCCAATTTGGAGTATGTGGAGCTTTGCTACAGAAGTTGTTTTTATGAAAACTCAACATCTCTTTTTTGGAGTGATTATGCATAAAATGATGCATCTGGACAGGACTAGAAGTTAGTAAATCGTTCTCACTACGTCCTACGTTTTAAGGGTCGGACGATTGTGAGAGTTAATGTTAAAATCGCATACATCCGATGTCGGCATCCGTGGCGTAGTTGGAAGCGTCGCTGGCTACGGTTACGAATGTCTCGGCTTCAATTCCCGGTGTGGACGGTTTTGATAGATTGAACTTTCAATCGATTTATGGATTTCTGTTCGTAGTCTGAGTCCTCCCTTCCACCCATCCCATCCTCACGGGGCGTAGCGAGAGCGATTAGCTAACCACTAGTCCTGTCCTAGTCATATCCTTCTATCCCTACTCTCTTCGAAAAAAGAGAGGTTGAGCAACTGAGTAAGAAGCAGTTCTCATAGAAAAATTCTGTTAAAATACCTCCATTAGGATACCATATGCTCCACATTGGGAGCGTACATGGAAAAAATTTCATAAATCGATCAACTTATGAAAATGTCCGTACAGTTTTTTTTTGAATTAATTAAAACTAATTTTCATTATAAAAAAAATTTGGTTAGGAAAAAATGCCCACAGTCCTGGTAAATTGCGAAATTAGTAAATAAATGTGTTTTATTTTCATAAATATAAACAAATGTATTTGTTGTACAACATTAAATAACAATTAAGAAAAATGTTAAAAATAAACCAAATATAACATCTAAAACAGCGTACAGAACGGGCGAATCGTTTACTTTACGATAAATTTTTACTAATGTAGTATAAAAGTGAAGGGAATAACTTGAATCATTAATATTTCTCTAGCGTAAAAAACTGAGGAAAATTAGTAAGGAAACTTGATAGAGGGCGTAAGAAGCCAGAGAGGCTCTTATTTGCTTTGTTTTCCCGATTTTGTCGTCAAGATCTACTTTTTGCAGGGACACTGTTGACAGTTTGATAAATTCGTTCGCGGAAAAGCGATTTGATGCGGAAAAACGGGAATCAAGTGACAGCTCTACTTGTGAATAAATAAGAAAACTTTTTGCCACCCTGCTAACATGTAAAAAGGTAGTGCGATCTCCATGACAAGAACTATTACGACAATGTGAGAAGACCCGAATCGAAGAGAAGCGAATGGTTGGTTATCGACGTCCTGGAAGGTCTGGGATCTCAAACAAACACCATTTCAAATCCGGTTCAACACTTATTTATTTTAATCGAAGATGCAGTGGTTTAAAATAAACAAAAATAAATCCTAACACATAAAATTGAGTCAACATTTACATTTACTTAACACATGAATTTACTTTTAACAAACAATTTTAAATTAAGTCCAATTTCAAAATAAACACAATCAATTGACAACGTAAATGGTGCTGGCCACTGGGGCCGGCGCTCTCCCTCGCTCGAAGACTGGCAAACGACTCTGGTATAAATCAGAAATCGGACTCCGCACCGTCGGAGCTACCCCTTTACGTCATGAATGAACTCATCCAGCAAACGTGTCGGGTCGATTTCTCCGAATCATTGTCATTAACGCTGTGCGTTTTCAGTTATGGATCCTGATAAATCTTAAACTTAACAAAAAAACCAGGGTGTGTCAAATGATACAATCCGCCAGTTTTGAAAAAAACCCCTCCTTTTTATTTATAATAGTTAGTTATTATAAAAAACATAATTATTTAATTTATAATCATTATAACATGACATTGAGTATGGTTTGATTGAAGTAGCTAATTGCTTAATTGTCTTGGTCTAGATTACGCAAGGCACTTTGGATAAAAGTCGAAACATATCCAAGGTGTGTGGCATCAGTATCAGTACTGACTTTTTTCTGATGTATTATAATATCTGCTAGGTTCAAGATCACATAGTTCATTGATATTCTGTTGAAAAAAACGTATATTCGGAACCAACGCTAGACGTAAAAAAATTACCCACAGCCAAGTGATCAATACTTATTGTAATATTTGTCTTATTTAGATATATAGTCTTTCTATCTGATTTTCAACATAGTGTATACAGAAGTGATTAATTTACTACTGATCACTCCTAAATTCATTCCTTTTTTCACACCCGACAGACTTACAGCTATTTATCGTTAAGCAACAACTGTTGAGATGCTTGATACTAAGAGCAAACAAGATTTAAAAAAAATAGAGAAATAAAAAAGCTCGTAATTTCTATGAGTCACTTAATTTTTCGATAATGCTAACAAAGATAAAAAAATCACTTGAAAGAATTATTTAAATCCAAGCTTGTTCACGTCTGATTTGTCTTAATATAACCAAAAAAATAATATCGTTCAACTTTTGTTTCTCGGTGTAAATTTCTCACATACATACAAAGATTTATAACGGCGAGAATGCTTCAATTGATTGCTCGACAACGCTGAATAGATTTTTATTTGTTTTCTTTTCGATATGTACGGAGAACTTTTTCACAGTTATGACTCGGATTATCGAAAAAACTTTGTATAAAATAAGAATATTTATTACCAAACTTTAAACGGCTGCAAGTGTATCTATCAAATAATACATTTTCAACGAAGACATTCCGAGTCTTACTGATTTTTTTATTCAATTATTTAAGACGAAGAGCAACGCTCAAGTAAATGAATTGTTTACTCTAAATAGTCTAAATGTTAATAAACGTAAACACCAGTATTTTGCAACAACTAGGCGATTTCATAGTATTTTTCAAAGCAATTCTGAAAAGTTACAAACATTTTTTTAACTTACTACAACTGACCACTTTGCATGTAAATGGTCCAGAACAGTGATTAGTGCCAACTTATATTAAAAATTAACTGCCCTTGGAATTTCGAAACTATTAAATCATCACTCCTAAGTCGCAACTATATTTTATTATTTAGATAAGCAATAGTAATTAATTTATAACAGAGAGTTTGAAAATGTGAGTATTAAACGAACTTGTCTAATTATTAATATTTGAAATTATCATCGACAATATTGTGATATTGGCTCAGATTTTTTTTTTTATATAAAATAATATTGCCAATATTTTTTTAAGCACTATAATTCATATTGGTAAGTAATACGTACAATCTTATTCCACTTAAAAACATGGAAAACATTGTAATGTAAATATAATGTTATTTAATTCCAGTGAAGAATCTCTTTAAAAACTTATATTGTTTTTTTTTCAATATTTTATTCGAAGAATCGATTCTGTTTTTATAAAATACATATTTGATAATAAATATATAGCTTATAGCGTTCCCAGAATTATTTATTCTTTGGTTTTGTAATTTTCATTCTGTTTTGTATAATATAGAGAAAATAATGGAACAGTCCATTTAAAATGTGAAAATGGCGTATGGTAACAGAGTTATAATGACAGTATTCTTGTTCATAAGTAAGGGTCTAATACTGTTTTGAAGGGATTTGATGAACTTTTGCCCACATTGAATGGCCAATACCACAAAAACAATGAACAATGAGAAAATTTATTGAAAGTCAAAAGTCATGGAAAACTATTTTATTCAATAATGCTTTTGGCGGCGTGCGAAAGAATTTCTGAGTATCAGCTTGGTTTTCTTTACAAAAAATGGTAGGGAGAATTGATCGACCCAGGCCCGTTCTCATATGTAACTATGTTACGATGACGATACTTTTGGAAACAAAACTGGAAAATTAATACGGCTAAAATAATCAAATTGTTAAATGATTTTCAGTGGCTAAAAGATTATAATGATGATGTATTGTGATCAAGTTCTAATTAAAAAAGACAAATAAATCTAGACAAATTGTTACTCTAGTTTTTCAAGATTAAGAACAATGTGGCAAAATTCATTACGGTAAAATACGGAACAACAAGTAATTTTCCGCCATTATCAGCTGATGATAAATTGCCGTCTTTACGATGAAACACATTTTTGCAACAAAAAAGAATGATGAATAGAGTAAACTGCGGCGAAAGGCTTAAACCAGAAATGGGAAACCAGTGTACAACGAAACAGTAACTAAAATAGTAATAGTCATCGTGACACTATAATTATTAACATCCATATATTTAGGAAGTTTTTTTAATTAATCTGTAATTTCTTATGGAACGACCAAGTGAAGACGCTACAGGCATTTCGTTACCTATGGCTCTCAGAGCAACGGAATGCAGGAGCGAGTGGCGAAGGATCGTCAAAGAAAACGGAGTTGTTGCGGTAGGCAGATGTTACGATTCTCATACGTGAAGAGTACGACTAAGAAAGAGAAGAATAATTTTATAAAGTTTTATTGTAGTTTCATAGTACTGATAATTAAAAAATGTTGCAAAACCATATTTTTTTTGTTACTAGACATATTGATTAACACAGTAAGTGCAATCTGTAATAAAAAAGAGAAAAATAGAAAGTATTCAAATAATTCTCTGCCTCTTACAGAGAGCGAATTTCATCAATTATTCTTTCTGCACACTGGAATTCATGCAACTGACTATTTAGAATATTAATTCTGGTAAATATTTGAAACACGACTAATGTTCTTATAATATGGAATACATGCAGTAAAAAAAGTATGGAACCATAACCCACCCTAGTGATAAGATAGATTATATCAATATAAATTTCGCGGATTGTGTTTATGGTATAACTTTTTCCAGAGTTGATCTTTAGCAACGAATTACACATTGAGTTTATCGAATGTGATTTAAAGTATTCACCGCATTGGCAGGTATTAGCTGTAATGAGATTTTTTTTATTAATTATAAAAATATCAATCTTGGTGAAAGGTACGTCATTGAGTCTTACTGGGACTCAAAGAAAAAAAAAACAATTCAGTATCCAACAGAGCTAGTTTTTAACACATTTAGTCCCGGAACCGTGTTTTCACGTGATAGACCAACCTATCAAAAACAGTCATAGTTGAGTCATCAAGCGATACGTATTACAACGGCATCCTGGTTTTAATTGCAGTCAAGACTTAATAATTTCCAAAACAGTCATCTAATTTGTGTTATCGTGAAAACAGGTTTTGATTTTATCGACTTAAAATCTCATTCGAATTCTAGTTATTTAATATTCCCCCTTATGGAGACGATATTACAGTGACACTTAGAGCTAGAGTTTTGCAAGATCTACAAAATAGTTTGTCGGGGGATATGTCTAAGCACATATGAAACCGATTCTGTGAACAGAAAAAAAGCCCTGTAGAACATGTAACGTGAGTGCAAAGCACAAGAAAAGGAGTGAGACTTGGTACATTTGTAAACATTGACACGTGGCTCTTCACAAAGGGACATATTGACAATTTTACCATAAAAAATTGTATATAGTGCTTTAAGCAATTCCACAAAGTTTCATTTGATTTCATACACTGATTCCATAGTTATAACACTTTTAGTAAATGATTAAGAAAAATGACATTTCTTCAAAAATGGGCAGCGCACAGGGGTTGTTTTACCTAATTTTGGCCGGAGCTAATAAATTTTCTCCCAATACGGAGAATACGACCTCCTAAAAAATACTGTAATTTTTCATTATTATTAAAACCTGGCTATGAGTCTGTCTTTATAAACACAATTTTGGAGAGTCTGTGCATTAAAGGATTTTTACAATAAAAAACTTGGTTTAAATGAATCGTTATTCCGTTTTAGAAAGTGTGAAAGGTAGGTAAAAATTATACAAATAAATGTACCAATAATGAATTAAGTATAATAATATATCAATTCGAAGAATTAATATCTTGATACCGTATCGAAACTAAAAAGCATTACTAATTCGCTACAAAGATTGGCAATCGTATAATAGTGTTTGAAATAAAATGTACGTAAAAAAGAGAAACGTTTACATTCAGCAAAATACGTTACTTAGAAATAAAGTCAATTAAAAAAGGTTGACAGGTGCTGGCTTAAAGGAACAAAATATGTCTTACTAATGGAAAGCATTAGTGAATCTAAACTTGCCAGCGATAGGGAGGCTTTAAATCTCTTAACAGAAAAGGAGATAAGTCCGGAAATTTAGTTCTTACAATAGGTTAGCTACTACTTATCTGTACAAACGGAACATGTTTAAGATAGCCTGAGTTAAAAAAAGCATATTTCATCTTGATAGTTTTAAGAATTAACTACACGAAACAATACGTAGAGTATATTAAGTGAAAGTAGATTGGGTTATCACTATATTCAGGTGAGCTGGTGTGTTGATTTATGTCTGGGTAAAGTATAGTATTTGTTTACCAAATCGAACACAAAATAACGATTTTTAGTAAACGTTTATTCTTCATATATGACTGTAATAAACAAATAAACTTTTTAACAATGAATAGGAATGATTTTCCTTTTTTTTAAACACTATAAATTAGCTGTCCTGCCCGTGGTCGAGTGGTCAACGTCGTTAGATTCAGAATTTTGTTTTAATTCCTTCATAATCGACTGAAAACAATCAGTGTAAATTGTTTTGATGAGAAACAAACATATATTAATATCGTTCATAAGATATGGGTGACAATTGTTTGGTAGAAAATAAAGACAATTCGAGGGAATCTGTATAACTTTTGGTAGACTTTGCCGTGAAATAAATATGGGTTAATGTAACAATTTCACTACTTCGTGTGTTTACTAAAGTTTAAAGAACATAAGGCAAAGATAAATATTTTATAATATTTGCAAAAATATATGAAATAGTAGACTATTCAAAACTTAAATGTATATGGTCTGTCGCAAGACTTTTGCTTTGTGTTTGTCAGAAAATCTAGTGACCTCTCCTCACTTAATTGCAATTATAATAATTAAAATACAAGTCATGTAAACAGAAAATTCAGAACGGAGGTTAGTTGACGACAGTATTATGAAGCGAAACAATTAATAAAAAACTGCGAAAAAGAAACAATATGGTTGAAATAAAAAAAATGTCTATTGTTTTGTTTCGATCTATACTTTTTGGAGGTGAAATTATATTGAAATACCATACGTGAATATATCAGCTCTTGACTTTCGACATGGCTCTGTTCCACCATCTAAGTCGTAAGTCGAGAACTGACTGTGAACGATTGTTTGCCGAAGTGAATAAAGAAATTGGACTCTGGAACCTGTCACGTAATAAAAAATAAAAAAGAATTTGAATTTATCAGAAAGAGAAGAAATATTGTACGCGATATATAATTTTATAAAACAATCGAGATAAACAGGGGCTGTAGTGCTCATGCTCTGCTTCGTCACTTAAGTCGCAATAAAATATTGAAGTGAATCTTACGGACATGCAAGAAAAAAAAATCAAAATTGTAAACGTGAACATTAGAATAAAGCAAACCGGCATTAAACTAGAGATTTTACTTAAATTAACATAACAACTTTGCGAGAGTACAATGAATTTAAATTATAAAAAATAGCTCAGCTGAACAGAACTGTTCATTCAGAGCTTGACTTATCGGGCTTGCTAATTCCATTGTATTCACTTCCGGGGTCAATCCTCTGCTGGATGAAAGCCTCTCCCAGTTCCCTTCACTCTTCTCGGTTCCTTGCTTTTAGCTGCCTCGTACTTCAACCGAATCTGACAAGTTCGTCAATCCAGCGGGTTTTGGGGTGCCCCTGTAGCCGCTTAGTGTCTCTCGGGTACCACTGAATGACTGCATTCGTCCGTTTGCCGTGCGACATGTCTGGCCACTGCCATTTCATCAATTTGTCAATCAAATACATAAACCTAGTTATAAGATTATATTTAGGTTTGGGAGCCAGATGACTAAGTCACAGAAGAAAAAAGAAATAAAACGAAGCTAATTAAATGTAAATAAAAGTTTGATAGTGAAAATAAGTTAACGGAACCCGCGGTTGTATTACAGTTAAAAAAAAAGAATTTAAATCAATAAAAGCAGGTAAACATATGACCAGGCGAGTAATTATGCATTATAACATAATTCTGTCGGCGTCTGTGATGCAGTTGGTAGCATCGTTGGCGACGGTTACTGATGTCTCGGGTTCAATTCCCGTTTTCGTAAATTGACCTTTCAATTGATTTATGGATTTCTGTTCGTATTCTGAGTGTTTGTGATGTGATAGTGAGAGCGATTAGCTAATCACTAGTCCTGTCCTAGCCCCTGTCCTTCTATCCCTACTCTGTTCGAAAAAGAGAGGTTGAGCAACTGAGTAACAAGCAGATCTCGTAAAAAAATCCTGTTGAGATACCTCCATTAGGAGGCCTATGCTCCACGTTGGGAGCGAACGTGGAAAAAAATTAAAATTAAGCCGACCTAAGATATTTTTCCGCCGATCAGCTGGTACACGTTCACCTCTTCCTTCTCTACGTAGATGATCATTGTGGACTGTCCAAAAATCTCCGTGGATAATGTCAGTTGGGATCTTTTCATTCTGCTTGTCCCGCCCCCTGCTTTCGATTCTTCGATTCCAGCAGGCGATTATCGATCGTCATAAGAATTCTTTGTTTACATGGCCGGGACAAATCCTTGCATTTATGTTACACAAATCGTTGTAATCCAAGTCCGTTTTCCACGTCTTTAATGATGATAATTAACATTATTGTGCAATACATTTCTCAAACAAGTTTCTCATTGAAGTCTATTACTTTCTTTTAAAAATATACTCACGGTGTAGATAAAACAATGTTCAAAGCGAAAATCTTGTTGTATAAAAAGGAAAAAAAGCAACAACACCGCTCAGTCTAGATAAATAGAAAGATCATTAAGCCAAGCCAAAAAACTGGCAATCGTGTTAGCGAAAAAAGATTCTTACTGCTACATGTGTACGTAAATGGAAAACGCTGGGAAAAACTTTGTAGGGGTCAAGAATGCTGCTAATGGGCGAAGACGAAAAAAGTGAAATGGCGGGGATCACCCCTGCGATAATATTTTGGCGGTAGTTCCTCTGATAACGGACGTCTGGCAAATTTACAACGAGAGCACAAATTAATGTAATAAAATATTCGTTTTTTTAAACCATATTTTATAATAGCTATTTTTCAAACCATACAATCCCTATGTCGATTATACGGATTTATTATGAAACATCTTAATATGAATTGTTTTTTCAAGAAATGCTTGTAATGCTGTCGTTAAGTTATAAGCCAAGAAACGCTTATATTATATTTAGCATTCCACGACACTTAAAATGCATCTTGTGCATAACATTATTATTAATAATGTTTTCTTAAAATATGTCTTCTCACAGTGTAAAGCATATTGGCTACGACTGAAGAATCTCTATTTAATTTCTTTTTATGAGAACTTGTTATTCAGTCTAGCCACCTCTCTTTTTGCTTTAGAGGGTAAAGATAGAAGGGCGGGGTTAGGAAAGGCGCAGTAGTTTGTTAATTGCTACCTCTTTTCAAGATCGTATAAGTGAAAGGGAATGTAAACGTTACTAATATGTATGTATTTGAATAAAAATCCATAAATCTATTGAGAAATCAGTTAACAAAAGTATCCGTTGGAGTTTCAAATCAACTCATGGTGATCGCAATCGAATAGACATACGCCCAAATACGTTGATGAGTCAGTAATTGTATCGATACTGTTAATAATAATAAGATTTAATTATTATATCGAAGTTTAAAAGTAAAACTTGTCACATAGATTGGTCAAAAACTATACAAATATGACATGTCTATTCTTTACATGGCTTCGGCCAGAAACTTCAAATCTAAATAATTTGATATTAGTCGTTCCTAGTAGGTTATCAAATTTGAAATATATTCATGATGTTCGAATTAAAATAATACTGCTAGTAAACAATATGCGTAATGAAAGTACACTTATTGAAATCAAAATTATTTAATTTACATGAATAATATGAAATTGGTTCTGTGAGTGTACGGATACAGGATATGGAGTCACAAAAAGATGGCGACGCGTCACCAAAATGCGGAAATCAACTATTTCCTCGGATATCTGTCGACCATCCGGTTCAAGCGTCGCAGGAGACGAAAGCTTTCATGAATGTGAATTATGGAAAAGATTTATTGATATTTTGTTTATATTGAAAAGATTTCTTAGGCATTAATGAAAATTCTTTCTTCAATTATATATTTAAAAGGACTTTGTTGAAAATTAAAAGCTTGAATAGCGGTGAAAAATTAATATGAGAAATAAAAAAATTAATGATAGATTAACTTTTTAAAATAATTTGCCAACATCACTCTTAAAGAACGTTTTTTACGCTTATTCCTTTAATAATTAAAAAAACAGTTCCATCACAGCAAATGATAGATATTTTTGAATATCAAATCAATTGATATAAACTCAAAGAGAATCCCATCGATGTTATTCGACTTTAAAAACACATGTGTAAGATCTAAAATGTAAGAAAAAAATTGTATTATTAATTATTAATCTTACAAAGATTGCAAGCTTTCAAATGAAATAGTATGAAAAAATTTATGTAGTTATGTTTATGACGGTTTTTTTTAAATAATCGTTTTTGGTATAACATATGTTATAGCACTGCTTGAGCAATTTTATATTTAACTCAAAGCGAAAATTGTGTTTCTCAGAATCCATTTCTTAATAAATATATTCAAAATTTACTTTGGAAAAAAACACTTGAGAAGGTGAACTTATAAAAATATAGGATTGAAAACATATTGCATATATAATATTATAAAAATATTTGTCTGTCACCAGACATATTCCGATTTCGATGTAGAGTGCGTAGAGGGTACGACGCGAGTACATGTGAAGGGTTAATATAACGAAGATATGTAAGGATTAGGGGTTAGAAATGTTATGATTTACAGAAAAACCGACGATCTGCCCGGATATTGCGTCAGTTGAGCGGGTCCCCAGGGGTTGAGGCTTTGTAAACACCCCAGCCAAACGGTCTTTGTCGTAAAAGGACGACTTTTGCCCATCACAAATAATAATCTTGGAAAAATATTTTCCGAAACGTTTTGTGTATTTTTTGGGCGCACCCCAACATCTGTGATTGTCAGTTCGGCTGGTTAAGCAACGAAAAAAACCGCTCTTAGAGACTATTAGAGCGAGAAAGAAATAATTAGAAACTAACATAAAAAGGATAACATCTATCCAACGCGGCCATTTTTTAAAACAGTTTTATTTCGTTTAAAAACAGGAGTTTTAAAAAAATGTGTTTTATTTTTATTGGATTCATGAAAAGAAAAAGTTTGAAATTATGAAAGAAAAACTCGTTTTTTTGTATAAAGCTTTGCTATGGTAAAACTAATTTCATGAAAATCATCGTTATAATTTGTATAAATGAAAGGCTCGCATTAAGCTTCTCAAAGACTGCCTCGCTGACCTCTTGATAGTCTGTGGTCTCGCCAGATTTTTTCAATCTATCTTTATAAGCCAGAAAGAATCCACTAAAAAATAATCTTCACCATAGTTGTATGCCTATTTTGGCATGGATGACCACACTTTCTATTATGACTTTTCTTTTTTTTATTGTAAATTTGATCCCTTCTAGATAACTAGCTAAATTTTTTGACCATGTCCGCTTCCAATTTGTTGTTTATCTCAACACTGATAACCCAGGCCTACTAATTAGCAAATAGCTTTAGTTAACTTACGTATTTTTATGAATCAGATGATTAAAATGGTATTTAGACATCTTAATGTACATCTATTACTTCAAACGAAAGTCTATATGGAATCACCAATTTATAAATGCGTTTCTACTGAGATGTGCTACCGAGGTTACCACCTTTTAGTCTTGAAATACTATATTATAAGTTCATAGCAACCATATTGAACATCGCGGTTAAAAAGCAAATATTAACTATACAACATATTCCTAGAGTTATCCAACCGTATAAATATTCTTTTCCAATATCAGCCAATGCTGCAAAGTTAGGTGCTATAAAAAAGCAAATAAGACACCAAAGGTTTGGGTGCGATGTCGTTTTATTTTACTTTTTGTTTCCAAAATTCAACAACAGAGTGCGGTTTTGCAATTTTCAACTGTAACGCAATGCTATGCTTAGGGACTGTAATACCGGACGAATTTATCAATATCGGTATTTCTACATTTCATATAAAATACCATTGTTTAAAATATTAATATCGTGAATCCAAAAATATGTTAAAAGTACCGAAAATAATAAAAATATTAACGGCCAATAATTTTATTGTAATCGCAATAGTTTTCGAATGAAAATTTAATTTTTCAATATAAGACTACGGTCATTTGTCGGATTTTACAAATTAATAATGAAAATAACAAATGTACACAATAAAATTGCAACTATGATCGGGAATTCGAAAAAAATTCTAATATTTGCAAGAACTTATACGTAATTGAATTCAAGGCATAGGAAATATTACGTCTGTTAAAATTTTTATGCTTAATAACGTATCAATTTTTATATTTAGACATTACCTAATTTTTGATTCTGAAATACCGGTATTTTGCATTTTCAATCCGGTATTTTGGTGTTGAAAAAAAAACCTGTGATCTCGGTTTCGATAATGTCAGTATTGCATTCCCTAGCTATTCTATCCCCGGAAAGAGCTTCCAAAGCAATTCTGCGGGGTTCGAAGCTTAATTGGATTAAATAGAACTGAAAACAATATCCGTACTACTGTATGCTTCAATACTTTTTTTTAACTGAGCGAACTCAAGTAGCATAATTTGTTTTTCTTTTTATTTTATAAACAAAACACAAGTCGTCGTACTTGTTTCATATCTTTGAAAATAAAAACATGACCAGTTTTCTCAACGAATGAACTGAAATCAGTTGAAAACGAAGCCGGTCCTGATCAAACTAAAACAAATATGGTATGAATAATAAAATTTGTGTTTTACTTTTATGCATATAAATGCTGTACATATAAACACATCTAATGTACATCAGTTAGGCATTTATTTAGTTTTTTTTTTGTTTCATCTAATACCTTATTTGGCGTACATTATAAATGACGGGTCATAACTCATAATCTATAGAATATGTAAAAAAAAGATATGAATACAGCATTGTTCTTCGTGTTAATTCCTATCATTTCAATTATAAAATAGCATCCTAAAATTACAAACTACCATCTAGAATGAATGTGGAAATGTTGTTCATTTTAAAAACTCATATTCTTTAACGCCCTATAATTTTCTAAATTATTTTTCTCCATTCCAGCCAATGAAGGTGCAGCATTGTACTGTCATGGCCACCAGTATTTGTTTACATATCATGGTGTAAACGTCTGTTCCATAGTTTTATTTGTATCAAACTATGCATTTGTGACTGTAGCGTGAAAACGGTTTTTCTTTATTTGACAAAAACAAGAACCCTCTAATATTATAAATACTTATTTCAATTATCGGTGTCAAAATACAATAATTAAAAAACTTTGGGAAACATTACAGCAAAACAGTACTTTTATTATACGATCAAGATAAAGTCAACGTCATAATATTATATATCAAAAGGGTCATTATTTTCTGAACAATAATAAGTTGTCTGTTTTGCATGAATACGTTTTTCTGTGTAGAATATTTTACTGGAGTATAAATAGCTACTGCCAGAAGTATCTAAGTGCTCAATATATCCTATGAAAAGTATGCGAATACAATTCCATTGAACAGAGGTCATAACTTAACTGCACACTGTGAATATAAACTAGTTTTCAATGAAATCAGATTTGTTCTGACTGCTTCGTTAGCTTACATTGTGAATATTTTAGTTTAAAATTTTGCATTTTACGAATGCCATTTTAGAAATATTTTATAAGTTAAAACAGACATTCTCATCATGAACATATCGACGGTGCTTTGGCCAATTGATGTAACTCTCAAAATTGAAATTGTTCAGGAGAGAGTAAAAACTGTTTTTCATCGAAAACATTATATGGCGAGTTGCGTTATGAATCTTTGAAATGTTCTAATGTAAATTCTCATATTTGCAGATATGGGAATATGCGTACACAGTATCGATATAATAGTGGCTTACATCAAGTGGGGGGATCAGAGTTTTTAAAGCTAAAACCAATGTAAAGTAATTTTGCCCTTCCAAAAAGTGGTCAATTTATTTTTTTAATTTAAATCATATGGCCGAGACCTGCTCTGTCGTTTTTAAAATGTGATCCAATCATTGACGGATTTTCGTATTTTTAAAAGTTACATCAATTGGCAAAAACACAGTCGATTATGTAGAGGGTGAGAATGTATACATTCTATTGCTTTTACAAAACAAATGTTCTTATATTTGATCTTTGGTAGTAAGAGCTTATCTCAAAATTATTGTAATGTTTTTTAGTCAAATCAGGTTCTATTACCTATTAAATATTTAAAAGTAGGGTGACTGCTATAGTAATTGGACACCTCAGGAAGTACTTTCCTTTAACAGTGTATAAGTCAAAAACAATAAGTATGTAGAAAACATGTAAGATATGTAAAGATGAGGAATTTAATGAGCTTCAAGGAAGTGAATACAACAGTAACAAAAACAGAAGGCTTTTTTAGATATTTGTATTAGACTGAAAAATATAGAAAAATATAGTAATTGGACACACTTACTTTTTAGGTTAGTTGTTGTACCACTATTTAAATCTCAATGAATATTTACAGTTTGTAGTCTCTCACGATTTCCTGACTAGTTTCGTTACGAAATTCACCAAAGTTTTATTAAATAAATGTCACTAAATATCACTGTTTCTTAAAGGATCTGCTAGCACAAACACGTTTTTTCACAATTTTGACCTGGTATCACGTACGAATGAAGTTTTCTCAGTATTGTCATCTAGTAGTGGATAATCAAAGCTGCAGTTACATAGACATAGAAAGACTGGATATATTTTTCTCCTTCACATAAACAAGAATGTTTATCTGCTCTTATTTTGGATGTCTTAAGTTGAAGTATCCAATAACTATCGCCGTCCAATTACTATAGCAGTCACCCTATTTAAAAAAAAATAACATGTTTTATAACTGTTAGATAAAGCTAAAACGTGATTTGGGTTTTATTCAATATTTTATTATCTCTACTGAAACATAGGAATTGTAAATTGAGTACTCACAAATACTTTTCTTTGTTAAGCATAGTCAAGTATATGATTAATTTAAGTATTGTAAAGTTTTTATTGAGGTATAATTGTATTTTTATTTACTAATGTCAAAAAAATCAACACTTCTCATACTATAATAAATCGCTATATGATACTACTAATTTTCACCGATATGGATATACTCTGCGTATCCCAGGAGTGTCTTAGGAGTAGTTTTACTAAAGCATAATTTAATTCGCTCCTGTTACTACCTTTATTTATGTATGGCTTTAATCTTTCAAGTCTTATATAAGTGTCGTGAGATTCTATGTTCTTGTAATAATAGGCTTTGTTACCACAGAAAGAAAATGATTACAAAACAATTTGAATAATTCATACATATTTGTCGCTGTTATTCCATAAATGTCTTGTAAAAGAAAATGTAATTAAACATAGAAACTACTGATCGCTGTGGAATTGTGGTAACAGGTTACGCTCCGTGGTCCGGGCTTCAAAATCCCGGCAGAGTATTAACATGTTTAGAGATATATTTTTTTAATCCATGCCCACTCCCAATGTGGAGCATATGGCCTCCTAATGGGGGTATCTCAAAAGAATTTTTCTATGAGAACTGCTTGTCACTCAGTTGCTCAACCTCTCTTTTTTGAAGAGAGTAGGGATAGAAGGATAGGGCTGGGAGAGGACTAGTGATTAGCTAATCACTCTCGCTACACCCTTTGATGATCAGATGGGGGAGGGAATTTTTTTAAATATCACAAACACTGAGACTACGAACAGAAATCCATAAATCGATTGAAAGATAAATTTATGAAAATCGTCCGCACCGGGATTTTAACTCGAGACATCCGTAACCGTAGCCAGCGACGCTACCAACTGTTTATTATTACCAATATTTAATATATTATCAGCTTAACGTAAATTTGTGATACAAATAGGAGAAAATGAAGATTAATGAGAATGTTCCTTTCTGTATTTGAGTCAAAGTTGAATTGAGTACAATTAAGTTGTCCTATAATACATTATTAAAAGCAACGAAATGAATTAGTAAAGTCAGTTTTAGTTTAATTTCTTTCGTCAATGTTTTTCTCATACGTCGACATATTTTTCGAAACTTCATTGCACGATGACCTACAAAGTATGAAAGTGGCGATCTTATTGTCAGTATTGAAATTCAAAGGTAAGCGATTGTTTAATATACATGAACTTAGTAAAATCTTTTTAAAAGCAATGGAAAATAGAAAGAGTTTTTCAAAACCATGTACGTTCACAATGTGGAGCATATGGATTCTCAATGAAGGTATCTTAACAGAAGTTTTCTACGAGAAATGATTATTACTCAGTTGTTCTACTTCTCTTTTTCTGAGATTTGAAGCCGAGATATCCGTAACGGAATTAAACGAGGTTGACTACTACACCACTGACCTAATATAGAAACAGAAAGATATCACAGATATAAAAAAAACATTTTGAATAATATATAAAAATATTCATTAAAATTTCTGAATGTTTCTCATGTGTCAATTAAAAAATATGTTGCTCGTTTATTTTACGTAAAAACTTTGTATGAAAATGATCTGTTAAAATTTTTATTTCACGTATTGTTAGCACTCAAAAGAGTACAGAAAAATAAATAGTACTTATGAATAGCGATATATACGTAAATAAAAAAATCATACATTCGTAAAAATAATTTTTGAATGCTTTTACGAAAGCCCAAATACGTTTCACTAAAAGATAATGAAAGCAAAAAGTTTTGCATCATCCGTATGTTGAATTTTTAACGACGGCAATTGTGTTTGCCGGTGGAGAAGAAGTATGAATATAAATCGGCGAATAAAAGCATCATTTTTCTCGTAAAAATTTAAACTGAACGCTTTTTAAAACGCAAATACAAGTTTGATGAGATAGAAAAACGTATCGAGGTTTTTTTGTGTACGAAATTTTCAAACGCTCAACGTCAGAGCCAACGTTGTAAAACGGATAAATTGAGATTCAAAAAATATTGACTAATAAATATATTATATGAAACAAGATATTCAAAGCGGTGAACCATTTTTTGTTATTCTGAGAAGAAATCCGTTATTTATATCTCTTTAATGGCTATCCAATGAGAGATTATCGTAGCAAAAAATCGTATTATGGTTATCAAACTAAAAAGGTTTCGTTTTATGTGCAAATAATAGGCATGCCTTATATTCAAAATAAGGTAATCGTACCAGTAATTGACCGCTTCGAAAATTCAACCAATATAACGATTAACGTTTAGTATTAGACCGAATGATGACAATGCAAGTGTATTAATAATTTATCAAATGTCTTTATTAATTTGATAAGACAAAAAAATGGAAAGGGTCTGTTACAAAAAAATGGGTTCAATTTTTAACAACCGTAATAATGTTTCAGTACTTGACCATCTAAAAACTTGAAGCTTCCAGTAGTTGACCACTTTATTTTTCAGTTGTTGACCATGTCTCATCACAGAGTTTCATAAGAGTTGCCTCAGAGCTTCCTGTAAGACCATTATCGGTTTAATCAAGTAGCATAATTATGCTTACATTCACTGATATACTTTACGATTCTTTTAAGAGATTCAAAATAAAATACTTACTGCATAAGATGTTGTTTTTAAATGGCCGCAACGACACTCCAATGACATATATGGTGATGAGTAAGTTCCTAAATCTGACAAAACATGGTTTCAATGGTCTGAACTTAATAATTTAGAGCAATCCTTCGTCTACGTTTCGTATTTTGGGCATTTTTATTGAAAAAAGGTCAACTACTCGTACATGACCAACTACCGGTATATTTACCGTAACTGATATTGTTTTGAATTATTTACTGAATATAGTTATCTTAACTTCAAGTCGATTACATCTGAGCAAAGGAGTGATATTATAATCTTTATTATATGTAAAATATGTCAACAACTTTGTCATATATTCAATAAATCAGTCATGTTGAGTTAGGTTGGTTTTACAAATGCACCTGTCAGTGGAATAAGCCGTGCATAATTTTGAACATATATTCAGGACGATTGACATCTAGGAGTGCGCATATTCGAGAAAATCGCAGTTCCCGTAAATGGCTAGTAATTCCAGAAGCAACAATCCAAGCCACCGTCAACTTAATAAGGACTGTCTAAGACAGACGGTTGTACTTGATTAACATAAATTGCCGTCAGTTTGTCAAAGTATTGCAGTTATTCAAGGTTGTATTAATATCATTTTGTATAAAGAAACGATCTCCCGTAAAGTGTAAGATGAGAAGCATAGCAGTGTTTGTTCAGTTATATTAAGATATTATTTAAGATTAAAGCACAACAAAGTATTTACTCGAAGAATTATGGTTAAATCACAATTGAGGAGAAAACTTAAAATGTTTCCATGTTGGCTTACCATTGTGATGCGTCTGTCTTCGTGTCTGCAAACATCTTCAAGGCGTATTAACAAAAAATGACAGTAATCAAAAGTTGAAATTGTTGAAAATCACAAAAAGAACATTTGTAATTTATTTGTTCGACATAACCTGTTGATCGAAACCGATCATATTTTTAAAATGAGGAACGTAGAATGTAATTATTTTCATAATATCTTTTCACCAAGGATTTATAGAAAACAATTAAAAACACGTAATTTCGTAATTTCTCGCGTTTTAACACACAATAAAAACAAGACGAAAGTTAAAAACATTGAAATAACAAAAGGCTATCATTAATGAGTATTGTTTGAAAAGCTGCGGGGGTAATTTGTCCGCCCTGAAAGGTTACTATAAAAACTCTAACCCTTTTACCGCAACTGAAAGGATGATAAAATTTTAGCCGTCATCTTGGTTATATAGATATAAGGGTGGGCTTGTACTTCCGAAGAAAAATGATTTTGAACCTTGAATGTTGTTTTTCACGGCGTAATGTTTTCGGAGTTTTAGCTAGATCGATGAAAGTGGAGTTGTTGAAAAATTGGGTCGTCGTTGACGGTATAAAATTTCAACACATTCTTGGTGTTTTTTTTATGTTTTTTAAATTATTATGGATCATAGACAGTTGTAGAGAAGCGTAAATGTATATTAAAAAAATCTTCGTGGAAAGTAAACTGAATAGAAAAGAATTTTATCTGCAATTGAAGAGTTCATTTTAAAACAGTTTTAAGACAAAACAGTAGTTTTTATATAATACGTAAACTGTTTTAATTAGGTTAATATTGTATTACATATCAACTGTGGAAAAGAAAAAGAATGTAACACACAAACAAAAAATATTGTATATATGCTCACAAACGTGTATTAAATTGTAAACATTATGATTATGAAAATATTTTGAAAATACGGAGAGATAAGTCCTTTTGCATTTCTAAAGTCGATATATATATATATATAGTGTATTAACCCTTTTGTGTGAGTTATACACAACAATTTTTGGTGTGGGTTACGTTCTTTTTCCTTTCCACAGTCGATATAATATTTAATAATACAATTTCATAAAATGCACTCAAATATGATTAACTCAATGAAATAAAAATGTGATTGTTGATGTACACAGTTGGCAATTAAGGACGAAGCTTTAGTCACAATGAAAAAACAAGATTATGATTGAATACACATTTTAAATTAGCCAGAGTATTGCAATTGTGCGATTATTTATTATTATTGTTAAATTTATAATATTTGTGGGAATACACGACATGACGTATCGTGAAATGTGATATTACACAAAATGACAGTCGCCAAACGTGAGAAATGTTCGTTGACCGAAGCCAGCGAAAATGTAATTGTGCGATAAATACGGGATTGTTATCGGAGACCTTCTGTAACCGTGAGAATCGTTTTACCCAATTATCGGTAGACGCAATACAACGAGACAAAAATATAGATGAAGAGGAAGAGGAAGAATTATCAGTCTTTGGCCAACCTCCGATCGGGAAGCACCTATTCATCCATTGTCAACATCGGAAGAAACATACAAACTTTGAAAGCAACATTAATCCCTAAATATATATATTGACACGCCCTGATGTTTTTGCTAACATTTATTTGTTTTTTGGAAGATTGGAGTGATCCAAGAACGGCATTCGAACACTTTTAATATCGCAATGGTCTGAATATTTTCTAACTTATGTTAGCTAGCCGAATCGGTCTATGGCCATTAAAAAGCCATCGGTTGCTAACCGACGAAGGCCTATAGCTGAAATTAGAAAGCCGACGCTGTTCAAGGGCACGTCCGCTGGATGAGTGAATTTTTTGACGGAAAGGAGAAGAGCCGACAGTTTCAGTAGTTGATTTTTTTATTTTGATGACAGTCGACTGAGAGTTTTCGATGGCCAAGGTGAGCCGGCCTTGCCCATTAAAAAATTGTTTTTTTCTTTTTGAAATTGGATTTAATGTTGTTTTAAATTCGTTTGTAGTGTCACCTGTTGTATAACTTAAAAGTAAATTTATGTGTTAAGTAAATGTAAATGGAGACTCAATTTTATGTGTTAGTAATATTTTTGTGTAATAAACCACTGCATCTTTGTTAATTAAATAAGAGATGAACTGGATTTGAAATTGTGTTTGCTTGAGATCTCAGACCTCCAAGACGTTGATAACCAAACATTCGCCTCTCATCGATTCGACCTTCTCAATATATATATGTTAGTAAAAATTCATGGTCTTGAAGTTATTTCTGTTAAGAAATAATACAAAAAAACCGTAGTATAATAGAAATAAACACAATAGTATTGTTAACCTACTCAAGAGACAGGAATCAAATAAATTCGGTATCTTTCTTATATTGAGTAAATGGAGATGATCCTCGATTAATGTTTGCCCTTTGTAAACACGCCAGTGTTGAATAAAGTAAAATAAAGCCCCACGTCTGCGTGACACTTTGCTCTAACCTTTTCGACAAAAATACGTCTCCGAGTTTCAAGTTAACGATGCAATCGAACATCCTGTCAACCTGGCAGTCACTCATCGTCAACGGAAATGACAAAGGTCTGAAAACCGCGAATATTAACAAGTTTTACACGAGTCCATTTCTTGAGATTGACCCTTTCACTGCCAAAAAAAAATAACGTATAGCATACATGTTGAAACCCGTCGTATAAATATTCGTTTGTAATGCTTTTATTATTAAACATATAAAGGTTATTTATTTAACAACCTAATGTGAAGCATAACATTTCATTATGGATGTTTCTAGTACCAGACAGATGAGAAAGAAGTTAGATATTACAAACAACCGTGTCTTTCAACACAAATCCGATTTATTATTTATAGCGTCTGTACTAGAATTCATACCTGCAACTGGAGAGTACGAAATTAACCAATGCCCGGAATTCAACGGCTAACCCATCACTACCCGTTATAACTTCACACCCTTATCATAGAATTTAATATGTTATCAAGGTTTCGATGGTTAAACAATATACTATATAATAAAAAAGGACGAGTTTTTTAAAACTCTAGTCGAAAACAATACGTCGTGTAAGAATATTATAGAAAAAAATATATACATAAAAGAATTAACATTCATCAGTTTGATTCCCATCCAGATGAATCCAAACAAAAGATGTTCTATTATTAAAGGGTAATTAACTTGTCATTGAATTCTAAAGAAAAATTCGCAACTTTATATTTTAGTTCATCTAGATGATTTCATTGAAATAAAGATTACAGCAATCTCACGTATAGATTGCAAAAAAATAAGTGTCACCCACTCTCACCCATAATCACGTTCACTCACAACTACACACAATCTCTCTCTATCGTACATTCAGTGCCAATGCAGTGTTGTACCGTGCGTTACAGATGGGCATACAAAGCAATATTAAAGTACTGACTAGTATACGTACAATCATAATATGAAAGTATTACTTGGAGGTAGTAATGACAAGTTTTTTTGAATGAATGAATTGATGTAATAAAATTCCATTAAAAATTTGTAAATGTAAAATCAGTTCAGTTTAATTACCAATTATGTGGTGGGCTGACGTATATTATATTTCTCTCTGACATAGAAATGGTTAGGGCAACTCAAGAATATGGCAACGTTCTCATGGGAACCTTCATTCCAGACTTTATGTCCGTCATTTATTTCTCCACCCATCCTCACCTCACCTGCCAGAGCCTCCCAGACAATTCACTGTCAGATGCATAGCCATGATTCAGCTGGATGAGCTAGCTTCGTGAAATTTTGATGTAAATGAAGCAAAATAAAGATAAGTATATTATACCGTGTTATGAAATACGGTTCAAGTTTAGTATTCAATTTGATGTTCAGTTATACAAAGTATAGATATAGTTCAAAACAAGACCGGTTTCACTCACTGTAAACGTTTTCAATTTCAATTAAAAACGTTCGTGACGATTGAAAACGGTCCTTTAATATAAAATATTATATTGGAATTAGTATGTATTATTTGAGAAGACCCGAATCGAAGAGAGGCGAATGTTCGGTTATCGACGTCATGGAAGGTCTGGGATCTCAAAAAAACACAATTTCAAATCCGGTTCAACTCTTATTTATTTTAATCGAAGATGCAGTGGTTTACAATACACAAATATAATTCCTAACATATAAATTGAGTCTACATTAACATTTACTAAAGACATGAATTTACTTTTAAGTTATAATGCAAGTGACACGACAAACGATTTTAAATTAAGTCCAATTTCAAAACAATCCACGTCAACGGTGCCAGCCACGGGGGCCGGCGACTCTCCCGGCTCGAAGGCTGGCAAACGACTCTGATAAAAATCAGAAATCAGACTCCCGCATCGTCGGAGCCTACCCTTTCCGTCAAAAATGGACTTGTCCAGCAAACGTGTCTGCCGGCGATGCCGGCACCCTTCACAACATAGCCGGGTTAATTTCTGCGAAGCATTGTCATTAACGCTGTGCGTTTTCAGTTATGGACCCTAATAAAACTTAAACATAATAAAAAAACCAGGGTGTGTCATATTATTATTATAAAGATATTATAATGTCTTTACATTAAAAACTGACAGTTAATACCGTACAAATGAAAAAAAAAATCAATATAAAAATGGGTTTTACTTGTTTCGCCTGGCCATGTAGTTGAGTGGTAACCTTCGTTTCCTACAGTTGTGGTGTCCGCGGGCTTGTATACTAGTAATTCGTTGTTAAAACAGAATACAGAAGTAATACTGTTCATTCTTAAAATATATTGTTACAAAATTTTTATTAAAAATAATCGTCTTTTTTGAGTGAAAAATTAAATTTTTTTTCACCATGTTTGCTCCCAATGTTGAGGATATGGCCTTCTAATGTAGGTATCTCAACCGAAGTTTTATTAGAGCACTACTTTTTACTGCACTGCTTACTGACCACTGCACCACGGACCCGAAATTGAAAATTATTGCAGTGTATTATTGATTAACAATCATCGATTAAATAACACTACAAAAGATTCTTTACACTATTTATGTTGGGTTGTATTAATTTCGCAGTTGCAGTAGTTAACGACGTCGGTTACGGTCACGGATATCTCGGGTTCAAGTCTCGGTGTGGACAGTTTCATAAATTGATTTTTCAATCGATTTATGGATTTCTGTTCGTAAGCATAAATGTTTGTGATGTCTAAAATTCCCTCCCACCCATAGTGAGATCGATTATCTAACCACTAGTGCTTTTCTGGGTCTATCCTTCTATGCCTACTTCGAAAAAGAGAAGTTGAGCAGCTGATTAATAAGAATTTCTCGTAAGAAACTTCTGTTGAGATACCGTCATCGGGAGGCCATATGCTCTATACTGGGAGCGGACATGGTAAAAAAATAATAATTTTGTATCTCTTCAGATAATTTAATATCAAAGAACATGAAAGAATAAAAAATAGTACATTACCAATGATTGATGGATAAAAAATAAATACACACACTTTACACCGAAGAAGATGTAAATGAGTGAAAAAATGGAAGAAATTCATTGTAGCCATGTTGTAAAGCAATGGCCTAGATTGATTGAAAATTCTTGCATACATTATTCAAAATATATTTATTTAATAATTTAAGACATTGACTGAGGGTGCTTGATGGAATTTCAATATCAAATTTGGATTATTGAGATTTTGTACACTTCCATGTATTTTGTCACTAACGACCCGGGTTTCGCCTTTCGTCATCTTCAGGCATACGAGCACACGAATGGACTCGAACTGAGCTAGTGTTCTCAGTTCGAGTCCATTCGTGTGCTCGAATGCCTGAAGATGCAGAAAGGCGAAACCCGGGTCGTTAGTGACAAAATACATGGAAGTGTACAAAATCTCAATAATCTAAATTTGATATATTTATTTGTTTTCAAGAGTTTGGTTTTTCTTTAATAATATGTCAAACCATTCTTACCTAGCTGTATTTTTAGATGTTAGTGTTATTGACAAACGGCTTTTTTTTCGTGACCTCTAATATCTATCAAAACTGAAAGTAAGTAAAGTGTCTGACTTGCGGCTGGTCCTCGATAAAAATGCCTACTGTTAAAGTAACCTCATGAGAGCTTTTAATTTATAACTAGTGTTCTAAAAATTCTGAGAAATTTCTTTTGTAACAAGCGGAGTGATGTTAAAGACAATGATCATGTTTGCCGCAAAGATTTCTTTTACTATCGTGGCAAGCGTAGTGGGTCTACGTGTCGTAGCAGATTTAAAGCAAGTGGGCGGTCGAGGCTTTACGATCTAATGAATGTTCTCTGTGATGTTGTTCTTAGTATTTCTTGAGACTGCTACAATCTTATACTTACCTGGCATACTGAAACAAGATAGTGCGTGGGGCAACCATTGAATTCGTAGAATACAATACGGTGGTTATATTAATAAATATCGCAAGGATAAAATATTATTGTATAGAAATTGTCAGCAAGAAATGCATTTAAGACAATAATTATTTTTCTTATAATACTGTTCAACCGTGCTATTTTTTTTTGATTTTGTGTCCACGGTATTCAATATCACGACGGTTTGAAAGTTTAATGTACCCTAATACATACAGCGATGACACTGTACTGTCCTGAAAAGTACATTACAATGTTTCAGTATTTAAAAAAGTCCGAATTTGACATAAACCTTCCAGAAGTTAAATCCCGAACTATCTGATCTCTTGGGTAATGCTCGTACCTCTAGACTACAGAGGCAAAATTGACGATGCGATTAATAAATAAATCAAGACTTCGTCTTTTATGTTGTGCTAGTTTTAAATATATTGAGTTTTATTACTCGTGTATGCGCAGTAGAATAACGCCCCCTTGCTTCTGTTAGGGTAGAATGCACCGTTTTCTAAAAACTTCTCGTACAACGTTGCCAAAACATGATGCGCCTGACACATTACAACATTTTTTTTGATTTTGTGCCACAAGAGATGATTCGATGAAAATTCAGGGCACAATTCACACTGAATAATAATGGGTTGTGTCAAACAATATCAATAACTAACCTAAGAACCTAACTCTACACAAAATAATAGCTTCTTGCATTGCAGGCAAATATAAACCTTGGAATTTGAAGAAAATGTAAATAGAAGTAACCTGCAATATAAGGTAGACTTACCAGTAGTTGACCTCATTCAACAAAAATAACGATTTACGTTTAGCATTAGATCGAACGATGACAAAGCAAGTGTATTCATAATGGATTAAAATCTTAATTAATATGATAAGGGAAAAATTGGGAAAGGGTCTGTTACAAAAAAATTGTGCTCAATTTTTAACAACCACGTTAATGTGTCAGTGATTGACCATCTAAAAAATTGATTTTCGGGTAGTTAACCATTTTTTTTTCAGTAGTTGACCATGTCTAATCGGAGGATTTCATGACGACCTTTCATCAGAGTTGCCTTATAGCATCCTGTAAGACCACTCTTGGTTGAATCAAGTATCACATGCTTACATTCTCTGATATCTTTAACAATTCTCTTCGAAATAATTCAAAATAAAATATTTACTGCATTAGGTGTTATTTTCAAATGGCCGCTATGACACCGCAACGCCATATATTATATGGTGATGTGTTAGTTCCTCAATCCGACCAAAGATTACAAATTAAATTTACAATTTAAGATAAAAAGATTATCTAATGATAAATACAATGTGAACGGCTAAGATATAATGCTTGATGTGAAATTAGCTTAAAGAAATGTTTTTATTATTATTTTCTACAAGTGGTTTTACTAAATCAAACATTTCTCTGTATTGATACGACTGGTTATGTTTCGATAAAGCTCTCTAGCAAACACCGCACTTATCGCTTGTACTTGTGTCTTGTGTCACTTCAAACATCCACAAAACGCTCAAACCGCTGTAGAATCTTACCAGTTCTTCTGTCCGCTGGTCTTTCAATCTGCATTTTGAAGAGATTGACACTTAAATCCGCCATTGGCCAAGTGACCGATGCAAAATATCATTGAATTGAATACAAATAAATAAATGGTCTCAATATGATATTATTATACGCACTTGTGGGAAACATGATTCTGCGGATCGGTAAAATGTGATATTTTAAGTGTTTGGTCAGCGCATACGTCGACTCATCATTTCAGACAGTAGCAGTTGTGAAATGTGATATGAATGAGTGCAAAGATAATTAAATACGTGATTGCAAAAGGAGACCGTCTGCAAGTGTGAGATTAATCGAATGTCATACTTGGAAAACGCAATACAACGAGTGAAGAATATAGATAAGGGATAGTCAGTCTCTCGCCATTCTCCAACCATGAAACATCTACTCCAGACTGCAGTACCGACTTTGCCATCATCATCATCCATCCTGCGGTTTAATTAAGTCAACATACAACATTGGAAGCAAATATTCCTAACCACTGTTGAAGGTCGGTAAAGGGTCAACAAAGTTTCCGCCAATAATGATGTTATTAGGTATCTATTTGATTTTCGACAAACGTACGGGCCGTTTACAATAAAATTGCTCTTTTAAGCCGCTGCGTAGGGCTAATAAATTTAAATTCTTATTTGTCGTTGCTGTGAGCTATTACTTGGTAACATTCTCAAACGGTTGAGTACAGCAGCTGTACGCAAGAAAAGGTTTTTGGAAACGCTTTATCTGCAAATCACCCCTTAAAGTTTAAGAGTATTTTCATGGGCTAATAAAATATGTTGCCAGGCAAAGGCCTATTTCATCATATTTTCAGAACGGTCTGAAATATTTCATCATATCCCCGGACGGCCTAAAATATTTTATGCGAGAAATGGTATTATGAAAGCATTTCTGCGACACGTGTAAATTCCAATGAATACTTTTATGGTTGCAATTTTCTCGCGATTCGAATGAATACGGGTATTTATTTTTTATCGCGAATTGATAGGTTCTTTGAAGCGCTTCGATTGTGGCTTATTTTATGACCGACAAAAACTTACGCCGTTACTTCGACGCAATTTTACAAAATATTTAAATCCAACATCAGGCGTTGAACTTAATTGAAGTACCTATTCATTGTCAAACATAAGATTTAAGTATACAATATAACGTCTACTATTCCCATTTGTTTGACATAATATTCGTTTTGCCAAGACTATAAAAACCTTTATATGGAATATAATTACGATAATTAAATAACTGCACCTTATTACTGTACCTACTCGTCTTTCAGTTTGTAGTTGTTGAATATTTACCCATGTTCTGATATATCCTCATCCAGGATAGAAAAAATGTAATAATTCTTTGATTTCGTTTCCTTGCAGAATTAATTTCTTTTAGCAAAAATAAATTTTGATAAAAATACAACACGTTGTCTTATTTTTTACCGTCTCAGTTTCAGTTTGCCCATAGGTCTAAGATTGTCCCACTACGGGAAAAAATGTTTGACATCATGCTGTTATAATACTATGATAATACTAATGTCATATGAATAGTTTTTAGTTAAGGAAAGGTATTGAGTAGCCCCTGGTAGTAAAAATACGAATTAATGTGCAACATATTGGTTTTATTGTTGAATTTGTAAGCTGTCAGCTTGCGATGATAAAACAGAATATAAAAATTATCTTGTAATAAATTGAATTGGCCGTATTTTCAAAATTGTATTACTAATCTGTAAACCAAATGCTGTATATTTTTTTATTTCTCAATTATGTACAGAACATTAATGAAAGCAAGCATAAATAAAAGTTGTTAAGACTTTAAAATCACTGGATTTATAGTAATAGTGATTATTTGTATTGTGAGCCAAAGTTATCCGTTTTGAATGCAAACTTTGGTCTACCTTGTTTTATCTATATTTTTATATCAATTATAACAATGAATGTATTTACGTTGAATTCATTTCATTTTAAGACATTAATACATGCTTATGTAGAATAATACCACACAGAAATGCAATGGCAAACCATACAAATACAAAGAACAGGGCCAAAGTTATCCAGATTGACCGTAAGGTTTTATTATGTGAAAATGAAGATATGTTTTATTTTCCATCAACAGATATCGCACCGAAACCATAGTCAACTCTCACAGTACGTCTTATAATAGATATATTTTTGATAGCGCTTTGATATTGGTTAGACTGAAGCTTTTCAAATGAAAGTATTGTATCACATAACGATGACCAATTTTTTCCATGTTTACAAATTCACTGAGAGCGTTCACTATTGATGGCTGTCAAACAAATACTGAACAACGTAGCGTCGTCAAACTTTAAACTTAAGTTTAAGACATCGACTGAGGGTGCTTGATGGAATTTCAATATAAAATTTGGATTTTGTCACTAACGACCCGGGTTTCGCCTTTCGGCATCTTCAGGAATTCGAGCACACGAATGGACTCGAACTGACAGACAGTAAACAGTGTTTAACATTTATATAGAAGATACAAATACGACAAATATTGTTTACGAGGCAAAATATTATACGTCTGAGAGCCACACTGATACCTGAGTTAACATTTCGAGAATCGCCTTAATCCTTATTTTGTAAACAACACATTAACAGAGTGACGAATTGCCGCTTTTCAACTACTTTTAGAATTACCAGTGATTTTACAATTATAATAGCATTGTGGGTTTCGACGGGATGCAATTCGACGAAAGGATAAATATATACAATCATTCCACATTTAGTGGCATCTGTTAGGTGATTCAACGTATAGGTAAAGGAACGTGCTATGATAATAACTAGTTTTGATAATGGCGTGACGTCGATAATATAACTAAATGGTTAACGCAAATAAATACTCTTCTATTAATAAATTATTATTTGTTTCTAGTTCTGACGATTTCGTGAAGCCGAGATGGCTATCAAGTATATTTCACAAAAAAATTGTAACTTAATACATTGTTTGTTATCGCTTATTATTAGTTTTAGTTTTTTATGTACAAAAATGTATTGATTTATGTTAAAAAGATGTAACTGATTTAGAATAGCTAACCATACATTATTTTCCACGAATTACTCATTTATTCTCATAAAAACAAAATATCAAATTTCTAATAAAAACGACTATACAGAAATTGGTAAGGTTTCCCATCACCACTTGTCCTGTATTATATCATACAGCATGTCTATATGAACTGTTTTCTAGGATGCTGTCGAAGAGACGTCTCTATGATTGAATATTATATGAGATATATTAGCTTTAATTCTTTGAAAACATTTTTAAGTTATCAATTTTATATCTGATACGGTCAAAAATATTTGAATATAGATGATCTTATCTGTCTTTTTGGCCGGTGAGTACCCGACATGCGTTGCAATGCCACTCAAAGAAAGAAAGGGTTTATGTTTTAATTCTGTTACTTTTGGATTAGAGGTCTGCACGGGCCGAAATTTCTTAAAACCGAACCCGCCATCTTCAGGTCCGACCCAGCCCAAGCCCGAGTCTCAATACCACATTTGTTACCCGAACCCGATCTGAAGTCTGGATTTATTTTTCTCATCCCGAAAAATGCCCGATTTATTTCTTAATATAGTAATTCATTTATACTTTTCAAACAATATCTGGAAGTGTTCCCATGTTTCCAACGATATTCATAGCAGATGTGAAATAAATTATTTATATTATGAAAACTATTGATTGATGGCTGACTCATGACCCGAACATAGTACGAAATATTTTTCTTAAATTTGAATTCCTTATCCGGGCGCGGCCCGAGCCCAAATCTGAATTGTCTTTACCCACCTGAGCCCGGCCGACGGGCCGGGCCGGGTAAAGACCCCCGGGCCAAGTCCAAGCCCTGCCCTAATTTTGGATATTCAATGGTGTTCATTTTTCCATCTGGTTCAGAGATATTCATATTTGGTTCTTTTTTTAGAAACCTTCAAGGGTGTGTACACAACAACTCACCAAAGTTTGACCGAAAACAGATGAATGGTAAAGGAATTCATAGAGAATAAACAAGCAAACAAATCTTCATTTATGTATATGTATTATATATTAAGCAAAAATAGAATTGTTGAAAAATAGAATTGTTGAAATTGAAAAATAGAATAGCCGTCAATACCCACATGCTTTTTATAAGCATTTGAAACCTGTTTGAAACAGTTTCATAAAAAGTTGTTGGTGATATTTCGCATTTTCAGATTTTTTTATTTTCATTTTTTACTTTAGATAAATAGCAGTATATTTTGAAGAAGTCGTAAATATTTGGACCGTGGAAAATTCAGTTGAACTAAATTTTATTTGTAGAATTGTCTGTATATCCCTGCCATATTTTTTTTATAAATTTTATACTTTGTCGTTAGTTATTCATAATATTATTTAGATAACCCTATTCGAATGATATTTTACAGTTTCAGAAAATTCGAAACCACTCCTGACTAAAAGATCGTGATATCAAAATATTTTTTTTTCTACCTAAAAGTTTATTGCAATAAATAATATTACATTTTGCTGGCTTCCAAATGGTAACGAAGGGTTATTTAATGATGCTTATTATTTTCTGTCGAGGGTTGTCAGGAAACAATGGACAGGCTGCAGAGTAACGTGCTCTGTAACAGTGCGTGTCAAGACCCAGACTACCTTCTGTCGTGGGGCAGGACATTGAGAGAATCGACGACTTCAGGTATTTGGGGGTATATCACGAGAGATGGCAATACACGTAAAGAGCTCAGCTCAGGGATAGCTGAAGTAACTTTCAACATAATGCATAAATTCTGGGAATCACAGATGTACTCGATCAGAATCAAGTGCACCTATTCAACGCATGCATTCTGACAGTGTTGTTTTACGGTGGTAAAAAAGCAGATGGAGCAGCCCTTTATTAGGTCCAAAATAAAAGAAAACGACCATGGGCTTGGTTTGGACATGTTCTACGGATTTCATAAGGGAGCTTGTGTGTCCTTTCTACAAACCATTTGGATTCCGTCACAATGGAATGCCGCTGATGACCATCCATTACATTTACTCGGGGAAGCTACGGGACCCTAGGATGACGTGAGAGGCAGCAAGACGACTGGTGGGGGACAGATAATCTTGGAAGCACTTAGTAAATAGATATGGTTGAAAGAGTCTCTCCTTAAATTTAACTCGCATTTTCATTTCTTTGACTTCTGAAAAATAAGCAGTTTTCAGATTTATAAAGCTTATCAGTATGTAACTCATATAAAATATTCATTTTGTTTGATTCAAACTCAATTAAGTTACCTCTTTGATAAATAAATGACAGCGTTTCTTTTTAAAAGCAAGTTCGCATGTCAGATTTGTACCTAAGACCAATTTCAGAATAATTCCTAATTCTTTACTATTTTTAGACAAAATAGAGTGAAGAAAAAAGGGTGTATGTTCGCAATCAAAGCGATATTGGCTCCGCTGACAAAAAAGAAGTGACATTTTTTTGTCAAACCTTAACCTTTTTTTGCGGAAAAGGCATTACCAAGCAAGTTAAAAAGGTCTTCAACAAGCGAATAAATCAAACAAAATTGAATGTTTTTCACGATCGCGCATCGCTCTATCGATTAGGGAGTGCCAAGTAAAATTCTTTTTGGCTCGGGATTTTATCCATAAATACATTTCATTGAATCTGTGTAAGCGTTTAGTTTCTATAGTTACGTGATTTAACGGGACATATTATGTGTGTAGCATTTAATACAAAACTGAATTATTCAGTTTAAATGTAAAAATATTTGTAGTGTACACATAATTATTATGATCAAGTTTATAGCATTTATAATTCATTTTGATAGCCTTTTCATACCATGTAGCTCAATTATTTCTCATCTGATGAAATTAGTGGTATAAAATAGTTTCTCACTATACATTATAATATGTACAACATAATCATAATGCAACTTTTAAGTATTTTCGTTGGCAGTAAGGGATTTTATTCCATAATATTGTCTACACTTTAGTAACTTTTGAGGATGAGTGGCTGGTGTTTAGTGGATAGTTACATATCTTTTTTTGTTGAGGATAAAAAGAATTAAAGAATTAACATATAAATTGATTTATATTTAAATACCAACCATATGAATTACACAATATTTTAATTCTTTTTCTGAATGATCGAAGACCCAATCATTCACAGGTTTATCTTTTAATATACCTATCTGTTCAAATGAGGAAAACATGCATATTGAGAAACTGGTTTATACAAATAAAAGTAACATACATATTATTGAAAACGGGACGCGTGATATTTTTTAATATTAATTACACTTTAAGTTTTGAATGTAATAATTTGAGAGAGCTAAATCATATAGAATTAAAATTGATAAAATAGTTATTTGACTGGCTGTGTTATTAATGTGACTCGTGTTTCGATCGAGGCAATCGATTACATCTTAATTCAAACGTAATCCCGGAACCGACAGTAAGGTGTATAACGAGATCCGTTGTCGCAGCCCTCGCCATCGATTCGACACATTTCTGGTAGGACGTGGTGAAAAAGAAACATATTAAAATATGCCCCTTGCCAAAGGATCTTTTTGCTTGGAACAGAAAATTCACCGTTTTCCTCGTTGCGATTCTTTGAGCAATTTTTTCAAGTCGTTTTGCTAAAAAGTTTTGCTTGCGTATAAATCAAAACTCATTGGATGGAAATCCAAGAAAACTGTTTCCAATAAACGGTAAAACTTTGGCTCGGTTTTTAGAATTACTTAGAGTATGGCAGAAATACAATTATCAACTTAGTGAGTTCTTTGAAATTTTCATTTTCAATATTATTTATTTCAAAAAACGTCGTAAATCGCTCACCTTGACAATACACAATAACAGATTTTTCTTTGAATGGTTCAAATTTTGTACATTTTCACACGTTTCGTCGTTAACTACCCGGGTTTTGCCTTTCGGCATCTTAAATAATTTAATTCGTATGACAATTAATACGTCATCTGATATTTACGGTAACAAAAGCCATCAATTTAAAATCAGTATATATATATTATATTTTTTCCGGATAAAGACCATCCAGATTCGGGCTCAAGCCAGCCCCGTGTGAGAAATTTAATTTTCAAAAAATATTTTGGACTACGTTCTTGTTACGAGTTAGCCATACGGAAATATAACGGTAATAGCTTAAATAATTTATTTCACATTTGTTATGAATATCGTTGGAAAGATACAATCTACAAGTTTTCTTCAAGAACATGAAGCTGAGAAATATATATAATTGTGTGAGCTAATTGAAGCTAAATATTAAACAATGCTTTCTTTATTTACCAATAGTTCTATTACTCGTTCGTACATAAATAAAGTGTGATTAGTAAGTATAAATTTTTCAGTGCTTGAAGATGGTTGACTGCTTCTGGTGTCAGATAATTCATTGGAAAAAAACGGGTCTCTTTCGGACTGAACAAAATAAATCTGGGCATCAAGTCAAGTTCGGATAACATAGTTGATATTGAATCCCGAGTTCGGACCCAGATCGGGTAATTTTAAACCTTTAAGTGGGCACTGATTTTATTGAATCTGATCACGATCAAGGTGGCTCTTCTGTTTATAAAAATAAATTTATTGAAATGATCAAGACCGGCTTCATAAATATACCTATACTACCATTCCACTAAAAATTGAAAGTTTGTACCGTGAAATTGATTCTTCTATTTAAAGCATTGGTACTTAATAAGTTAATTTGATTTTTATTGAAGATACTTTAAAATGACTTAGAATATGATAAAATATATAAAAAAAATATTCGAAACACGACAATCTTGGTTAGGATTAAAAGAGCAAGATGTGTCTTGGAAAAATATTTATTCTGTAGTTGAGATATAGGCAATTGCAGGTAACCCAATAGAAAATATGAGATATCCGTATTTATAATCGGATTCGAAGTCAGAGCGTAAAACGACGGGATCATTTAAAGACTGCGCGCTTTTGCGTTATGTCTATCTTCAATGAGGAGCCAATAAGCCAGGAATCATTATGATAATCATCAAATCCAAGAAAGCTGCGAACATTTAATGCAATCAGAAACATGATTGCAGGCATTAATAGCAATCAATGTCTCTGAGTGACCGTCAAAGTTTCTTGTGATCTTGAATGAATAGCTCAGGATAGATATTATAGTGACACTTCTTAGTAAATTAGAATACTTAGTAAAACTACCCGTTAAAAATGTCCAGGGAAAAACGATTTGGTACGATAACCCACAAACTATTAGAGTTATTCCTTCTTTTAGTTTTAGAGACCGTCATTGACTTTAGTAGCGTTCTATCTGAGCTAGGAATATATAGATATTAATAATCCAAAAGTTACCTCTATCCGCGAGATAACAAACTTGGGGAAGTCGTAAAAGTATATCTTTGACATGGTATACGTCCCATTTAACCCCTTTCTTATGGCTGTTAGAGTTGTAACGCCATTCTATAATAAGAAAGGTTCTAGTGCATTTTCAAGAGTGCTTGTTAACTTGCAATAATAATTTAACGAGTCAAAAAGCAACTATGAATAAACAAAAGGTTACTAAATTGTATGATTTTAATTGCAGTTCAAAACAGCAAATTCGCGACACACAAATATTTTTTTAATAAATAAACAGCGTTTTCAAATAATAAATTCTACCTCGAATGTACCGCTTGTTTCGTTTTTACTGAAATAATAATTTGTTGAATGAAACGTTCTTCTGAGAACAAACGCAATTATTCATGAAATGTTTTAATCTATTGTATTGAAAAATAAGTTATCGGATTCTGCAGTAGAGTCAAAGTCCAGCTTAGCAATTTAAAATCTCTGGAAAGATCATCCATAACATATTGATTTAAAAATTGATTTTAGATATCGTGTGTGAGTGTTTACGATAGTTTTTCTTCTTCAATTAACCTTTACGTATTCATGGTGTAACAATGCGTTACTTCGGCATTTAACCCTTTAAATTATTATTAATAGGTCATATAAAAAATTGAAATTGTAAATAAAATAGTTCAACAAATAATTAAAAATATGTTAATGTTTATGTCTTCTTTGTACAATTAATTAAAATTTGAAAAACTTGTCAATTTTATCATCGAAAAATACAAAACTATAGTGTAGTATAGTATAGTAACAATCCGAGATGTATGACCGTACCGTATGTAACCGTTTTGTTTCAAACGGTACCGCGACATGTCTCGAGCTTGTTCTGCTATGAACAGTTTTGATTCTTGCGTCTTTAAATAATTTCGTATAGTTTGATACGTATTTCAAGTCGTGCACACAAAATATGACGTGAAATAATTACTTAATGTAACATAAAACCATATTTCACTTTAGGAAATTGTCATTTCGCTTTATAAATGCGTTTATATGACAAAACCCACACGGTAACGAAATGTGACTTCATAAGATCTGAAGCGACTTCTTTAGGATGAAAACGGGAAGGTTAGGATAGGAGCACGTCGGTAGAAATATTACACATTTGATCTAGGGTGAGATAGCTTAGTTTTAATGTGTTTATCTCAAATGATTTGGAATTTAAAAAAATATGTCGTAATAATAATTAACTGAATAGTTTTATTTTATCATTCGTTAAAAACAAAAAAAAGGTTCATTAAGATAAAAGGTTAATGCCTATTACACCCCAGTAGAAATAATTAAAACAAACTCAATTAATTGAATTAGCCAAAGTACGAATCGCGAAGTAAAAACAATCCTAATACTAAATCAAAAAAGTTTCTATCAACACAATTTGGCGAACAAAAGTTAAGCCGAAATAGATTTGGAAGGAAGGTATGCAATAATGGATTGTAAATAGTATTACCTTTGGATGTGAGATTGAATTTGTAGTAAATGTTACGTACTAGAAAAACATGAAATAAAGCGATTGTGAGGTAGAGTTCTGTTTGAAACATTTTTATATCTTGTTGAAATGGATTATTCAAGCAATTCTTTATGATATCGAACGTATTTTTTGATGCGAGAAATCGAATTATTATTTGAGCCGGTGCATGGCCGTTGAAAAATTAACGGTTGAATAGAGATTTTTTGGTTAATATAATAATATTAGATTTTTAACATGAGCAACAAAAAAGCTCATCGGCACATTGAAGTACCGAAAAGTAGAGGGCTGGATATTTCGAAAAGAGAATGGAGTGACTTTAATCGAGCAGTGGAGTGATAACGTTTGATAATGATAATCATCTGTCAGCGTCAGTGGCGCAGTTGGTAGCGTCATTGGCTACGGTTACGGATGTCTCGGGTTCAATTCTCGGTGCGGACGGTTTTCATAAATTTATCTTTCAATCGATTGATGGATTTCTGTTCGTAGTCTGGGCGTTTGTGATGTCAAAAATTCCCTCCCACTCATCCGATCCTCACGGGGCGTAGCGAGAGCGATTAGCTAACCACTAGTCCTTTCCTAGCCCTATCCATCTATCCCTACTCTCTTAGAAAAAAGAGAGGTTAAGCAACTGAGTAACAAGCACTTCTCAAAGAAAAATTCTGTTGAGATACCTCCATTAGCTGACCATAATATGGTTTTCCATAGATGACATGGAAAGAAAATCGTATTTACGGAAGTAGATAAATTTGCATTCGTGACTGATGTCAAGTATTTATTTTTAACTGGTATAAACATTCTTTACAAGGAAAAAAAGCTCTGATGTAAAGAATATTTATATTCTTATATATCGACGGTGTTTTGGCCAATTGATGTAACCCTCAGAATTGAAATTGTTCAGGAGAGAGAAAAACTGTTTTTGTCGAAAACATTATACGGCGAGTTGCGTTATGAATCTTTGAAATGCATTCACGTAGTACACGATTGAACATACAGAATTTCGATGTAAAAAGGGCTTAGAGCGAGTGGCCGGGTCAGAATTTTGAAAATTAAAACCAATGTAAAATGATGTTTTTTCCTTCCAAAATGTTGTCAATTAATTTTTCTAATTTACATCATTTCGCCGAAACCAACTCTGTCGTCTTTAAAATGAGATCCAGACATTAACTCATTTTTGTATAATTTGAGGGTTACGTCAATTGGCATTAATAATGTTTTAATCATCTAATGAGAAATTGATCACAAAAAACCATCACACTAGTACATTTACATTTTATCAATAATGTTCTAGGCTGGTAGTCAAATTTGAAAAAAGGTCTTAAGATGTGTGTTTTTTTTAACCACAAAAAAATAAAATTACATTTTATTTTGGAAAATAAACACAATTAATCTAAACATAATAATACGTTTCGTATTTTTAACATCAATCGGAAAGACATCCATATCATTTAATCTAATTATCCTGTGGTTAGAAACTGTCCGAAATATGTTGACACTACACCTTTCACACGTGCAGTGTTTTAATATAAACATTCCGTTCTGAGACGGTAGCATACAGGCGGTCATGGCATTCTACAGAATACACGTGTTAAATAATTATCACGCATTGTCAGTTAGTAACAAGAGCGCAGCATTTGCTGGCCAGGAATGTGAGTAATGTATGATATTTTCCAACAAATGTCTGGTGTTGCCTAATTTATCACTCATTAAAAAGGTTTCCCACTACCACTCGCTGAGTACTTGTAATCTTTATTTCACAGCTGCTTTCCACAACGATATGAAAAGAAAAAAAATGGCGTTTCAAATCTGTGGACCCAGTTTAATTTAGAATATTTTTTGTAATCATATCCGTTCGCAACGTGAAACAAATGGTCTTCTGACAGCGCTTACCTCAACAGGGGTTTTTTTTAACGAGAACGGCTTATTACTCAGCCTCTATTTTTTGAAACAGGTAAAGATAGTATTATATACTTAAGACAGTAATGGCGGTTAGCCCGTTTATACATCCATGCTATTGAAAAGAAATCCATAAATCGATTGAAAAATCAATTTGTGGAAATGTCCTAACTGAGTAGAATTCAAGCCTGTGAACACAGCAACTGAATCCGACGACTTTGAATATTCGGCTACAGGCCTAGCAAAGTAAACACTTAACGGTTAGTGAAAAAAAATGGGGAATAGGATAAAATATCAAATTATTTTGTTCCACAAACTTTTATTATGTAGTTGGTAGCTATTTCGGCTTAACGCCATCTTCAGAACTATACATAAACTTATTTTAGCTCAGCTATATATTTTGTTTAGAAGGGATAGACAATATCATGTCATCTCAACTATTCCAATATCATAACATTTATTTTATATAAGAATTATTATTTTAAAATAATAATTTTAATTTTAGAATATGTGCGATGATATGATATTTTCAATCTCTTTTAAACAGTATATATAGCTCAGTTAAATAAGTTTGAGTATTGTTCTGCGTTAAGCTGAAATAGCTATTAACTACCTAATAATTTTGTAGAACTGAATGTTTCGATATTTTATTCTATTATAAGGGAGTTCTACCAAGTATATGCCAATTCAATCAAAATACTTTAAAGATTCTATTTATAATATTGTTAGATTTACATACATCTTACAGACAGTTTTTCCAATTGGAAATATTTTTTATACATAATATGCTCCTTTCTAAATATTTCACGCCGCGTGCAGAAACTTTGCGGGCGATCCTTTGTCCTTGTCTCGCTATCCACCTTTCACCCTTCATCGTTTTTTTAATCCACCCCGGTCCTGATAAATCACGAGAAGATTGATTGGCGTAACGTTGAACATCATTGATGGATTTACGATTCTGGATAAACCTATTGACACTCCATGGTGGTATTATTATTTAACGTGTCGAATAATGATAGTGTTTTTTGTTTTGTAACTAAAATTTTCTACTATTACTGAAATTTATGAATTTAAAATCCCGAATTGTTTCAGTGCAGTGTAAGAGTGTTAAAACAACACCGACAGTTGAAAAAATACGAAGTTTATTTGTCTAATAATAAAAATTAATTTAACTAAATAAACAAAATAAAGCTCGCATTATACAGCTCCATCATAGAAAAATGCTGTGAATACATCCTCACCATACTGGCAGAAGTTGGTAAGTAAGATATTGACAGTTCTGAGTAAACAGCAAATGAAAATTGTAACTCGTAGGATGAAGTCTTTATCCTCGGTATTTTATGTTACATAGATAATATAATATCAAAATATAGATTAATTTTGAATGGCCTGCAGACCCCGGTCCGCCCCGTAAGTACGGGGCGGTGTCACACACCAAAAACAATAAATTTTAAAAAAAAGATTAAATTGAGTATTATAAGTAAATGTAGGATTAAATTAAAGAATGGAATTAAGACAGAAACATAATACATTAGGTTATTTATGTTGACAAAGGGCACTGTCATCTGGAGTATAATAACACTATTAAGTATGTTAACAGTTTAAAAAAATCATGAAGGCGTGAACTAAATTTGCGTTATCAACCCTAGAATATTGATACAGTTGGATTACCCTGATTTCGAGAGCCATTGTGGATTAAAAAAAGAAATGTAAATTACCTACGTTGGACGTTGTCACGGCCTCGCTTTTCCGGAATCCATTGAAAAGGCTGAGCAGTTTAAAACTCATTTTCCCGCACTAGAGCAAATCCAATTTTCTTATTAGTCCTCCTTTCAAGTGACTGGATTATTGCATTATTACTACTGTATTCTGGAAAACCGTTCCCATTGTAAGTCGTTTGAATTGTTAAACATATTTATGCTCTGGCATCTCAGTTTGTAAATAACAGTCGGGTTAACCATTCGGGTTTATTATGCCCGCAATAAATGGCAACACATAAATTATTTTAATAATTAATGATAAACCAAAGGAAGCCATAAAGTCTTGAGTTACGAGAATTATAACAATATATAGGTAGCGATAAGGCAAATCTTTCGTTAATTGCTATTTAAGATTGTGCAAACTGCTAAACAAATAAAACTATTCATGAAGCGAGGTAGGGGCCATTGCCAAAGCAATAATTTATGTTATTATAAAAGCATTTTCTATTGTCAATCTTAACATGAAGATAATAGTTAATAAATAATCATAGCCAGCAACTTTTGTCTTCTCCATCAGTGACAAAGACACAAATTTATTAAACTTTATTTCTTATTCATATTGTTAACTTAACATAAGTAAAATAACTTAATTTTAATATTGGAGAGAAATTACGAATTAAATTCTTATGCAAAATTATGTGGTATTAAAGGACATATAATACAAATTCAAAATTTTGATTTAATTAAGAAGATTTATTGAAAACAGTTGAGAAAAATTTAATTAGTGATGTGGATTATATCCACGCTGTTCTGGAAGAGAACAACTACATCGAAACAATGACATAGTGAGTTAGTTATACCAAAACGTTCTTTATTTCGAACTCTATCGTATAGAAGAACACACTTGATTTTAAAAATTATAGTTTTACTAAAAAAAATTAAACTAAATGAAAAACGTATAGCATTTCAAACATTTGAAAAACTTCAAAGTCCAATTACTCAAAAACATTATTTTATAGTGAGTTTCGTCTTCCAGAAAAACGACGATATACACAAGAACTAATTTGCTAAAAACTTAAAATTTATCATTCATTGATAAAAAAAAATTCGCTCTGTTGTCTATTATGGATGAAGGCTTTAACAGCCTATGCCACCTTCATCTATTATTAAATAAAAATAAAATATCATAGCCCCTACATTTACTGCCAACACAACACTGATGTTTCAAAATATTTGATACGTCCATATGGAAGATGGTTACATAGTCTAATATAACTATGGACGCTTTTGATCTTTTAGAATTCCAATGTTCTGTGAAACTTTTTCAAAAATTATATAACAACACCATAATCTAATAATGTCGTAAATGAAAATAAAAAGTTTTCAAAGTCAGTATGAGAATTTTAAGTTATTTTAATTTCTTAAAGTATAAAATCAACGTGAAGTATAGTTGTTATATATATAATTGTAAATTGAACTAATTAATTCTCAAATTCACTTAAGATTTTTCATATTTAATTTTTAGAACAATGTTAAAACACATCCGAAAATAAATACTGAGCATAATTTTTAATTTTATAATTATTAGGCTCAACACTTTAGAGTATAAACAAAACATTAATAAATATCTTAACGTTACTAAAAAATACACATAAACTATTCAAGAAGTTAATTAAATTAGACACTAAATAAAAAAAGATATTTTTTAATTAATACTAGCTTATACTTATCTTCGAAAAAACTGATAAAGTATCGTTAAACAAAAAAATACGTCTTTCGATTTTTTGTGTGATCTATTTGTCGCAAATGACCGAATGTCACTAATGCAATCTTGGAAGCAATTGGGCAACTACAAAAATGACGGTTTTTGCATATTGTACCTGCAGTTTCAAATTGCACACAAGATGTCATTTATAACTTAATGATAAATTTCGTAAAGCGTCACTTTTTATTTTTCTGTCCGATGTGTTCTATTATAATTTTTTATGGAGATACTACCAAATCTATTGGAACAAATAATTTCCAGAATATCTAAATCGGGAATAAACTACGATGCAGTGAAGTGAGTAAAATATCAGCCATAATTATCGATAATAAGAGCTTTGAAGTTTATCAGTGCCCATATACAACCGCAAACACCACTGCCAGATTTCTACTAATTATTTTTACAACATATTATTTCAGGAGTTTGCCATATTACTTACATGCCATGCCATTGCCATGTTACATATCACGGTATTTATATTTGATTTAATGTTTTTATATTATATCTCTTATAATGGAGGTATATAATAAAATAAACGATGAACATACAAATTTGATGCTGTCATTTTGTTATTATACATGAATTATTGTATAAATTATTTAATATGACAAAATTGTGAAACATTCTCAATGATATTTTGTGATGTACCAGAATAGGTTATAATTTAACCGGATCATCCCATTTCCAAGTCGCGGACCTTTGCAGGAAGAAAATATCGCCACCTCCAGAAACAACCGGAACTTGCTACGAAAGCAAGAGGTAGGAAGCTCTCCGTATCACATGGCATGCGCCAGGAAACGTCCCGGAAGTGACGCGCCGCCGATCCACTGTGTCGTCTTTTGTAGCGGATTCGCGCGTGAAAGCCTCAAACCCCATCTGAGGTATTTCTTTATTTGACGGACGGGCTTAGGGCTTCGCAGGCACATACTCAACATTTATTAGGAAAGCCTCGACGTCTCTTGAACCGGGAATACGTGACTTGATATGGGCAATATATTATGTGATTTATTTGAGGGTTAACAAATCTCTTTATATTAAAAATATCTACTGTAGATGTACGCGTGAGATGTACAATGATTGTATATGTATAAAAAAATGAGTTACACCGTAAACAATGTAATATTGGACTAGAGTTTTCGATCTAGGTAGCAAGTTATTTTTACTATGCAATTAGTAGCAGGGCTATAAATTGACAAAAACTATCTCGCTGAGTTAATTTAAACATCACAAAAATTACTAATGACGAAATGAAAAGCTTTTTGGTAATAAGAAAAAACCTTTTTGTCCAATGAAATCTATGTTACTTGGGAGTTTTATTACTAAAGATGACAGTATTATTTAAAAATGATAGTCATAGAAAATGTTTACATATGAGTAAGAATTGTTATATTGTAATACATATGAAACTTTTTCGATATTTTAGCCATACAAAAGATCAAAAAACCATATTGAGAATATAATCGATGTTCTATTTCCATTGTGATACAAGTAGAAATTGGTAGTTTTGAGAAATGGCCGATTAAAGTTTTGACTCGTCTAAACTGACTCGTAAAAAGTGATGGCTTATTATTTGTATTACTTTTTTATTCAAATAGGTGGTCAATAGTTCATAGTTTTAGGATTAGAGGTTGTTTCTTTATGAAACGCCACGATTCACAAAAATGTATTTCCACAATACGATATTTAGATATGTATGTATATGGAATTGAGGAATTATTTAATTTTGCTGATTTCCGTAAGCAAATATCTGTCCTTTGAGAGAAAGCCTGTATATTTTACAAGCCGTACTTTCATATAACTGTAGAAGAGCGGTGTTGAAATATAATGGATAACTTTACTCAAAACGTCAAATTGTTGAATTATCATCCTATGGAACTGGGCCATCGATAAAGTCTAAATAATTCTATAGGTCACAATGTGTATGTTAACTGACCAACCTCTTAAAAGTACGATAGGATTTTAACCATTCAATGGTCGAGAGGTTTTTAATAACCATGATTGTGTGTGGTACGTAAAGCAAGCAGATTGTGTTTATATATCAGTTGAAGTCATAGTGTGAAGGAACGCTGGAAAAAAGCTCAAGACTGCCCACCTCAAGACTGGTGGAAAAATGAGTGAAATTGGATTATAGCTGATTATGATTCCTACAGAATTCAAGAATTGCAGACAGAAGATTAAAATAACATGTTTCAGCATTCGTGTTGAATGCCTGACTCAGGTAATTTTGTGCAACAAATAGTTCAGGAAAACCTTATTTGTGTGTTTCGAAAGAAACATAAATTTATCGCAAAGGAAAAAACAAAAAAAGTCAACGCGCTCATCATAGGGCCAAAAAACTTTTATTCCACAAACAAATATAAAACTGGTTTATTTGAAAAAGTTTTTGTTGTTTCACAGGTTCCTAGCCAGTCAGAAAGTTCTCTTTTTTATTGAAATGGGAAAAACTTACAGCCAAAGAAAACACAATTTTAACCGATATCGGCTGTAGGTAGTAAAAGGGGAAAGCTAGCTTTGTCGTAAATATTTAATTACTGGTCAAATAGCAGGGTTTTATCTTACTATTCGTAAACTATTTTTTCGGTCTAGTGCAGCAGTTTCCAACCTTAATGCTACAACGCTTCACCTAATTTTTTTTATTTATTTTTTAAATTATTTTAGCGCTCTCAGCAAAATCGTCAGAAAAATTACCAAAATCTATTTTGTCTACCAGTTGGTGTTGTACTGGAAGTATTGAAAGATTTTTAATCACAAATTAGTCATTGTAGGTCGGTTCAAGTGTATTTTTATTAATTTCAACCACAAAATGATAATTCAGCATCTTGTGACTGCTCACAACAATTTATTCTTTTTGCCTCGACATATAGGCTTCATGATTATCTTAAGATTATTATTTCTTTACTACATACAGAATTTTCTCTTCATTTTAAAAAATGCTGCCTCCAAGAGTATATTTTGTCAATGAGTAAAGAAAGCATTCATTGTGTTACGACATGATTTTTTTATATAATATTTATTTGTAGATATTATGGTATGAAAATTATTTTTTAATTAAAAATTGGCACCTACCGGTTGGAGACCACTGGTTTATTGTCAAAACTCTTCTTTATTATTTTTACCATCCAGTGTTATCTGCGTTGTTATGGGATTCTGTGGAGACATCAGCCTGTGTTGTCTAGCGATAAGAAATCTATTATTCGATTGGTAGTTTTAGATTCTTTCAATGTTTAGATATTATTTAATTAAACATTGTTTGATTTGTGGTGTTATCTTTATGAAATTTGTTTACCTAATAACTTTTGAGATATTTGTAGCAATCTGAAAGATACAAAATATTCATTGCATTAGAAATTAATTTAAGCGTTTAAAAAATCATCGAAAAGTGTGGCCAAGGATTCTCATTCCCACGCTCTATCTGCAGATTTATTTTTATAAAACATAAGTAGCAAATTTACTTATATACATAAAGCCACAATTGTTTTTTAATTTAATGAACTTATACTAAGTAGGGGTCCATAATTTTATATGAGGCATATCATAGCTGAAGATTTTAATTATGTTTATAATTTTATAAATCATGAAAAGTTCAACACTGTTAACCCAATGAACTTGCTAGACATGTTTACTTGTCCAATCTTGTATTTCCGGTCAAACTAGAAAGAAACACTTGTGGATATATGCTTTAAAATTGCCGATACGCAGCATTAATCGTCAATCCTATGTATTCTACATACTGATGCGTCTACGCGCTTGCTTGTGTGCGTGTTGGAGGTGTATATGAAGACTGGACACAGCCATTTTGCTTGCAAAGTCATAGATGAAATATTTTTCAGATTCATTTTCTTCGATTTATTTTAGTGAGAATGCGACGAGTTTAGTTTTCTTTTTGATGTATTTGGGATAACTAATATATCATATTCCTCCATTTTTAACTGTTGAAATCTATCTTTAACCATAGTGAACGTTTTAACAAATCAATTTGCGTCCTATTACCCTCCAATCTCTTTTAAACATACAAATTATTCTAATTCAAAGACTTCTTCCGTGCACTTTCACTTCACTTCGTGACGTGGCCGATGGATTCATTTCGCGACATCTGTTTTGACGAAATTTACTTTGTGATTATGGATGCAATTCGATTTATTTAAAAAAAAAGCGCACACATACCTACCTAGTATAATTATATTAATCAAAAAAAATATTTGTTACTTCACAGAAATGAAAACATTCTTTGAAAGTTTGTAAATCTGTCATTTGGCACGTTCGAATAACGAATGTGATGAAGTATTAATATATCCACCGCTTGACGGGTTTTATATAGACATTGAATTTAATTTCTAGAACATAAATAAAAATATATTTGCAGGAATACTTTTTATAAAATCGTCTTTCTTTGTTGTTGTTTCATTATTTAGTTGTACGTATTTAAAAGCTTTTTGAGATACCGCAGTGAAATGAGGTTGGTGTATTTTAATGATTTTAGTCTTAAAGTGCAGCTTTCTTTTACTGCCTGCGCATCCAAAAGAAGGCAGCCAAAAAACTCCGATCACAGGTGAACTGAAAGCTTCACTCGCAAAACTTTTATCTACCAGCTGCAATACAAACATGAACCATATTATTTAAATAAATTAACATCACATAATTCAAGATTGTTTCGTTATTAATTAATGTAATGTGAAATCATAATTACCAACTTTCTCACCAGCTTATACCGCTACCGGTCTTCTAGCTTAGTAACAACGTTCTTGAGCGTATTTATTTATATGTTTCATAGTTTAGGGTTCAAATGCCCGAATGGAAACTTTCATGCACTAATTGAGCCCATATGCAGAAAAACAGCGTTGTCCTAAAAACATTGATCAGAGATAATAGCGGTTGGTTGTTGTGGAAATACCCTTTATCGAAAATATTTATCTTTGATGAATGAAGATAGTTTGAGCAATTTTATTGAGAACACGGTTTATTGATCAAAAAATCTTTTACTGGATAAATGTGTTGACAAAAAAAACAACCAAATATAGACTAACGCTGTTTTCCCGCATATAGGCTCAATTTACCATATATTTATAATTTGGATTTGAAATATAATACCGTTCAACCAACATTTGACAGTTAACAAACACTCTAAAAGGAAATAAATACTTTTCATGATATGCGTGTCGTAAACAATCTATTGAAATTTCAACCCCAATTTTATTTTGTTTATATTTAACGATCTAATTTAGTTATCTGTTCAGTCTATGATGATGGTTGGGCGAACCTGCCAACGAGTATGCAAGTAAATTTGCTGACCTAGTGTTTCTCACACCTTTTAAAGAGAATTTTGAGCTAAGAGCCTTACCCTCCTAACGATAGATGTTTGCAAGCTGAGCGTTCTTTGAACAGTCGACTTTTGATGACGAGTTTATTCAAATAGTGAAAATGTTGATAGCGACTAGGGCTTCCGATCCCGGGATCCCGGTCAATGAGTCAATCCCGTAATCCCGGGATTGTCTAAATGCCAATTCAGTAAATGTTAAAAAAATATTCATATTTCCAATTAAATACTTCCTGGTGAACTACAACGTGTACATCGATATTTTTATGTACATATTTTTTAAATTACCAACATAATTAATCTCATATTTCGTAATATTACAAAAGTATATATTTTGCAGTTTTTTTTTTTGCATTATTTTATAAAAAAATCAATTTCAACTAATATCTATCAACGAATAAACAAAAAATGTATAATATCATATATTCATTGTAATTGAAGCAGTAATGGGCGCAAATTTTATTTTGAATTTACATGACATTACGCTTAATGACTAATCCCGGGATCCCGGAATCCCAGGACAGAGAAGTTGTGAATGAGAGATTGGATGCCCTGATAGTGACCCCCAAAATATGACACGTATGTACCAAGTAATCTTACGGTGCATACAAAATATAGTTTACCACTATTTTGGCGTTACGGTAAAATATATTATCAGCCAAGGAGTATTGATAAAGTCTTTTGCATTCCAATAAATCTCAACTGACACTTGTCAATCACAATATTATAAAACACATTAATACTACGAATTCTAGTAATACTAGGAACTAGAAATAGTTCTGAAGATGGCGTGAAGCTAAAATAGCTATCAATTAACTAACAAAATTTTATAGAACTGAAAACTTTGTTATTTTTGTTATTATTGCTATTGATGAAGTTAAATAAGAATAAGTTGTGTCTGTGGTCGAGCGGTCAACGATGTTGTCTTTAGTTGTGTTACTAACGGGTTTGAACCCCAGTTCTTACATTTTCATATGTTGATTTTTCAATAAATTTATGGGTTTCCGCTCAAAGGCATGGGTGTCTGTGATGCACTAAATTCCCTCCCACCCTTCCGATCATAAAAACGGGGAATAGCGACAGCGATTAGCTACCCTCAAGTCCCATCTTAGCCCTAACCTCCTATCCCTACTATCTTAAAAAAAAATGGAGGTTGAGAAACTGGTAACGAGCAGTTTTCGTAGAAAAACATCTGTTGAGATGAAATCCATTACGGATCCGTATGCTAAAAATTGGGAGCGGACGTGCGAAAATTAATAAGAAAGTTTATATATGTGTGTTTGTATTTATCAGATAGCATTGGATTCAATAGGATAAAATATCAAAGTATTTAGTTCTACAAAACTTTATTAAATATTTTAGAACTAAATCCTTCGATATTGTATCCTATTATAATGAAGATCTACCAAGTAAATGCCAATTCAATCAATAGTACTGCATTTATAAGGAACGTTAATGAAATCATTTCCATATTCTTAATTTACGTAATAGACTCAATTTTCTCACATTATCCCATTAAAATACCTCTCTTAATTTAATTAACATAGTTTTGGTAGTCTCGTATGGAAATAAAATAATTAGAATGTCTACGTATCAGTCGGTGCAGATCAAACGTGGATATCTCCTCCGAATGCAAATTCAGCATAATTACGCCTGTGGAATTATGTCATATTATCAGTTGAAAATGCCAATTAGCCGAGCAAAAATATTTCATGTTCAAATAAAGATGTCAAATTTAGAAAAAATACAACAACGTGTTTTTCATAACAAATTATTTTGTCTTTCTTTCCACCATGGACTGAGTTAATTAATTAATTAAACGACACCGTTTGCACGCCGCGTGTGATGATTAGAATTCATTCACAATTTTGATTTTTTTGAAACATATAGATGGATTTCTAAATTTTGATGTCGCAATAAACACGAATGGATTTATTATTTATACTAAAAAAATGTATATTTTCTGAAGAGAGAATAGTTTCATGAACTAATTGTTACTTCGTCAATCAATTGTGTTCAATTACCCATAGCAAAATATTAAACTTTTATAATCAAATATATAGGAACCAAATATATTTCAATGTCTCAATGTAGAGTCATCTTCCTCTTCCATATTCACTCCTTATGTGGAGCATATAGCTAACACGTGGCGTATCCATGATTCCCTACCATCCGCCAATCGCTTTGTTTCCTCCCATGACCTGCCAGAGTCCTTCAGCTCCACCGAGTACATCCTATGGATAATACCAGATGGTCTTCCGAGACGCTTGAATCCCACAGGTCGCAAGAAGATTCAAGCAGGATTGAGGCTGTACGGAGGCATCTGGAGCACGTAACCCAGCCAGTTCCAACGTCTCTCCGTAACCGCCGATTGTAACAGGGCGTTGCCCGGCCCGTTCCTTAATCTCTGAATTTATCACAAAGTCAAACCACTTCACCTCCGGTATCCGACACAATAATCATCTATTCTCGAAACTCAGTATAAGGATTTTCTGAGACTTTGTCAGATGCCATAATTTGTGGACTAAATGTGGAACATTTAAATTGAAGCTGTATAACGATAATTTGTTGTCAGACAGTTTTTAGTTCTATAATTTCAGAGAAAACGAGGATAGAAGAAGAGATTTAGGAAAGGCTTGTAATAAATCGGTAATAAAGTAATCAGATAGTGTGAGTCGGGAATTATCGAGGACTATAACATAAAAGTTTTATGTGTTTTCGAATAGGCGAAAATAACTCGATTATAAAAATTAATACGTTACAGTGTTTCCATTCAGGGACTCGAACTCTTGACCGCGCGAGTATGATAATATAATCCCGATGCCTTAGCCATATTGTAACGATTCAATTTCAAAATGTTGCTGAAAAGAATAAAACACGTTCCATTCAAAGTTACAAACAAACCGTATTTTCGAATTAATCAATTTTATTTGTGTTAATATTCTTTTTTTTTATGTTACAAGATTCTACCGTGTTGATTGGCTATACAAGACTAATAAACCTTGATAAGGAATAAAGCATCCCTTTGTTCGGACTGTATTGCTTGTATAGATATAGTGATGCGAGATCCAACATACAGCGTGTTTATATTAAAACATGAAAACCCCTTTCAGGGGCTGGTATAAACGAATACTCGGGAAACTAACTTGGGCATAAGACGTGCAACTGAACGGTTAAAAGAAGATGGATGCTACGCTAACTATACTGGATAATAAATCTTGTAATATTTAATCCGTAAAATAATTCAACACCACTCAACTGTTTTATTTTACAAAACAAATTAAACAAATTCAAAATTTAGACTAATTGAATTAAATTATTTAGGAATATGTTTTCAATTGTTGAATGCGTGACGCGATTAAGCAGTAAAACGGATAATGATGATGATGATGACGATTATGTAGCTTAGAAGAGATGTTTCCCGTTCGGTGAGAGGCGGCAGAGTGATAGTCTTTTTTTCTTTCGTATTCCACCTAAGTTGTCATATTATATTTTCTTACGTTTGCAGACTGTTTTCTTTTACTATCACGTTTCGTAATTCTGTTATGTCAAGTGTCATTTTATGGAATATTTTTCTTTGATAACTATTACCAATTTTGCTGACGTGACTTAACGTTTTGATATAAAACAAAACTTTTCCTCGAATATCACATTTCGTAAGTCTGCAGCGTCATGTATCCACAAGTGTGTTAAAAACGTTGCAAAATAGTGGTATATGTTATATACATACTATAATATATATTTAAACATGTTCACTCCCAACGTAGAGCATATGGATCTCAACAGAAGTTTTCTAAGAGAAATGTTTGTTAATCAATTGCTCAAGCTCTCTTTTCGAAGATAGTAGAGATATAAGTATAGGGCAGGACTAGTGGTAAGCTTATCAAAAGACAGCCTTGGATGCCTTTGAATACAAATCCATAAACTAATTGAAAATGTACTAGAATTACAACCCGCTATTCCAATACCGAGTAATGAAAGCCATACAGTTTTGGCAGCGAGAACAAATTTTAAATAATGTTTTAAAAAAAAATCAAAATACTGTTGCCCTTTTGTATCTAATGAAGACTGTAGCAGTTCGCTGCATAAAATCAAAATTCATCCATGAATATTTGAAGAGGCTTTCTGGTTTTGGAGTGAATAAGTAAAGAAAAACAAGGTGGAAAAAAGGTGCCTAACATAACGGTATTTTTTTTATTTATTGTGTATGAGAACATTGTACACGTAGCTTTTGCGGTTGGCACGTGCGGAAAGGGTGATGATGATGCAGGAGGCGAGGAAAAGGAGCTACGTCTTGCTTTGGTGACTCTTGGATATTTATGTGAGAGGGATTTTTATAATAGCCATTTACACCGAAGTCGGAAACCCGCACTAAAAACAGTAAACTAAGGTCATTGGGATACTGTCTTGTGCATTGAAAAACCTCGATTCAATATATTTCAAGGATACTTGCGCTATTTTTTTCAAATATTACTAAAATCGAAGTTAATTATAATAAAATATTTCATACGATCAATTTATATATCGATGGTATTTTGGCCAAATGATGTAGCTCTCATAAAATATGAAAATGCGTGTAATCCGTATCTGCAAACATGAGAATTAATGAAACATATAATGTTTTCAATAAAAAAAGTTTTACTCTCTTCTGCAATTTCACTTTTGAGTATTACATCAATTGGCCAAAATACCTTCGATATAATTAATGCTCAGTTTACCAGCGGTGGTGTCTATGGACTCGAATTCCGCACAGACTATTGCATGAATTGACTTTTCAATCGATTTTTGGATTTGTTGTCTAAATTCTTTCCCATTCATAAGATTTTTAAAACGGGGCTTAACGAGAGCGACAAGTTTACCACATCATTTCCTGTCTCTGCTATATCTTTATTTACTTTAAAAAAGAGAGAATGAGTGTCTAAGAAGCTGTAAATTTTCGTGGAACAATTTCTTTGACGTGCATGTAAACGTTTGCAGAGTCTTTACAGATCACAAGTTATAGTGGCGGGTGGAAAGTAGCTAGTCCTCTATATTAGTGATTGTTAACCTGAAGGAGAAGGTGCCTGACACAACGAAATCGATTCCGATAAAATTTTTGTTTACGTATAGAATTTAGTAATTAATTAAAGCAATCCTCAACAAATAAAAATCTCATTTTGCGTAACGTAACCGTAAATGTCAAGGGAGTCATGCCACAAAATCATAAAGCTGAGACATCGGCGCGCAAATATTTTGTGTATCGAAAAAGTAACATTTTTTGTTTGATTTTTTTTTGTTTTTAAAAATGAACGGTGAATTTTAAGCATATATATACTTTGTGATGTTACACGGGAAGTATTAATCAACTGTGTCGAGCCACATAATTAATTTAATTTATATTGTATGCCTTTTAATTTCATTACAATGATATTATAACATACGGTAGATGAAAAAATGTTAAAAAGTTCATTTGTTAAATTGCAATGAATTTATACGAATGATTTAATCAAAGGTTTGGGATCAGATAAAATATTTCATATTCAATTAAATTTGATAAAATTTAAGACATCGACTGAGGGTGCTTGATGGAATTTCAATATCAAATTTGAATTATTGAGATTTTGTACACTTCCATGTATTTTGTCACTAACGACCCGGCTTTCGCCTTTCGGCATCTTCAGGCATTCGAGCGTGCGAATGGACTCGAACTGACAGACAGTAATTTTTTTTTCTTACCTTTACTTTCCTACTGAAACTTTTATGTGGAATCCGGAAAGCGAAGAAAAACCCCTTACGTGAATGATTGTCATTGAATCATTTAAAAAAGATCAATTCATACCAAGAATTGCTCGTAATGTCGGCGTAAGCTTGAAGAGCTTACTATTCTTATTTTAGACATGCCCAGTTTTCAACAACGTTTTCGCCGAATCTATCGAAAAAATAAATCAAATATTATTTTCTATGTCGCCGCTGTTCTGGCAGAAAAAAATAAAGTGCATTGTACTGTAAGTAATTAATAAGAAGTTGAATAATTATTCAATTTTATGCCTGGAATAATTCAGTTGATGCATGTAAATATTATGACAGCTTGTTAAAAAACAGTAATTTATTTCAGCAGTATATTTATTAAAACAGGTTTGTAGGCAGGAAATTGTCTCTCTATTTTATTCCTAACGTTATTTGTGCCATATCGGCATAAATATATCTTTATTTTGATATAATAATTATCTATGGAACATTAAATTTCGAGCTTATACGCATTATTTTATCCTAAAAGCTGAAATTTTAATTTGCTAAACAACTTCTAACAGCAAGTTGAGGATACGTTCCTCTAATTTATATTGAAACATTTTCCTTGAGCTATACTATTCCGACGTCAATATGAAGTCGAACTACAAATAAAAAGACAGAGATAAACTATTTTGAATGATTTATATTAAAAATGAAATGAAATATGAGCAAATACATTTGCATCGGTCGACGGAAAAAATTGCAATTTATTTCATTTCTACAGTTATGTTACGTAATATAACAATCCTTAATAATTTATTCCAAACAAAAAAAATCATATTTCAATTACAGTGACGTCGTGCTGTTACCATTTTAGCTTTGTCCTTTACTACTTTACTACACAATGTATACGATTAGAGATGTTACTACTGTATCGAGTACTGAATACCCGTGTAATAATAATGACATTAACTAGTATTCTAGAGATTCTTCACTCTAACTGAAGTTTTGCACTGAGTAAGATATTACGTATTTTTAAAAAGTAATGTATTTGAACTACCTCCACATGTTTATAAGGATCAGGACTGGTTTCGATCATCAAGAGCATTATCAATTGATAAAAATACAAACATAATAAGCTTATTTGTAAAAAAATTAAGGTATATAAAACAGTTGGTTCATGAACAAAGACATTTTGCTCATTCGCGGTTTCGCATCTTCTCCTTTGTTACATCCGATTCACTTATTTGTATTATACCTATAATGTTATTTTTATATTTTAGCTTGTAAGATTTGATTCTGGTCTCACTAATTTTTGTTTTCAGATATAAAAAAATTTAGTGGATCCTCCTAGCTGCTCTGCGTTCTCCACTTGCGATAGCTGTTTATTGCTAATATTAAATACATATTTAATTGTTTTTAAATGGTTCACTAATTTCATCTTAAAACATTTCCCAATCCGTTATTTGATTAATGCATCAGTAATGTCATTAATCATTTTTGCTCAGTTAATGGAATTTTAATGTAGCTATATTTGTGATATCAGATTAGTATTTATTGATTTGTAAGAGGTCCTTGACATTTTAATTGTAGACTATTTTATTTGATTTACGTATAATTTGTTTGTTAATCAGTAATTTCTTGCCTTAGTTCATGAACCAACTGTTTTATATACCTCAATTTTATGTAAATAGGCCTGTTATGTTTGTACTTTTATCAGTTGATAATGTTTGTGATGAGCAAAACCGGTCCTGATAATTATAAACATGCGGAAGTGGTAAAAATGAATTGTGTTTTATTTTTTAAAATATAATGTCTTTCAATATGATTAAATAACAAAGTATTTAGTTCTACAAACTTTTTAACAGGTAGTTGATAGCTATTTCGGCTTTACGCCATCGTCAGAACTATATTATGACGATGTTCTACCAAGTTCTACCAAGTAAATGCTAATTCAATCAATATAGTGTCTTACCATTAAGAATTGACAGTTAACACCTTAAAAGTGAGTAATGTATTTGATTCATTTTGTTTAAAAATAATTGATAATGAGTGTGCTTGAAGATACCATATAATAAGTTTCGGGGAAGTGGATACAATTAGCTGTTATAATAAGAGAGAATTCCTCTTACCGATTTGAAAGTACCACGTTGAATTATTTGTGACAAGGTCACATATCAATCAATGGTTTTATTTCGATAAATGATTTGATATCTAAGGCAGATCACTAAATTCACAAATTTGAATCTCGCGGACCATTAATATGATTTTTCTCAAAAAGACGAATTTTATAAAATTATGATCATTTAAGTAACATTTTTTTACGATATATTACGTAACTGCAATTACTTTGTAGACATCCAACATTTTACTGTTAACCACTGGTTGTCGACCGCTGATCTAGGACATAATTATCTTTTCTTTTCAAGCTAATCGTGGTTGAATTTGCTAAATTTTAAGTGATTTGAAATTTAAAAATGTTTAAACATCAACTCTAATTAGTGCTTTATTTGTCTAGGATGTAAGAGAAATGAGTTCATCCAATGAAATTTCAATTAATTGTCATAAATCACTGGGTCTGCCACTAGAGTTTGTTCTGACACTTATTGGTTCCCCTTTTTGTCGTTTCACTTTTACCTACGAATCCACTTTATTTTTTTAGATCTTTCTTCAGTCAGTTGTCCAAGTTTTACACAGATGGACATATACTAACTCGGTTACTTTGCGGTTGAGACACAAAAGAAAGACAGATAAGTCAATCGGAAAAAACCGTTTTTCTAGTTTTGGCTTGAAACAAGATAAATTTTATGAGAGAGGCGTTAAAAAATGACGAAAAGGTGGAAACAAGTAATATTAAATGACGAAAATTACATTTGTATTAAAAATTAAAATTAAAGATTTTTTAAATATTTTTTATATTATTTCTGATTTAATAATTAGAAAGTCTGACCATGTACTGGAATCCAAATGATCTCCAACTTAAGTTTGTATTCTTTAAGTCACTAAATTTGAAGTACTCATTTTCTCGGGTATTAAAATAGTTACTAGCATCATCTCTAGATATGACCCACTTTAAAATGGCAACAGATGTCACTTATTATTTTAAGTGAAATTTGGGCAAAGAATTTTATTTTCTATTTGTGCACTGGTTGTATCAATTCTATATAATCAGCACAATAAGAGTGTTTGGAACCCTAGTACATTTTTTATGAGCGTTGATCGTAATAATTTATCAGAGATTTTAAATAAAATGAATACGTAGTTTGAGTCTCTTGTTCCTGGTCAAGAATAAATAAAAAAACACCATTTTATTAACAAATATCTGCAACTAAATTGAATGATTTGGACTCACAACTAAGTGTTAACACTGTATGTATCTTAACGACATATAGCAGTAAGTTAGTCAACCTTCCTTGGAGAGGTTTTACTCGAAAAGTTGCGGGTAAGTACTGGTTAGTTGTGAGCTATTTGCGTCTCTAGATCACTTTTTCTGAGTAGTAAATATAAATAGCAGTTACAACTTGTAGGAATGTAATTGTTAAACAATGACAACATAATAATGCTTGTTTTTCTTGTCATTGTCTCATTAATGATATTATTTTCAATAAACTTGTGAATTTGACATTGTATATGTATTTTCTTTTATTGACTTTATATAAAGATCAATAACTTCACTTTACTCTCTTCATAGTCATAAGATTTTATTATGTCTTAACATTGTCAGTTATAGGTCTCACCTGTTCATTTAAATACCACAATTTTGTACTTCTTGTTGTACAAGATTAGCTATATTGCTCTGTTAAGTAAAAACACGGTATTTAAAGAATTTGGAATATTTTGCGTAAGAAAAACCACTTAATTTATTGAAAATTAACTTGTACTTCGTAAGTAAAACACAGCTTCATTATGTTTGTAATTAAAAACATAGTCCTTTTTGTGAAAACACTGTGTTTTTACTTATAATTATATACATAACTACTTTGTACATTATCATAACAAGTCACTATCCAGATATAAAAAAAAGGAAATAGAAAGTCTGATTCTGACTAATCGTTAAACGTGCAAATACTGTGATTTTACTAAACTAGCTAGTATAATGGTTTTTGAAATTATTAAATGTGTACTTAATTTTTGTTTTCATAATATCGTCCGACATAATGCTATATTGTATTTAATATACATATTTGTGCTTTCTATTTTAAAGCAAGAAGCTTTTGTTACTCCGAAAATAAAGATTCCCAAGTGTTTTTAAATTATTATTTTAAAAATCTTTGAACAATAAATCTATATTTTATCAGAAAATTGAGAAATTATTCGTGAAAAGTCTATCCCGTGATGGCTGTACATAAAACAATCTCATCAACCTTCCACTGAAGAGGCACTTTTGTTTGAAAGTCGATCGAAAATGGAATCGGGTTTTTTTGCAACATCCCAGAAGAGCCGACATGTTTCTTTTGTTTTTTCGCAAATCATGCTTTCTGGGAGACATCAATTGACCTTCGAGCGTCTGAGAGGCTACGCCATCTGCATTAACGATGTTGCCTTTTTCCGGTGTCATGGCGGACACATTTTCTGGGTCATTTAACGACTGACAAAATAGAACCTCCACCCTTGTCAGAGCGACATCTTGAAAAAAATTGAAATGTAATTTTTGGACCTTACTGCGCGGGTTTGTGAATAGTTACACATTCGCAATCCATTAATTTTAAATGAAACTTAATCATCCTTTTAAATGTGCATAATGTATGTTCTCAATGTCATGAGAGGTGGCGTAGGTTACAAATACGAAACATATAATTTATAAGAATAAATAAAATTCTATCAATGTAAGCAAGGTATATTTTACTTCAAAAGTGTATCAATTATACAATATATCAAACAATCTCATAACTTATAGGTTCAATGATAAATAAAATGAAAGAGGTAATTTTTCATGAAAAAACCTCTGATTTTTTAAATTAAATCTTAATTTCATATTTATAAGCAAAGAATAAAAATTATAGTCTACGTTATAAATAAAGATATATTAGTCGGATGATGCTTCGCAAAGAAGGTGTCACACTAAAGTAACAAAACCAGTAGAATAAAGTCTTAAATTATGTATTACATTAATTTATACTTATTCCATCTTTTTCAAATATGAAAACAACTCGTTGTTCTGAAAATAACAATAAAAAAGAATAACAGTATAATTTTATAAACACAAATTGCATGTCATTCGCTCATAAATCGGACGCATAAAATTCAATCTATCGAATTTTACTCCTTAAGTAACTGCAGAACTTGTTTGGGTAGTGGCATTGTTTTTTACTCATTTCATTTCAGATTTAGTCCAACAAAACCACAGTAAATTACAATGTATGTGGCCAAGGACAGCCGGTGTATTTTCTTTGGTTTTATTTCCTAATTCCCCCACAAAAGCAATTCTTCTCATTCTATCTTTTACGGAAGCTCCCTTGGACGGTACGTGATTTCAATTTAAAATGAATTTGGAAAAAGACACAATTCAATCAATGCATAAGACAAAACATACGTATATGTTATGTTTTTTACTATACAACATACAGTTTATAGAGCAATACAAAAATAAACTTATCTTTGGAACGTAAAGTATTTAACCAATATGTTTAATCTCAACTGATATTTTTAAAAAGTCATATCCAGTACCTTCTCGGAGCATATGGTCATCACACGGTTCGTCCAAGATTGCCTGTCCCCACCCCGTCCCCTACAAGCGCCCTGAAAGAGTCCTTTGGGTCTAGAAGGGTATGAATACCTACTCTTGATGGTACTACGTGGCCTTCCAATACATCAGAACCGAGGCAGTTGCAAGAAGAGGTAAGTGGGATGTAGATTCTCCTTTGGAATCCACATGAAGTGTCCAAGCCAGTGTCGTAACCGTTTTTACACTATTCAGCGAAATAAATACCTACTCACAAACTCAATCATTCAACTCATCAGTATATAAATTGTGTTTTGGCCAGTTGATGAAACCCTCAAAATTGAAATTGTTTAGGAGAGAGTAAAAGCTGTTTTTATCGAAAACATTGCGTGGTGAGTTGCGTTACGAATCTTTAAAATGCATTCCTGTAAATTCTCACGTTTGCAGATACGGGATTATACGTAACGAGTGTCGATTTAATAGTAGCTTACATCAAGAGACGGCATCATAATTTTTAAATGTAAAACCAATTTAAAATTATGTTTCCCTTCCAAGAAGTTGTCAATTTATTTTTCTAAATTACATCATTTGGCCGAGACCTAGTCTAACGTCTTTAAATGAGACAATATATCATTAACACATTTTCGTATTTTTTCATTCATTATCAATCGGCCAAAACACATCGATATTATATTTACCTTTTGTTATGGGTATTGCAAATACAATGCAACATCACCATATAAATGCGTTGAATAAGTTTCACCGTCTGATTTATCAGTTCCATTGGTGGCTCAACTAATAATCTCCGTAAAAAAAGAGTTATTAAAATAACCTAACATAAGTAAAATGTTAAAAAAAGTATTTCATTTTTATCGAAAGCGATTACCCATTTCTACCTGGTTAATACCTTAAATTCGTTCATAATTCATTTACGGAACACTTCAAAGACAACATTAATTCTCTCCAGTGCTTATTTTGAACAGCTAAGATAAATTACAAGATATTTAAACCGGTTTAGTGGTTTTCGCTCGTGATAGTTGCTTATAACTGTGCTGTACCTTGTATATTCCCTGTAAAACGGGCTTATGACAGATAAACAAACACTAGTCAGCATGGAAGCACTTTCTCAGCACTGGTTTTGAAAGCATTTCATAAACTTAGAACGCAACAAGCTTAGAGTATGGGATATACGCTTTGATGCTTTTTATTATATAAATAAAGATGTAAGATAAAAATTGCTTTCTTCTTTTTTTTTAAATTCTGACTAAAAGTATAATTTCATCTGCTTCAAGAACTTTAAAACCGTCAATTACATTTGAAGACGGTGTGTCAATAATATATTACGGTCGCTTCCACGGCAAAACCCCTTATCAGAATAAAATTGGGAAATTAAGTTTTGAATGCCATTGTATGAAAAACAATATTCTCCATCACCTGGCAAAAACATGCAAATGGGGGCCCAATAGGAAGGCTCTAATTTGAATATTTCAAAACACTTACTAGTTTTTCTCTTTCCATTATAATCTATTCCAGGTATTTTATAATTTTTCAATTGATGATTATATAAATAATGACTTCACTTCTCTTGTTTCATAGAAACTCGCAATAAAACAATGTTTTATTAACAAACATATAACATCTTACTGTTTCTTGCTTCTCCTGGACAAATATTCTGATGCGTGGTTTTGCCGTGGAAACGACGATATTTCGTTTGCACACCTATATAATATGTATTTATGAGAACTGGTTTCAAGTATTTATATAATTGTGTAACTTTTTTTCAGGGCGGATAAAAATAGTGTTAAAAAGATCTAAATATAAGATAATCGCTCTCTCTACGTTTCATTTTCAAGAACGGTGAGCGAAAAGCTTAGTAGCAAAATCCATAAACCGCTAGGAAAATAATTTCATGAAAGACGATTCAAACTCTTTTGACTACGCAACCGAGTAAAGGAACATCCACTAGGCTACAGCGTCTGATCTTTTCATGATTCCAAGTAATTATTTGCAGCAATTAAGTTACAATTAGTAATTTTAGTTGATTGCGAGTCAATCGATCTTCATTTTTTTAAGAATGCAAATGAAACTATAATGATCGGTTATAACTCTATGTAAAAATCGATGAAGAGAGCAATACATATTTTGTAAAACTATTTTATCATAATTTTACGTAAATATATTAAACTACATATTTAGTTAATAATAACTCAGATATAATAACGGATGTGCGTGGCGTTTAAGACAACGGTTATGGAACGAATATTGAATTTAAGTAGTAAACAGTTTCAAATACCTTAGGGTGATCTCAGAAGATGACAGTACAGAAAGGGAACTTTTCATTTCAATGCAATAGATAGAGTCGTGGTATTAAATTAAATGCCAACTGCATACAATGCAAAGCTGTATTTGGTTACTCATTGAGTCATACCATCGTCAACTTGACTAGTTTGTGAAATGATGTTATTATCATTAAACTTCATTTCTGTATTTTATTTAAATTATAAAAGACACATTAATTCAGTAAAAGTAATCAATTTGTCAATAAACAATTTCAAAACATTTTTTTAATAATATAGCCGGGCCTCTACTACTCAATGTCATTCAGTTACCGTGTCCACAGGTTCTTATCTCATTATATTGATTTATTAATCAATTTAAGAATAGTTTAGTTTCCTACAATTACTCAAGCCCACAAGATTCTAAAAATGGGGCTTATCGAGAGCGATAACCTAACGAGTATTGTTTCTAGTCCTGCCCTAGTTCCATGTTTCTAATTTAATAAAAATTTAATAAAAAAAAACAATTCTTGTAGAAAAACTTATGTTGAGATACTCCATCAGGAGTCCACATTGGGAGCGGTCATGGTTAAAAAAAATAGGCATATTTGTAGTTGGGTTTTAAATATGATTGTTAACAAAGAAAAAATAAATTGGTGCAATATAAATGCGAACCGTTTTAATTAACATATTACCGAAAACAAATTGATGGTGTTTTGGCCGATTGATGTTACCCTCAAACATTAAGGAAATGAGTTAATAATTGAATCTCATTTTAAAGACGACAAAACTGGTCTCAGCTAAATGATGTAAATTAGAAAAATAAAATGACCACTCTTTTTGGAAGGGAAATATCAATTTACATTGGTTTTAGTTTTAAAAATTCTGATCTGGCCACTTGATGTAAGCCAGTATAATATTGACACTCCCTACGTGTAATCCCGTATCTGCAAATATGAGAATTAACAGGAGTGCATTTCAAAGATTCATAACGCAACTCAGCATATAATGTTTTCGGTAAAAACATTTTTTACTCTCTCTCTTTGACAATTTCAATTTTTGAGGGATACATCAATTGGCCAAAACACCGTCGAATTATTTTTTTATTTAGTTCACTGACATAATAATTAAATTCGATATCAAATTAATACAAGACTTTTTTACTCAATAGTTTCAAAGACTGTTAGAAAGCTGACTAGCTACTATTTATTTGAAATGGATTAACTGACTTTTTTTTTTTGTTTGAGTTTCATAATTTGAAAAGTAATTTAATTATAAAGTAAGCCCGGTGAAATTAAGGCGCTTGCAAGTTGGTTCTGTCGAAAACAGAGTGTGGCTTTGAATTGTATAAATATTTCATACTTGTGTAAGTTTCACTTAAATCTCTCAGAAGCATATGGATGACAGCATATTGTACGAAATTTTATTTACTTATGTAAACGTGCTTCATTACCTTAATTAAATTCTAAAATAGAATTGAATGTGTCTCCCGAAATTACATTTTTAATTTGAAGAGACTCGCAGGTTGGGCGGAGTACGGATGAATTAAATCTCAGGGACACAGTAATAGTTAAGTGGCTTATCAAAAATATAGGTATATACAATTAACCTCTGTAGTCTAGTCATAAGAGCTTTACCGTAGTAGTCAGTCCCAGGTAGGTAACATTTTTTTGTGATCACTTTTAAGGTGTTAACTGTCAATTGTGACACTTAGAATAGTAATGGTGTTACGCCAAAATTACGAAAAATGAGTTTATACATCAAACACGTTCAAAAGATGTTATTCTATTAGCTTAATAATGGTGTACCTCTATATATACTCCTAATTTCTTTAAAAAATTGTTTTTTGATCCTATATTCCCATATTCACCGATATTTTTCAGAATAATACTGAAGTACCTGCAATATCAGAATAAGAGTGAAGTGTCCGGACAGAATTCACTACTACACTAACGTTTAAGTTCTTCAGTTGATTGACAAACAGATATTAATGGTTGTTATTTGATCCCAGGAACATTTTACAAAACCTTGATTTTCTCAAAACTTCAAAACTGGAGTTACATACACCATTACTATTCTAAGTGACACAGTTCTTGGTGAAAAGGCATTATATTTTAAAGAATAAAACACAATTTGTTTGTACTACTTCCACATGTTTTTAAAGATCAGGACCAGTTTCATCCGTTGGTAAAGCTCGTGATGAGCGAAACCGGTCCTGATTATTATAAATATGTGGATGTAAAACAAGCTAATTGTGTTTTATTTAAAAAAAAATTTTATGTCGCTCCTCGTGTTGAGTTGATCTCATGCGATTTAAGAAAATATGATAATAATCAATGTCTTGGCTGTTGGCTGTAATGCCAGATTTTGGTTGTTTTATTAAAATAAAAAATAATAAGTAAATAAAGTCGACACCAAACTGTTGCACTAGTCTTATAGGTCTTATAGGAGTGTTATTCAAAGCATGACTAAAGGGAAAAGCTGCGCATGTCAGTCCAACCATCAATTAGGCACACTGAATTGATGGTGAATAGAGCAAATTATCAAGCCTAAAAGAAATGCGCTACGTCATACAGAGAGCATGTAGACGTCAACTCATAGAAAGTTTTCGTTTATCTAGAGTCTAGAGGGATTGATTTTCTGTACGCCACCGAGTCTTGGACAGTTCCTCTGAAGAATCTCCCAGTTAAGGAAAAAAAACTACAAATACGCTAACCGTATACTACGCCACTGGATACTGCCGAATGAAGTTAACGGATGGGAAATCAGTGAGGAGTGGAAGAGGCAAGTAAAAACTGCACTGGTGCTGCTGATTTTTTAAAGTAAATGTTGTAAGGAAGAGATTTTTAAAACATTGACCGCTTTTATCTTATAAGAATTTGTATGCGAAACGGAGTACTTGTTTCTATTTTTACAAAAGCTGGGTTAGGTCTAATTTTTACCTCAGTTTCAGCAAAGAAACCAAAAGAAGAGTAGTTGTAATAATACTAGGTTTTAAAAAACCATTTTCTAAGCACCGTACAAAAAAAAGATCCAGGATCACGTTGAGGTATGGGGATGAAAATAAAACGTTACCAATTTTTATATATTAACAATGTAGTGAAGATTCTTAGAAACGTACTTTATCTTATATATAATAGCCAGACCGCTTTTCAAACATTTTATTTATATCAAATATCACCTGTAGATATGAAATTTTCTCATGACCTAAGCGTTCGCAGTGTGTATATAAAATAAAATTGTATGCAATGCACACACAGATCCGACCTACTAGCTACTTTAGACATACAATATTTCAACTTTACTACTGTCATCTATGGTAGGTACGGTTATAAATACAAGTATTGAAATAAGACGTGATAATTTTTTTCTGCGAAATCAAATGTTGGGTCAGATAGTTATTATTGAAAACATACTGACACACCCTGGTTTTGTTTGTTAAGTTTAAGTTTTATTAAGGTCCATAGCTGAGAACGTACAGCGTTAATGATAATGCTTCGTAGAAATCGACCCGACTCTTGTCGTGAAGGGCGATCGGTCAATAGCCAGCTGATACGTTCGCTGGACGAATCCATTTTTGACGAAAAGGGGTGGCTCCAACGGTGCGGGAGTCCGATTTTTGATTTTTGCCATGGTCAATTGCCAGCCTTCGAGCCGTGAGAGCCGCCGGCTCCCGTGGCCGGCACCGTTGACGTTGTGGATTGTTTGTGTTCGTTTTGAAATTGGACTTAATTTAAAATCACTTTCATTATAACTTAAAGTAAATTCATGTGTTAAGTAAATGTAAATAAATGTAGACTCAATTTTTGAGATCCCAGACCTTCCAGGACGTCGATAACCGGCCATTCGCCTCTCTTCGATTCGGGTCTTCTCAATACCTTGTATAATATAACAGTTTATTAACAAATAATACCTTCAATATGATTTTTAAATTACATTATTTTTTCCGGTAAGTCATAATTAATTTGACGTATAAAATCCATTAGAGCAATGAACTTATTAAACTTCCACTTGATTTTCCTTTCAGGAGTAGAAAGGTTGCGTAATTGCTCTTAACATTTCAAAATTGGGTTCGTAGAAAACAGCAACGAAATTCTTCTTTTCTATAATATTTCATCAATTTTATTTGGGATTCAAACCAAGTATTGCAAAACGGTGTTGGTACACTTCGCCAAGGCGATTGATTATTCGTGCATTGTGAGCCTTATTTATTCATTAATAATTAATAGTACAGACTTAAAATATAGTTAACTAAATAACTCTGTATTGATGTGTTATAAAAAATATACATATCAATCCTATCTATCATTTTAAAATGACTCAAAAATACCTATACGTACATAAAAGATGTATCATGCTTCGATCGAGATCAAAGTATGTTTACAGTTTTGTGTGGAAATAATTTTCTCAAAGATTTTTCTCAAAACTTTTTAGTTTCCGAGTCACTGAGGTTTAACTTTTCGTTACTCTGGTGTACTTGTTTTTGTAGCTGTTTGTCTTTTGTTTGCGCTCGTCCTTGTTTAAAAATATTCATATTTTCCGCTTTAAAGGGACATTGGACGAGTCATTTCGCAAAACAGGTTTGGAAGTATTTACGCAAATAGGCCGCTTAGCTTTTTTGACCAAATTTCGAGTAAAGTTTTTAATGAGAATCTCGGAAATATTGCCTAAGTTTTTGGAATTTTTGATAGGATTAAAGCTCAGCTAAAGAGATTTCACAAATATCTTTGTGTTCATAAATTCATATTTTTTTATCTCGAAATTAAATTATTTATATCCTTGACCTCATTATCGTCTATCATTAAAAATTATTAAAAAATCTTTTGAACTTCTTTTTTATTTACTTTTTCTTTTATTGAATTAATTACAATCATAAATATAATATTAGAGCATTGGGCAATCAATCAATTTATGGATTCTTGTACGTAGGCATGGATGAATGCGATGTAGAGTCTCTCTCACCCACCTGATCCTAAAACGGGGCGTAGAAAGAGTGAATGGCTAATCCATGCTCTTTACGATAAAGACAGGTTGAGTAATTGAGAACCATACCTCCATTACTAGGCCATATGCTCCGAATTTGAAGCGGGCATGGTTTAAAAAAACATTGCCACCTGACACAACTAGATCAACATTCACGCTATCTCACACGCACACTCTCGCTTTTGTCTCAATCTTTGCATCGTGTGCAAGCGCAGTGTTATGATATACATACAGATCAATTAATCAAGATATAATAATATATGTTATAATTCATTTATCTGCGTATACATTGGATTCAATGGCACCTAAATTCAACAAATGAAAGTGGCCAACTTTGAGGCATTGAGGGGAGCGGCATATTCTCGATTCCTCTTTAGATTCAACGCGGAGTAGATTAAACTCTAGCGCTACGCCGGATTCTCAGTATACGGATACACAGGATACTTAATATCGCTTAAGCTAAGTGGCTGAACAAGTCACATTTTCTTTTTTTAAGCACAATAGTGCGTGGTTAAAAGATCAGTCCCGTGAATCTCTGCATCGGGTCAATAATATGAGGAGTAAATTCTTAATTGCGTTATGCAATGCGGCCGTGAAACAGCGACTGCATACACATAACGGGTGGAGGTGGGGCAATCAACTTCAAATTAAAGTGTCGCTACACCAAGAAGACGTTTCTACTTTATTAAAAACCTTCAGTCAAAGCTGTTCATTTCAGACGGTTAGAGTGTGATCAAAACACATGGGCAATGAATCCAACATCACATTCTGTAGCGCAAATAAGAGACAGTTGTTAATGTAATTTCTTCTGACTTGGTATTCTATAAGATTCACTATTTCCTCATTTTGAATATCGTAAAAAAAACAAGAAAATAAAAAAAAATATATGTGTTTCTTAGTTTCACATATTATCATAGTGAAATCACTCATGGTTTTGGATACTTTTTCGCAATACTATTTCCGGATGTTTATAACGATCAAGACTGGTTTCCCTCACCACGAGCATTATCAACTGATAAAAATAAAATCATAACAGAATATTTATTTAAAATAAAACGTAAAATTTTTGATCTCATATCAGTATTTATTGTTTTGTAAGAGGTTTTTTATATTTTATTTGTTAATTATTTAGATTTTTCTTTTATATTTGATAACCTGTAAATTCTTGTGATAGTTTTTGAACCAACTGTTTTTATACCCTGTAACTGTTGACGATCATTATGAACATGTTTAAATACTCCAAAAAATGTGTTTCTTTTTTAAAATACACTGCCTTTCCGGCGAGAATTGACAGTTAAAACCTTAAAAGTGAAGACAAAATATTGTCAATAAATTCCAAACTTATCAATATCATATATTATGTACATTAAAGACGCCTTTTCACTACCTATTTTGCTTCATGTTTCCAGTTAGTCTGTCAAATAAATTATATTCAGTCAAACTCCTTATAAAGACAAATGCAGTGAACACTCCGTTTATAGTTTCGTGAAATGAATAATTATTTAGATAGTGGAAAAACGAGAAAGCGTTCAACTTGCAAAATGATTATCATTGCGGAATTAACGTGAAAGCTCCGACTCACTTTGTAAACTACTAAAGATGTCACATTACTCATCCTTTGAAACTACCCAGTAGTCAAGTACTAAAGTAACTAATACCCAGATAAGGATAATTAATATAAATATTTTAATATCAAAAATTCTGATCCAGTCTGAATATAATTATAATAAACAAGATTTTATTTTTTGCTGTGTTCGTTGTAGAAGCCCAATCAAAATTATGGTGTAAAATTTGAATGAGATGTATTATTTGATGAAAGTTAACAAAATGAAACATTTATCTAATATTATAGAGTGATCGAAAATTTGTGTAGGTAATTTAAATTCGAACAGAAAAGAACAGTCATTAAGATTTAAAAACCTTGTTTCATTATTTTCTCTCCAATTTTTTTTCATATTTGATAAGATAACATAAAACACACCACAGTAAAACTCTTCTTAGAAACAAGAAGTCAATATTTGTCAGCCACTGTGGTCTAGTGGGAAGTGTTTGCTCTAGCGATCGGGTGGGTCCTTGTTTAATTCCCAGAAAGGTCGATATCAAAATAAGACTTTTTTAATTTAAATTTGTGATCTTGGACATTAATGACTTCTAAAATTTCTCATCGAGTTTATCTCGTATGATTTTCTAATTTTCACAATATTTGGCGAATTGGCTCTCTCATATTATACAAGAATACTCGATTCTTAGATATTCGAATAGGTGTACATCGAGTATCCGGATTCTTGATACCCACACGGTGACATCGTCATTCAGTACCATGCGCTTTCTTTGACTGACGAACTTCATTAAAACAGGTCCGAAGTATAAGTTTAAATTTAATTAAACTGTATATAGACTACTCCAGAACAATACTTTATTAAATCACTGCAGTGAAGAAAAAAATTTGTGATTAATTTATAACTAAGCAAACTAATGGATTATTATATTGTTATTCCATACCATTTGTAAATATCGTTAATAAATTAAGACAAATTATAATGAATTTTGAATTCACCTTTCGTCATTTCAAAGAGTATATCACTTTGAGTTGAAGTGATTGAGCAATTCCGTAGACAATATTCCGGTTCTTGATTATCATTACGATGAAGACAACTGAAGTGTTATATTATAAAATTATTTTAATTTGGCATTAAACAATACGTTTATATTGTGTGACTCTAGTTTTAGTACGGATTTAATAGTCAAACAATAGATCAGAACTGGTCACACTCAGCAAAGAAGCATTTTCAACATAACCGAGACTAATTAAACACATTAAGACAGTTAAAGTTCTTTGTTCTCTATTGATTCATTGAATTGGCTTTTACGAGGTAAAATTCTATTATAATATGCAATGGTCATCACGTATAACGTTATCTGGTTAACATAGGTAATATTGTTTGTGATAATTATTCCACACTTATTACATAGAGGGTATACTGACAGAAAACATAAAATGCAATTTTACGCTCTACGTGCAAGTAGAACGGATGAAATCATCGGAAATAATGACTTTTGAAGAAAAACAGGGTAAAGTCAAATCGTTATTTTTTAATTCTGGCAGAAAGCATGATACGATTTTAACTCGTCGATAAAAATCTTATGATTTGTATGCCAAAAAGATTATTCTTTATAATATAGAAAAATATTTTTAGATCACAAACAATTGTCTTTCGCAGAGAGAGTAATTCGAAAAATAAATACTTCAAATGAGAATCTCAGAATTAGTCGTTACGACTTAATGCCTTACGTCAGTATATCCTAAATATGATCAAGACTGGTTTCACTAATTGAAGTACATTTATAATAGAGTTCTCAAGAGTAAATCTCAATTTAATCTATAATTTAAGACATCGACTGAGGATGCTTGATGGAATTTCAATATCAAATTTGAAATATTGAGATTTTGTACACTTCCATGTATTTTGTCACTAACGATCCGGGTTTCGCCTTTCGGACTCGAAATTCCTTGCCAATTCTGAACTAACAGCTGAATCTTCCAAACTCCCCGTTGCTGTATCCTATACGTTGAATCACCTAACAGATGCCACTAAATATGGAATGATTGTATATATTTATCCTTTCGTCGAATTGCATCACGTCGAAACTCACAATGCTATTATAATTGTAAAATCACTGGTAATTCTAATATTAGTTAGAAAGCGGCAATTCGCCACTCTGTTGATGTGTTGTTTACAAAATAAAGATTAAGGCGATTCTCGAAATGTTAACTCAGTATCAGTGTGGATCCCAGACGTATAATATTTTATCTCGTAAATAATATTTGTCGTATTTGTATCTTCTATATAAACGTTAGACCCTGTTTACTGTCTGTCAGTTCGAGTCCATTCGTGCGCTCGAATGCCTGAAGATACCGAAAGGCGAAACCCGGGTCGTTAGTGACAAAATCCATGGAAGTGTACAAAATCTCAATAATTCAAACTCAATTTAATCAATAGAGAAACATGAATTTTTGATGACTGTTTTTTAACTGTGAATAATTAATAATTTGAAAAAATGACTTTCTTTTGTCAGGTTTCCAACGCGGTCCTGGTGCCTTATCTGAAGCGTACCATAAAGCGTAGTGATTGAAATATAACAAGACTCGCGTGGAAAGTGTACCTAGTGAACTATTTTCCTCCAGGGGTGGCTCAGGCGGCAGGTGTTCGACCAGAGGTGCATGAAATTGCAGCTCGCAAATCACCCAGTCAGGCGAGCGCAGGGTATGGCACGGTGTGCCAACGATGGAATACTGCACGTGTTCATGCTGCATGTTACTAACATACTTACTATCACTTTGGTGACACACTTAACTCTCAGAGGAACGATACGAGAAAGCTCATTTTAATATTTCGTCCTGTTTCTAGCAAAAAATGTTATTTCTTCGCTTCAAAAAACACACCAATTTATTTAAAATAAAAGTGTCTTCAAAAATACTTTTGACATACAAAACTTTATACCAGTAAATTACTCAGCAGTTGTTTTGTACGAATATTTTATCTAAATTTATGTGATTGACACTTAATTATATATATATATATATATATATATATAAATGAATGAATGAATGTTTGTTTGTTTGTTTGTCCTCTATACGTTCCTTTACCATTCGTTAGATCTCGATGAAACTTTGGTGAGTTGTTGTGCAGTTTCTGAAAAAAAAAATCTAAATCTAAAACATGAAAAGAAATAATTAAATACGTACAAACATCGACATCTCGGAAAAACCTTCTGATTTGTTTTGTCAGAATGACATCATATCGACCTATACTTTTCACACCATGGAAGCTACCGACGAATAGTTTTTTCTGGTGTCTAAGCTTCCTCCAGACTCATTCTTATCGAAACGATCTGGATACTGCATCCTCAGTTAGATCGGTTACCGATTAGTGGAATCCTATGGCTCCCTGGCAATCTAAACCATCCCTGCTGGAGCACCGCATCCTAGTTAGATCGGCTACCGATTAGTGAAATCTTACAGATCACTGGCAATCGAGACCATCCCTGCTGGAGTAACGTATCCTAGTTAGATCAGCTCCTGATTAGTGAAATTGTACAGATACCAAGCAATCGAGACCATCTCTGGGAGCGCTGCATCCTCAGTTCAATCGGTTCCGGATTAGCAAAATCCTGCCGATACCAAGTAATCGAAACCATCTCTGCTGGAGCACCGATTCTCGGTTAGATTGGCTCCCGATTAGTAAAGACCTACGGATACCACTCTGGTGAATCTTTGAGCCTTAAATATGACATGCAATATACGTGGCTCCTAACCTACAGGCCCCGTGTATCAAAACAATAAATTTTTATAGATAAGAATAGATTACAGTAGAGAATCAAATATATCAATTGTAAATAAAAAATCTCTACACATTTGTTTTGTAGTTCAAACATAACAAACTTAATATGCATGCAATATTTTTTTTCCTTTTTTTTATTCATATAAACGTTGGAATATAGGTTTAACGAGGTTACGAGGAGCTTTCGTGATATAAAGCAGGATGATGAATACATCCTATTGATGTGTCATTTAATGCATGAAGAAACTGAAGAGCTGTGTAAGTCGGACAAATTGGATCAATCGGTCTCGCTAACTGGGTGGCGAATAAGACATATTACCGGGCTTTTAAACAATTTTCGGCGTCATATGGAAAGCGAGTATAACTCAACTCACAGAAGCTTTTCCTTAATGTGAATTGATTTTAAACACTCAAGTGCGCGCCAAGTCTAAGGCAGTTGCTCTTAAGGCGAATAAGTAGGTGTTCCTGTCATTTCGCGAAAATCGTTAATCATTTTCCGTCGCCTAAAAAATATGAAACGTCGAAATATTTTTTTTTCTTTTAATAATTGCACTCTCAAACTATTTGTTTACACTATTGCACTTTTGAACAGACGACTCTGCAGAAACACGTCTTCTAATGATAAACTTTTCATACATTAAAACTTTTTTTTTGGGGATATTTTCAAAACTAATAGCATTTTTCAAGTCATTAGTGACCCGGATACGACGTAATTTTTTTTTTTAGAATTTTTCCTCATTCCGAAAGAAAGTTTGTAAAAATGTAATCCAGAGACAAATATGTAATTTTGCATTCGTCTTAAATTTACATATTTCAGGTTTCCAATTTTACCCGGACATTATAAACATTATCAGAAAATTTTAATAGTAAAAATCCCTGACCATGCGACGACGCACGCTAAGATCACGTCTGCTGTGAAGTGGTTAAAGAATGGGAAGGCACCAGGCGTGGACGGTATACACCCAGAGTTTCTCAAGTACGGCCTGAAGGCACTCTTGCAGCTCTTGCACCTACTTCTCAGTAAGGTGCGGGAACAGGAGCGCTGTCCGAAGGACTGGGTTAACGGTGAGGTCATCACAATTCACAAAAAAGGTGACCCACTCTGCTGCGACAATTACCGGGGCATAACGCTGCTCAGCGTGCCTGGCAAGGTCTTGCGCAGATAGTCTTGGCGAGAATAAGGATTCCAGTAATGTGTATCCTCAGGAAAAACCAGGCCCAGTTTCTTCCCTGGCCGATCCTGTGTGGACAAAATTCATAATCTCGGATGCCTTCTCCAGCAAATCAACGAATTCAACAGCTCGCTGGCGTGTTGATTCGTTGATTACGAGAAGGCCTTTGATAGTCCACATCTGCCTTCCCTATGGGACATATTAAAACTGTACGGAATTTCAACCAAGATTATCGCCATCATCAAATGCATGCACGAGGGCAGTGAATGCTGTGTTAGATTCGGCGACGTAATGACAGAATGGCTTAGGGTCTCAACCGGGGTCAGACAGGGCTGTGTTCTGAATCCGTTCCTCTTCATAATAATCTTCGACTTCATCCTGAGGAAGTCAATTCCACCTGACCGATGTGTAGCCGTTGCCCCCAATTTGAGGCTATGCGACCTCAAGAATGCTGACGACGCTGTCATATTTAATAAATCTGTGGAGAGTATTCAGGAAACAATGGACAGGCTGCAGAGCAACCCGTATCGCATTGGCCTCAAAGCCAATGCGAGTAAAACCAATGTGCTCTGCAACAGTTTCTGTCCAGACCCAGACTACCCTCTGACAAGCGCGAGGCAAGACATCGAGAGAGTCGACGGCTTCAGGTACTTGGGGGTACACATCACGGGAGATGGCAAAATGCGTAAAGAGCTTGTAATCCGATTAAGGATAGCTGGAGCAACCTTTAACTCAATGTGGAAAGTCTGGGACTCACGGTTGTACTCGGACAGAACCAAGTGTCACTAATTCAACACATGCATTCTGACGGTGTTGCTTTACGGTTGCGAGTCATGGTATCTCACCAAGGCACAGGGTAACCGTATACTGTGCTTTAAAAACAGATGTCTGCAGCGAATACTAGGGGTACGGTGGTTTGACCTTGTCAGAAAATCGGAGGTAAGAGAGCGGACGGACCAGCCTCTTATTACGTTCAAAATAAAAAAGCAACGATGAACCTGGCTTGGACACGTGCTGCGGATGCCCCAAGGGAGCCTGAATCTTGCCTGTTTCTTCTACCAACCAGATGGATTCCGTCGCCCTGGAAGGCCGCTGATGACCAACCATAGGATGTATTCGGCGGAACTACTGGGAGGAAGTGAGGAGACTGGCGAGGGACAGAGAAACTTGGAGGAACCGCGTGATGACCATATGCTCCGAATAGGGAGCGGATATGGTTAAAAAAATTTCGTTATACCATTTGTCGCGTAGACATTTTGTCGCGTTAACATTTTGTCGTGGAAACGTCTTCTGTCAGTATAAAAATGTCATGTTATAAGAATTCAGAGTAATTTACACTTTAATCGATTTCTAAGATTATTAGGCTAACTTTTCTTTGTATGAGTATTTTTGCATGTTAAAATTTGTATAACGTATTATATCTAAACCTTAATAAACTATATGAAAACGTTTAATATGTGATATAAACTATGTATTTATAAATTCATTTTTTTAAAAAATGTTGGAAAATGGATGTCACTGAAAAATGTGTACAATGCAATCCAGCAGATATATCAATGTTAGTATCGTGTCAGTTTGTTTTCAAACATGCAAGCTAGACAAGAAAATTCATATTGCAGTTTGTATTATATTTTACCAGAGTTAAAAATCTTTGGCGTAGGAGATAGTGAAACAAATCCGAGAAAATTACGCATTGCCTCATGCCGGTTTCCTAGGAATATTGCGCGAGTAAACTTGTGTAATATGACGCAGTCAGTTTTTCTTATAAAACCTCAAGTGAAACGAAACTTTGACTTCGGGTTTGTTTATTGAATGTATCATTAATAAGTATGAAAACATGTGGTGAATCTTGACGTGTAGTAACAGCTCTTTTCACTTCGTGGTTTAAAATCTTGATACTTCGTGTATGCGAAAGTCATTGATCCATCTGGCAAGTTGATTCTTGGATTATCTCACCTTCTAGATTCGCGTGTTCTTGTTGAGCAATCATCCAATCTAAGATTTCTCCCAATTGATGAAGCGTTATGCTCTGTGCTGTACCGTTTTCTTCATGCTGTGTTGTCGTCATAAATGAGCCGATACATGCGAGGAAAATTGTTTCTTTCTTAAATGTTTATTGATCTTTGAGTCATTATTGAATACATTTTTGATATTTATAGTCAATGTACTCCAAATTTTATTTAAGGAAAATGTATTTGTTTTTCTCAGCTCGTAAACCATCTCAACTGATTTACAACCGGAGCACCTAATCGTTTCATACTTAATAGTTTTCATTATTTGTTGTATTTATTATATATGGCATTAAGCCTGATGCCAATGCAATATGCATTTGACAAATTTTATGTTTTTTTTTTTTTTTTTTTTTTTTTTTCCTTATGTCCGCCCCCAATGTGGAGCATATGGTCTCCTAATGGAGGTATCTTGACAGAATTTTTTCTACGAGAACTGCTTGTCACTCAGTTGCTCAACCTCTCTTTTCTTTTTCGAAGAGAGTAGGGATAGAAGGATAGGGCTATGACAGGACTAGTGGTTAGCTAATCGCTCTCGTTACGCCCCGTGAGGATGGGATTGGTGAGAGGGAGGACTCAGACTACGAACAGAAATCCATAAATCGATTGAAAGATCAATCTATGAAAACCGTCCGCACCGGGAATTGAACCCGAGACATCCGTAACCGTAGTCAGCGACGAAACCAACTGCGCCACGGACGCCGACAAATTTTGACAAATTTGACAAATTTTATGTTTACAATACGTAAAACACCAAACTATATTTAAAAGAATTGAAAAAAATACAAAAAACAAAATGATAATATTATTTAAATAAATATTCAAATAAAAAAAATAAATCACAAAGCTCATGGGTATCTCTTAAGACAATTTCCTGAAAAATCAGCTGAAAAGCTCTTGCAGCGTGACATATGACGAAGAACAAGTTATAAAAAAAATTTCGTCGTTGTTCTGGAAGAAGACATTAAGTAGAAAATACTAGTTTTGAGTAATTGGGCATTAAAGTTTGTCAAATGCTTGAAATACCATACGTATTTCATTTTGTTTGTTTCTACAAAACTGTTTTTAAGTAAAAGCATAATTTATAAAAATATGAATGTTTTATCAAACTGTAGCATTTGAAATAAGGAACGTTTTGGTATAACTGACTCAATATGTCATTTTTTCGATTTCGTGTTTTCTTCTAGAACACCGACAATATATTCTGGTGATGATTTCAGTATCTCATAAAAACTATTTAAATTAATTGTCATGAAAGTAAAAATACTGCACTGACACAGTTTCTGAAACAATTTGAAAGTACACATTAATATCTATTTTTTCACTGTACTGTAATTATAAGAATGAATTATTATTGGTCGTAAAATGTACTACGCGATCTCGTAAAGCTTGCCGTAAGCTTTCTCGTATATCGGCTAATAGATTTTATTGCATTTGTTAGAAAAGATTTAGCGCACAGCGGAATGAAGCAGCTACAACTTCCGCTTAGCTACATCTATTTGTGGGCAACAAGCAATATGTAGTCGGCTTAATAAACGACATCGGCCATATATATTATGATGATAAAGCATAATATAAAAATCTAAACAATGTATACGGTCATTAATAGTTCTGTTTATTTGGACCAGGAGATACAAAATTGTTAGTGTGCCTATAAGCCACAGACGTTAACCATCACATCAAAACTTGTGTCAAAAAGACTAATAATTGTTTTCCTCAATCTTTACATTTAAACAGAAAATGACACAAATAGCTTGCCTAAAAAAATGATTGGATGGGACAATTGATTTTAATGGTTTACCAATATTGTGTGCTTAAGTGTAAACAGTTGTTTAATACCTGCCGTGCTCTTTCACATTCTTTTCTTATTAAGAATTCCTTGTTAAGTCAATAATAATGTCAGCTCCGTAGTGCAGTGGTTAATTTCATTGGCTACGGTTACGGATGTCTCGAGTTCAAGTCCCGGGGCAAACATTTTTAAAAATTGATTTTTTACTCAATTTATGGATTTCTGTTCGTAGGCATGAATGTTTGTGATGTATAATATTCCCTACCACAAATCCAATCATAAAAAAACAGGGCATAGTTAACCACTAGTCCTGTCCTAACCGTATCTTTTTATCCCTACTCTCTTCGAAAAAGAGAGGTTGAGCAACTGAGTGACAAGCAGTTTTCTTAGAAAACTTCTGTTGAGATACCTTCATTAGGAGACCATATTCTCCGCACTGGAAGCGGACTTCGTAAAAAAAAGGTTTCCATCACTTTCCAAAACATTCCATTTTTTAATCATTTCACTCTCAACGTGGAGTATAAATATGATCTCCCGTGGAGCTTATCTTAACATAAGTTTTTCTAAGAGAATTCTTTGTTACTCAGTTGCTCAACCTCTCTTTATAGAAATGAGTAGGAATAGTAGCAAAGCACGAGATTGATTTCCTGTGATTTAAGAATTGGTAAAAAAATGTGTTATTGTTGGCGAAATTGTTGATTATATCGTCGTTGTTCTGGAAGAAAACACTATATTGAAAAAATGACATATTAAGTTAGTCATACCAAAATGTTCCTTATTTCAAACTCTACCGAAAACGCACTTATATTTTATATTTTTACTCAAAAACAGTTGTATACAAACAAACTCAATGAAAAAGGTATAGGATTTCAAACATTTGAAAAACTTTAATTAATTAGTATTTTTCAGTTAATGTCTTCTTGCAATAAGACATATAATTTAATTTGAAAAAAGTACCCCATAAAGAAAACATTTATCACGACGATGGTAGTATTTATTGGTTGACTTAGTAAACTTAGACTTGATATATATTCAAATTAATAAATCTAAGGGTCGTAATAGTCTCTGATTACAAAATGATCCCATTTTGAATTTGATACAGAAACAACGACCAGATGCTTTGGGGCGCTTTAAGTTTCGTGATAACTTGAGCGTTAGTTAACTTTGATCGGGTTCCCCGCCAGTATTCTGTTAGTATTGCTGTGAAATAATTTTGTCTTACAAACTTTCCAAAGCCCCGAGGCCAATGAATTTAAAATAAAATCTTCTCTTACTATGTCTGCCATGGTATATTGTATGCGTGCGTGGGTTTATATGCTATCGATAATGGATTCTATTAATATTATAGGTAGGTTTGATTCCTTATAGGGAAACTTTGTTTTGAATGTATCAGGGGAAAATAAATAAGGTATTCTCCGCTTCAGTTATGTGAAACATGACACCAGGAACGGCTGTTGTGTTGATCTTAACTTTCCAAGATGCTACTAATTTGATTAACAATTAGATAATGCGTTTTTAAACCCGTTTAATTTTCTAAACCATATCCGCTCCTAATACGGAGCATTATGGACTCTTTATATAATTTATCCCAACAAAATGGTTTCTACGATAATTGATCGTTACACAGTCGGCCAACCTCTACGTTTCGGAAAGAGTGAGGAACGAACGACAAGACTTGGACCATACTAGTGATTGCCTAATCTGCTATTTTAAAGGTTGAATGGGGCGAGGAAATTCATACTCTAACATTGAGCGTCCTGTTTTTAGGAGTCTAAATCCATAATCGACTGAAAATTCAATTTATGATAATGTCTGTATTAAGTTAATAATATGGTCAGACCTCAATTGAAAAAATTACTTTTTTTCAGTTTTCATTAAATGTATTCAATTTAAAAACTCAATAAGCAGTATATTTGGAATTGACATGGCTTTAATAAATATTAACGAGTACCCGACATTCGTTGCAATGCCACTCAAAGAAGGAAAGTGTTCGTGTTTTAATTCTGTTTATAAAAGTACTTTTGGATAGACAATATTTTTTGCTTCTGTCTGATGCATACACGAATAAATCAAAAAGTTTTTCGGTGAGTGCGCAGGCCACATACAGCTGTCTATGTAAGGAGCATGGATTTTTCAAATTTAGTTCACACACTTGTAGCGATTTTCCCTGTTGATTTGTTGATGGTCATTGCAAATTCAGGGCGCACTGGAAATTGCAGACGTCTGAATCTGACTGGCATATTTGTTGGAAGCGTTGGGATGCGTGGTAACAGTAGATCTTCACATTTAAGACCGGAAATTGGAGTTTAACAATAATTAAAACCACTTGTTATGTCACGAACTGAAATGTCGCTGTTTGTATCTATTTGATCTTTTTTTTAGATTTCTTTTTTGAACTTATTTTTTTTTCTCATAGGTAAAACAACTCACCAAAGTTTCATTGCAATCGGTTGAATAGTATAAGAACGCATACGGGACAAACAAACAAACAAACTGTATCATTCTCATTTTTATATATAATATATATAGATTTATGAAAAATGGGCTTAATTTCAGTTCAGATCAGGTTTTACCTTCCTCCGCCACCTTTCGCCAGCTAGTGCTGTACTTTCTATGCCGTCTTCCGTCTCTTCTTGAATATATCAAAAACATTCGATATATTATGCTTCTGCGTCCTCCAAATATTCTTGTAATCTAAACTTTTACTTTATTTGCATAAAGAGCTCTATTTTTGTTTGGCCGTTATAAAAAATATTCTATGAATAAATAAATCAAATCGGCTTTAGCAGCGATACAAAAAAATGTTCGGTTTTAAAATATGTATAATAATACTTTTGGGACGACGATATCAGATAATCCATACAACATGAAATTGCCGAATAGGTAGAAATTTTGATAACGCCAAAATGATGTACGTGACATTTTAGCAGAGAGCTTATTATTTGATCGATTAGATTGATTACAATGTTTTTTATAATTTGTTGAAGTTGCATTAACAAAAATTGTACAGTAAAAAATTAACAGATGTTTTAAAAACGCCTCATTTTAGTATTTTTAAAATGAATTATTTTCAAAGTTGTCGGAATAATATATATATATATATATTTACTATGACCGCTCCCAGAAGTTTTCTACCAGAACTGCTTGTTACTCAGTTACTCAACATCTCTTTTACGAAGAGAGTAAGGATAGAAAGATAAGGCTAGGATAGAACTAGTGGTAAGCTAATCGCTCTCGCTATTTCCCGTTTTTAGGATCGGATGGGTGGGAGAGAATTTTAGACATCAATTTATGGAACTGTCCGCACCGGGACTTGAAACCGAGACGTTATCAACTGCTCCACGGAGCCGGCATAATGAAATAATAATACCAATATTCATCGTTTTTTTTAAATTAAATTTCATTCAACCAATAAATACTAATTATATGCAAGACGATTAAAAGAAATCAATTTTTAATGCGGAGTACATATAGCTTTAACTTTTTAAAATAAAACTGTCGTACAATATAATAATAAAGATGAATTTAAATTATCAATCAAGTACCAATCTTTATAAAATAATCAAGGCCGCTTTTTCTCCGGGACAGATTTAATAAATTGTGAGTTAAAGACGTTCTCTAAATGAGGAAAACTATTTCTTAACACCTATAATTAATATTACAATAACAAATTAAAACCATTCAATTGAAAAATCTATAAATATCTTGGTCATGCAAAAACGATATGAAATCTTTAAAAATTAAAATATCACTATCAATATTTGTTTGTTTAGCTGTTATGAAATAGCATAAATTGTATTTTACGCCATTTTGGTTTTCCGACTTCGATAGCAAATCATAAAACTTGGATATATTCCCAATGAGCATCGATCAATCGCCGGTTTATTTGATAATATGTTAATTCCTATACAAACTGGAACACTGTGTTGTACATACAATAAATTGAAATGGATTGGCCTCTGAGTGTTATAATCTATGTTCGAATGATTAACGGACCAATGAACATGTTTGTGATTGCACAAGGGCTGACAAATTCATTTATTTCAATTTAAAACTATTGTGTACATAAATTTATTCAATTATAAGACTTGTCTTACTAATTTACTACTGAAGATTAATAATTACTTGTAGGAGACAGATTCAGAGTACAGATTACTAAAAAATAACGGTAATATTCAATGCTATTGTTTTCAGATAAATGCGAATGTCAAAGTTTTTCCAAACTTGGGTACCATCAATTTGGAAAGTTTGCCAATCGGTCTAAGATTGGCCCACTACATGGAAAAATGTGCTGTTAATACCATGATAATACTAATTCCATATGAATATTTTTTAGTTAAGCAAAGGTATTGAGTAGCCCCTGGTGGTAAAAATATAAATTAATATTAAACAACATAATATGTAAGCTGTTGGTTTGGAATGATAAAACACAATTTACAAACCTTTCTTAAAATAAATTGAACCAAATGCTGTATATTTTTTTCCACCTCAATTATGTACAGAATATATGATAGCATAAAAGAAAGTTGCCAAGACTTTAAAATCACTGAATTTATAGTAATTACAGTGACTATTTGTATCGTGGGCCAAAGTTACCCGATTTGGATACAAATTTTGCCCACCCTGTTTTATGTATATTTATATATCAATTATAACAATAAATCTATTTATATTGATTAAATTTCATCTTAAGACTTAGTTCATGTCTATTACCACACATAAATGTAATTGCGAAACATAAAAATACAAAAACTCTCAGAACTGGCTCAAAACCCAGATTGACCGTAAGTATGTTATTATTCTCCATATTATCGAATACTTTTTTTAAGAAATGTTTTATATAAATTGTCTTACTTTTTTAAATGATTTCCTGATCTTTAATTTGAATCAATAATATTTTTGATGGTGACTATGTAGAAATTAATTCTTATATATAATTAGAGTTGATAACTTTTTTATTCCACTGGATGTGTTACTAGATGTGATTCGTGTTTCGCTCTTGTAAGAAGCATCTTTTGAGTAGTTATATAGCGAGGTTATTTGTTTCTAAGGTAAATAATGATACTAATTCTCATCTAAAGATGAATAAATCCGGTGGGGTGGGATTTTTTCTTTCTACTGGATGTGGGGAGGTGTAAGCTACAAACGATAATTTAGAAACAGTGATTTTCACCATCAAACACTAGTAATACATCTTATATTCAGTAGTTTTATGGTAATTAGTACAATTATCGCTTGTGTCCCCACGTCCAGTAGAAGGAGCTAATTCCACCCACCTGTGTTGTTTACTTTAGAAATAAATAACCATGCGATATAGTTAATCTAAAAATGCTTCTTAAAGAATTGAGGCACGCGTCACTCCTAGTAAGATGGTCAGTGGAATAACAAAGTTATCAACTTTAATTTTATATTGAATCAATGATATCATGGACAGAATAAGAAATTGAAATTCACACAGTAGGGCGTAAGTCATTCAAGCGAGATTTTTTTGAAAATAAAGCTTTTCCGACAAAACAGGAACCGTGTCAAGCGAAGGATTTAATTGAGCAAAATGATACACTTACCACATTTAAGAAATAGATCTCGTCTAATTTATGTTCTGTAATCACAAGCTACTAATATTCTCTTAATATAATTATAATGAAAACATAAAAAGCTAACCTTTAATGCATTTTTTGTCTTGCTGGAAAAATGTGTAGAAACGCTGCAACAAGAATATATTTAAGAAATAGGAAATTCTCGTACTGCTTTATATTTAGTCAATTTTTGTTGTAAAAATACAGACATTATATTTATTGGTGAGTATAAATATACTCTAAATATATAATTTAAATAAAAGAATCTATCATTACAGGTAACAGTCAAAGCATCAGATATTTTTTTTTTTTTTAAATCAAATGAGAATTTTTTTAAGTCAATCGAGACCAACTCGAGGAGAAGAGATAGAACACCCATGTTCACGATCAAACATTTGAATTTGATATTAACCTTCCCAAGTCTTAGCCCAGATTAATCTGATTGCTAGGATAAAGCACATACCACTCGACTAAAAAGGACGGCATTATATATTCCACATGTTTTTTTTAATCATCAAAACTTTTTCATTTTAACAATATTGACTGCTAAAACTACTAAAAAAACTAAATATATTTACAGGTTTTACCATCAGCCCTCAATTTTATAGACGGAACTTTCACAAATAATATTATATTTACGGAATGGTTTATGAATGTTGGCCGACAACTCATAAACATAACATTATTTTGTGAATAGTGCGCAGTATTAGTTCGGCTTCATTTCATGAAATGAAACTAAATAATTCTGAATTTTATTGTTATTATTTTGATCGGGTAAAGAAGATAACGAAAAATACAATAATACATGAAGTATACAAAGTTTTATTAGATTAAAGGATTCCTCTACCTACAGACTACACACTCCGGTTGACTTGAACTCCACTCAGTCATCGAACCTACATTGAAGGCAAGTACGAAAAATCGGTTAAACATGCTTGGAAATGTTCCATGAATATTTTAAATGTCAATATTATTTATCTCCAAGTGAAAAAGTCAACAAAATTATCCTTAATATTTTTTGATTGTAGCTTAAATAATATGGAATAAAATATTAAATGCAAGAGATATCTGTGCTGGTCTCAAGTTATAGGCTGGTTGTCCCGCCTCCAGACAAGAGAAATTGAAAATATTCCGATCGCCATATGGTGTTGCAAATTTATCGAATGCATTCAAAGTTAGCTTTTCAGATAGTGTCAGGTAGATTTAAAACACAATTTCTAGATTTTTAATGTCAACTATTGCCAAGGCACTAAAAAAAACTAATTTAAACCTTTTATATTATACACTTTGGTAGAGGACAGGTTATGTGCCATGGATATTGAATATAAAATCAAATAACTGTTTTATCGTTAGAAGTAATTAAAAAAAAACTTCGCGATCAGTGGAATTTAAGAAAAGATAAAAATGAAAAATTCTATAATAGGATGTTAAAAGGTTTCATAGTTTTTTTCATTAAAACCTAAATAAAGTACTTTTCTATCGGAAATCGAGCCCCATCACTACCATCAAAGAGTTTAAAATTATTTTTTGCAGTATCATTTACATCTTTTTTAGAATGAAAAAAAATCTCGCAAAGCGTCGCCGGCCGAGTAAAAAATGTGCCCAATATTCGTCACCGGATATTGCCTTTTGATACTTTGATGTACGGAGAACGGAATTCAAATCTACAATATGTGATACGAAATTCAACCGAGATTTTTGACACGTCGGAATACCGCAAGCGAGATTTTGCCTGACACGTTTTATTGCGGTACATATTATTATAGTTGCCAGCGTCAAAGTAACGCAACTACATTTAGTTTTGCTTTTGTGTATTTTTTATCAAATAATATTGAATACTAAATAAATATATATATATATGTCTATAAAAAAATGCAATATTTAATTCAACATTACTGAAAAGCGATAAATAGAAAAATTAAAAGATTTTCAAAAGTTTTATCAGTGATAAATAACAAAAAATATACAAGATGCGGCTCCGTTACCAAATTGATGAGTATTGAAGATACGTAGATGATTCACTAAGATTTTTTATATATTAATGTTTTTATTTTTAGAAGTTGTTCGTAATATTAATTTGAACAATTTATTTTAAATTGCCCTATCCTTAACTGACCTTCAAGAGTAACTTAGGAGTGACGCATGAACCTTCTACCGGAAGGTTGCGTGCAAAATTTTTTCTTTACTTTCTGTTAGAGCAGTAATGCACAACTTTTTTAACAGTAGGGGCCAATTTATCTATTTTCCAATTGCTTGCAGGCCGCTGCGGTTCAAAGTTTTGACGATTTAATATAATATCTCCCGACTCCGAACATAGTTGTTTTGTTTAATTTAATAACTATATACCAGATACTTCAGCCTTATCTAATCTGCATAGCGTACATTTAATATGTAAGCACATGAAACACAATTGCTTTCGAAAAGACTTGAAACATTTGGGGGAACTAAAACTAAGACGCATTTTATGAAAAAAATTACTTATTTGGATGTGTGAGAGTAAACGTCGCTCGTGAAATTGCGTTTTATCATGTATTTAATAAATTGTGTAAAAATATTGTACCCATGTCTCAAAAGAAAAAAAATACGCTCGTGGCTATTTGTTGATGGGCTGTAAGGATTTTTTTTTGTAAAAAATGTGTGAAAAGGTGGACGACCTCTGGATAAGAGCATTATCTGAAGCATCTATTATCTTTTTGATATTGTAGTCGACCTTTGTTACCAAAGAAGACATACTTGAAATAGAAAGGAGAGGCTTGCAAAGAGAACAAGACATCGAATTTAATCTTATCATTGAAATAGCCACATCTCGTAAGTCATTTACTAGTCCTCTGATTGTCTGTTATTTTAACTGTTAGCCATAGATTGTTTACAAAAATGTAGGAGTAAGTATAGATCAAATATGGAAAATCTAAGTGCACATGTAGTATTCACAAGTCTTTACTAAATGTTATTTTACTATTATAGTAGGGATACTGGTGACTTCATACGTTTTATTGAAAAATACGTTTTATTAGGTACACTGCATTCTTTTATGGCTTTATTAAATATACCGAAAACTTTACACGAATACATGAAAACTATTCCAGTATAAAACCATGCAGTTTACAATTGTTTTTATAAATCACAACCAATTATACTTATACAAATATTCAATAAAGAGCAATGATTTTTAAACTTACAGAGGCTCCTTTTGCCATACTTGTTATTTAATGTTTCTATAATATTATATGAAAATTACATTAAGGAGAATGTATTGGTTGTTGATCATATACAAACAGTTGACCTTTTTTCAATAAAAGTGACCAAAATAAGAAACGTAGACGCGGACTGTTCTAAATTGTAGAGTTCAAACAATTGAAACCATCTTTTGTCGGATTGAAGAACTAACACATCACCGTAAATGTCATTGGGTGCCATAGCGGCCATTTGAAAACAACACCTAACGCAATAAATATTTTATTTTGAATTTCTTAATATGATTTTTAAGGATATCAGTGAATGTAAGCATATTCTACTTGATTCAACCAAGAGTGATCTTACAGGAAGCTCTGATAAAATGTTGTCATTAAACCCTTTGATTGTACGTGGTCAACTACTGAAAAAAAAGTGGTCCCTACTGGAACATTCAATTTTTAGATGGTCAAGTACTGAAACATTAAAATCTTTTTTTTGCAACATACCCTTTCCTATTTTTTGTCTTATCATATTAATTAAAACATTTGATTCATTATGAATACACTTGCTTTGTTATCATTCGGTCTAATGTTAAACGTTAATCGTTATTTTTGTTGAATTTTTCTCTTAAGCGGTCAACTGCTGATACGTTTACCTTAAAGTATATTTATATAATTTAAAACATCGGCTGAGGGTGCTTGATGGAATTTCAATATCAAATTTCAGTTATTGAGATTTCGTACACTTCAGTTCGAGTTCATTCGTGCACTCGAATGCCTGAAGATGCCGAAAGGCGAAACCCGGGTCGTTAGTGACAAAATACATGGAAGTGTACAAAATCTCAACAACGCAAATTTATAGTATATTTATTTAAATATTTCATACAATGGGTTTCTCGATAAGAATAAAACACACCGCATTAAAAGACTGTTAAACAGTATGTATTTATTACCTGTGCTATGAATAGTCAAGTAATTTTGTTATTATAATAGTCGATATAGAAGAACTTCGATATATTAACGCAAAGAAATGAACGCACACGTCTCACAAGGATTGCCAGAGATGACTGATGTTATTGCAATATGCAATGATTACATATCCATACGCCCACAATGATATGCGTACGCCCCCGTTAAGAAACATTGGCGAAGACCTTAAAAAATAAGCTCTTATTGATGTTCTCGTATGAATAGCAGGTTGTTTTAAGTCATCGTTTTAACTCGTAATGTCATATTTGGTTCTAGTAATAATTAATATCCAGCTTGGATAGGGATAGAGTGCGCAAAAATTTTGATGTTGGCACTATTATGCTTTTATTTTGGTTCAAGCCAATGTTGAAAGTTGGAAGTTTAAAATGGAAAGTATCACCGTAAACCGTATCTCTTGTAACATCGACAAAATTTAATCAATCAATTGATAATAATAATAATAGTTGAACATATCACTGTGTATCGTACCCTATTTAACACTTCATTTTTTAAATTAAAACTTTAATTCAGACAAATAAATTTTCCTTTTTAACCCCATATACTGCAGGAATATAAATTTATTGGTATGCTTCATTATAATGAGATCAACCAGGTACCCTTAAAATCTCCGGCGCACTACTGCAGTTACCATTATCACCTTGCCGAAGGGAGATTTAATTAAATTCCACACGCTTTGCCACCACACACCGCACTGACCGACCAACGCGTCATCGTCCTTGCTGATAATTAAAATTAATTAAACCATATTCACCGGACATGTCAAGCAGTCGATGGATATTTAATATGGAAATAGAATAGGATTAATTACTGCTTATTACTCAGTTGCTCAACCTCTCTTTTTTCGAAGAGAGTAGGGACAGAAGGATAGGTCTAGGACAGGACTAGTGGTTAGATAATCGTTCTCGATACGCCCCGTTATTGAGGATCAGATGAGTGGGAGAGAGGAGTTTTAGACGTCACAAACAAGCATGACTACGAACGGAAATCTATAAATCGGTTGAAAGATCAATTTATGAAACTGTCTGCACCGGGAATTGAAACCGAGACATCCGTAACCGCAGCCAACGACCAACTGCGCCACGGACGCTGATACCATAATACTAAATATTTACTAGTAACAAATGATAATTAAAAAAAACAACGGATTTTTTCTGTTTACTTAAAACGTTGCTGATTTCTATTTCAGAGGAAAAACTTCTGTCAAACTTTGTTGAAGAAAAATCTTTGCAATAGGAATCCTTATAATATTTTTATTTTGTCGTTAATATATATATATGTTTTTGATTATGGTTGCAGATAACATCGTAGTACCAACCTAAAAAGCCGCCAAACTGGAAAGAGATTGGTTGAGAGAGTTGTTGCTGTGAGCTATGACACTTACATAGGATGGGATCATGAATTTTTTGTTCTCTTTTTGGAAAATTTAACTTATAAAAAATATGATACCTTTATATTCAGTATATTATTGATAAAAAAAAAACAGTTGAACCTCGATACAACGGACGACATTTTCGAACAGTTGTGGTAAATGATAAAATATAAATTGTCAAAGTGTTGTCATTTTTATCCCTACAGATCATCGCTCTAAAACAATATGTTGCATAATATGACGAAGATGAGGTCAAAGCTGAAGCAGTTTTTACGTGTGCCAGCTCAGGAAACCACGAAATCATTTCTATTTAAACATGAAACAAGAAACATATTTCATATTTTTTTAATAATCATGGATAATTTATTTATCAGCACGGGTCAGTGGTGCAGGTCAACATCGTTAGTTTCAGTTACAGATGTTTCGGATTCAAATCTAGGTACGCACAGTTTCATAAATTGATTTTTAAATGGAGTTATAAATTTATGTTCGTAGACATGGATGTTTGTGTTGTCTAGAATTCTCTCATCCATCCCATCCTAAAAACCAGTCGTAGCGAGAGCAATAGTCGATCACTGGTCCTGTCCAAGCCCTATCCTTCTATTCCTTTTCCCTTCCAAAAAAGATGGAGTAACTGAGTAACACGCAGTTATATTAGATAAACTTCTGTTGAGATACCTCCATTACGAGTCCATATGCTCCACATTCGGAGCAAACATGGTAAAAAAATATGGGAAATTCGCTAGTATTGCATAAAAATGTATTGTGTTTCACTAAAACGCATTTGGAAAATACACTTTTCTATATGAAAGACTTGCGGCGGAAGCCTTCTCATCCGCATTAAACCATTATGTTGAAGTTGTACTGTAATGTCACAAAAAATTTATTGGTTTAAGTGTTTGACAAACAAGATCATCGAAAGCTTTCCACACCTGTACGAAAGTAATACTTATAAAGCGCGTCTCCTTGTAAATGTATTGTGAAAATTATACAATTTGTATAGAAAGCTTTATCGTTAAGCTTACCCATTATATCATCTGAAAGAAAAACGTTAAAAGCATAGAATTCACGGTTCGCGCGGCGGGTATATACCTTCGTACTCTGCTTAAGGTATATATGAGTAGAGCATAATATAACGCAACCACTTTATTCTGATGTAAAATTCAAACACATGTTTCAGGCTGTCGTTTGAAAGTCGTCCCCTATTTAACGTTCGAATAAAAGGAACGCCTCGAAAGCTCGTAAAGGCTCAAGAGGTTGTTTTCACCTTTGGAGTATTTTATTTAACGTTAAATTCGCAATGGAAGCTTACAAACACAAATCTCACCAGAAGCTTTCTATAACGATAGAAGAGCCATTGTAGAAATTATAAAGCTTTCCAATTTTGTATTCATTTCCATCGCGTAAGAATAAGTTATCAGATATATATTTATAAAACATGATAGGCCCTATATAAAACAATAAATGAAAGGGATGATCGTAAACATGTGCACTTCCTGATGTGATAATAAAGAATGTGAAATAATCTACCTTTAAAAATTACTGTTTATAAATATTTTATAATAAGGATTTTAACAACACTAAGGGTACAACATAAATTATTTTAATAAGCGCTCATGCATAAAAAACCTGTACGTAGTGGTGAATCAACAACGGTGTGTGTGTGTTTTCATCTTTTGATTTTATTAATAATATTAGTCAATCATAAAATATACTCACGTCAGATCGGAATTCTCACTGGAACAAATGAAGAAATATTAGAATCTGTGCCAATTCTGATAGATTTATAATAAAAATGGTTTTAGTGAACCCCTGAATCATTTATATAATACATTATAGTACATTGTACATTTTACATTTTACATTATAGTACATTTTACATGTATTTGTAAATCCAGAACTTTTATTTCCTGTCTTGTATGAGTGTTCTTTAGTGGCAATTTCTAAATCATATTAATGTAAGAGAAGCAAACCTATAAACAAACAATGCGTTGCTGAGATGCATGGGCTATACGACAGAATTAGAGCAACTTGATCAATCTTTATTGGGAGGCTGTTTAAATTGGGTCATGTGCGCCGTATAATCTGACAACTTATTAAAAACCGTTATTCTAGGCTCATTATTCCATATTTTTTTATGAAAAGTGTATGGAAAAATTGACCAACAAACATTTTTTTCTCATTTTATACTACGAGCTGGAGAAGTATTTTAATTTTTTGTTCATTACGTTGAATACGTTTTCATATAATATTTTCAAGCGCGAGCCACCGCACTCGTCCGAATACTTTCTATCCTGGCAAGTTTAATAACAAATTATGCCTTTTCTTAACGATTTGATTTGAAGCGAATGTGAAAATACCTCTTCCTTCATACAAGGCAATTTTAAAAATATTTAATATTTGGCACATTGGTAGTGCTAAGAATTAATGAAAAATAAATAACTCCATCCTCGCTTAATACCGTAAGCTGAAAGACAAAAAAAAATTCAAACATCTTTCATTTTTGTTGATGCCTCATTATTTTAAGTTCGTGAGAAAACATCGGTTTAAAATTGCGAAAACACCGATAGCTGTGAAATGAAGCTCATTCTCCACTTAAAATACAACAATTAATGCAAATATTTAGTTAATGAGCTGAACCTGGCATAAAATAAACGTTTTAGTCAAAGCGACTAGTGACTAGACCATGGGTAAGACAATAAATACTCCAACAAAATATTTCATCAATTTGCGCGGTTTTACGCGAGAAACATGAGATCGCTTAATTATCCCCCGTGTTACGTCGGAAGGAGGCTGTATTTCATATTCTACCACCATGTTTATGACGTGGCATAAAGGAGAGCTAGAAACCGGAAATAGATTGCTCTTGTGAACCCTACATTAGATCGTCCCGGGGGGACACTTGGCGGAGGTTATCGCGTATAAATCGAGCTTTATTCACTCTCTTATATTGTAATCACGTGATGGAAGAAAAAACTTTTCAATGACATTTCCGCGCGAAAAATGACGTAAGCTATCACGGGTATTGGGTGCACTTTATATTTTAGAGAGTGCTTTTAAGCCAAATAGGCGCAATAGATCTCTGAGCTGTGTACTATGTGAAATAAATGTTTTTTTTTGAAAGATTTTATTGAGGTTATCTTTAAATAAATTCAGCATTTAAACATTTGTGCAATAGCAGTCCAACCAAATATAATATGCTGGTCTTACAGGTTGAAGTTTTGAACAGAGAATAAAGTCACCTACCATAATTCAAAAATCATTTTACGGACAATAGAAATGATTGCAATAAGAGTAATAAAAAGAAATAATTTAAAATGTAATAGATTAATCAAATAAAGAAATAACAATTGTATTTAGTGTAACGTAAATTAAATATTTTTTCATTGCATAGTGAATAGTAAAAAGATTTTTAATTTAAATTACTTCATGTATAGTCGATCTGGGTAACCTTGAGCCAGTTCGGATGGTTTTTGTATTTTTATGGTTCACCATTGCATGAACTAATGTCTTAAGATGAAATTTAATCAACATAAATAGATTTATTATCATAATATATAATACAAGGTATGCAGCATTTGGTTTACAGATTGGTGATGCAAATTGAAAATATTGTTAATCCAATTTATTTCAATAAAAGTTTTATATTGTCTTTTATCATTCCAAGCTGACAGTATATTTTTACCACCAGGGGCTACTCAATACCTTTGCTTAGCTAAAACAAATAATTTGGTATTAGTATTATCATGGTATTATAACAGCACCTTTTCCATGTAGTGGGCCAATCTTAAACCGATGGGCAAACTTCCCCGAATTGATGGTATAGAAAAACATAGCCATGATAACGAAACAAAAAAGACTCTCTTTCTTCCCTTAAACAAGCTCATTAACAAAGGTTTACTTCTTGACCATAGAGTCCTGTATAAATATAAAAATCTTAATTTGATTTAAGAACTGTTGAACTACTTCATTGATTGCCTACAACTTTTGAACACAGTAGTTAGTTTCAATATTAATTTATTTAACGAACTTTTTGTAAATTTTCTTTCAAACATCGTTAAGACATTGTTAATACAACTATTTGGCTAATTTTTATTTCATTAAACGTGTTTTATTTTTGAATCTTTGTATTGTTAAAATTTAAATTTCCTTTTAGAAAATACATGAATTTTGTCAAAAGATAGGGATTTTAGAGATTATTTATTTGATTATGTCCAAAAACCAAAAGAAAGATGACATTACATTGGGAGCAAGTGTATGTTTTTACTTATTGAATTACTATATTATTAACCCTTCCGTACTCATGGTGTAACAATGTGTTATTTCGGCATTAAAACCTTTAAACTCTCTGTGAAATAGGTAATATAGTATAAAGAATAGTATGATAACAATTAGTGTCGTGTAGTAACAATCCGAGATGCATGACCGTACCGTGTGCAACCGTTTTGTTTCAAACGGCACCGAAAAACGTCTCGGGCTTGTTTTGCTATGAAGAATTTCGATTCTTGCGTCTTTCGATAATTTAAGCAACATACAAAATAGAAAGCACAATATTTCTAAATATGTATTTCAGGTTTTACACTCGAAATGTGACGTAAAATAATTTTTAATACTATATTAAACGATATTTCACTTTTGAAATTATCATTTTGCTTTACAGATGTGTTTAATATGACAAAACTCACACGGTAACGAAATCTGACTGTATGAAAACCGAAGAATTTTTTTAGTCTGAAAAACTTCAACTAATTGCAAGAAATGTTATTCAATACAGCTTCATTAAAAATATTAAATTAATTAATCTTGTGAAAATCATTTTCCATTGCTTACAGCACAGAGTATTTACGCATATACCGTCGATGTTTCCGCTTCCTTTAATTTGCAAACCTGTATTATGAATAAACAGACGATATAGCATATATTGCTCCCGATAGAATTAGGACTTATTATAGTATGACTAATTTTCAGCCCTTTCTGTGCCATACCTATCCATTACCTCGGCTTATATACATCCCTTAAACTAAGGCTTGCGGTTAACCTTTATTTACGTCGGATCTTAGCTAACTTATTGGCATATTGCTTTATGTCGAGTCATAAAAGCGTAATGAAAATGGCGAACCTAAGAATCGATTTTATGAATGTCGTTTGCATTATGGTTACGTAATTTCTTGTTATTCAAATAAGGAATTCAAAAAGGTGAATTCAACATTGCTTAAACTTTATACTGAATGTCATTAAAATGTGGTATTTAATATCAATTGCATTTTAAATTTGTTTAGAATTGATTAATACATTGATTTGGACATTTTCGAACACAATTATAACTTATATTCATAAATTATTTTCAAAAATCAAATAAAAATTTTGAACTCGAAGAAAACCACGCAATTGTTCGAATAAGTTTATTTATAATTTAAGTATAATTTAAGACATCGACGTGTGCTCGAATGCCTGAAGATGCCGAAAGGCGAAACCCGGGTCGTTAGTGACAAAATACATGGAAGTGTACAAAATCTCAATAATCCAAAGTTTATTTATAATTTTTAACTGATCGAACTACATTTTTTTGCTATTATATTGCTTTTAGTTAAAGAAATTGTTAAGAGTTGGCAATTTTTACTCCAAAAGTGTAAGAGCATATTGTCGTTTTCATTGCAAAATTGTATATCTGCAAAATCAAATTATTTCGGAAGTGCATAAAAAACAATATAATCGAATTTAAAAAAAATAGTAAAAAACACGTACGTAATATTAAATATGTATAACTATACTTATTATGTGGTTTTAAAATTTTTGCTTTCATTTGTTTTTTGCTCTTCCGATAAATTTTGATTTTGCAATGGAAAAGACGATATGGGTTTCGTAAAAACAATTGTAAGTATGGGTACATTTAACAGAGCCGTTGTCTGTCAATGAACTTTTTTTCAAAGAAAATAATGATACAATTATGTGACTAGAGAAGAGCTACCTGTATTGCTTATCAAGTACCGAATTATATAAATACCAATTGTAATTTAATTTATTTTTAGTTCCATTCGCGTTTTTTTAAATAAACAAATCATGCCCATAATGTTCAATTAATTTTACTAGACTCACTTCTTGACCAAACAATTGGCTAAAATACATAACATACCGAGTAGAATTTTATTAAAAAAAATTATTATTATAAACAATTAGTTATCATAAAATATGCATTTTTCCATGTTTGGTAAAGGCAAGGATACAAAAATGAGTAATCATTATTTTCGGTATACTAGGGGTAGCCAAAAAACTTTCGTGAACTAGCCACTTAGAATGATTACACGTGGACATCTCGAGTACTCTTCCTCTGGAATAACACAGCACCTCTCGCATAAAAAGGTTTCCAGGGGTAAAAGTTTGAACAAAAAAGCTCTGGGTGGGCTCTGCGGTAGGCTTCTCTCCTAATCGTATAAATAACAGAAAGCAACGTCTGCATTTTTGATGGCTCCGGCCCGGCCCGGCAAAAAAAATTCAAAGGTACGCTCTCACAAAGGTAACGTTCTTTATTGGGATAAACTCAATTTTGAATAAAAAATGTCAGCACTTCATTTTTGGCTATCAAATTATGCTGCGCACTGGTGAATTTTTATTCAATTGGTCTTAAACTCTTTAACATGAAAATTTAATTGACACATTAATTGTACTTTTTAAAAGTATGCCAACTGTTAAATACATGCTTATGCTTAAGAGATCAATCATAAACTAAATTTTAACAAATTTGGATTATTGAGATTTTGTACACTTTCATGTATTTTGTCACTAACGACCCGGGTTTCGCCTTTCGGCATCTTCAGGCATTCGAGCACACGAATGGACTCGAACTGAGTTCGAACTCAGTTCGTGTCTATCAAGCACCCTCAGTCGATGTCTTAAATTGAATTTTAACACTTTACAATTGAAACGCAAAAGCTATTTGATTTTCGCAATTTTTATAAAAATGTTGGTAGTTCAGAAGAAGTTGCATTCAACAAAAACATAACAAAATGTTATTGATTGAACATCATAGCGTATATTCGTATGCATTTATTTTGTGGTACCGGCTACATGTTGGTGTCAAAACGTATTTCATTTTATATATTTTCAAATTCTTGGCATGTATGGTGAATTGTAGAGTTTTTTTTATCTTAAATTTTAATTGTTGTATTAAGCATTGATAAAAACGACTTGTTCTCTGGTTATCGCTCTCTTCAAACTTTCTTTCTGGTTAAGGATCGAAAAGAAAATGATTGGGTAGTATTGAAAAAGTCCCATTCATCATTTGAACAAAAAAACCTTCAATCGATTGAAAATGTATTGTAAAACTGTTTTCGTTCAGATATTGGAATGACTTAACGGGTTGTGCAAAGTATATAGAGTTTTTCACTTAGTTAATCGTGATTTTTTAAAAAAAATAATGAATTTGAAATTCAAAAATGCTTTAAATTTCTGAAAGGAAATGCACACACGTATTTATGTTACTTAGCATACAAAATATTTGAAACACTATGATTTCAAGCGCCTTCACGACAGTATTACCCTATTCAAGGGTGTGCTACGTTGTTATTGTTTTGATATGATCTTGATCGGATAAAGCTCTGTAAGTACCCGCAGTGTTATTCTATGAAAGCTTTGTCTCCGAGTGGCCTGAAGCTATCTTGCAGCTTTCGTGCGGATTTATGTGAACACAACGAGCGCAATTTGTTTACGGGAATCCGTTTATAGATCGATGCATTAGGTGTAAATTGTAGGTACTGAGAGCAATTCATGTGTAAATATGAAACTTACAATTTTTCATAATTATAATATTGAATGCATACACTAAATCATTTTTATTCCATGTCCGCTCCCAATGTGGAGCATATGGTCTCCTAATGGAGGTATCTACTGTAACTGCTTGTTACTCAGTTTTGATTGCCCTATGGTACTCAATGTTGTACCCACCACCACCCGCTACGGCTTCACACATTACAGGGTGTATTTCGCAGCGTAACAACGTTATGCGTGTTTTAAATGTTTACCTGGAATGTCCGAGGAGAAATTCCTCAAAACTTGCATGCACTCTAGTGTGCAGGAGTTTACGTTTTAAATAAGTGTTAAAAAAAAGGAAAAACAAATGGTTTAATGTCTTAAGGAATTGCATTCCAATCGCTTTCCATAGGACGCCGTAAACTCTTTAAATGCCTTGTAATTTATAAGAGATGCAACCAAGTCTGCATGACCGACGGGGCCGACAGATAGTCGTATCGTCTTGAGTAATTTTTCCCGTTCGTTGTTCATGTCTGGACATTTCCAAAAGATGGATCCTGGATCATATTGCCACATTTACATAGTGGACTATCTACCAACCGGCCAAGCTGGAAGAGCTTGGCAGCGAAGTGACCATGGCCAGTTATGAATTGGCTGGTTCAAAAATCAGGAGTCAAAACTTTGGTTATCTTCATTCGTCACTTTATTTTCGGAAAAAAATTATAAGTATGCCTGCCCTTAGAAGAATTGTCCCATCGATTCTGCCAAATCCGCATTGCAGCATCCATTGCTACACTACGAGATGCAATTTTATGAACATTAGGAATGCATGGATTTAGTTGAGGAGGAGGCAGTAAAAGAATCCCCCCCATCTCAGATTTCAGACCTTTATGCAACATTACTGTTGCGCCTCTTACTTAAATGTGTAGATCTAACGGAAGTATACCAGCCAGGACTGGCAATGCATCTGTCAAAGTAGTTCTGTATGCTTTGGTTAGGGCTATCAACGCACTACGTTGTCCGCTTAGAAGGATTTTCTGGATGAACAGAAGGTCGCATCACTTGTACCATGTACTAGCGGTGTAGTCGGCAATTCCCATGTAAAGGAATCATAAGCGATTTTAAGAGCACTAGCTCTCAGGCCCCAGTTACTACCAGCTAAAAGGGAGATTCGGTGGAAGGCAGTGGTAGCCATGCTTTTAGATGTTTTGGCATGGTATGCAAATGAAAGTCTGTCATCCAGAATTATTTCAAGGTAAGTGACTCAGAAACTTTTATCGAGGTAGTTCCCATGCGGATAGTGGGAGGCCTTTGTCTGTTAAGTCTAACACCACCCTTAAGGAGGATAGCTTCAGTTTTTCTGGGAGCGAACGACCGCTTATTGGTGATACCCCCAAGCTGAAATGGATGAAAGCGCCTCTTTTGTTGTTTTTTCTAAGGCTGCGCGATTATTCGCACTTACCAGGAGTAAGGCATCATCTGCATAGGCAAAAATGTTGCAGTAAACTGGAAGAGAGATCGGTAAATCGATTGTTACTCAGTTGCTTAACCCCTCTTTTTTCTAAGACAGTAAGGATAGAAGAATAGAGCTAGGACAGGACTAGTGGTTACCTAATCGCTCTCGCTACGCCCCGTGACGATCGGATGGATTGTAGGGAGTTTTAGACATCACAAACACTCATACTACGTACAAAAATCCATGAATTTATGAAAATTGTCCGCACCTGGAATTGAACCCGAGACATCCGTAACCGTAGCCAACGACGCTACCAACTGCGCCACGGACGACGACACCTAATAATACTTCGTTATAACATATTGGTCGTTCTGTAGTTGAGTAGTCAATGCTCTTGGACCCTTGTAGTATTTGGTTGTAGTATACACGGTGGTTTATTAAATTGATTTATCGTTGGTATTAAAATGCATGTTTATCTGTGATATTTAAATAAACAGTAAGATTGCTTTCCTAATCCCGAATAAATGTTCTCCCGAAAAGAGTTGATGAGTGAATGAATAACAACCAAAACTCACGAAATAATTTCTGTTGAAATTCTCTATTAGAGTTCATATCATCCACTTTGCTCAAAAATGATTGAAACAGTAAGTATAATTAAACTAAGTTTTAAAAAAGGTATAAATAGAACGTTATCATAAATCGTATTGAACAAATATTTTGGGTAAAAAACGATTTTATTTGTATCTGTGTCAAGTGTATTTTCTCTTAAAAGATTGGAAAAATTGACGTGAAATGTCAGAAGTGTTGTCAACAAACAGATCATAAAATTGATACCACTTAGAGAGACGCTATTCCTTCCTGAAATGGAACAACTTTTCGAACTAAAACAATTCCTTTGAACTTCATATCAAAGTTTAGCTGTCAATATCAATTTCAATGCGATATCTGAGGGAAGTTTTATTTATAAATATAAACAAATGACAGATTTTTGAATGGTTATTTATACGGATTAAATAATTTGACATGTAACGTTGAAACTCATAAAAATTATGGTTCTTTGTGCTATCTATAGTCTTCACTCTACAGAATTATATATTTGTTAATGTCATCTTCTATCGTAGGTTGGAGACCTGTCGGCTATACTACATATGTTCCTTTTAATTTCAGGCGTTTCAGTACAACAGTATTTTTGTTGATTTTCCATATTTTTTAACGCATGAAAAAGAATATATTAAGTTGTTTTCGTTTATGAAGTTAAAGGAAATCGGCTTCAAAGTGAAAATATACAATTATATATATATTTACTAGTCAATAAGTCAAAGAACATCAAACGTGGCTATCTTTCGAAAATTAACTCGAATTAATTAGAAATGGGCCTGTGGTGCAGTAGTCAACGTCGCAGACTTCCATTACAGATGTGTCGGGTTCAACTTCCGGTAAGGACAGTTTCATAAATTGATTTTTGTATCGATTTATAAATGTTCGTGATGTCTTAAACCCCTACTTCCTTCAAAAAATAGGAAATTTGGATTATTGAGATTTTGTACAATTCCATGTATTTTGTCACTAACGACCCGGGTTTAAAAGGGTTGGAAGTGTACAAAATCTCAATAATCCAAATTTGATATTGAAATTCCATCAAGCACCCTCAGTCGATGTCTTAAATTAAAAAAACAGAAACCTTGAAAAACCTTGAGATACCTCCATTACGGGTCCATATACTTAAAATTGGGAGCGGAGACGGTAAAAATAAAATAAAAAATGATTTTTTATAGTTATACAAAGTCTAAAGTGAAAAAATCTTGTTATTTTTGTCGTTGTGTGTACTATTGCAAGGCTCTTTGCAGATAGAGGGTTTGGCGTGTCCCCCTCATTGACAAGAATATAACCGTTTGCATTGCCACTAACTTCTTGCTGGTTAAACTCCACTTAGACTTGTGAATCGTGAACTTTGTAATCATTTTTGTTACTGTAAAATCATCAGCACTAACTAACTGCAATAAAGATAACTTGTACCAAACTGGCGTGTTTCGACTGTACTAATCACAGTGAAAACTGAAACGTACAATGTTTATCGGCATCATCTCCCTAGCTAAGTTTCGAGCTAATCATATTACAGTGTCCTAATTAAAACTTTTTAAGGAATCTTACTGTGAGAATACCATCTCTCGCAATATTTAAGTCACTCTCTTCCCTTACACTATATCCATTATACAATATATGATCAGTTTTTTGGTTTTTCTCGATGCCAAAAATTTGAAACAAATATACCCACAGTTTTAACCTTTCCGAAAACATTGCGTAAGTAGCCTATGAAACTGTGGTCGATGGAGTAGTGAGTACTGCACGTAGTGTATATGCTGTTCGTAGCCGTGACTTTTTTCATTAAAATATTATATATCACTATTAAAAACGGGTTCATTATATAAATAAAAATGTTAAAATTTACACTTATCATCAAAAACAGAATTTAGAAAATGTTGTACTTCGCTTTCATTGGTTTAATAAAAAATATTGATATAATTTAAGATACTGAGGGTGCTTAATGGAATTTGACTTATTGAGATTTTGTACATTTCCATATATTTCCTCACTAACGACCCGGGTTTCGCCTTTCGGTATCTTCAGGCATTCGAGCATAAGGGTCAGTTCAAATTTATTCGTGTGCACGAATGCCTGAAGAAAGAAGTGCCGAAAGGCGAAACACGGGTCGTTAGTGACAGAATACATGGAAATGTACAAAATCTCAACAATTCAAATTTCGAAAATATTGAATTAATTCATTTACACGTCTGCTAAACAAGACTTTGACACTTTTTAAAAAAATTAACCTTACTTTTCAACAACAAAAAAAATAGACTTTTATTTTATTGTTCTGAACTTGAAATATTCTCCTGCTTACATAGAATCGATTGCCGTTAAAATCTTTAAAAAAGTTTACGGTGGACTAAAGTGCGTACGTTATTTATCGACTTATATAATATATCAACACTTCTAAAGAAACTAATTTTGTTGATTTGATTTTTTTCTACAGCCCTTGAAAATAATTGAGTCCAGTGTCAATAAATAAAAATGCGATGTTTTTACAGTCCTAGAGAATGGATTGCTGATATGATAAAATAAAGGTCTGGATCGACTATCCTTGCATGCTCTGAATACAAACAAGCAGGCTCTAGTCAAGGGTAAGTGTGCCTTATCTCCGAGAGTGAAAGCTTCAAATTGTCTCAGTCGATTTGACAAGTCAAAATAAATTTTACAGTGCGTAAGCCATGTTATTTTTAACACAAAGCAACGATTTTAGATATCAAGTAGTTAACGAGTGCTTTATTTATATATTTAAACGAACGAATATAATTATATACCGCCATAATTTGTATATTTGGAGTGTATTTTGCAGACATTTTGTTGTTGTCTGTGATATTTAATTTATTATTCATTTGGTGTGTGAAATTGTATTGTTAATTGCGAATTAAAGTTAAAAATAATGATTTTAGATAAATGATATGAAAAACATAAAAAAAAACCTTTTTTTATCTCATCATATCTACTTCCAGGGTGGAGCATATGGCTTCCTAATTGAGGTATCTCAACAGAAGTGTTCTGCGAGAATTGCTTGTTTCTCAGTTGCTCAACCTCTCTTTTGTAAATAGAGTTGGAATAGAGAGATAGGACTAGGATAGGACTAGTGGTTAGCGAATCGCTTTCGATATGCCCCTTTTTTAGGATCGGATGGGTGGGAGGAAATTTTTGACATCACAAAAATTCATACCTACGAACAGAAATTCATAAATCAACTGAAAAATCAATTTATGAAACTGTCCGCACCAGGACCCGAACCCGAAACATCCGTAACAGTATTCAACGAGGTTAACCACTGCACCACGGAGCTGACAAGAAAAACTATGTGTGCGATTATTCTATTCTTATTATGATATTATAATACAATATAATAGTGAGGTTGGTTTGATAACTAATGAATAATCTTGATAAAATTAAGACTTCCTTTGCTCTTTGGTTATCAGGTCATGCAGCCCCGTAACCGAGTGGCCAACGTTGTTGGAATTTTCCCTCCGTCTGCGCAGTCACAGATTTGAATACCCGTAAGAAAAATTTAGACTTGATTATTCGATTCATTTGTGTATTTATTTAACCCTTAAATGCATAAAAGTGTACGAAAAGTACAAACTATTGTACTGCACCACTACGGCCGGTGTACCACAGGGATCAGCATTATTACCGCTGTTGTACAATTTGTACACGCACGGTATCCCGCTACCGGAAAGCGGAGCGTAAACTATCGTTGCACAATATGCAGACGATACAGCGATCCTAGCCAGATCCGCTAATAGAAGCAGAGCCTCGGTGCTCGTACAAGGTATGAGCAACAAGATTTCTCTCTGGTGCGATAACTGGCGCATCAAACTCCACCCAGAGAAAAGTACCGCGATTACTTTGTGCCACAGAAACAATCCCTATGTCCGTAATCTCAAACAAATCCGCGTACACGACACGGAAGTTCCGTGGAACAAAAAGGTTAAATACCTCGATCTCACGATAGACACCAGGCTAACCTTCCACAACCAAATAGCTGCTAAACGGAAGCAAGCCACGCAAGTCACGGGTAGATTATGCCCGATGATAAGCAGGAGGAGCAAACTTGCTATTTCAAGTAAATTGCTCCTATACACCGCGATAACTAGGACTATCATGACGTATGCGGTCTCCATATGAGGCCACGCAACCGTTGATCGGATTAAAAGCCTAAAGATCGTTCAAAACAAGGCGTTGCGCATAATCACGGACGCGCCATGGTTCGTGCTCAGCTCTACGTTAGATCGCTACTTATAAATATAACCCCTCGTGGATTATATAGTGAAGTTGTCGGAGAAATTCTACAGTGACATGAAAAGCCACACTAAGATCACCATTAGATCCCTTTTATAATACGACTTACACACCGCGACTGATTTTGTTAGACCCAGAAGTGTTATATTACTCAAACCCCTCTTCCCTCGCTACAGCTCATCTGACTGAAGTGGAGCAGAAGAAAGAGTAAGAAGATTTCACGTCTCCGAAGAGAGAACATCCAGACCATCCGGGACATTTATCGTACGACCGTCTCTCGAGAAAAAATAATAAAATAACCTAAGAGACCAAAAGAATATGTCAGTTTTGCACAAATTTTGCAACGCAAATCAAATAAATAAATAATGACAGAACATATTTAAAAATATATAATATTTATAAACCCAAACTTTACGATGACACAGCTCGAGGTTATTGTATCAACAAGCAATGTTACTATCATCAAGATATCATCACTCGCTTCCGTTTACCACACACCACACTTCTAGAGATGGAAAGAGAAATAGGGTTTTAGCCCCGGTATCCTACATTAAGGTGTACACACTAATGAACGAAGTGGAGATCACGGCCTTCACACGTGAGGAATATTACCAAGAAGAAGAAACTAATAGGTGTAGATAATGTTATGGTTTCATCACGTCTAACTATTATGACAAATGAGACGTAGATAGCTCGTTTAGCTTAACTACTAGTCTAAATCTCACACATTTCTTATTTACGTACGTCATCTGTCTTTATTTTGCTTTGTAATTTAATATTTTTTTTTATCTTTATGATTTATCTTTCATATAGTATGTTTCGTTTCTTATATTGATAATTATGTTGTAAACTGCTTATCATAGTCATTATTTTTTTTACTATGGCTACAGTGAAATTAATTCGCCACATTGTTGTTGGAATAATGCTTTATGACCTTTGAATGTAATAAAAATAATCTCATTTCAAAATTTGTTAAAATAAACTTAATTTAATTAAAAATAAAGGCTATGTTGAAAGCTCGTGTTCTGATGCTTTAATTAAGTTTATTATGTCAAAAAGGTTTTAACACAATTCGTGCTATATATGAATAAATTAATGCTTAAATGTCACGAAGCCTATTTTTTAAAAATACCAGGAAGAGCTCAAAATAAAAGATATAACAAGCATGATGGTAAACAAATGCGATTATCATCGGAAAAGGTTGGAATTAAAACAATGAAAATATAATTATAATTGATATTTTTCACTATGTTTGTGTATGTTATAATAGAATTAATTATAATTAATCTTAAAGAGTAACAATTATTTTGTGAAACGATCTGACTTTACATTATATTGAATTTCTCGTAATCTATCATGTCTATATCAAAGTAACGCTACCTTCATATAATACAATAGTAATATTAATACAGTGTCTAGTGTATGTAGTAAGAAGTCTTATAAGTATCTTTGGAGACAATATGTTTGGCTTCCTTAAATTGTCCTTCCGTTAGGCATTGAGTAAGGAGGAATTCCCAATAATGAAAATAACTAGGAACCCAATTAAAGTACCAAATGCTGTAAAAATAATAATATTAATTCCCTATCATCTCAGGGAGCAAACTATAGATTTGCAGCTAGTCGTACTGGGCTTATCTCGTAATACAACAACGCTTAGTGTTTTTCAAATACTTGTCAAGATTGTCTCAGGAGCAATCACCCAAGAGTTGGTTACTATGCACTAAAGTGTGTTTGAGAAAAATGTCAGTACAAATATAATAAATTGCTCTTTTGAGTTTAGAATTACTAGATTTTTGTATAAAGCCACATTATTATTATTATTAACGAGCGGATACCCGGCATGCGTTGCAATGCTACTCAAAAAATGGAAGTGTTTGTGATTTAATTCTGTTTATTGAAGTGTTTTTTGATACATAATTTATTTGTACGTATGGTGCGTACACAAAAAAATCAGAAGGTTTTCTGACACGTGAGCAGTCCACATACAGCTGTCCATGTGAGAAGCATAGATTTTTAAAAATTTAGTCCACACACTTGTAGCGATTGTCCCTTTGCTTTGTTGATGGTCATTGCAAATGCGAGTGACACCGGAAACTGTAGACGTTTAAATTCAACTGGCATATCTGTCAGAATCATTGGGATGCGTAGCAACAGTACATCTTCCTATTTAAATTTTTCATTTAAGACCGGCAATTCCAATTTAACAAATAACACCACTTGTTATATCACACACGAACTGAAATGTCGCTGTTTGTATGTATTTGATTCTTTTTTTTAGGCTTTTTTTCTTCAACTTTGTACGTCAAGTCAGTTCAAGTGATCCTTGGGGTGCGGTATACCAGTCGGTTTCAAACAAGAAAAATACTTCCAGAATCTTGAGTGGAATTTTAAATTCAGGCGAATTCACAAAAACAGGTGAGAGTACTGCCGAAGCCATTTTGGACTCACTAATTCCCACAGATGATCCAACACTCGATTCCATAGAGCACACAAGAATCCGGAAAGATGCCTTTGACTTCCCCGATTATATGGAAGATGATTCTCCACCAGTCTTAGTCTACAATAAATTAACTCACTTTTTTAAAAGAATCTGTGACTAAGTGGAAACTATTAAAATCGATGTTTGGGTGTACCAAGTTAATACTATCTAATCCAAAATGTAAAATATCGAAATAAAAGTTAAAAACCAAGTGAATACTAACTAATACAAATTTTAATTATTTATAACCCTTTGCACATTTTTACCGCAAATCTAAATGAAATGTTTAATTGATGATTCAGTCTTGGATTTCCTTGACATATGTGACAGTTATAATATCAATATATAGTCATACAATGATTGAATCGAAGTGTGAGCGATCCGATAAGGATTTCATAACCTGCCTTGCGTAGTGTTTCATTAATTCTTCTAAGAAGCGTCATTCAACGTCAGACTTAATCAATTTCCCTTTCAGACTATTCGTCGAATCGATAGCATCGACAGCTAAAGCTTGTAGCCCACTCAAGATTATTTGATCCCATTAAGTTTAGAAAATTAAATTAATTTTACTCAAAACTGTACGACAAAATTAAAACTGAATTGAAAAGTATTAAAATTACTTTTCTTGATTGATAAGGCGGCTTATTTTGGAAAGTAATTTTAAAAATAGAATTTAAATCGATAATTTTGATACATCATCTGGTGTCTTGCTAAGTGCATGTTTACCTTTTTTGAAGACATCTGAAAATGCTTCTTGAACATATGAGGCGTTGAGAAACAGATACCGATACGTCTACTTTGCAATCAGTGGTAGAGTATACTGATACGCTTTCTGTATAATACACAGAGCATTAGTATGTATCAGTATGGATCCTAAAATCGTGTATATATCCCGTGATCCCAAATCCTAGAGCTGGACCTTAAAGCCGGAGTGCGTGTTATACGGTGTGTACTCTAGTAAGCGATGTTTTTGTGTTTCACGTTATTTTTTTTACTTTAAGCGATAATTATCGCGTTGTATTTGCAAAAATTGAAAAGTATGCATATTTTAAGTAGTCAGTCAACCTCTAATTGCAAAAAATATAATCGAAATAAAATTGGACATACTGGTATTTAATTAAAAGTTAAAACGTTTTTTTAATGTGCTGTTATCAGGATTTGCAAGTTATTCGTCATTTCATATTTTGTGAAATGTTTTATGGTGTATGGACGTATTTTAATTCGACTTTGACAAAATGTGATCTTTATTTTCAATGTCTCATATTATAGTTACATAAGAAGTGGTATAACAACGATATAAATAATTTTATTTTGACATAGTGTTTAATTGTACAAAGGTACGCATACATTCTGTTCCAATTCTGTTTCCGGTATACGTCACATCGACGGTTTTTTGACCAATTGATGTAACCACGCCCCGTGGTACGTACGTAACTCGCTACTACACAGAGACTTAAAAGTACCTACAATTCGAGAGTTCGTTCACGAAATGTCTCAAAAGTTTCACAGTGATGTAGGCAAACATTATAACCCAACGATCTCTTACCTACAAAATACCGATGAGACAATACTTAAGAATTCGTTCAGACCGAGAGCAGTTCTGTTCAACGACCACCCATAGATGTAAACAGGGATTTTCTTTGTTTAAATTAAATAAATATGACACCTTGTAATAGAAAATGACTTTCCTCTGGATGCTTCCTTGCGTATTGCATGTGCATGTGAGTATGTGTGTATGCGTTGGTATATATATGCATATCTGTGTAGGTGCGGTATGCGGGGAGGTATATTTATATAAATGCAATTGGTGCCCACGTGAATTGGCTTCATTGTGGATTGCTTAGCTCCGCAGCGATCACGCCCTCCTATCTGCAACAATGGAAGTGGAAAAAAAAACATTAGATATGAAGGAGAGTCAACGAACTATCACGCTAACGCGCCTTAGGACTTAATGCTCTATCAAATTGATATAAAAAAAAAACCCTGAAATCGAAAATGTTCAGTAGAGAGTAAAAACCGTTTTGCACTCCTGTACATTCGTATGTTTGCAGATACTGGACTACACGGAGATAGTGTCAATATAATAGTGGCTTACATAAAGTGGCCGGGTCAGAATTTTTAAACTTAAAACAAATGTAAAGTGATATTTCCCTTCCAAAAAGTGGTCAATTTATTTTTATAATTTACATCATTTGGCAGACACCTGCTCTGTCATCTTTGAAATGAGATCCAATCATCAACTCATTTTCGTGTTTTTGAGGGTTACATCGATTAACCAAAACACCATCCATATGAATTGTAATAAAATGCATTAGTTAATGGCATTTGATCAAAAATTGGATAATCTAGAATAGATAAAATAAAAAAATATTACTTACCATTTACTTATAATCAGAGAATATGATTATAAATCATTATTCAATACTTATTTTGGTTTAAATAAAACACAATTAGTAAACATAAAACATTCAAGAAGCTTTCTTTTAATTTCATATGAACAACGACTGCTTGCGACAAAATTGATGTACGATAATTATGAGATTAAATTAGATTATCAATAATTAGTAAGCCCGTTAATTAATTCAAAAAATATTTTCTCGTGAGACGAGAGCTTATATATTTTACCGTAGACTTTTCTACAAGCCTACGAACCGTCAAGAATCACTTATTTTATCTCTAACCGGAAGCTTTCACTACCTTCGGAAAAGCTTTCGTAAGAATTTCCTAAGACTTAACATGAGCTTATTTTGCTTTCTTATCGTATTTCGCTGACCAAGAAGAGGCTTTTTAAGCGATTTATGTTATTCTTTATATGTTCAGATTGACAGTGAGTTTTATTGCGTGCTTACGTTCATTAAGTGATCGCCAATTGTTTTCCATGAACTTTCGTAAGTTAGCTCGACGTATAATAATAATGGTAATTGAAAACATCCTCTTAATGGTACATACCGCTAAAACAATTATCCAACAAATTTCATTACAATTTGTGACACTAAGAAACTTAGAAACTAGAAACCGCAGTCACAATTCACAAAAAACACTTCCAACTTCTAACAACCAAAGCAACTACTCACTTTTTTTCACTATAATTGATATAATTTAAGACATCGACTGAGGGTGCTTGATGGAATTTCAATATCAAATTTGGATTATTGAGATTTTGTACACTTCCATGTATTTTGTCACTAACGACCCGGGTTTCGCCTTTCGGCATCTTCAGGCATTCGAGCTCACGAATGGACTCGAACTGACAGACAGTAAACAGTGTCTAACATTTATATAGAAGATACATCCCGTCAAAACCCACAATGCTATTATAATTGTAAAATCACTGGTAATTCTAAAAGAAGTTGGAAAGCGGCAATTCGCCACTCTGCTAATGTGTTGTTTACAAAATAAGGATTGAGGCGATTCTTGAAATGTTAATTCAGGTATCAGTGTGGCTCTCAGACGTATAATATTTTACCTCGTAAATAATATTTGTCGTATGTGTATCTTCTATATAAACGTTAGACACTGTTTACTGTCTGTCAGTTCGAGTCCATTCGTGAGCTCGAATGCCTGAAGATGCCGAAAGGCGAAACCCGGGTCGTTAGTGACAAAATACATGGAAGTGTACAAAATCTCAATAATCCAAATTTTATAATTGATAGCTTTTATTATTTTCTATGAAACCTAAGCTATTTATTTTCAATCAATACATTTTCATTATTTTATTTTGATCTGCAGTATGACCAAATGTGAGTTACTGTTTTGTTTGTTCGGTTTGTCGATAACTATTAAAAAAAAAAAAAGAAAAGTTTGAAGAAATCGAGATTTTTATTATTTTCATCACAATTCGATTGAACGAAAAATGTCTTCGGACATGGTATTCCACAAACCGATTACGACGAACGTCAATCCATCGCCTGTACTGTCACACTAAACACAATTACGAGAAATCCCTTTATCGAAACATTCAATTTTGATGAAAAAACATAGTTTGAATACTGTTATTGGATAAACATGTTTATAAAACTCATTGTCTTTTTGCATATGGGCTTAATTATTGTACCCGATCGATATTTTTTTGTTTACACCTTTCTTGAAAAAAAATTAAAATGGTGTATAGCGCAGGCGGCAATGGTTTGTCACCACTGTCATAGGTTATATCAACGCGCACATAATAAATCCATTATTGAAGATGACGAGATAGGATTTCGAGAATCAATTGTGAACTTTTCTGTCGCATTAAGTTCTCAATCACGACATCCTAAATATATTGTGAAGTGTGAAAGAATATTCCTCTTTTTACACGGCGGAAAAAACGGAGATTTATTTTTGACGACACACCAAACTTTTGTGTGATTTTATTATCTTAACTGGGAACCATTACACTGCCGGAGTCTTTTTTAACGATAATGAGTAGGTAGTTCTATGTTGCTCATTTGAGTTATAAAAGGTAAATTTATTTAGTTTTTGCATTTCAGATTATAGAAATTGATCATCATTATAAATAATACTAACGAAAAAAAGCAAGTTCTAAGAACTGACTTTTAAACCATATCCGCTCCCTATTTGGAACATGTGCCTCAAAGAATCTGTCTCTCACCAGTCTCCTTGCTTCCTCCCAGATCATCCAAGCGTCCAGTAGCCCAGCCGAGTACATCTTATGGATGGTCATCAGTAGTATTTCAGGGTAATGGAATTTATTTAAATGGTAGAAGAGACAAGCAGGATTTAGGCAGCCCACATCTCCATCGTCGCTTTTTAGAACAGAATGTGTGATTTAAAACTAAATCAATGATGTAAAGCTTAGGGTTCCATGAACATGTTAAAAAAAACAAATATACTCGTTGAAGCCGTTGAATATTGAGCATTGGTAGATTATGGTGCCATGGCTGTAAGCTGTAATACCAGATTTTTTATTTTATATTAATAATTTGACAACAGCGATTTTAATATAAAAAAAACAATGTCCTATTTTATGTGTGGTATTTTATAATTATGGATTGAATTAATAAAAATATACTAAATAATTCAAAGCCATAAGTTGAAATCATAGTTAAGTCTGCAATGGTTTTAACGTTGGATTTAATTGACACTTACTTGAGAGAACTCCGTTTCAATAACAGTTAAATATTTCGTTTTACAATAATAACAAAATAAAGTTAGGTATTTATTATACTTCGGTTGTCCCGCCACTGTTATTCAATTTATTGTAGTTCTGACAAATATGACGAAGACGCCGAAATTGCTACTGACTATATTAGTCTTAAATAGTATGCTATATTCACCTTATTATGTCGACGCTTTCTACCATATTTCCTTGAAACGATATCTGAAGCGATTGACTTTATATAGTAACAAATATTCCTGTCTCTGATAACGGTTGAGGTTAACAGTTTGTTAATTCATGAGTTGAACATGAGCATGATGCAAGAAATAAATTGCAATATTATGTAGTGGTGAACTTAATTCTTGGATACAGTTTTGATAGATTAAATATAGTAAAATTGCTAAAAAGGTCAAAACAAATAGTACCTGCCGAAACTACCAAAAACAAGATGTAAAAGATGACATTAAGACTTCTTCGTAATCAGATTAAACACAAACTTTCTCTAATCCTAAAATGTATGTAAGAACATCAAAGGAGTAGTAAAAAGTGATGTTACCTAGCTTAGCCAATAGATAGCGAAGAGTCTTATTTCCCAGAACCTTTTTAGATTTTTTCTTGAGAAAATTTTGTGGTTTTTCTTGGAAAAAGTAAAAACACACGTGAAACCGTGACGAATATGTGCGGCCAGAGTTCACGGTGATGCTTTCAATAAACAGATATCTTATTTATATGGAATAATATACAGGGAAAAAAAACTGAGCGTGCTTAAGTTAAGAGGATAAAACAATCGAATATAATATATTGACTGTGAAAAGGTGAGAGAGAATAATGAAAATTTTACACCATTTTCTTTTATTAATATTTTATCACAACATTTATATTGTTACGATTTCGTCGCAACATTACAATCGTCACCTATCGGTGATACGCACCTCGCTGCGTCGTTGGTAGAAGACGAAGGGGAAGCCTCGCCAAGAATTGCGTTAAAACTTGCTTACGCGCCAGGATGTGGAACGAGTAGGACGTGCCGGTAACGCGCTGGAGATTGGCCTCGGACAGCCGAGTTCGCCGCCGAGATGGTTTATCATCCAAGGTCGTAATTTTACATTTAAATATTATAATAGTTTTCCTGTTTTAGTGTTACCATCTGTTCATAAATATTGTTTCGTCGGATAATTTCTGTTTTATTTGTTCATAATGTAAATTCTGTGCATCTACGGTTTCCGCATCTCTAATTAAATGTGTTTTAACGGTAACCGTATTTTAATTATTATTATCTTTCATTCGGCGTGTATCTTCACGCCTGGCACTCGAAATTTATTTACCCCATGTATTTCTACTTACAGAACAAAGTAAAGTGTACCGAGATTGGCAAACCTTATCCACTTCCCTGTGATAACTTAATCCTAGTTCTCCGCTGAGCTATCCATTTTTTCTATGTTTTGTGATTCCTCCCCTTCCCGCGGATAAGTCGAATCATTTTATTTAACTACAGTGCATTACACATTTTAATTACTTTAATTTCTTGTAATCACAACAATATCGTATAATGCCAAAATTATTTTTATCTACGTAGAAATAAAATGTCATTTTTAAGACGCCTTATTGGTGACTTTGGTGTTGTATTAACTATTCAAGATAAAGCATCTGTTACTCAAAAATATCCGCTAATCACCATTCAAGTTAATTAAATACGCTGTTTATTAAGGATGCTCCCGGATTGGAACGTACGTTCAACACCTGGCACTCTCTGGATTTTCTGTCATCCAACATTTGCTCTATTTCTTCACATATCAAGTAAGTAGCCTTAAGCTGCAACGAGTTCATCTTATAGACACTACCTCATGGTTATACAGGGCGTCGTAATCAAATCGACCTAGAAGAAAGACAAGCTGGCGGGAGGCACTAACATCGACTTTTCATGAACAGTGGTATAGCAGCGGTCCGTTCCATAATCATCGAATTTCTCATAAAACAAAACCACCGTATTCCCAATACCAGATGCGTCTTCATTACATGGGTACAATTTAAGGGTTTTCTTTCATTCAACTTGAATTTACATTTACTATTTATGATAGAATTTTAAAAATTAAAGATTTTTCTTTTATTTATAAAAAATGTGGTTTCATAAAATGATAACAATGGATTCGGTGGTAACTTTTTGAGAACACATTTTTAATTCACGTACAATCACGGTTTTAATAAAGTTAATAATGTAGAAATACAAATTTTAATTTTATATTTATATTAGAAATACTCCATCAAGTAATGGATTACAAATAAATAGTGTAGAGCTTAGAGTTCATCGACGGTATTTTGGCCAATTGATGTAACCCTTAAAATTGAAATTGGTCAAGAGAGAGTAAAAACTGTTTTTATCGAAAAAAATATATGGTGAGTTGCGTTATGAATCTTTGAAATGCACTACTGCAAATTCTCATGTTTGCAGAAACGGGATTATACATATGAAATGTCGATATAATAGTGGCTTACATCAAGTGGAGGAGGGGTCAGAATTTTTAAACCTAAAACCAGTGTAAAATGATGTTTCCCTACCAAAAATTTATATTTCAATTTGTTTTTATAATCTAAATCATTTGACTGAGACCTGCTCTGCTGTTTTTAAAATGAGATCCAATCATTAATTAATTTTCATATTTTTTGAGGGTTTCATCAATTGACAAAAACACAGTCGATATGACAGATGGTTCTCCTCTATAACATTTGTTTCCGATATAATTTTCCCCTAAAACATAAGTAATTAATATTGTAATTAGTACTGTAATTGTTTATGTCTTACCCCTCCCAGTTTCCAGTAGAAAGAAAAGTCCAGCTGTTCATTTTCTACTGTAAAAGGTAAATATGATAACTCTACTCTAAGTAAATAGATGAGACACGTGTCACACGCAGTAATACTACCAGTGGAATAAAAAAGATACCTAGGTACTTAATTTAGTTATATGATAAAATTTAAGTTGGGAATGCAGTAGCTCTCCAAAGTAACTTTTGAAAAAGTTTGAGCTATCTACTTTTACCCTTTCACACTTGATATCATTGAGCTTTCAACTAGGTGTGATATATACTTTGTATTGAATAAGATTTATTGTTTAAGTCCGCGATCGTGATGCTGCGATGTATCTTCAGCGTAGAGGTTTTATGGTCCCACTGAGTGGTGTGTCAAATTCTTTTAATGTCAAAGTTCAAGGTAAGTTAAAGTATTTTCTTTTTCTTAGAATCAAAGTGTATTTCAAAAAACAAGGTTATCCTTTTATAATGTGGAAAAGTTTTTCCATGGCAACAAAGAAACTATTTACAGATTTTTTGAAAGTAGATCTTCAACTAAAATTGTAGGCAGAGGTTATCAAGATATTTCCACAAGTAACGCTTATTGCCATAGTTTTCACGTCGCAAATGTTTATCAACATAAACATCATTTAGGTAATTCATTTATTTAAACTTATTTAGATATAAATTTAATTGTGATTTCGTATATTTTTTATTAGAAATCGTGATAAAATTTATCAATTTATTTACGATATTATTTATTTTGTATTGCTTCACACTGAGTGGAAAATTAATTGTTAGGTGATTACATAATAAATGTATAGATCATTTTAATGGGTACAGTAATAAAAAATAAAATAAAATAAAAATCTATAAATTTTGTCCTTTTTAATATATCCATTAAACACTTTTACGGTGTTAACTGTTATTTATTGGTGGAAAGGCTTTATATCAGTTGATAATGATCGCCGTTAGTGAGACTGGTCCTGATAATTATGCGAAAATGTGGAATTGGTACAAAAAAGAATAATACCCAAATTTTTTTTATCACCTATAAATCTTATCTTCTATAAAAACCAGCAGAAACGAACTATAAGATAATTCATTGAACAATAATATCTTATTTTTAAATTCTGTCGAAATAATTAATTTAAAGTATTTTCTCGTTTAAATAATACCAAAACATGTAACGTTAATTTACAAATATTTTATTTTACAACCAACGACTATTATTAAAAAAATGATGCTTTTAATAGAATATAACCATGTGAAAAGAATACAAGAAGAGATACCGTAATGCCCACACCATCTAAATGTCTTTCCTGAAATTTTATGTCCTGGGCTTATTCAGTTAGTTCCACTAACCGCCGCCGGTGGCACTGCCCGACCGCAGTTTTCAAGGGGTAAGAAGTATAGGCGGGTATTAGATAAGGGTTGGGGTGTGTTTTTGTCAGTAGTAGACGATGTTTTTTTACACTGAATTAATTGAAAAACTGATTTATTTTTTTATTGTTTTTGTAGCGTGACAAAGACAGCTATAAATTTAATTAAAGATATTTTTTGAAGGTTTAGATTAACCTTGATGAATGCAATGAATAATACAATATTTTTATTTTGATAAACCATCTCCGCTATCGATATGGAACATATATCGTCATTGTTCTGGAAGAAGACACTAACTGAAAAATACTAGGTTTGTCAAATGTTTGAAATTCCATACTTTTTTCGTTTTGTTTGATTCTACATAACTGTTTTTAAGAAAAAGTATAATTTTTAAAAATAATTGTATTCTTCCATACGGTAAAATTTGAAATAAGGAAGCTTTTGGTATAACTAACTCAACATGTCATGTTTTTCGATTTAGTGCTTTCTTCAAGAACAGCGACGATATGTAGTATGTGCGCCTAGTGGAGTGACTCGACAGAAGCTATTTAACGAGACTTGCTTGGTATTCAGTAATTGTACCTTTATTATTAAGGAAGGGTTATGATTTAAGTATGGTATTTGGGAAAGAACTACCAGTCTCTTAATCTCTATCCCTCTTTATTACGTTTAAACGAATATCCATAAATTGATTGAAATTCGCAGCATAAAAATGTATCAAATTTGGATTATTGAGATTTTGTACACTTCCATGTATTTTGTCACTAACGACCCGGGTTTCGCCTTTCGGCATCTTCAGGCATTCGAGCACACGAATGGACTCGAACTGACGTTAGTGACAAAATACATGAAAGTGTACAAAATCTCAATAATCCAAATTTGATATTGAAATTCCATCAAGCACCCTCAGTCGATGTCTTAAATTATCTTAAATTATATTAAAATGTATATTCGTCGTTCAAGCCCTACTTTTAAGTTATCTCCTATATTTTTTTTGGAAAAAAGACTTCTTCGTAATAACGTAAAATTGGTTTCCATAATATTTTACTCACACTGTACTAAATTACTAAGCTTCTATAAAGTTTCTTCGATGCTATATATTACATTATAATACCATGTGTTACAGATAAATATATATCTTGTACATACGTCGAACTTTCAAATAACACATGTTCATATATATAGATCTCGTTAACAAAGATACAACTTCACGTTTTGTTGATAATGTCTGCTAAATACTGTTGTTTGACAAGAATTAAACGGGCATAGAAGATCTACAAATATGTCTCAAAGTTTACTGCATATACATGGTGTTCCGATAAAAACTGCATGACTAAATCTTTGAAATAAAAGTTATTTTCTACCAGAATACAACATTGACTTTAAGATTATAAATGGAACGCAATTTCAGGGAATGTGCTTATTGGTTCTTCTCACATTAAATCTTTTATACAGAATTGAGACTTGTAGATATATTTCTCAAATATTGTCGTTTTATTTCATGAATAATTTATTTTCAGTAAGAAATTAATTTTTAATGCATTAAGCTAAAAACAAAACAAGTCTGGCAGTGGTCTCACGATTAAAATGATCGATTGTTTACGCTATTTTGAGCAGTAAAACAAACAGAAAATTTAAATCATAAAGTCATATCATTTTAATCTTTCAAATTTTATTCGCTTGTCACTTGCAAGTCAGGCTAAGCTGCTCATCCAATTATTTGTTGTTTATTTCTAACAATAAGATCAGTAATCATGAATTTTGCTGTAATATTAGAAAAATCATTATATCGCCCAGACTTCGAAATAATTATATTCTCATTTTTTTAAAGATCTGCAAATTAAAAAACTGAAAAGACATCACTGATTACTTTAAAATTATGAGTGGTCCTTGAGACTATTTGTAATAAAAAATATTTTTAAAGTTTTCACTGAATATTTTCCCAAATAAGTATTTAATACTTTATTTGAAGTCTGTATATTAAATTAATGTTTTTTCATATGAATATATTTCTTACACTTGACATAAATGGTAAACATATTTAAAAAGATATAGTAAAATAATAGATTGCGCACGCAGTCTACTAGTGGAAGGTATATGCGGTTGTCTTCGAGTCACTCTTGAGAGTCAGTTACAGACTAGGAAAATTAAAGTAAACTCTTCATGTTTAATATACATCAGGACCAATTCTGTGTGCGAAGGAAAAAGGCGTTGTCATAAAAATTGAAAAATGAGTTGGATATGCCAAAATACACTACAGTGCAAATGTGCATTGGCTTTGCTGGAAAGTACTGATTTTGGACTTAACACCCTTTTCCTTCCGCACACAGAATTTATTCCTGATAAGAATTGTACATTAATTTTTAACCGAATTTGCAATGTCAGTTTTTGTAAGGAGTCTCATAAAATGGTTTTCCCTATTCGTAGCCTTCAACTGAAAAAATCTTTAGTAATACAGTATAAGAATATATAATATATTTAGCTCACAAACCAAAATCAATAGGCATTGATATTAATAATAAGTAATTTTCTTTGTACTGAAAATGATATTGGCTTTCTAAGCGTCCAAATAAACGTAAAAATAGTTTAATTAGATAGCTTAATTAGACTGATTCTAAATGTTTGAAATATTTATAAAGTAACCTTTCAAATAAATTGTGAAGATATTATTGGAACACCTATTGTTTATGTTAAAGTGACATGCTCGTAAGCGAATTTCACCTAGATGATAATATATTATGCATCGTATCTTGAATAAGGAATCTCTTACGTAATATTGGCGGGATGGAAACATAATAATCATATTATTTCATCATAATACACCAATTTTCAACGCACGTGTGGTTGCTATTTAGGTATCCTCATTAAACAGGACTGACTTGAAATAGATCAACACTGATGCAGTGTTTTGAGGGCAAGATAATAATTTGGTGCCTAAAATGTACGCAAGTATATTAGAGTATGTATTTTGTAGATAACGATGAGCATTATAGGGTTCCGTTTTTTTTTTAAATTAATCAATGCGAAGAATTATATCGACTGTTTTTTGATCAATTGACGTAACTCTCAAAAATACGAAAATCAGTTAATGACTGGATTTCATTTTAAAGACGACAGAGCAGGTCTCGGTAAAATGATGTAAATTAGAAAAATAAATTGACCATTTTTTGGAAGGGAAACATCATTTTACATTGGTGTTAGTTTTAAAAATTCTGACCCGGCCACTTGTATACCCGTCACTAATATATCAACACTCCCTACGTACAATCTGCAAAGATGAGAATTTATAGAATTACATTTCAAAGATTCATAACACAACTCATCATGTTATGTTTTTGACAACAACAGTTTTTAATCTCTTCTGAACAATTTCAATTTCGAGGAGCCTACATCAGTTGGCCAAAACACCGTAGATGTGTACAATTTATTGCTAGTGGAAACACAATTTTTAATATTTATTTTAAAATTGTATTACATGATCACTTGAGAAAATTTCCATAAATACTTCATTATATTTAAGTATTTGTTCGTATATATTTCGCCAAATATATTATTAATGTTTTCATAGGCCGGTTAACTACTTTCATTTCAACATAATTCATTTTATTACCTGTAAATGAATTTCATATTCAACCAATTGTTTAACTTCTGAACACAATGCCTCATTTAATTCTATTGTTGATCAGCTCAAAATGTTCACGATGAGTGAAACCGGTCGTGAAAATTTGATAAACATTGAATGAATAAAAATTATTTACCATTAATAAATGACGGTAAACAATGCATCCAATCTACTACCAACTAAGAATTAAGGCATCCAATTTTGAATCCTTTATATGTTCATGAAATTTTGAGATTCAATCTCGGGATTCCGGGATAAGTCATTCGTCACAGGTTCATTTGGTGTCTATTATTGCTTAATTTGGTTTAATTTTTTTTTGCATTGGTCAGAAAGTCATTTACAAAAAATATTACAAAATAAAAATACTCACGTAATAATCAAAACAGTTTTATGTGTTATTTTATTTATTGTACCTTTTTAAGGTAGATTTTGCTAGATGATACCCAAAAAAGAACATGTCTTTCAAATTCGACATTGAAATTTTATTTTAAAATTATCTATTTAAAAATTTTGTGTTTTGCCCTGCATTTGAAATTGGCTTTAGCCATGAATGTATCTTTGACATTCATATTTATTATTAGGTGCAACATATTATTTACAACGCGGAACGATATCTTCTGTGTTACTATAATGATTTCCGCATCTGAAAATCCATTTAAACTACTGTCTCAATAAATGCAAAATAATTATCCCATAATTTATCATTCATTTTACCTATTTTAAATAATAAATAAATGTAAGAAAAACAAACTATGAGGTAAGATAAACTTACAAGTAGTCGACCGCCTAAGATACAAATTCAACAAAAATAACCATTAACATTTCGCATTAGACCGAATGATGACAAAGAAAGTGTATTCGTAATGGAACAAATGTCTTAATTAATATGATAAGACAAAAATCAGGAAAGGGTTTGTTACAAAAAAAGCTGTTTTTAATACTTAACAACCATGTCAATGTGTCAGTAGTTGACGATCTAAATTTTTAAAGTTCCAGTTGTTGACCATGTCTAATAAGTGGGTTTCATGACAACTGACAACCTTTCATCAGAGTTGCCTCAGAGCATCCTGTAAGACCAGTCTTGGTAGAATCAAGTAGTATATGCTTACATTGAATGATATCCTTTACAATTATCGTAATAAATTCAAAATAAAATACTTTCTGTATGAGGTGTTGTTTTTAAATGGCCGCGATGACACCCTACTGAAATATATGATGATGCGTTAGTTCTTCAATCCGACAAAAGATGGCTTCACTTGTCTGAACTCTACAATTTTGATTACTACTGAGACATGGTTAACTATAAGTACATTTACTTCATTTACCTTGGGAGAGGGAGTGAAAAAAAGGCTTTAAATGTGATTATCTCAGAACTTGTTGTTATGAATTAATGCATTTTGTCTGTATATCATCGATATAATACTTGCAATTGATTTTTTAATAAAATAGTGTCTAAAACAGCAATACAATTTCGACGGTGTTTTGGGCAATTAAAGTAACCCTCAAAATTGAAATTGTTCAGGAGAGAGTAAAAACGGTTTTTATTGAAAACATTATATGGTGAGTTGCGTTATAAATCATTGATATGTATTTCTGTAAGTTTTCATGATTGCAGATACGGGATTATACGTAGGGAGTGTCGATATAATATTGGCTTATATCAAGTGGGAGAGGGGGGGGGGCGGTCAGAATATTTAAACCTTAAACTATGTAATGCAAAATAATTTTTCTCTTCCGAAAAGTTGTTAATTTATTTTTCTAATTTACATCATTATATCGAAACCTACTCTGTCGTCTTACGTCGTTACATCAATTGGCCAAAACACCATCGAATGTTGTTGTCAAAATTGTCTGCTCATCTATGGCTACGTAATTGCTTTATGTATGACCATATAGAATGGTTACAGGTTACAGCTGTACGGAAAAAAAACATTTGTTCTCAAAATTGTCTGTTAACAACGACTAGGTATCACGAAATATGAGAAAAAGGCAGACCACCACACATTTGTATCAATTATGTAGATGTTCTAAAAAAATGTGTACATGAACAAACCGAAGTATACGTTGGAGTTAATCAGGAAGTATTTAATTTGAAATGTGGATTATTTTTTAGCATTTACAGAGAAGCCCGGAATCATGGAATTACGGGATTGAATAATTGACAGAGATTGGAAGCCTCTTGCTAATACCACTAAATTAATAAATACATACGGAGTATCTTCGTTATAAATACATGCAGAGGACTATCCCCGTCCCTGTGAAGGAGAGTTCTTGCATTTATTTTTTTATTCAACTATTTTTTTAAGATCTATCGTATGGCAAAACACATGTATCCATTAAAATCCAAACTATTTCTCAAACACCATGTTAGAAGGCATGCAAAAATGCAAAATAAGTTTTAATTTTATAGTAATATTCAGCTGCGCAGATACTATTTGTACAAAAATTTCCAAATAAAATGCTTACTTTTATTAAATTTGGATTATTGAGATTTTGCTTACTTTTATGTAATGAAACAGATAATATTGAGAATAGCAGATAGATCTGTCATAAAAAAACCAGAATAAGTTTATCTATCTCACAATAAATGTTTCTTTCTTTTAGTTTTCTTTTCAATACCTCTTAATCACCAGTCTGTTTTACTAGAAGAAAGATCTCAACTATGAAATGATTGCTCAGGATATGACTGAAAAATAGCAATTTGAAAGATTTTCTTAGTTGATATCTAATTAAATTTGGATTATTGAGATTTTGTACACTTCCATGTATTTTGTCACTAACGACCCGGGTTTAACCCCGGGTCGTTAGTGACAAAATACATGGAAGTGTACAAAATCTCAATAATCCAAATTTAATATTGAAATTCCATCAAGCACCCTCAGTCGATGTCTTAAATCTTAAATGATATCTAATTGTTGTCCGTTTGACGCCACAGATTTACGAAATGCAATTTAATTAACCAAGGACGATGGGTCCGTCCTAACATGGTAAATTTCCACTTTGATTGTTCAAATCCGAAAATTTTCAGATAAATAGTACGGCGGAAATTTGTATGGTGTATATAATAGTTAGTAATCAAGGCTTAATTTAATAGTTGGGCTTTTATCAAAATAATACCATTATTCGTCATGAGCGGAAGTCGTAAAGAAAAGCGTAAATGCAATGAAAACGACCTTTGGACCATGTAGTTATGTTGTCGTCTATCCAGCTCAGCTAAATACGTATAATAGTTATGACAAGTACCTATATGAATAACTTGAAATACTAAAGAGAGGCCAATACCTTTTTTTATGGAAGCTTTCATTTTTAATTTCGTAAATTGCACTGATATATATTTTGCGTGTTAATTAAACTGGCATAATAAGGAAAACATAACTACAAATTTATTTCCTCAAGAGTTATATCAATTTTTTGATGGTTATTTTGACTTGATGGTCATCGTCATAACTATGTTTGATTTAACTCAATTCAGCTAAGCTATGTCAACAACTCAGTTCCAAAGTGTAACAAGTCAAAAATTTGGAATTTTGAGTTAAGTATGAGGAAATTCTTAGAATACCGACATCTAAAAGTAACAAGTGGTTATTTAACCCATTCCATTATTGGAACATTTAGATTTTATTGTTAACGTTTCAATAAACAATATCTAATACGAATTCAAGCTCTGGCAAGCGTCTGGAGTTTCTGATGCAGTATTGTTTCAAGTTGTCGGAGTGATGAGTTTTTTTTGTTTTTACAAGCGAAATGACATATAATCCGACAAAATTCAAGTAAAAATGGGTTAATAATGACGGTGGTTCTTATTGATTTAAATCCAAACAGTCACAACTACGAAAATCCTATGAAAACTGGTATAAATAACATTGAGTCCCGGAACCGTGTTTTCACGTGATAGACCAGCCTATCAAAAACAATCATATTTGAGTCATCAAGCGATACGTATTACAACGGAATCCTGGTTATAATTATAGTCAAGACTCCAAACTATCAAAAAAAGTCATAAAATTGGTTTTATTGCCTAAAAAGGTTTTGTTTTTATCGACTTAAAATCTCAATCGAATTTTAGTTCTTTAATATTCCCCCTTTTGGAGACGATATTACGGTGACACCGAGTCCACTCCGAGTTAGAGTTTTGCCATATCTACAAGACAGCTTGTCGGGGGATATGTCTAAGTACATATTGATACCGTAGAAGAGATAGACATTATATCAATTATTTATTATTTTAGAAAAGTAAAATATTCGATTCTCTTATGCACATTGATTTCACTGAAATATATTATTAACTACTTACTAAAATGTTTAAGATATAAATGATTCCAATAGATATTTTCCTTTCCTAATAAAAGCGCCTCTCTCTTGTAACATGCTGCCGGGGTTAAGCTTGGGACGGGGGTGATTTAATTGAATGTGCGTGTTTTGTGGACGGCCCGTTGTTTTTTCCCAACCCTAATTTCGGGATGTAAAGCCCAAGTATAAAACAAGAATCTTGTCGTTAAAATTTAATGATTGCTTTTACGGGGCAGTGCTTTTCCCTCGATACGCTCCTGCACGTTGGCATTATTATATTGTAGCGATTATTTTGTAAATAATGGAAGAAAAATAATTTAGCGCCGATTATAATTGTAAATTGGATTACGTAGTTATGGGACGTGATATTATTAGTGAACGAAAATTATTTTGGCGTGAAGGCGACGTCATTGAGAGGCGTAAAGGACATTTATATTTAGGTTTCTTGGTAAGTGACAATTTCATGCTACAGTAATGAATTTATATAAATTTGGTCCAAAACAAAACAGCTTTATATTCTCAGAAAATAGCCCTTAGTATGAAATTTATTTGAAATCAATAATTTCTTTGATAAACAATATTTTTCAGTTGCTATTGTGAGATTAAAGACTACCTTATTTTTATTATTATAAAAACATTTTTTAAATTTATTTGGATTAGTTTTGTGCTTTATTTGTATTTAAATTTAGTAAAGAGTGACAAGGCTGATGACTGCGTTATTGTGCATGTTTTAACATATGTTTTACATTTCCTTACAAATTCGTAATTGCAGGAACTCTAATAAAGAATACTTGGAGACCGAGGACCTCCGATATGTTTAGTATAATAATTTTTGCTTTTAGTAATATGTAGTGAAGAAAGATTTCTGAACTCTGGCTTTTATGGATTGGATAGTCACGGCGATTAAAAAAAGAGTATACAGTGAAAAATCGAATCACAGCAAAAAATAATATTTGTCTCATTTCAGCGAATCTTTACAAAGCTAAGAGTCCATTATAAAATAATTTAGGTTATTCGAATGCGTTTTAAAGAGAAAATGAATGACACGAATTTACCTACAAGCTTCGTGACGTTTTCTTGAATACGTTACACATACGTATTATTATATTATTTAAAAAATATACATAAAAGTGTATGACGTTCGGATAAGCTAAATGTGGCTAAGCGCGTGATAGATCATCAGCCAACACGCGTGAAAACTACCGCAGTCATAGTCTGTGACTCGTCATATACAAAATAAAGTTTAAGAGGTGTGACTCTTGGATTTAAACGTGTATAATCTATTATCTTAATTTTCGCAATTAACAGTATATTCTTTTTTTGTAATTCATATTTAAAAAAATATATCTGGCAATAGAGCTGACAGCCAATGCGCCAAATATTTTGAAAATTAAAAAATCATTCGAGATAAACTCAATGAGAATAGTCACTCATGTCCAAGATCACAAATTTAAATTGGAAAAATATAAATTTGACATTGCTGGGACTTGAAACAGGACCCACCTGATTACTAGGGCAAACACTTATCACTAGACTACATAGGCCGAAATGTTGTTATATATTAGACTCATTATGTCGAGAATTTATTGAATCGAAAAAAAAATTTGATTGTACGGCAAATCGTTACCTCTTATTAATGAATTTGCTTTAGTAGTCAATAAATTTATTGATATTATTCCAGGATAGTTAATAAAAGGTGTATACAATAATGTTTAATGTGATAAAATACAACTATAATTAAATGTGATTGGTAGCTGGGCCCTATATAATGTTGTTTTATTGTTTGCTCGGCTCGTTTGGTGATATATTGTGTCAGTTATTGGGAACCTGATGGATTGGAAATGATCGTTTATTTTTGGCCCGCTGATTGATTTTATCGCTCTAGATATTTTTCTAAGAATTTGATTTATTTTTGTATATTTGAGAATGTACCTATAAATAAACATAATTCAATAGAAGTTTATTTATATAAAAAGATTGATTGTCTGTTGAAATTATTCGCTGTTATTATGTTCGTGAATTATTTTTAATAGGCATTGAAAATGAGCCAATTGATGAAGGCAATTCTTTCGAAAAGATTCATTCATTACGTTATTCATAATAATACATATCTATATTATATATATAACAATGAATATTTGTTTGTTTGTTTGTGCTGTATACGTTACTACACTATTCATCCGATTGCGATGAAACTTTAGTGAGTTGTTGTGCGCTAATCCGTGAAGGTTTCTGAAAAAATCTGTACTGTTGCCACACATCCTAATGATTCCGACAGATATGCCAGTCGAATTCAAAAGCCTGCAGTTTTCGATGCGACTGATATTTGCAATGACCATCAACAATGCACACGTACAATCGCTACAAGTGCGAGGACTAAATTTGGAAAAGTCATGCTTCTCACATGGACAGCTGTATGTGGCCTGCTCACGCGTCAGAAAACCTTCTGATTTATTTGGGTACTCACCAGACGGGAAACAAAAATTTGCTTGTCCATGAGCACTTAAACAGAATTAAAACGCACACACTTTCTTTCCTTGAGTGGCATTGCAATGAATACCGGGTACTCGCTAATTTATAAAAATAAACACAATTTATTTTTACAGCTTCCAAAACTGTTTATAATGATCATGAACAGTTTTGCTCATTGTGAATATTAACAACTCATTGTATAATGGTCGAGATGAGTGAACTGGTTGTGATCATTATTTAAAAAAAATATGAGTTGTAAAAATAATGTGTTTTATTTTTGAAACGTTACAAACTAATAATTTAAACAATAGATCTAAGATAACGTTTTTCTTTTAAATATAATTTCACCGAATTGGTTGGTAAGATTTTTAACATGTTTGGATAACATACGTGTACGATATATTATTTATTATTACATATGTATGTTTGTTCTAAGAAATATATTGGCTAACTATAAATAATACATACAAAAGTATATGAATAATAAGCGGTCGCGTGTTTCAAATATTAAATACACGCAAGATCTCTTATATGATGAAGTTATCAATGGTATAAACAAGTGTAAACAAGGAAAATCGGATAATTTTTAATTTAGTACACCAATAAATAATTCATAAGAAAGAGTCAAACCAAATGAAATAAGAATTCCATATGCTTCTTATCAAAAGAGGATACAATATGTACTCTGTTCTAGCCTCTGTGGTCTAGTGGTAAGAACTTTCACCCTAACAATCAGATAGGCCTGATCAATGTCATTTTTTTTTTCAATTAAATTACATTCTCAAAATATTTTGTGACTTAAATATTTTATTATAATTTCTTTTTTATAATTCAGCAAAAAAATAATAGGGTTAACGAAGCTCTGTATTCTTTATGCAACTTGATATTTTTTTGCATTTTACGCACAACTTTTAAACACCAAATTTCGATTTCTAGATTAAGGTTGGAATTTGAGCTAAAACAAAAGTCCTAAATAACCTTGGCAACGTGCGAAAATTCATAAAGTCAAGACTCGCACCAGCTCAGCTGATAACGTCGTTATAAACGGAACGTTCCCTTTACAAATGAGGGAGATATATCACTTGACCAAAGGGCCCGTATTCGCTGAAAAAAATACAGGCTTACATGAGATATTTGCGAACTGAGCGAAAATATCTATAGGTATTTATTTTTTTCAGTCAGTGTGTGGCTTCTTTTGTGTTGTGAAAATTGAATATGTTTATTTATGTGATGTACAGGTTGTCTTTAACTTACGACCGAGATACGTTCCTGAACTATGGTCGTAAGTTGACCTCCGTAAAAAATATTGAAATTAAATATTGTTCGGTTCGGGTCAGTCTTAGCGGCGTCAATTTCATTTGTGGAAATAAAGCAACTGCAACCAAAAATGCTAAGAATACATCAGAGTTGGCTTTTCAAATCTTATATTGTAGCTGTCAAACTGTTATTATCGTAAATTGGTGCGCTGATCCTCTATTTTTAATAAATAATACAGAGAATAAAACGTTACCAACACGATTTTGTTATTTTCCTTGTAAAACAAGGAGATGAAATTAGTTTATGCCTGCAAGAATTGCGTTGAAATTCCTTTCTGACTACGATATTGTTTTATTCCAGGGATATTATTCACATTTAAAAATAAACGCACAATTACTCAATTATATAAATAAATATCGAAATTTTTAATTGTTCTCACTGATTTGTCTTCCCATATATATCAAACGTTGGCAATGGAGCTACGTGATGCAATAAAAAAAATGTTTTTCAAAATTTTCTGTCGTATTTTTAGTTATATATTATCTAATTCAAGTGCCTTATTATTCTTCGGTAGCAAAACAAAAATAATTACATTTGAACGGAAAATTTTAACAACGTTGAAATAATTAAGTTATAATACTTTTTACACATGTACGTATCGCATTGTTTGAAGGTTTTTTAATATCAGTAAACACATAGAAAATGAAACAAAACAGACACATTGTAAACGCAAACAAAAGTATGTTTCAACCTCTAATAATTTTCGCTCTCGAGGTTTGCTCTAAAGGAGTTTACAAGCTTCTTATATAACATTGTAAAGGATTTCTTCAATGTATCAAAGATCAACAAGAACTAGTTTTTCATTAGTAGGCATTGTTTGCCTTTCTGTAAGGTTAAGAATAAAATAATGAATATTGGAAAGGGATTTTTTGCTGGTTAAACACTTGTCGGTCACACAAACTTAGTCGGCTCAGTGGCGCAGTTGGTGGTGTCGTTGGGTACGGTTACGGATGTCTCGGATTCAAGTTCTGGTGCGGACTGTTTTATCTTTCAATCGATTTATGGTTTTCTGTACGTAGTCATGAATGTTTGTGATGTCGAAAACTCCCTTCCACCTGTACGATCCTCAAAAATGGGGTGTAGCGAGGTTAATTAGCAAACTACTAGTCCTTTCCTAGTCCTATTCTTCTATCCCTATTTAAAAAAAAGAGAGACTGAGCAAATGAGTAACAATTAGTTATAGAAAAAAACCTCTGTAAAGATATCTCTATTAGAAAGCCATATACTCCACGTTGGGAGCATGGTAAAAAAAACACTTGTTGCGTAGTATAGGAAAATTCCATATGTTTTATCATTAACGGATAGGGTTTCATCTTACGGTGTAGTCAGGCATCTAAATTAACGGTCGTTACTAATAAAACTTAATAATATGTACTAGAGTACAACATATTAATATTTCAATTTGAAATTAAAGTCACATCTTACACAGTCAGTCGATGTAATAAATTACAAAATTGGATAATATAATATTGATTTATTTGATGTTTCACACTAATTTCAATTCTTTAATTTAAACACAAATGTATTAAAGATGCACAGCCATGTTTAAGAACAAATATTTTGTATTAAATATTTCTTTCCCCTACCTTTATTAACCCTACCTACTGAAACTATCATGTTGAGTCCGCGAAGCAGGCTCCACGTTATCTGGCTAAAGTCGGTGATAGAGTGGGTACAGACTAAGTCTTTATATCCCTTTCCGGCATGTGAGCTAGCTAAGTACTGCTATCTAAAAAGATTCTCTCAGCCGAAAGCTTTGTGTGGGGAAACACTTATTCCACCATTGGATAGTTGTCAATGACATCAAAGTGTCGTGAAAATATAAAAATGTTTAAAACCCTTCAGTATTCGTTGAACTCTTACCCTAAGAGAATAAATGTACATTATTTCGAAGTACTATTATGCTAATTTATTAGTCAATGTAACCATGCAGGTAGAATCAATAATTAATCTGGATTTCATTTATTTAATAAGATCATCCTGTAATATTTACTTATTTAATTGGAAAATTTCAGCCCCGCAGGTTAAATAGCAGTGCACGTAACATTGAAAAAAGTGGACAAGTCACAAGGTATGGAAAAGATATCTGTAATATAACATATTTACATGAATTTTCAGACCTGTAGTCAAATGGAAAACGTCGTTGCCTTCAGTCGCGGTATTCACGTGATTGAATTCAGAATCCAGATACTTTCATAAATATTATTTTTAATTTATGGGTTTGTGTTTGAAGGAGAATGTCTGTGTTTAAATTATTTTACCCCATTCGACCCTTAAAAAACACGATTAGCCAGCCACTAGTTGGTTTCTAGTCATATCCATCGTTTTTTACTCACGTCGAAAAATAAGGGTTAAGCGTTTAGGTAACAAGCAGATTTTGTAGAGCAACTTCTATTTATATAGCTCGACCAAAAATCCATATGCTCCGCATTGGGAATAGGCATGGTTACGAGTAAAAATATTAGTATTTTGCATTGTCGAAACATGTATGTAATTATTGAAAAGGAAGCTGAAATATCGTGATCCCAGACTATGTAATAATGGCATTGAAATCTCTATGCATAACGATATATTTTTCTAATTTTTTTCAAAAGAAACATGTAAAAATAATTGAATTATGAAAAAGTTTTCTTTTGTCAGTCTCAATCTGATTTGAAATTTTTACTGTCGCTTTACAGGGTTGTATAACCTGTGCTCAATTTTTGAGGGAATGATTCATTCTCTTGCCAAGTAAAAACTTGCAAAATCATTTATCCCTGCATTAATAAGTCACCGCGGGAAACCGTGCGTTCGTTACCGTTATAATTGAATTTTAGGAAGAGCGGGAAAATAAAGTACGGATGTGGGGAACTTTTGAGCTCTAAGGCTAAGTGATTATTAAAAACGGAACAAGCCAAACACATAATCAAATTAACTATTGACATACATCCAATCCTTTTTTATGCGATACATGCCAGAAATTGATGCGTAAAAAATTCCTTACTTCTATATAATTTGATAAATTAGTTCACAAAAAAATCGCGTAAAATAGTATCAATAATATATGCAAAACTAAAATTGGTTCATTGAATTAGAGTAAATAAAAAGTATTTTATTTTTGTATAAACCTTTAATCAACAAAAATATTTATGCTTTGTTGAAAATGTATGTAGACAGATGTAAAATAAGAGACTGGTTTGAACGCGACTTTAGATCGCTCCACCGGAGATAACTGCTCAAGTGACGTCATATGGTTATTAACCGTCCCCAGTGACATGTGTTATGAGAAAGTCAAGAAATGAACTAGTCTAGGGTGGCTAAATTTTTAATTAAGATATAGACATTCAAAATATCGAGAGTTTTTAGGTACTCTGTATTATTACTCTGATCAGTCTGATCGTGTTTATATGAACATACAAATTAAAACAGATAAGATTAACTTTCATATTGGAGTCACTCGCTGCTTTTGCGAGTGACTCCTTACCGTCACTGTCCGTGTGATTTTTTCGGTAATTGCGATTTTTGGACGTGCTATTTATTACTCGAATTTGAATTTCGCTCTGACTCGTTTGAAAAAAAATATATATTTTAAAATTGATAATTTTGTTATGTTACTACGTGTTAAATTAATTGTATCATAAAATGTCAAACTATTACATTGACATTGATTTAATTCCATTGTTTATATTATTATAAATGACAAATTAAGACTTTGATTTTACCGTTTACCGAGAGAGAGAACATACACAAATTAACAGGAATGATATCGATTAGCAAATTAACAAAAGAAAACTGGTGTTCAAATAAATTTGCATTATATCTTGAAAAAAAATCGATGTGTCGGTTATTTGATTTGAGTCGCTGAGTCGCTAAACACGCTCCAGAAGATTTTTAGAGTTTTGAGTAAATCACGAAAAACTGTTATTCGCAGTATATATAGTTTTAAGTTATATTATGTCTTCCGGTGTACAAGAAATAGTAAAATAATCTTTTACAGTGGCGATTTTTTGGAGCGCAACGACCGTGCAAAACGAGTAGTGAGATTGTGTTAAAAAAACGACATTTTAAAGTTTGGAATTTTTTCGTAATTTCGAATAGGGGATGAAATAGGAAGAAATTTAGGATTTGCAACAGGAAAAATTGTTAGATCTATCGATAAAGCACATACGAACATTAAACAAATATTTATTTAAAAATCATCAGGAGCGTTCATAGCTGCTTTGCTTTTTCCTGCCTGTTTTTGTAAATATTATTTACATACTTAATATTTGATTGTTTTTAAATGATTCACTAAGTTTTTCTTATAATTTTCCTGATTATATATTGCTTATTGCATTAGTAATGTCATTAAAAAATTTTGCTCAGCTAATGAACTTTTAATGTAGCAATATTTGTGATTTCAGATTAGTATTTATTGATTTGTAAGAGGTCCATAACATTTTATTTGTAGACTCTTTTATTTGATTTATATATAATTTTTTTGTTAATCAGTATTTTCTTGTCTTAGTACATGAACCATCAGTTTTATATACCTTCATTTTAACACTCAATTTTATATAAATAAGCCTGTTATGTTTGTATTTGTATCAGTTGATAATGCTCGTGATGAGCGCGAAACCGGTCCTGATCATTATAAATGTGTGGAAGTAGTACAAATAAATTGCGTTTTATTTTTTGAAATAAAATGTCTTTCCACCAAGAATTGACAGTTAATAAAAAGTCATCAGGAGCGTTTTTAGTGACTCATTTCGTTTATTATAATAAGTGTATATTTGTTTATTTAAAATAGGATGATTGATCATATATAAGACGGTTATAATTATTGTCTTTAGTTGAATGTATAATTTTAAAAATATTAGTAATGACCCTGGTTTGTTTAAAAAAATGAGAATGATTTGTTTTGTTATTCATTCATTCACGCTATTTTGAATTGACAATGAAATTTTAAGAAATAAAAATCTCAGATACTTAGTAATTTACACTTTAATCTGGAAAAGGGTGTTTTTTTAATAGATAGTATTTTTTGTATATGAGCTTAATCGTATTTTACAGCAGGTCCACATAGCTTACCCGTTATAAACGTGGCGTAGAGAAATGGTCCAGTAAAAATTCCTTCTAACCTCATGTATCCTCTTTGGAAAATGGAGACCTAACTTAATCATTCAGTCTTTTCTAAATGTTTTCCGCAAGAAAAATACTGCAGTAACAGTTATTATGTTCCAAACTAGAACCTAATGAGAAATTTATAGATAGATATCCAGTTTGAATTTGTTAAAAAGATTTAGAAAACAATATATATATATAAATTAATTTTTTTGAAATTTCTGAATTAGTCACTTTAATGGTGTATACTGTTAATAATCTGTGAAATAAAAAAATATATTGTATGGGAATAAAACGCAATTTAAAGTTATTATTCCAAAATTTGAAATTATAATTATTCCAAGTTTCACTGAGCAAAAGAGTACTTAAAATGTTCAATGAATATTAGTTGATTTATTCAATACAACTAATTAAATGTGAAATTCATTGATCAATCCATACAAATATCAGCATTGCTAAAAAAGCAGTTGTGTTAATAACAACATCAAAAATAAGTGTATAATTATAACTAGGATCAATCTAAATAAAGTTAATTATCTGTCATAATATAATAAGGCTGCAACCAAAGCATCGATGATAATCAGCAAAACTAATTAACAAATGCGGATTTTACAATACAATATATATATATAAAAATTAAGATTTGTTTGTTTGTTTGTCCTCTATGCATTCCGTTACCATTCATCCGATTTCGATAAAACTTTGGTGAGTTGTTGTGCGCACACCCGTGAAGGTTTCTGAAGAAAAAAAATTAAAATCTAAAATAAGAATCAAAATACGTACAACTAGCGACATCTCTGAACCAGACGAAAAAACAAAAGATGTTGTATACCTGAAATAGAGGTTTGCATGGACCCAGGCTTGGTCCACGGACCTTTACCCGGCTCAGCCCGTGGGCCGGGCTCGGGCGGGTAAAGACAATTCAGATTCGGGCTCGAACCGGGCCCTAGTAAGGAATTCAAATTTAAGAAAAATATTTTGTACTATGTTCGGGTTTTCATTACTTAAATAATTTATTTCCTATGTGCTATGAATATCGTTGGAAATATATAAACATATATATGTTCGTCCTACAAATCAATATTCATTATAATAAAAATAATTATTCAATAAAATTTTACCACAATTAACAAAAACATATGTATATTGTTTGAAAATTATAAACGAATTAGTATATTAAAAAATAAATCAGGCTTTTTTCGGGATGACAAAAATAAATCTGGGCATTGGGTCGGGTTCGAGTAACAAGTGTGGTATTGAGACTCGGGCTCGGGCCAGGACTGGTCTGAAGATGACGGGCCCGGACCAGGTAGTTTTATGAAATTTCGGCCCGTGCAGACTTCTAATCCAAAAGCAATAAACAGAATTAAAGCACAAACCCTTTTATTCTTTGAGTGGGTTGCAACGCATGCCGGGTACTCACCAGTATATAATAAAAATTGAAAACTGATTAAATAAAAATAAATACATTCTTTATATGGCGAAATCTGTTGTTTTCATTGTAGGTATCAATTCTTTAATCAATAAAAACTCTTTAAATAACATGAATACATTATTGAAATAGAATACACAATATAGCAAGAAGGATGAATCTAAGGGTTTTATTAACGATACAAATTTATGAGAATGAGATTTTAAAAATTGGTTAATAGCTATTTCTGCTTCACATCTTCAGTTATTAGTAGTTTGAACCACTTTAATTAATTCTGACAGTGGCGTGAAACAGAAATAGCTCCAATAATATCAATTATTACACCTGTTAATTCTCTAAATATAATATTTTTTTTTTGACACGTTCACATAAATTTATTTATGTTTTGGCTGACGATTCCGTAGTAGAGTAGTCGACTTCGTTGGCTACTGTTACGGATGTCTCGGATTCAAGTCATGGTACAGATAGTTCCAAAAATTGATTTTTTAGTAGATTTATGGATTTCTGTTCGTAGGCATGAATATTTGTAATGTCTAGAGTAGCGAGAACGATTAGCTAACCACTAACTTCTACCCTAGCGTTATGTTTCCGTCCTCACTCTCTTCGAAAATGAGAAGTTTAGCAACTGAGTAAGCAATTCTTGTACAGAGTATCTTTTGCGATATCTCCTTTAGGATTCCATCTGCTCCACATCGGGTGCGGACGTAGTAATATATGTATATTGGCTAGGGTGATTCAAGATTGCGTGCCAGAAAATCAACATAATTATTGATTTGCTGAATTTATTACCCTTGTTTGGCACAAAAAATATCAAATATTGCAAAAATTATGTTGTAAAGATATTTAATTCTTTTACTTTCTTCCAACGGTGACTTTTGACAACTGAAAATGTTTAATTTATCATAATAATTACTTTTATTTATTTAAGTAAAAAATTCTTTTATTAATAATTGGAAATAAATTATTTTCTCAGAAACTGTTTCAAAAGTACAAAAATTCTAACGAATACAAACGATTTGTTTGTTTCAGTAGAAAAATACGTTTAATATTTTCCAGATTTTCAACAATGCTCACGCGACGAGTATTCAAGAGATAGGTATAAGCTTTTTAATCTACGGTCAAATTTACATTTCGGCTTATAAATACGAAACGAAAACATGCATGTTTTGAATATCTTTCTCATATTGGAACTTCTAAATAAAGGTTGCCTTGAATACGTATTTTAAAGTATCATTGTGAGTAAAGGATTTAGAATGAAATGGAGATGCAATATACTTATTTATATACCTTAAACTAGTCAATAAAAGTAAGCTTTATTTTATTGGATTCTGAAAAAATAATAAATGTATCGGCTTAAAATGACATTGATACCACTAATATGTAAAATATATGGGAATTAAAAATTAATTAAAATATAATTTATCTAAATTATTGTAAATGGTTATGGTGCAACTATTGAAATTAATTATTCATTTACTATGAGTCAATTCTCTAGCAGTGTTCATTCGTAAACTGATTTCACACTCGATTTATTTGTATTCAAAGACGTGAATGTCTGCGATATTTTTAATCCACCCAACTGACCCCTTATTTGACTATAAAAAAGGCCGGTAGAGCGAGCTACTGCTTCTTTCCTAATTCCATTTTTTTCCCTATGCTCTGAATACAGTGGTTCAGTGGCTGACTGCAAAAAGTTCTCGTAATAACAATTAATGTGCATATGCTCAAAAAGTAATTAAAAAAAGTCCAAATTGAACGAAAACGTCCTACAATGTTTCATATATAAGGCGCGTTGAAATATTTGCAGTCAATTACTCTCACATTCACGGCAATAGTTATTTGCGTAATCATTTACACTACAATTGTATGAAAAATATGTATAGTGTCATAAAATAATACACCATTTTTAAAATCGCAAAAAAAATAACGCACTACATAAAAAGCGATTGAATTAATTGAATCATTAAGACTTTAATTTCGGTAAATTAAGTTTTGAGAGAAATAGATTGAACGACAAAAAAATTATACAAATAGAAAAAACACATCAGAAACTTCGGATCATTGAGACTTTGTACACTTCCATGTATTTTGTCACCAACGACCCGGGTTTCGCCTTTCGGCATCTTCAGGCATTCGAGCACACGAATGGACTCGAACTGAGAGACAGTAAACAGGACTGTTTACTGTCTCTCAGTTCGAGTCCATTCGTGTGCTCGAATGCCTGAAGATGCCGAAAGGCGAAACCCGGGTCGTTAGTGACAAAATACATGGAAGTGTACAAAGTCTCAATGATCCGAATTTGGTATTGAAGTTCCATCAAGCACCCTCAGTCGATGTCTTAAATTACATCAGAAACTATTGTAGATTCGCGTAAGATAATACATAATAAGCTCACATCCACGATGTACAATCTACGAATTCTAGTCTCAAGACTAAGAAAATCTTTTAATATTTTGCTTCCTGGCTAATCTATATCTAATAGAATATAGATTTCCGAGCAGTATTATATTACACGGTTGTGTGGATACTTATTATCTGATTTTCAGATAGTGTTTACAGTAGCGTTACTAGCGGAATTACTCTAATACAAAGGGGTCTTTACAAATGAGATTTAAACAATATCACTCTACTTCAGCTTAGCATATTTGCTTACTGTGTGTCGCTTTACATAGTATAGAACATTTGCAACTTCTAGGCACTCCAATTAACGGACTGAATTTGAGTTTATATTGACATGAACCTATTCTGATTCGAAGTTACACCCAAATCTATTTAACCAGCAATCAAAAGTGTGATATAAATCTTAACAAACAGTCCTATATTATTATTACTGACTTCAAATCTATTTGGGCGTGATGTTTTCAAGACATTAAAACGGATTTTTTCACTATTTTAAAAGAAACAAACCATATTTCAGTGATTTTTGTATTTCTATTCCATGCAGATATTAATGATTATTTTTTTATCAACACTAATAATTGTTTTATGTCGATGGCCCAACAATGCGTTATATTGTCATCGGCAGCGTATGCGGCAGAATTTAGAGATAGATTTGGAATAAACAATGAAATTAATGAAGTATAGCATTTGTTCGTAAATATCTGTTATCTCCATTACTTTTCTTCAATTTTTCAATATGAAAATATATTGTTTTTTTTCAGATCTTCATTAAATACATTCATATCCATCAGTTTGATACTTTCAGTTTTTGAGTGACTAATGTAGAACGATAATAGTATGATAGATGGTTCCATGATTAAATAGAATAGAATAATATTTGTGTCGTATCTATTTATTTATTCATTGTATATAACTACATGACATATTTATTTAATGTATAGAAACAAAAAGATATAATACACTCTAATATGCAATGAACATGTGTTTATTGTAAACATGAACACAAATATTTGCAAATGACCTTACTGTTTATTTCATAATTACAATCCCAGGCACTTGAGTTTTTCTCTTCCAAAATTTCAAAATAACGACGATTGCTAAACACCAATATAAAATATTATTTTATTTGGATGCAAATAGTTTATTAAAAGAGAATTATAATATAGTAAATTGTTAACAGCGGGTAATTTAACATTTTTGAGATATTTTTTGATTTAGTGTATAATTTGGGGGAGGGAGGATTTGGAATATTAAATAAATTTGAATAATTTGAAAACCGGTATATGAATTTCTAAAAATTTAATAATAGTTTTATGCAGTGATTAAACATATTAAATTAAACATTGACCTTGCTGGGATTTGAACCAGGACCCACCCGATAGCTAGGGTAAAGCTCTTACCACCAGACCACAAAAGCCGACAATGTAATGTTCTGTTTAGTCCGGTTACCATCAAAGATACCGTTGTGCGACAGTTTCAACTCATTATAATTGAGCAAAAAAACTTGAGATACGACCCCCGGAGTCGTATACGAGTAAAGCGTTATTGTTAAACTTTTATGATCGTCATTGTTTTTGGAAATTAGTGAGTCGAATCTTTTCATGGTATATACATGCATGTATGTTAAAGCACCGCATAGTGTGATCGTGGAAGAGTGGCAAACTATCGGCTGGATTTCACATATTACCGAACGCCAGAAACGGCCAATAATGAAACACGCAGAAACCTTTATGTAACCTAGCTAAGGTAGAACGTAAAACCTTACGAAAATGTATAAGTAATGTACTTTTGATGTTAAAACATAAAAAATAAGTAGGGTTTGATTCCATTTCTGGCCCATCTTTGTTTTTCGTGATGGAATAACTGACAGGCTTACGCTAGAGCGGACATTCTTGGCCGAAAAAAAAACACTTTCGTGAAAATAGCTTTCAGTATTTATGTGTCACTCTGTCTTGGATTGAGAATGAATTAACGGAAATAAGCCTGCCAGTGATTTTTCTATTGTTTGATAAATTTAATACTTAAAATATTTTATTGTTGTTATTGAGGTATTTTATTTTTATTGTTGTTATTGTTGTTACTGAGAGTTTATTAACAGTAAATTTTTTTCTTGCATCTTTTTTTTTAGTAAAAGGATCTCCTATTAATTACATATTTTATAGATTTGTATTGATTTTTGAGGCACCAAATAAAAACGAAAAATCCTAAAAACCACTTCAGATGCACAATAGATGCTTCATTAGGAGTGAACATGAACCACATTGGAAGTGGAAAGTGTTGAAAAAATGTGTTTTAAATTGTATGGAGCTTTTGGAAATATGTTAATTTATGTTGCTATTTAAAGTAAACTATATTAATTGAAACAAAATTTAATATATTTATACATAAAATACAATTATTGGAACTTATATTGACAACAGAATATGGGATAACAGAAATCTTTCGCGATATTTTCCATACTACATAAACTTATTGCTGTAGTTTTTGTTGAGCGGTTGTCCAAGTATTGTAATATTTTTTAATATAGCAGGCAAAAAGCTTCGGCCAGGCCTGTGAGCTTTTATTATGTGGACGCACGAAAAGCGACATTATAATGAAAGAGGGATGATTGCTAGGAAGGTAGGGGCTTAGCAGGACAGCCTGACTGCCCAGAGTCTTAACACGATCAATACCGCGAAAAGTAAATTTATATCGCTCGGTTTTTATTTCACACGATATTTTTCTTGCACTCAGAAATTTATGTCTTGGTCATTAATCTATTTATCTGTATTAATAACAGGTGCCGTTGAAATGTTATTGATTGATGTTAAAAACATTTTTTAAATACAATCTGTTTATTACATAAACGGTGTTTTTTTCAATTGAGCAAAATGCCATCGATATATAACGTTTATTATTACATAATAAACGTTATTTTGTTTTGCTGTGTTATGTTTTGTAAGAGTACTAAATTATGTACAAAAAGTATCGTTTTTATTTTCAATATTTAACGTCTTTTTCAGTTATTTGTTTTTAAAGAATTAAATCAAATAGGTTCAAAAATGAAAAAGTATGTAGCGAACAACGTTTATCACTAAGTTAAAAATTTTATTAAATTATCAGGACAGGTGTTGCGCATAAAGAGCATTTTTAACTGTATAAACATAAGTTTTTATCGGTATTTTCTGGCTAAAATTTGAATCACACCTAATGATGTTATAAAGGAATGAAATCTTATCGGGTGTTGGTGGGTAAAGCGTTAAGCTCTCTTGTGACTGCTGTACCTTCTTGTCCAGAGATGTTAATAAAATTACAAGATAAATATCATAGTTTGTATAGTGTAAAACGTTTAGTCCCTGGTTAAATAAGGTGCGTGTGAATAAATATGTGAATTGATTATTAAGTTGAAATTTAAGGTGTTGTAGTTAAACATAATCATGAGCCAGGGAGCATTAGTCAATGCCACAGGTGGGCAACTCATTAAAAATTATTTATTCCATTTGTGGAACAGCTACTTTTAGATCTTTATAATAATAGATGTGATCATTTCAATTTACAGTTACAAAATTGACAAAAATGTTATTTTATTCCACGTTTCGTCTAAGCCGTCTAAGGGCTTTATGCCAAGTTTCACCCTACCATTATAAAGAAGAAAAAATAGGATTTGAAATATTCAACTTTTAATACGCACACCTCTATTTAAAATTCAATAAAGTTTGTGAGTTTTGAAAAAAAGATTCGATTTTACATCCTTGATTGTATACGCAGAAACCCCTCAATTATATGGAATCTTTTTTTATATTGCGAAGGGTTAAAAGTAATCCGAGGCATTAGAGGTCGCTTGCATGATACTTACGTCTATTTCCTTCCCGAAAGGGTAAAAAGGTCGTGGTTATGTTTGTTTATGCAATCTTTAACATAAAAAATAACAGTCTTAATATAAAACAGTAAAAATAAAGTCTTACTTTGGTAATGTGTCTCTTCTGTGATTCTTAATATTTTCTGTTTTTCATATGTTTATATTTCATTGTCGTTCTGGTAAACATGTTGGAAATACTAGTGTAGAGTATATTAATTACATAAAATAATACAATGGTTAAAATATCACAATTATATTTTTTGACGAAGGTGTTGAAAGAATAACTGAATTTGTGTTTTCCTTGGCAATAGGGTTTGAGGAAACGGAAAATATCTGTATGCATAATTTAATCACGATTTTTTCAACAAAAAAGTACAATTAAGTACAAAGTAAAATTCCTGACGTCGATATTACTAAATATACTACAGTGACGTACGTAGTGGTATTTGGCGATCGAATTAGAAAATAATATCCGAATCACGACATGAATGGTTGTCGTTATTTTTTAAAAAAATCTGTCTAATAAGCCTTACCAGAAATTTTAAAAATAAAGAATCACTAATCAGAATATTTATGGTTCTCTGTGCTCTTGTCTGCTTGTATTACGAATATACTTTGTTGTCTTTAAGCTCAGTCCTTATGAAAAACATTCATATCAATTTTATAAAAATTAATCGTTTTTCGTATCTAGGGAATGGGTGAATGTTTCTAATCCAGTTGATTTTATTATGAAATTCGATATTGTGAAACCAGCTCTGATTTTGAATAAAAAAATATATAAAGTGTAGATTTTGACAACTTCTTATTTAACAGTATATCGTCTATAATGTGATTGAATTAAATGACTATAAGAAATATCTCTTTTAAGGTGTTAACTGTCAATTCTTAGTGGAAAGACATTATATTTTAAAAAATAAAACACAATTCATTTGTACTACTTCCACATATTTATAATGATCAGGACCGGTTTCGCTCATCACAAGCATTATCAACTGATAAAAATACAAACATAACAGGCTTATTTATATAAAATTGAGTGTAAAAATGAAGATATATAAAACTGATGGTTCATGAACTGAGACAAGATAATACTGATTAATAAACAAATTTTACATAAATTTTTGCCCAATTCAAATATATTGAATGAGCAAACCGTCTTTGCATCTTCTCCTTTGTTATATCCGATTCATTAATTTGTATTATACCTGTAAGGTTATTTTTAACTTGTAAGAATTGATTCTGTCTCTGTAATTTTTGTTTTTCAGATATTAAAAATTTAATGGATACTCATAGCTGCTCTGCTTTCTCCACTTAAGATGGCTGTTTATTATTCATATTAATTACATACTTAATATTTGATTATTTTTAAATGGTTCACTAATTTTTTCTTATAATTTTCCTGATTCATTATTGTATATTACATTAGTAACGTCATTAAAAATTTTGTTCAGCTAAATGGACTTTCAATGTAGCTATATTTGTGATTTCAGATTAGTATTTAATGATTTGCAAGAGGTCAATAACATTTCAATTGTAGACTCTTTCATTTGATTTATGTATAATTTGTTTGTTAATCAGTATTTTCTTGTCTCAGTTCATGAACCATCAGTTTTATATACCTTCATTTTTACACTCAATTGTATATAAATAAGCGTGTTATGTTTGTATTTTTATCAGTTGATAATGCTCGTGATGACCGAAACCGGTCCTGATCATTATATATATGTGGAAGTAGTACAAATGAATTGTGTTTTATTTTTTAAAATATAAGAAACATATTAACTATTTTAGAAACTTACAGCGTTAAGATTAGTACAAATTAATCATCCAATGTTTTGAATGTTTAACAGTTGCAATTTTCAAGGTTAAATAAAAATGAGGGCAAAATATCTAGAATATGTACAAATCGCGTAACACTAAAAAAGTATGATAACTTACAGTCTCCTGTACGACATGATTTAAATTGACACAAGGTATATTCAGAAATGCGATAATATAAATATCGATGTTTTTTGATTACTTATTAAAAAGTTTTTTTGAATAATACATTTATGTAAAAGTTTGAGGCGAAAACAAACTTTGAGAACAAAAAAAATATGTCTGTTTTAAATCTGAAAGCCAATGCAAAACGTCTTTAAAATTGCAAAGTTTTTCATTATCAAAGACAAAAAGTTTTAAACGAATTTTAATGCGGATAGTCTTCATTTTTTCTGAAGGAACTTTCTACCTTTGTTGAGTTTTCAAGATTACTTTAAGTTTCTCAAAATAGCAAACCATCTCAAAAGCTGACTTATTTGGTGGTATATTTTTTGTTGAAAAGTTTTACTTTAGCGATTAGATTATTATTGGTTTAAATGCAATTTTTATTTGTAAAACATAATTGAATTAAATAAATTTGAAATACCTACTATTGCAAGTTATGTTGTCTTAATGATCATCATAGGTCTAAATGGATTTCAGTTAATTATTTGAGGTGGCAGTGAAACTCGATAAACGTTCATTAATCATTTACTATTGTAATTTTTTATGATGAAATTTAAAAAAGATAAAGTAAATACTTTTATTTAAAAGCTGAAATATATTTATTAACTCCTTAAATTAAAAACATAATATTGTTTCTCATCCTTTCATTCCTGAAACTCAGGATCAATATTAAGAATAAAATGCTTTTAAGGATTTTAATATTTTCCAAGAAAGCCAGGCTACTTATTTTTAAGTCTTCACTATTTACGATATTAAATGCTTTTACGCAAATGTTTTATTGAAATCATAGGGACGGTTGACTTTCATCTCTTAATTGTATCACACTTGGCTCTTCACCCACCCCTCCCTCACAGGTAACAAGTAATTTTAGTAGTACATATTTCCCTCCGCGACCTCCGCGGCAAAGCTCCCATACATTTTATTTACGATACTTAAATATTCATGTAAGTGGAGGCGATACCTAAGATGTAGATATTGTTTACTTTATGTTGAGCCTAAAGATTTTTCTCAAACAAATGAAACATATGTGGTTAGTTAGGTATACAACGATTGAAATAATAATACTACTGATTTTTGATTTTGGAACCCAAACCATACTTAACCATAGCCAACGAAGTTAACGACTGCACTACGTAGCCGAAATATAATAAATATAATTTAAATTAACATATATTTCACTGAAATACTGTCAAAGTATTTAGTTACCTAGTGAGTTGAATATTAATGCTATGTTTTATTGTCTTCACATTAAAATATAATATTGGAAAATATTCAACATAAAAAAGTTATGAAATTATGTGAACAAACATATTTTTCGCTGGAATATTGTTATTAGAGAAGAAACGTTATGATATTTGATCGATCAGTTGAATATTATAACACATATCATAAAATAATACAATAGTTTTAACATATTATCTCAATAAAAAAATAGGGTGTAGTAAGCTCGGAGTATTTGCTGGCACATTATTTAATTGCTTTTGCTCTAAAATTTCTCAAGTGCATTGTTATACAAAAGAGTGCAGGAATAATCTGATCGTTGAAATGGAACTATTCCAAATTGAAAAACGTATCGACACACGAAATCGCAAAAATCTGCATTCATATCATTTTCACGGATAGGAAGAATAAAATTCCAACATTAAAATGCATTCCCACGTCTCTGCATAAAATTTAAATCCATATCCGTTTGGATAAAATTCTCAATGATATCATTTATTCGAATAAACAGACTGGTATTTAAAAGAAGAAATACCGTGAGGGAAAATTGAATAAACTCACTTTTCTTTCGCTTGCTAAAACCGCATTCCTTTTCATTTTATATATGATAATAATGAATTCAAATTATTGCAACTGGTAATGAATCTCATTAAATTTAGTTTTAAAATGCACCGTTAAAAAATCCCTCACGAATTCCTCCGTTTTCTGAGAAATCTTTGAAATTCCAGTCCTATTAAAATACCTTCATAATCCAGAATTTGTCTTCGCAAAACATGTAAAAATGTCTTAAAAAAGGGAGGGTTGACAGCAAACTGTCTGCATTTTAAAACATGTAAATTGAGAAAAAGTATTAAGAGAAGACTACTTCATTAGTCTTAGTTTGAACATTTTACATTTAGAGTTAGGTTTTTTGTAATAATATCAACTTTTGCATAGACTGTCAACTAACACTATCAACTGAGAGATCATTTAACATTGCTTAAATTAATATAATGATGCGATCGGGAAATAAAAGAGAAAAATCCGTTTCCATTTCAAACACATGTGGAGAAAATTTTACTTCTTATAGAGATTTTAATACGTGATTTACTATGAATCTTGAATATTTTACTTTGGATTATTGAAAGAAAAATTAGGTATTATCCTCCTCAAATTAATACGGCAAAACTTCTACATAATGGACAAATACGGGGGAGGGAGTATCCGTTAAAACCAAAACTCCGTTAAATAATTAAGTAAATTTTCTTTTTCCGCATTTTCATTTATTGAAATAAACGACAAAATACATTTATATACAAAGAAACGTCCCGCAAATGGTCGGCCGACACGCGGCTAAAATGTCGGAGCTGTCTGATTATATGTTTATCATACGCAGAACATTCGTGAAGTCCTATGGCTCATGGCTTGAAGCATGTAAAGCAATAGTAGGATGATGTAACAATTTTTAAATTTTCCGTTAACCGTTGTATCGAGGTCAATAAAAATTGTTCATTTCACACCATGATTAGTAAATAAAAGACTCCATTTACAGACAATTCTTTAAGGGCTATTAATAATTACACTTTGTGCTAGATAGTATTCACTTGGTAAACTTGAACTTTTATATCGATAGTTTGCATATTGGATTAGATAGTATTAACTTTATAGACTCAAACTTTTATTTTAATCACTTTTAAGGTGTTAACTGTCAATTCTTGGTGGAAAGACATTATATTTTAAAAAATAAAACACAATTCATTTGTACTACTTCCACATATTTATAATGATCAGGACCGGTTTCGCTCATCACGAGCATTATCAACTGATAAAAATACAAACATAACAGGCTTATTTATATAAAATTGAGTGTAAAAATGAAGGTATATAAAACTGATGGTTCATGAACTGAGACAAGAAAATACTGATTAGCAAACAAATTATACATAAATTAATTGAAAGAGTCTACAATTAAAATGTTATGGACCTCTTGCAAATCATTAAATACTATTCTGAAATCACAAATATAGCTACATTAAAAATCCATTTAGCTGAAAAAATTTTTTAATGACGGTACTAATGTAATATACAATAATGAATCAGGAAAATTATAAGAAAAAAATAGTGAACCATTTAAAAATAATCAAATATTAAGTATGTAATTAATATAAATAATAAACAGCCATCTTAAGTGGAGAAAGCAGAGCAGCTATGAGTATCCATTAAATTTTTAATATCTGAAAAACAAAAATTACAGAGACAGAATCAATTCTTACAAGTTAAAATAACCTTACAGGTATAATACAAATTAATGAATCGGATATAACAAAGGAGAAGATGCAAAGAAGGTTTGCTCATTCAATAAATTTGAATTGTACAACATTTGAATTTAATTGTTTCCCCTTAGCCACGGATTCTTTTAACAAAGTGAGTTAAGTTGTAGTAGGTTATGTTAGGGTTGGTCTGGTTTGGTTTGTGTAATGTATTCTAATGCGTGAAGCAAAGACAATATAGGCGGCCTAATATATGGTAGAAGAATAAGTGACATTTGATTACAGCTTCGTCCAACTATTGATTTCAAAGTGTGAGTATTTTTATTGAGTAAAAACTGTTTTATCTATGTGAAAATATTTTTTCGTAAGTGTAATATTTTTATGAAAGTGAATATGATTGTAAGTCATTCATCAATCAATATTTACAGAAGATATTTTACTCTGCATGATTAAAATATCGTCATTAATGAATGGTGTCTGTGAAGAATTTATTAGTGAAAAATATGTTTAGGTAGGCCTTAGATGATGAAGATTATCGTTTTTTGGTGTATTTGTTGTGCGGTTTGTGTAGCAGAATTCAATTCACATTATTTAAAATAATTGAAATAAAAAGTTCAGCCTTCAATATAAAGTTAAAATTGATAACTTCGTTTTGTAATCAATGAATTTTGGGTTCGATCTTCATTATATGTGATTGATTTATTTAACACATAAGAACGAATAATTAAAAAAACAGATATCACGGTTTCTGCATGTAAGTACTAGAGAGATTTCGTTTGGTAACAATTACGATAGGATATTTAATGATCACGTATTCAAGTAAATTATAAAGAAACGTTTCCCGCAGCGTCACAATAACATGATCCAAATCCAATATCCTTAAGTCTTTAAGTTTTTTTTTCATGGTACGCCCAAGTAGGAAACTTGGAAAGTCATTTCACAGTCTGCGATTCATCGAACAAAAACTTTCAAAGGGGCTTTTTTGAAGAGGTCCAACGCCCGAAAACGAAAATTTACTTTCCAGGCATCCGAATTTTTTTGATTGAACTTGAATATAATTTAAAAAGCAATTATTTTTCTTCTTTAACATTTTCTCGGGAATACGAAACCAGCTGACGAAACGCTTGCTGACGACATACCGAAATGCTTCGGAATTGGAAAATAATCATATAAATACACTACGTACAATGTACGTAGGTATAAAAACGAAATCATTTTACCCTTAAATCTTTGAAGGGTCTCTTATAATAATAAGCAATACTTTTAAAATCGATAAAGTATAATTATTTGCATATATTCGCTCCCAATATACTTTCATTTATTTTCAAACGAAACAAAAAAAACATTATTTTTTTATTGTTTAACATTTTTTTCTATATACCTACAATTTAAATCTGCGGTCATCAACCTTTGGTCATTGAGAGAATTTTGGTGGTCCGCGGAGTTGAGGCAGTAACGTTATGGGAGCCAAAAATCCATCATCAACAAATATCACTACAATTAATGTGTTTTACTTGCACACGTTTAATTATAATTTCATAAGAGAAAACACAACTTTAATCATCATTATTATTTACTTTTAAGGTGTTAACTGTCAATTCTTGGTGGAAAGACATTATATTTTAAAAAATAAAACAAAATTTGTTTGTACTACTTCCACATATTTATAATGATCGGGACCGGTTTCGCTCATTACGAGCATTATCAACTGATCTTGCTCTCAGTTGATAATGCTCGTGATGAGCGAAACCGGTCCTGATCATTATAAATATGTGGAAGTAGTACAAACGAATTGTGTTTTATTTTTTAAAACATCATTATTATAAATATTGTGGAAAGGTTGGCGACCGCTCATTTAATTGGGGGATTTTTTTTGAGTTACATATTTCATATCAATAGCAAAGTAATAAACTTGAACTGTAACTTTTTTTCCATGTCCTCTCCCAACGTAGAGCATATGGTTTCCTAATGGAGGTATCTCAACAGAATTTTTCTGTGAGAACTACTTGTTACTCAGTTTCTCAACCTCTCTTTTTTTGAACAGATTAGGGATAGACGGATAGGGCAAGGATAGAACTAGTCGTTAGCTAATCACTCTCGCTACACCCCGTGAGGATCGGATGAGTGGAAAGAAGTTTTTTAGACATCAAAAGACTACGAACAGAAATTCATAAATCGATTGCAAGATCAATTTATGAAAACAGTCCACACCGGGAATTGAACCCGAGACATCCGTAACCATAACCAACGACGCTACCAACTACGCCACAGACGCCGACTTTATTTTAACATAGCATCTATGCTAAAAAATAATAAAAAATCATCAATTTATTTTGAATAAGCGCAATATTGTTGCCGATTTATTCTAAGAAATCATAATTGTTATGTTCTTGCAAGTAAAAGAACAAAGCTTTTATTTTTCCACGCATACTTTTTTCGCACTATAGTTCCGAATCTCCCATGAAAAAAGAGAATCCGGTGTATAGCTTTTTAAGTGAGTGAAGTGGAATTGAGAAGTATTAATATAAGCGCTAGATTAATAGCAAACGACGATGATGATGATGATGAATTCTACCCGACGAAATCCACCACTTCGCTTTTATTCCAGCTCGGGAATTTTATTTATCGTAAAATTAAGATGCAAATTTTTCAAATTAAAAAGAAAACCAGCACGAGGGAGCCGCGGACGGGAAACGTGAAAAATGGGTCGGCGCGACCGCAAACAAAGGCAGGTTTCACCAGATATTAAGGAAAAACATAATTGTTTACTTCAACAATTAACGTCGGGTTTACGAGTTGGAAAATTTTCCGTCTTTAAAGTAAGTTAAAACTGCCATTTTCGTGCGAAACCATATTCCCGGATCCCGTTGCGTACGGTTGCTTGAAGAAGTGATGTCAAACTGGTGGCTCTCGGCCGCCGGGTAGCCAACAAGGCTATTCGATGGCACCCGCGATCAACATTTGAAAAGTACGAAACTGACAAAAATTATCTGCAAAATTTGAAATATGACCGCCATCTTCTAACATTTCTTCTGTCCGCGCATGCGTATGCAGCAGTATAGCTGTTATCAGTAATCAGTGTTTCCATATTAGCTATGTTGTAGATAAATATACTAAAAAAACTTTGTCGCTAAAAATATTTGACAATTATAGCAAAATTCCCTAAAAGATACATATTATTTATCACAAAACTAAATATATCTATTATCATTCTGTATGCAGTATTCAAATGTCATTAATAATTTTTTTTTTTTTTTTCTACCTCTTCTTTCCTACTGAAACTATTATGTGGAGTCCGCGAAGCGGGCTCCTAGTTTCCTAGCTAAAGTTAGTGCTAGGGTGGGTACAGACTAAGTCTTTATATCCCTTTCCCGCATGTAAGCTAGCTACGTAATGCTGTCTAAAAGATTCTGTCAGCTGAAAGCTTTGTGTGGGGAAAACATTTAAGAAAAAACCCCATACGAGAATGATTGTCTTTGAATCATTAACAAAAGGTTCAATTCATAACCAGAATTGCTCGTAATGTTGGCGTAAGTTTGAAGAACTTACTTAGCTTATATTAAGACTTGCCCAGTCCCTACTAAAATGTGCGAGCCTGGCTCGTTACTTTAAGATTATCTCTTAGGGCGACTTATTGAAGACCGGCGTGGCCGTCGGCCTCTTCCGCATCCACCTCCGCTATAGAAGAATTTCCTGTGAGAGAGGGGGAGGGGAGCATAAGAGAGTTGGACATCGTCTTGACGAGGTTCTTGGAGGCTTTGAGTTGAGTCTTAAATTTTTTTGAATTTTCTCAGCTTTGAGAGTTGGAGCGAGGTGAGGCCCCTGCTTCAAACTCTGCATGAAGCTGGCGCGGTGTAGACTTAGGGTCTCTAGAACGTCGGGGCCTTTGTACCAAGCACGCAGATACCGCGTGTTGGAATTTTCCTCAGGCCTGCGATTATGCGCAGGCATTTATTCTCGACCCTCTGGAGGAGAAGGAGATTGCTGTTCGATATGTTTACAGACCATATGGGGGATGCGTACAGCATGGTCGGTTTGATGACCATGTTGTAGAGTGCCTTTTTGTTTTCTACGCTGAGGTAGCTTCTGGCGTTGAAGATCGGGTACAACGCACCGATCGCAACGTGGGCTTTGCGTCTTGCTTCGGCAATGTGAGCAGACCAAGTGAGGGAGCGGTCCAAGTATACCCCGAGGTATTTGACCTTTTGGCTGAAAGAGCAGGGAATATCACATACGGTGATTTTCCCTTTGTAAGATTTGTTTGCGGTCTTGCGAGTGAAGAGGATCGCCTCTGTCTTCGCGCCGTTGACCTTAAGTCTCCAGCGGCTGAAGAAGTCAGTCAGCTGGGCCGTGCCAGCCTCAAGGCGACGTAGCGCTACGTCTCGGTCCTTGTGGGTGGATGTGATTGCTGTGTCGTCTGCATAGAGAGCGACAGAGCAGTTTTTGGGGTTCGGGAGATCATATATGAAATGATTAAAAAGCCTAGGTCCCAGGAGGCTACCCTGGGGTACCCCAGCGGAGGCTGTGCGGAGAGAGGATTTCTCCTTCTTGACCGCTGCGTAGAGGGTTCGATCTTTCAGGTAGTCCTGAATGATCTTGGTTAGGTAGAGGGGGGTGTTGGTCGCGACGAGCTTGTGTACAAGGCCGTCGTGCCAGACTGTGTCGAAGGCCTTTTCCAGGTCGAGCAGAACCATTCCGGTGGATCTGCCCCTGTAAAAGTCTTCGGTGATCTGGCCCGTGATGCGGGCCAGCTGATGGTTGGTGGAGAGGCCCTTCCTGAACCCGTATTGGGTTGCAGGGAGGATTTGGTTGTGGGAGGGGAGAAAGCGTTCGAGAATCACTTTCTCAAGCAGTTTGCTCAGGCAATCGAGCAGACTGATTGGTCTGTAGTTGACAGCTAGCGAGTGGTCTTTCTTGGGTTTCGGGATCGCGATGACGTGAGCCGTTTTCCACGTTACTGGAAAGTAGCCACGTATGAGGCATGCGGTGTATATTTTCGCTATAAAGATGATTCCCTTTTGAGGGAGTCGCTTCAATATAGCGTTATTGATGTTATCCCTTCCGGGCGCTTTTTTGGTGACGAGTGATTTTATAAGTTTTTCGATCTCGACCGGTTCAACGATTTTAACATCATCCGGGATGATGTTTGCGCGGCAAGTGACTCTATTGATTTTTGGACGAGCGCCTTCGTGGCGGGGTCCGTATCCGACTGAATCTCTGTGTTCTTGACGAATGCATCGGCGAGTGCATTTGCTTTTTCGAGATCGGAGTAAACAAACTTGTCGCAGGCCGGGTCAGGCCTGAGAGGTTTGATAGTGCTCGAAGACGTTTTTATGCGCCTTGCGAGTGCCCAGAGCGAGTTTCTGGGGTCGTCCGTGTAGATCCGGCAGCTAGTGAGAGTGTCCTCCCACAGGCCGCTTTTGTGAAATTTAGTTTCAATTTTGATTCTATTTGTGAGGGTGTTAATCTCACGTTTGACGAAGTGATCATCGCGGGAAGTTTTGTTCCATTCTTTACGCAGTCTATTACGCTTCAGAATGAGGTCTTGGATATTGTCCGAAAGCTCGGCGCGCGCGGTCGAGGGCTTTACTTTGGGGACAAATCGGCGACGGGCCGTTAGGATTGTTTCAGTCAGCTCGACAGCTGCTGAGTCTATTTCTGCCTCCGTTTGCAGAGTTTTAGCCGTGAGGTGAATGTTTTGCGTAATGTACCTCTTGAAGAGAGGCCATTTCGCTTTCGCGTAGTCGAACTGCGGAGTTCGATCTTTTTCGTACGCGCCTCCTATCTCGAAGTAGACAGGGAGGTGGTCCGAATGAAGTCCGTTGAGTACTCTCGGTTTGCCGACGGACGGAGAGTTTTGAGCGATCACTAGGTCAATGAAAGACGGAAGACACTTGCTTTGGAAATGTGTCGGCTCGTCCGTGTGAAGTATGGTAAAGTCCGATTTTTCAGAGTGCTTGAGGAGCGCTTTACCGCGGGGATTTGCTCTAGAGCAATTCCATACGCTGTGCTTGGCGTTCTATGGCAGTGGACTCAAACTCGGTTAGAGGAGAGGTCGGGAGGTGCGCGTGTTTGAGATCGCGGTGGACTAGAATCATGACGCCTCCACCCCTCGCGGGAGGGGTGGAGGCGTCCGAGGGTGGAGGGTTTCCGAGCTTTATCGCGAAGCGAAAAAGCGAGCTGGCAGGAGATACCTCTGAAATTTCGCGAAGCGAAATTTCAGACAACGTTACTCGGTGAGAGCTCAAACGGTAATGTGCTCATTAATAATTTGTTCTCTTAAGATTTATATCAGCCGATATGTAAGAAAAATGTCTTCTTCGTGATTTTAAGGTCCAAAAACGGCTTAATAGTTAAGGTGCCTTTTTTCTCTTAAAAGGTTACACATCACTGGCTTAAAGTGTCGACTTTGGGTAACATTGTTTTGGTCGCAATGGTGTCTTATAAACTTTCTTACATTACGTTTAAATTTGTGTATATTTTTTATGAAATTTCTTTACACCTCAAAGAATGTATATTTTATCAATATTTTCAGACGTCCGTTAAGAGTAGCATAAGTATATTTCGCTTTCATCACAGTGCATAAAGTCCCATTTTTCAAATGTATATTAATAACTAAAAATGTGAAAAAATATTTATATATAAAATTACGACATATACAGTTAACAGTTTGAGAGACACCCGATTGTTTACACCAGCTAGAAAAAAACATCGAGTGTGCGAGTTGTTATCCCTATAGTGAGAGTAAATTTTTTATTATAATAAATATTTTCAATGTCTTCAAATTTTGCACTATAGAAATAAATTTTGTGTGCTATCGTAAACATTCACATGTGATATTAAATTTTATAATGAAAAAGCAATGAATCGTCAATATTCCACAAGTATTTAAATAAAGCAACCTGATTTTTTGAGGTAATCATTTGATAACTTTAGATAGATTATACAATTGAAAATGGTCACTTGTTGAGGGAAATTTTTACATAAATCATATATTGTATAAAATGTTTTTCTGTCCAGGATAAAAATAAACACTAATATATAATAAAACTCTTATAGGGATCGGGCAAGAAAATGTAAATGCTTAAAGATTAATATTACATGACCATTTTGGTAATTGAACACGCACAATCAGTATTCGTAAGGTGACATACTTATTTTTCCATCAGAATTTTTATTTAAGCTAAATAAATAAGAGTAACCAAGAGCCCAATTCGAAGGCTTCATATAGTTTGTGGTAGTCGATTACCTATAATTTTTAATTTAATCCCCATATACATGGACATTTTTAGTGATCCACTTGATGTCTTGTATTTCCACATTGATTCCATTCTTTAATAATAGATTTATACTATTTATATGATTCACGTTGAAGGTTGGCAATTGTTGGTGGAAAGGTATTATATTTTAAAAATAAAACACAATTTGTTTGTATTACATCCACAATATGCGCATAATGATCATGGCCAGTTTCAGTTGATAATGCTCGCAATGATCGAAAACGGTTCTAAAGTAGTACAAAAAATCTGGTTTTTTATCTCGTTCATAAAATATGTATTTTTATGTGCCGGTGATCACTGTTTTTATTTTATTGTGTGTATATTTTAAATATTAAGTCTCCGTAATAATATGTTGTAATGTTTTCGCCATGGAAAATTAACTTTTTTATTTCAAGATTTAAAATAACAATATATATTATATTTGAAACATGTATAATTGATATAACCAGCAGATTTAAATAAAAGGCAGTGCTGTTTTAATTCAATTAAAATAACACTCTAAAATTAAAACTCAGAAACGCTATTTTCAGCAGTACAGAGTGTCATTTAAAGACGTCTATGACCCCAGCACTGTGAAAGTTGTGCAGCTTAATTCGTACATTTCCTTTACAAAGTGTTTCAGTTTGGAGTAGAGTGCAAAGGACTGAAAAGTGAGCAGAGCATTTATCTTCACTCCAGAAGACAACTCGATGACACTTGTTTCTTCAATTGTATCAAAATCACTTTGCTTCACATTTAGAACTGTAAATAGAAATTTTTTGGAAGGGAGTACGTCCAATTCACGACCGTAAGGATAAAATTTATTTCTTTATGTATAAAAAGTGAAACCTTGATATAACGGATAAAAAATGATAAATGTGAAACGTAGTTAAAATCATTTTTTAAATTTATGAAATCAGTACAAAAATGAGCTTTTATTAAATATAATGCTTTTCCACAAAGAATAAATGACAGTAAACACCTTAAAATAGATTAATTTTATGCACGTTTACAACCAAGATTTTTTCCACATAAAAAAATTTCTGATCACAGAGCTGCAGTAGTTTTGACGCGTGCTGGCTGCTAATTTCACGTCCGTCAAGCCACGCTCGGTCATGTGTGTTTTTTTTATTAATATTTTATTACATAATACACAGTAGGCCACGTGGACTTGATCTCAACCAATTTGATGAATTTGCAACGTCATATAGGGAGCGGGATATTCTCGATTCCTCTTTAGATTCAAGGCGTAGTAGATTAAACTCTAGCGCTACGGTGGATTCTCAGTATACAGATACACAGGATACTTAATATCGCTTAAACTAAGTGGCTGTGTAAATCACATTTTATTTTTTTTCACTCCATTTTTTCCTTTCTTAATCACAATACTGCGTGGTTAAAAGATCGGCCCCGTGCAACTCTGCATCAGATCAAGAACATGAGGAGTAAATTCAAATCTTTTATTGATCGTTATTGTGTTATGGAAGGCGGCCGTGAAACAGCGGTTACATACACATAACGGGTGGAGGTGGCGCAACCAATTCGTGTAATTAATTTATGAAAACCTCAATGGCTTTGCACAGGAATGTATTGTATACTCTATTTTATCAATGAAAAGAGTCTTTGGGAATATACAATTATAAAGCGGACTTTCGACTACGTCCATGTTAGTCCATTGTATCAAGGTTTTACTGAATTTTATTTATATGTAAAAACTTTGAGTCAATAGTTTAGACAATTACTACTTAATCACTTTAATTTGAAATGAATAGCCATTGTTCTAAAATTTTCGATCGAATGCATAAAATTAAAGCAAATATTCATGCTTCGGTAGTAAATCTAAGAATGGAAATATCTTTTGAAAGAAATTCGGGGAATCGAACCCTTTACCACACAACAACAACCCAACCTTTGCATGACGCGTTATCATTCGCCTTAGGAGATCGGCATTGTATTCTATGTGAATAATTGGATTCTCTTATCCTCAACAAAACATCTGTATAAATGATAAATTATTCATAAAAAAACTTTGAGGGTTATGACCCTCCAATTTCGCACGCATCTGCTTGACAAAGATATATTAATATGAAGACGAAACTATGACAAAGATATCTTACTCCGAGACACTTCAAATAATGTACCCTAACAAAAGAAAAGTTTGTTAGATACATACCTATTTGAATTATGTACAATAATATGTCATCATAATATTACAATGTACAATATATTACGTTGAAAGTAATATTACATAATACTGATTTAAAATACTCAAATATAATATATTCTACTTAATCAGCGACATCTATTGATGCGAAAAAATGTTAAATGATTTATTTATAAACAATCGTTTTATTGATAAAATCTATCTAACTGAAGGATCTCATTTGATGCGTTCAACTTATAATATTTCGATGCGTACAGACGCATTGAATTCAGTGAAACTATGTTAAAAATAAAACCTTTTATTCATATTTTTTTAACTTGATTATAAATCAACGATAAAAAATAAACTAATTTTTTCATAAACTCTGTCAAAACAAATATTCCATTTATATAATGTTTATTCATATGTTTTTAACTTGATTATTAATCAGCGGTAAAAATTCTATTTATATAATGAAAATACAAATCAATTAAGTAATTGATATTTTAAATCATTCGTTTGATGGAGCGCTAATGTTAAAATTAAATTGTAAATATCATTTGAATTTTACATACAATTTACATTTATCACGTATATTCATTAAACAAGTCTTAAGTGTGATGCTTTTCATACAAAAATACAAAAATCTTGTTGAATTCAAGAAATCGTGTTGTTTGATAGTTAAATAAAATTATATCAACTTCACAATATTAAAATTACAAACATGACACTTAAAGAGTATTTGGTTTCACAAAAACGTTACCAAAGAATGGTATTCTTCTTAAGTTTTTGTCTAACTCTTTCACAGGGATGATATTAGTGATATGGAAAATGTATGTTTGTAATCGAGACCATTGTAAAGCGAGTTTCTGCGATAATTATTCAATGATTAACTGAGGGTCTGATTCACCCAGGGGTTTCAATACGTCATCATCGAAGTATGAGATTCGTATTGATTTAGGTGCATCCCTTAAACTGATGTCACCTTATTTAAATGTTTGAAATCAAAATTGAAATTTGAGTACTGTCAACACTTTCCCTCAAAATTCGAAAATGGTTTTAATGGCCTTGCTGGCATTGATCAAGTTTTGATAAAAGAAAAACAGCATACATATCTGATGTGGCCTTCGTCAGTTTCAGGGTTGGACATGTTACCCTGCAAAATAAAATAAAATTTACTGTACAAAAAATAATGTAAAACAAAAGGCCCAGAAAAAAAATTAACAAAGATGTTTCCTTCACCGTGACTGGACACAAACATGGATTCCTAAAATGAGAGATTTCTTTTTGGTCTCCCTATTATAATATTATTGTATTATATTTTATAATAAAAAAAATAGGAACTCATTGTATTAATTAAATTATGTCAACTCATTAAAATTACCGGTGAAATTTTAAATTATATGTCGCTATGCATTCCTCTAGTTAAAGTATCGGCAACCTTTTGGTTCAAAGATTCAAATATGGATTTAAAAGTGAATTAGATAACTTGAAACATACATATTATAGGGTACGATTAATAGTGTATTGCTGGCAGTGCTGGTACGGTATATTTTTTAAGAGGATATGGTTTCCAAATATAGTATGTAATTAGCAATTCAACGTAGTTGTCCTGTGATGTTCTTCATGTTTGTTTTGCAACCAGTGATCGCCGAATATTTTTTTCATCGAGGAATAATTTAAGGCTCTTCAACAATGACAAGTAAATGAGTATCAAGATGAAGTTTTAATGCGTTTTGCTTTAGCTATCGCATTTTGATGTGTATGAGAAGGCCTAGATATTCTCTATCCATTTCAGTTGAAATCAAAGATGGCCAACCGTTCTTGTCAAAATACCATTATTAATAATATTAATTTCTACTTCCTTAACTTCGTCAGTACACAAAGACCTTTGTTTACACCATTAATTTTTTATTGAATCAGATGATGACATTGAAAACGCTTGAAAAAAATTAGTATAATTTTATAAATAATGTATATTTAAGATTATTTTATTTAGTTCAGCTGGTGTAAGATTATTATCGAGCGCAAATAGAAAAGATATTTATCTTAAATCTTTTCTACATAATATTTATTTTTAAAATATTAACTACTCGAAAAAATATTTATGTCTATGAATTTTAACATTCAATATTATTATGGTAATACCATACGTAGCTGTTAAAAGAACCACAGGTTTCCGACCTCTGTGTTAGTTAGTATTTGCGTTTGATGTCCTATGTAGTATTAATATCCCTTATGGGAACTAATAATTTAGTCAACGCGCGAATGCGTCGATTGTTGTCCAATTCAGCAAACAAATAATGTTTGCCCAACATTTTGTGTAAAGTGGTTTCTACTTTGTGATTAACTAAATAAATAAATCGATTGCAGAGCTGTTTTGCCCACAGTCATTGCGTTTTTTTATTATATGTATACCTAGATAATGAAATTCATGTTATTAATAATAAAAGTTTGCAGTTCATCAAAATAAAGGTTTATTATTTATTTATGTAATTGTGTTAAATAGTTGTATTATGGCAGATTAATGTTACGCTACACGTTGTTAAAGTAATTTTGAAACGTTGTATCTCATATATAATAGCTCAGACCGGTTTGTAAGCTTAAACGTAGACGTTTTATTATTATCACATATCACTTGTAGGTATGAAATTTTCTCATGACCTAAGCGTTTGCGGGTATATAAACAATACACACAGTTCTGACGTGACGCAAATTTCGAGGCAAACAAACAACAATCAGTATGGAAACTAGAGAACAGCTGCTTTAGAGATTCGGTATTTCAATTTTAATACCGTCATATATGACGGGCGTTCTCACTTGTTTATAAATAGTTAAATTATGATTTGACAATTATATAAAGATTAATGACAGAAAATATGTTACTATGAGGACCGCTTTTTACGAAGAAAGAGAATTCCAAAATTCGTTTCTCATTCGTTTGTAAGCATTTTTGTTCAGCCACTAGAATATTTTATGAAAGCCGCGCAACTTTTATCTTCGGATAGGATAAGGAAAGAAGGATGTTATATATGAAATGAAGAGTGGTTTGCTAATTGATCCTTCTACATCTTATTTTCAGTATCTGGCACGGACCGAGCAAGGGAGGATAAAATAAGATAAAAATCGAACAAATCTTTGAAATATCAAGGAAATAATTAAATTGATTGAGAGGCTAAGAGTAATTATCACTAGCATCAGATTACTGAATAAATCAAGCGTGGGCAAAAATCGAATGAAAGATAATGTTGTTTGTCAACTAATATTCAAATTTTATTGCAGTAAAAATTGGAAATATTTATTTTCATACGGAAAAAATAGCAAAGTATTTAGTTCTACAAGAATTATAGTTGATATCTATTTCAGAACTATATAAACTTACTTCGACGAGATATACACAACACCAGTTTGTTGCTAAAGCAGTCTATAACGCTCCAAATTCGTAGTTGATATGGTTAAAAAATATTCTCGATTCGAAAACCTGAATTATAAAAATTGAAAGTTTATTTGGCCGAAAATACACATCGATACGTATGGTCTCTATGGAGCTAGACACGCAAGCAATAAGAAAACCTGCCGTCAGCTGAAATCGTAAAAACAAACAATCAATTGAGTCGGGGTGTGAACAGAAAACTTCTATGGTTAATTGTTGGTTCCGGTGAAAACAAATAATGTTAAAAAAACACTACTGGTGGCTGTGGAAATACCCGAAACATCTGTGGATTTATATGTCTGCATTAGAAATAATTCTCTTCATTCTTTGAAAATAGGTATTTTTACACCAAATTAAGAATCGAAAACGACGAAAGTCAAATTAAGTGTTCTTTTTTTTAAATTTAGATTGATTGAATGTTTTCATACGTTTGTATTTCAGCCACGAGAGTAACTAAATTAAATAGTGAATGGAGAATTAATACGTAAAAACATGTAAGTTTTTGATAGATTCTTGTTGTAATACATATTACATTATATTATAACGTACAATTTTCATTATATTTAAGTCAATTAAAGCTATTGTCGATAAGAAGTGTAAAAGATGTTTTCTTTAAGTTTAATTTATTTCCTTAATGGCAGTTGGCATTCATTCTTTGTATTAAAGAAGCTTAAACATGGGTGAATATTTCGAAGAAAATATGAGAAAATTAATTTTATAATAATGAACTTTACATGAAAATAATATTATTCCTTAACCCAATTATTTTTGAATTATTGCAAAATTAATGTCATAAAAAATTGAATAATAGAAAGAAAATCACTGGCTATCTATACAATTTTAAATCGTCTTGCGGTCTTTATTATTACTTTGTACCTAAAATATGAAGTGGTGAGTTTTATTTTATAAATTTTTCATTTTGTTGTTAAAGTTTGATCATTTGAAAAATAAGCCCGTGATTAAATTAAAGCATTGATTTCATTTTCCAATTCTAGAATTTTCCGATCATTTAAAAAAAAAACATTTAAATTTGCGTTTTAATTTCAAAACGGTTGATCCTATTTTCAATATTTTATGTAATGAAACAAATGAACGTTGAAGTGCGTCAGAATGCGTTCATTTATTTCGTTATTATACATTCAACAAAAGCCTACCGAACGACACGTCCCTTCAACGACCACGTTTGTTTCTTGTTTTCTTAATTGATGCGGAGGAAAATGCAAGACATCGAGGCTTTGTACAGAAAATAATATAACAAACAGACATGTCAGATGCGCTCGCCTCTAAAGTAGCACAATCGTGGTTTTCATTTTGAGCGGCTGCCATTTTGTTTCCACAGATAACTTTATTATACAATCCTTTGTTTTGAGAGACTAAGAACACGAAATGGCGATGTTTTGCAACAAAAGGCGGGAAAGTTAGCTGATTGGGCGAAATAAAATGGACGAACTTGCGTTCAATTCTGTGACGGCGAAAAATAAAAACGATACTTTTTGTACATAATTTAATTCTTTTGTTTAATAATATCGAACTAAAAGGACGAGTGCTCGTACAAAATATAGCAGAGCAACACAAAATAACGTTTATTAAGTAATAATAAAAGCTTTGTATCGATGTTGTTTTGGTCAATTGATGTAGCCCTCAAAAAATACGAAAATAAGTATTTCATTTTAAAGACGATGGAGCAGTTTAAGGCATAATGATGGAAATTAGAAAAATAAATTGACCACTTTTTGGAAGGGAAACATCATTTTACGTTGGTTTTAGTATTCAAAATTCTGACCCGGCCGCTTGATGTAAGCCATTATTATATCGACACTCTCTACGTATGATACCGTATCTGCAAAAATGAAAATTTACAGGAGAGCATTTGATAGGTTCATAACGCAACTCACCATATAATGTTTTCGATAAAAACAGTTTTTACTCTCTCCTGAATTTCAATTTTGAGTGCTACAATCAATTGGCCAAAACACCGTCGATATTATGTATTTGATGAATGTATTATTGAGTTATAAAGTAGTGCATCAGTGCTTACCTTAATCACACAGTACATATGTTTCTTTTAAACATTCATTTTTCTATTTTACATCATTTGGCCGAGACCTACTATTAGATCCAATCATTAACTCGTTTTCGTATTTTTTGAGGGTTACACCAATCGGCCAAAACACGGTCAACTTGTCTTTATGTGGGGTATAGAGTAAGGAAGATTTCCCAATAATAAAAATTACCGGGAAATTACTCAATTAAGCTACAAAATGCTGTAAAAATACTAATACCGATTACCTATCACCCCCCGCACGATGACTGGCGAACATAAAATAAACGACTTAAAGTGTATTGGGTATGCTTCAATTTTCAATGTGGGTACAAGATTAATGCGGAACAAAAAATTGCGAAAATTTGAACACTGAATATTATTTGAAATTTAGTTTAGCATCAATTTTCATTTAGGCTTGAGAAATTAGTAGCGAATATATAATCTAAAGTACTTCTGGTTTAGAAAGATAATTTCAAAATTGAAGTTTTGTTAATACTGTTTGAACAGAAGTCCAAAAAATATCGGTATCGACTGTGCTTTGGCCAACTGATGTAACCCTCAAAAAATACCAAAATGAGTAAATGATTTTATCTCACTTTAAAGACGACAGAGCAGGTCTCGGCCAAATGATGTAAATAAGAAAAATAAATTGACTACTTTTTGAAAAGGAAATTTCGTTTTAGATTGGTTTATGATTAAAAAATTCTATTCTAAATATCGTCACTCCCTACGTATAATCCCGTATTTGAAAACATGAGAATTTACAGGAGTGCATTTCAAAGATTAATAACGCAACTCACCATATAATGTTTTCGATATAAATAATTTTTACTCTCTCCTGAACGATTTCAATTTTGAGGGTTACGTGAATTGGCTAAAACACCGTCGAATTGTGATAATATAACAAATAATAAATGTATTCAAGTTGATTATCGTACCCCGCTTTAAAATAAAAGAGCCCATAGTGTTAGGCAAAATTTTTACAACCCGATCTAATTTATGTATACAAAAACATTACAGACGTTCATTTACTTAAAAATAAATCCGATGAAAATGTCCTTTAGAGATATAGTTTAAGACATCGACTGAAGGTGCTTGATGGAATTTCAATATCAAATTTGAATTTAGTGACAAAATACATGGAAGTGTACAAAACCTTAATAATTCAAATTTGAAAAAGTCCTTTAGCGAGTTGGAATCCTTGACCACTAAACCGTGTATGAGGAAAGGTCTAAAGAGTTACCACTCAGCCACGTATACTTCTAAACATAAATCATATTACTCTTAAAATAATTGCATTTAGTGGTTTAAGTTCTCTTTGTTATTCAAGTTGGCAATCGCTGCAGACCCAAGTCGATTTGCGAGTATTATTCTGAGATACGCAACCTTTTTGCATGTGAAAGATTTTTTTATGCAAGACGTTATTTTGAGAAAGGCGTCTAATTTTCGATCACTGTGGTGTAGTGGTATCGTTGTGTAATCTGTGGTTCGATTCGCCACGAATAGTATAATATTAAAAAAAATTGAGACTTTGTGTGACATACAGTGTGAAAAATAGCTTCGTTTTGTTTTGAATATATTATTATTTGCAATAATGTCGAGGTAACGTGTAATCGGAACTATGTATTAAATATTAGTTTGTATCTTAGTAAGCGAGTGTGGATAATGTGACAAAGCCTTATCGTGTTTGGGATGGCCCAGCTGTGAATTGTGATCAGAACTCTGGTCAATCATCTCTCACCAATCAGCAAGAGGGATAGGCAGTGAAATGACAACGTTGCTTCAATTTGTATAGTCGTTCATTGGAAATTTAATAATAATGACAACAACTCCATCTAGGAGTGTTTTAAAAGCGGCCAGTGGTATATTAACAGTTGCTATTAACCGTCCGCTTCAAAGACTCACGACAGCGAGAAGCGAAAGCGGTCGAGCACCTACCACGTCTGCACTGACCGTAGAGTTACCTTTTCCTTGCCGCGAGCCAATTTTAGTGTAATTTGCAAACATTATTTTGTAATTGTAGATTCTTCTAGATGTGTTTTGAACTAACTAACTGTAATACACGATAACTTGGACTGAACTGGAGTGTTTGACTGTTTGAATCATCCTGAAAGCTGAAAATCTGAGGAACACCATAAGCCCGCTACTTTTATTCGAGCTTATCAAATGTTACCGGTGTATGTTTATCGAATTATTTTTCTTTAATAGCGCTATAGATTATCCAAGAATCAATGTCTATGTTTGAATGTTCTAGACTTCTCCGTATCTCGAGATTCTACGTTCTCCGTTACTGCCAAGAGATTTTATTTCTAGCAATATTTACTTTTCTTCATAATCGTCAAACACGAGTGATTGGACAACTGTTACTTGTCAACATAACTAACTCAAGAATTCATTAAAGTTATATAACTTATGGCAGTGTGTTTGGATAATTTTGCAAAAATCCGGTTCACCATGACTGGTAGCTGAAGTCAATCCGAAAGTCTTGTTCGCTGAACAAACAGCCATCGGGCGTCGACCGGCAAATACACTGCTCTACACGCTCACCCCACAGCTAACAAACACATTGTGTGTTAATCCAGCCTGTGAAAAGCTGAGCGAGACTTCAAAATGAACAAAAAAACCCTTTCCGCCGCCAGCCAAATAAGTCAATTTATATTATCTAATTCCCTTACATATGAACCGAAAAGACCTCCTTACTTACACACTTGTACGGTCTGACGATTTTTGCCTACATTTTAAACAATGGAATAAAATAAGTAAGGTCTCTAGGGTAAAATATCATTTGCATATTGAATGATTCAATGAAATACTTAATATTTTAACGTGAAATATTAAGTATTTTAATTAATTATTTGAAATAAATTCTGTGGTGTCAAAAAGATAGCCCTTTTTTTGAAATTTATTGAGGAAAATGACCAACATCTAAGTGGTGCTATTTTTTTATAATTTTAACAGTACAATTATTTTTGAAAATAAACCATCAATATGATTAACATTGGTTGGATGATTTTGCTATCAATTGAAAATAATTACATCACGAATTTATAATTTAAGTTTATTAACATAATTGTATTTGTATCGACGGAATTAGAAAAGTTAATTAAAAAAAAAGATTACACACAGTACGAGTCACTTTATTAACTGTACTGTTTGTTGTAAAACTTATTATTAAATGATTAACAACAAAATTTATTGGACTTTTTAATATAAAATTAAAATTGATAATTTTGTTGTGTTACTAATTGCTAAATTAAAATGCTCCTCAAATTCGCGAAACACACGTCACAATTAGTAAAATAACCAGTGGTATAACAAAGTGGTGTAATCAATTTTAATTATATATTAAAATTAAATTTTCACAAAGTTGCCGCCGAATCAATCGAAAATATGTTTGGACTTCTATTGAATTTCCGCACTTGTAGATTTTGGCTCTTATCTATTTTCACATACACTACATTGTATATTGTGAAACCTCAGTTCAGCGTTTTTAAGAGTTCTTCAAAAAAAAGCGACAAATGCGAGAAAACTATAATGTTTGGTGATATGGTGACTTGGGCTGGAATTATCAATAAACAACAATAAATACGGAAAAAAACGATGAATGCAAGAATGATAGATAGGAATTCATCTGTATACAACGTAAATCGTTCATTGACAAGCCTATATCTAAATAATGTGCTCAGGGATCGGATATATAAAGTATATAGTAATTATTTATTATACGTAGGTTAATTTAAATTTTAATAATATAATGATGAATGCTTAGGTGTTAATTTGGTATATGTTAATAAAGCAAATGAATTCCCAGAGGGAATATTAAACTAAGTATCTATGTACATAAACTAAACAGCATAGATTCGGGCATAAGTAAACGCAAACGGGAACAAGAGAATGGGTATCTTGGTTATTGTACCTTCCACATTAAATAAATCATACTAAGACATTGCAGAGAACAATTCAATTTATCATTTATGTTCAAATAGAAACAGGACGATTCAAACGTTTTCAGTAAAACGAGTTTAGTAGTATAATTTAATGCAAGGCAAAATTATTTAAAAAATCAGAAAGAATATTGATACGTATTGAATTATATTATTAATCTATTTAAACACAAATCACAAATGTTGTCATAGTTAACTCTAAGATTGCGATCAGAAAATTAAATTTATTGTAATTTTATAAAGTACTTAAACATGTGTTCAGATACATTATTTTTCTAGTTAATGAGAACAATTGAATGAAAAGATTAAATTCAGTCAAAAGGCCGCACATGAGTTCCTAGAAGGCAGCAGATTCCCTACCCGTGGGTAATTTTTGTGTTATTTATTTTGTACAGGGATTTATTCATAACTCTCATTTATTTTGTCTCAGTCTAGTTCTAGTCTCGAACTAGTTTCACTGTGAATTGTTCACCTGTACAGAGATCATACCTTTCTTGTTGGCAATGCAAGGAAAATGAAAGAAAACAGTAAAATCAGAGATGAAGGAGACTGATATAACTCTTTAAGCTCGATAAAGTTGGTATCCAAAACAATGCTGTTATGCAAAATATAATATGATGATAAAATTGTGTAAATATTATTTATTAAACAACTGGAAGAAAAATTTAAACATAATAAAGACAAATCATTCATTGTACAAATGACAAACTCATCAATTGAAAATCAATTTGAAACATTTGTTCATTGCTGAATACATCCACCTTCCTGGTAAATGCGGTTGTTTAGCCGAATAGGCCTAAAAAACAAGGTGTTGTTTGAATCAAAATATGACTCGAAAAACTATAGATATATCATGGCTGGAGACAGATCGATCGTGAAACTATTTCACGTCTTTCTTTCTTATTCTCATCTTAAATAAAGAACTAAATCACTATCCTACAAAAGAGGGAATGTACGTCTGGTGAAAAAAATGATTTTGCATTATAATACAATCCTGCATTAAATACTTGATTTATATAAAAATGTAGTAATTTTTTAAAACGAAAAAGCCAGCTTTATATCATGTAAGAAATAATAAATGGTCAGTTATTAACTATGTTTGGTCAATAAATAATTGCCAAATAAATAGAGGTTACTTTAGGTTACATAAAGTTTAATTTGGATTTGGATTATTGAGGTTTTGTACAATTCCATGTATTTTGTCACTAACGACCCGGGTTTCGCCTTTCGGCATCTTCAGGTATTCGAGCACACGAATGGACTCGAACTGAGATACATGGAAGTGTACAAAATCTCAATAATCCAAATTTGATATTGAAATTCCATCAAGCACCCTCAGTCGATGTCTTAAATTAGATGATAAAAATATTAATATATGGTCCTCCATGTGTATGTCTCTCAACGTGAGTGGTTAAATATAAACAAAGTTGTCTTTTAAATGTAGAAAATTAAATGTATGACAGTGAGTCACATAAAATGGTTGTATTAATTTGAGACAATTTCTCCCAACAAAGTCACAGTTTGCTCCAGGCCGAGCTTTTGCAAGTAACATTCTGAAGAGGTCTCAACTGGCGTTGCGACGCCTCCCCTGGGCGTGTTTCCGACGCCACAGAGAGCGTCGCAACGCGTTTTCAGACCGTAAATTCGCGAACATATTATTAGTTGGCTTTTTAAATTTTTAGATTAACGCAGGCTGTGCGGCAGGCTGCCTGGTGAAGTGGCTCTCCTGTCCACGCGAGTAATTCTCCAAGGAAGCGAAACAACTCAATGGGGGTTGGTTTCCTTTTATCTTGAGTGTTGAGTTTTAGGGGATGAAGTGGTCCTTTGAAATTTCAATTAAAATAAAGTGACACATTTAATTTTACGTAAGCAATGAAAGTTTTGATAGTAAGCACAGAGACACCACTTCATTTTATTGCGTGTTTATAGATTAGCATCGTCAAGTTTATTGATATTTAGAAATTGTTATATATCGCTTGGCTGTCACAGAAAACATTCGTTCACTGATATTTTATTTATATTTATTTGGCGATAATAGTATGTAGTCAAATCAAGTCTTGTTATGTTTTTTAAATTGGGCATTTATCGCTTTTTTCATTTATTTAGATTTAGTGTATTTTGGTAACAGAAAACCAAGCATAATGATAAAATAAATTGACGACATATGCCAGTGTTTATAATATATCAATGTTGATAAACTAAGATGTGACTAAGTGTGTAAGATAAAACGCAAACGTAAAGTAAGAAATCTAAGTGTTCTATTTAGTAAACAATGCTCAGAGTTTAAAACTGAACTACTACATAAGAATAATAAATGAGTTCTTTGATGGACAGCTAGGTTTTTGACGATTCCAACCATTACGATGGAGCAATTTATTTTATCTCTTATTGTTTTGTGTTGGAGAGTAGAAAACAATGCTAGCAATTCTTTTAGCAGTAGCTTGATTCATATTTAATTTAATATGATTTATCTGGAAGATAGAGATGTACTGATCCATACATATAAATACACTTGTGGGAATATACGACGCGCCGTATCGTAAAATGTGATAGTTTAAGCGTCTTGTAAGTGTATACGGTGAGTCATCATTTTCACACAATGACAGTCGCCAAACGTGTGAATGTTTGGCCGACTGATGTCAGCGGAGATATGATTGTTATCGGAGAACTTCTGTGACAGTGAGAATCGTCATATACGACTATCGGTAGACGAGTTACAGCGAGGCAAAAAGATAGAAAAAGATTTATCAGTCTGAAACTAACCTCCGATCGGGAACCACCTATTCATCCGTCATCATCATCCATCGTCAACATAGGAAGCAATATTAATTCCTAAACACTGACACGCTCTTTGAATTATACAATAAACGTATGAGTGTAGCTAGTGAAAAATTCAAAGTTATAAAGCGCATACTTCTATAATACGTATTTAAAATTATCATTTTATTGGTATCGTCATTAGCAGGTTACTTTTAATACCACAACAAAAAACATTGAACTTCCAAGACACATAAAAGTCAGTTTTCATTAGATGTAGCTGCCCCCCTTCTGACTCATCTCTTCTTTAAAAGATCACCATTTTTACCAACGTAATGTCGCGACGTCAACATTTCTTGTTATTATCCAACAATCCAAACATTCATATTCCACGGTTACTGTCTTTCATGGCTGCGCAAATACTTGCTCATTGCTGCAGCTCAGTTTGACTGCATTTGCACAATGCATTAGTGCATCTCATACCATATGCATGACGTTTTAATGACGCCATTAATGCGACGTTACGGTGTTGGCGAAAACACGCGACTTGCCATCCATGACAGGAGTCAGAAAGCTTTCTTTATTTTAGAACTTTACTCAGTGATCTTATGAATGTATACGTATTCATTCATGATAATTCGGGATCAACTGATAACAGAAAAAATTATACAAGTAATTGTATGTCTCATTATAATATTTTCTTTACTTAGTATGAAACATGTATGCAGGAATTTTACATACAGTACAGCACGCAATATAAGTACAGCTAGACTTTGTATGTGATAATAATACTTCATTCCTTTGCTGCTATGAAGATGAATCATTCAAATTTAAAACATATTTGATTGTGAAGAACAGTCTAAATATAAAATTGAAATTAAATATGAAATATGAATTAGCCATTTTTATGAATGTTTAAAAACAACAAAATTATACTTTAAAATGTTTGAAGCTGATATTTGATAATTTACAATAATAATCACCAAAGAGAAATTGGAAAAGTTTATTAACCTTATGAACAAAAGAAGATTTTCTGACGTCATTGATCAGACCCCAGATCATGTCTCGCGCATACCTGTGTATGCTTCAATTGACTGATGTTCCTCTATATTTTAAAGCTGCTGTGGTGACGTCATGTTATTCATATTTAAAATTTGTTTTATTCTCCACACTTATACGATATAACAACTCTGACACTAAAAAACAAATTTTCAACTATAGAATTTGTCTGATTGTTTTGGGCTATTATTCAATCATTCATTTTCAAAACGAAAGATGTTTCAGATTTCACTTCTGGTATAGTTCATTAATAAAACAAAATAGGCGATTATTTGACAGAGATAAACTTCTAAAAATATCTAAAGACAATGAAACAGTATCCTTAAAAAATGCCCTTGTGGCAAGCCTGCGCAGTTAGATTTTTTTACTTCCACCAGAAGCGACATTCGTTCCGTGAGTCGACATTTTCCCTCCTCTGGTTTTATGGGATACGAGAGAGTTTTGCGGACACTATTTGCAAACAATTTATCCACAATACGTAAATACTGCATACATGCATGTTATTAATTGTCACATTGAAAATTAAGCAGGTATTGCAATTTCAATTAAATACCACAACAGGAATATTACTTAGATTAGATTTTGGATAGTTTTTACGCTAGATTTGGCAGCAGTTGACGAATCTATCAATCTCTGTGGCTTAGTTGTAAGAACTTTTTACACACTAAATGGGTCAAAACAACTGATCTCTGGTGGTCATTGGTTCAGATTATCATTAAGTTTATATCTTGTGTTTTAAAATATCCAAAAATGTGTGTGTATTTGCATTGTTAAAGTCAAAGATTTAAAAAAAATTATTTATATGCATATAATTCACATGAATTTAAGATTAATTATCTGTCAGTCAACTTAAAAAAAATCTGAGAGGTTTAGGAGAAATTTGGAAATTTTGCGGTTGATAGTTTTATGAAAGGAAGAATGGTATATAGTTTTTGAGTACTCTTACAATGTCAAATTAATATGTTATGCGTTTTTGGCTTTATACTCTGTATTTTGTGTCAACATATAGTTTTTTTTTTATTTTCTATAACATTAGGTATATTTATTTACTAATAAATTTTAGGGGTCTATTGATTTCCCTTTTTAATGATTTATTATTACATATATTTACGATAATATTAAAAGCACAATTATACGTCACAACGATGAATTCATTTCTTATGTACTTAAAATTGATATTTATTCAGTTATCATCAAAGCTACATATCGTTAATTAAATACATTTCATTGAAATACAGCAGAGATTTGCATATTTTCTTATTCTCAATTGTCTGGATCTCGTTTAAAAGCCCTTACTTGCTGCTCTACAGTCTTTTTGGTCAAAGGGATGATTAATGCGATATACGTGGGCGCTTTAAGAACAGCGAGGCCTCAGCCGGTCCTGGATCGTCCATTTCAAAATATTTTCACAGAATAATACCGCCTGTTTAATTATTATTGCTCTTCAAAAGATAAGCTCCAACCTGAAGCGGCGACATCGGCGTAAATTGTATTTTTTATGTGTCTAGTGTGAAGTGATTTCTTTTAAAGATTTTGACTTCTACGCGATTGAGGTGATAGAAACTTTAAGAAACATTTTCGGTTCACAAATAATACGCGTTTAACGAATTTGTTTTAAGATGTGTTTAAAAAATATCTTTATGTATACATTTTATGGAAACCTACGTATATTAATGGGAAAAAAATTGTGATCTAAGGATGCGTTAATGTGAAGGAATAAAAATTTCATAGATCTATGGCTTTACATAAATCATAAATCTCTCGATAAATCGTTTTAAGAACGTCTACGCTTGGAGTTTCAAACGTAAAACGGAAGTCTAAGTGCGTTTATCACATGGCTACGGGGCAGTAGAACATATAACTAACAAACTAAAAATGTTATTTTACAAAAAAAATTGTTCTCAATAGTAACTTTCTAATTCTGAAGAACATTTATTAATCTACGAGGTTAAAACATTATAAATCGAGGGTTTTAAGCAGATTGGAATAAGGAAATGTGTTTTTTGTTATTTTAATGTATAAATAGGTCACAATCAATAGCTTTATTTTTATCCACTGTTCGATAAAAGTCTCCATTAACTCCCTTTTACTTCACAATTCATGGCCGGTGAATTATACATACTTCCACTTGACAATCAATATATTTTCAACTTGCGAGTGTTTGTCTTTCTTTTCATATCCAGTTCATTTTAATTAATGATTTGATTGAATGTAAGAAAAAAAACATGAAATAAATTTACTTAATTATTTTACAGGCGAATCGAATTTCTTCCTGGTTTTTAATTTTTGAATTGAGATACAAAATTTGTGACAAAACGATAGATGTAACGGTAATCGTGTTAACAGCTTGAGAACGTATATTTCAGAGCAATAAAAATATTATTTGCACGGAGTTGCAATTAAAATTATAAGTGTTCAGCTTTGTTTAGACGAAACTGTTACAACATCTTTGTAGAACTGAATATGTTATAACATTCTTAATGTGGTGGAGTTCTGTTATATATTAGTAGAATCTCAAACCAATATATCAATGTTAAAATTTTCTGATAATTTTTCTTGCCAAGCATTCGCAATCTAGGACCTAGACCTTTAATAATTCTTCGTAATTTAGGATCAGCTCAAATTTTCATCTTGATAGATGCTTGACGTTACTGAATCGTAAATTCAATATCACTGCACTAGTAACAAGCAACGTTACAAAGTAAGGCGCAGCATAATCTGTGCTTGGCACCCTGCCAAAGGTTAGCGGTTAACATTAGAATGCCCGCATCCGTGTCGTCGTCTCTAGACAAAATCCCGCCGCCTCTTAAGCAACCCGCTCCTTAAACTGCATAGATAGCAATGACCAACGGGTGCGGCCGGATAAATCTTTATTGTTATGTATTATAGCTTTCTAATAAATAAGGGTTAATTTATTGATTCACATTTATTATTTAAATGTTGAATAAATTATTATATTTTGCGTTTTGGCTAATTTAATATAAAATTAAAATTTTTGACTTAGTTATTCTATTTGGTTTATCACTAACGTGACGCGTTTCGCCTCTTTAAGAAGCATCTTCAGACTAACCATATCGCAAGGTTTTTCATCTCTAAGGCGAACAACGATTCTAATTCTTACATTAAAAATAAAGGATGGGGTGGGGTTTATTCCATTCTACTGGACGTGAGGAAAGGGTAAGACATAAACACTTATAAACTATTTACTTTTGTTTTGATTGTTTGCACTTTGGATTACATAGTATTAACTTAGCACGCTCAAACTTTGATTTTAATAGTTTTAATTTAGTCACGGATTTTTTTAACAGAGGTGAGTTAAGTTGTAGTAGGTTATGTTAAGGTTGGTCTGGTTTGGTTTGTGTAATGTATTCTAATGCGTGGAGCAAAGACAATATAAGCAGCCTAGTATAGCGTAGAAAAATAAGTGAAATTTCATTACAGCTTCGTGCAAATATCGATTTCAAAGTGTGAGTATTTATATTGAGTGAAAACTATTTTATCTATGTGAAAATATTTGTTCGTAAGTGTAATATATTTCTTCAATGTTAGTATATATTTTATTAGGTGGGATCACTTTATTTTTAGTGAAAGAATTTGTTTTTTGTAGAATGTATTTGTGAAAGTGAATATGATCTAAACAAAAGTGAATTTAATTGTAAGCCTTTTATTAATATCTAAAAACTCTGAGCTATTCATTTTAATACCTTTTTTATTTACTCGATGGAGTACTTCTACGATATTATTTTTATTAAAATTACGTAGAAATACACCCACCCCACTCTTTATTTTTAATGTAAGAATTAGAATCATTGTTTACCTTAGTAATGAGTAACCTTGCGATACGGTTAGTTTGAACTTACACAAAAAGTTACCGCCGAAACCATAGAATATATTTAGGCTAATTGCTAATGCATCAGATATTTTCAAATTTTAAAACAAATTGAATTATGAAAACAAAGTAAGAAAACAAATGAATTCAATTTAATTAAATAGCCAATCATTTTTTCTCAATTTCTCTCTCATTTGTCAAAAGTCTATTGTTTTCGTAAAATCTTGTGTATTAACATTGATAATTGCATTAGTTTGCATGTTAGTTAATAAGTAATAAAACCGCTCTGCGTTATACTTTACGACATCCAGTGGGAGGGATGTTGAAGGGATGTTTGTTTGATTCGTTGGCCAGAATCAAACAGATATCTCTCCAAAAACTCAATTTTTATGAAAAATAAGTTGTAAAATTGAATTGAAATTGAAAAAGATGTGGGAAGTGGGATATAGGACAGGAAAAATAATAAAAATATATTTCAGCTACACGCTATTGGTGGAACTATCTATCGTGATGACTGATGACGTATATATTGTTTTTTTACCATGTCCGCTTCTAATATGGAGCATATGGACTACTTATAGAGGTATCTTAAAGATTTTTTTCTATTATAATTGCTTGTTACTCAACTTAAAGTAAGGATAGGGTTAGGACAGGACTAGTAGTTAGTTAATAGCTCTACCGTTGTAAGGATTGGATGGTTGCGAGAGAATTTTAGACATCACTAATATCCATGCCTACGAACAGAAATCTTTAAATTGATTCAAAAATCATTTTATGAATCTTTAATACCGGAATTTGAACCCGAAACATCTGTGGCCGAAGTCAACGAAATTGACCTTTGCACAACGGACCCGAGGTTTAAATTTAAATATTCTTTACTTTATTAAAAATATGTTTGAAACTGTTAAAATGTTGTATATTTTAAAATTTTGGATATTTTACAAGCATGTCCGCTCCTAATGTTGGGCATACGCCATAGTAGTGTGCTCGTAATGGAGATCTCAGCATAAACTGTTATACGAAGGCTCAAAAAAAAATTGGAATAAATTGATCAAGGGAGTTTTTTGGTAAAAAATCTTATTTTCTGTATAGCGTATGCTTCGCTACTCTATTTGAGGATGGAGTGATAGGCAGAATGTATAGGATTATTTTTCGGAAGCATTTGAGTTTTCATTCTGAGCGCAACATAAAATTTAATAGTTGCATATCAAAAGTAATGGGATATACAGGGGATAGATAAATAGGTAGGCAAACAGATCGATATAGAGTGAGACTCGCAGATGGACGTTCATTTTTTATAATGTACAGCGAAAACAATTTAATCCTTTTATTGATACTGATATATTAGCGTCGTTGAATTGTCAATTATCAATTGACATATAATTTAAAATAATTATAAATTGTCAACCAAGATCAAATAAACTAAATCTTGTATCTCGAATTCAGAGTCAAAAAATCGTTAATAACTATCAAAATAAACTCGCACCGCTTAAATCCATGTATTATTGGAAACAAAATAAAAAAGTTGATCCAAATGATTATTTATATAGGTAGCTGACTAACTGATATATATTTTTGATGAATTCGGTGGTAATTTTGTGGAAATTCATTCTTAACAGAAAATTAAATTTGATAACTCAGTTATTCCACTGGCTGTGTTACTACGTTTATTTTTAATTTATGAATTAGAATCATTGTTTTCCTTGAAATAGATAACCTTGCAATATAGTTAGTCTGAAGCTGCTCCTTAAAGAAGCGAAACGCGTTACATTTAGTAACACGACCAGTGAAATAATTAAGTTATCAATTTAAATTTTACAGAGCTGGTTAATTTTGGTATTATGTATTAATGAATACAATTTTTTTTAACTTGTCCGCTTCCAATATATTATGAAAGTATTTCAAGAGAAAATTTTCTACCAGAATTGTTTGTTGCTCAGTTGCTTAAGATCTTTTTTCGAAGAGGTAGGGATAGAAAGATAAGCCTAGGACAGAACAAGTGGCTAGCTAATCGCTCTCGCTAAGGAGTAGGAAGGAATTTTAGACATCACAAATATCCATCCCTGCGATATTTCGACCCACGACAATCGTAATCAAAGCTCTTTAGCTTTACGTCTTTACGTTGACCACTGCACCATGGACCTGACAATATATACATATTTATTAAAATGTAATATATAACAAGTATCTGGCATTACAGATAACACTTGCCAGTTGGATATTTTAAAAAATTTAAATTACATGAGATAAATAAATTTGATTGTTAAACGGTTTATTATATTTTTAGAAATTTTATCAAAAAAAAAAAAACAGCTTAACGAGACAGAAAAGTGAAACTGAATTGATTCTATAATTTCCCTATTCAGGAGTCGAAATGTATTAAGTACTCTTAATTCAGTAGATATACTGCATTTAAAAGTTTATCGATTGCAGTTTTATTTGTACATTACAGATTTAATGTAAAAATAGTTTTTAAAAAAAGTAGTCACTTTGAAATAAAAAAATTGTTGATTTGGAAAATAAATTATGTAATATATCTTTAAATTATATAATAAAAAAGAATCAAGGTATATCAATAATTCATTGTTTGTTTATTAGTTTAGTAACATATTAACTTACTGCAGATATTAAAATCTTTCTGTTCCATGTTTGTGAATGATTTTATTGTAAAATTTCACTAGAGAATGGATATTATTTTGAAGAACTATTGCAGCTTGCTGAAAAATGCTATCTAGCTGAAAACCGTTTCGGAAAAATATCAAATAAATGGACTCTCAAGTCTAAATTGGTTATGAAATGCTCTCGAATGGCGATCGCAGGTGAAAATGGCGGTAATAAAAAGTAATTGGGTGCGCTGGCATAGTATCAATCACGGAAAAAATCGAAAACATTTAAGCCGCGGGATCTGCCAATTTCGGTAGCGGTTTAATTATCATCTCGACAAATTCGGTATCTAACGATGTTTGGCACTCGATAAAAATTATTCAATGATTAACAAAAACAGCCGAAATGAAATTTGTACAGATTTTAATATTTTTTAGACAAAATTTTCCGGTTAACATTTTGAGCGACTATTTCACAAAATACCTGTGCTATTCCAACTTCAATTTAGCTGATATGTGAACTCTTTGAAACTTTGACTGATTGATATAAATACAAATACGGAGAATCTCTAGAAAAACTAATTTAAGTATAATGTTATCATAACTTTCTCGAAAAGGAAAATTGCCAGACACATATTATACAATACTCATTTATTTTCAAAGAAAAGTGTCTGTTGAGATATAGATTCACTGAATAAAATTTTTAATTATCAAAGCAGTTTTTTTAACAATGAATATGTTTTAAATAGAATTTTGTTTATTATTTATTTGTATTTAAAATGTTGATTGAAATTCAATATTGAATCATTCAAATTATATACATATCTATGCATTTCGTTACTTACAAACCTGATTTTGCCTTTCAGTATCTTGCCAGTTCAAGTTCGACTCAAATCTGAAATTATTTTTGATGATATGTATCTAAAGGGTTTGTCAGAGAAAATTTGTTTAATATGTTACTGTTTATCATTAATTTGTCAGTGTAGTTTCCCATTAAATGTTGTTTACTTTACTACATTTTCATACTTAGCTACAAGGATCTTGCAAATCGTGTTGTATGTTTCCTGACTGATTGAGACTGGCGGTAAAAAAATTATGAAATGAATTTTGCAATTCCTTTTCTTGTAGGTAAGCTTATCTAACAAATTTAAGATTGTTTGTCTACTAAGTATGGTGAAATAATCAATGAAAAAACTATCAGTTACCGAAAAAGAACAATTAGTCAAGATTATTTCTTATTGTGATCTTAAGCCTGAAGCTCGATTCAGGAAAGTGAGTCTCTTGAAGCATTTGCTGAAATATCAATTGGTTGGACGATCCTATATTCAGCCGCCTCCAGTTAGGAGCAAGCTCTTGAAACTGAAGGCCAATGGTAATTTAGGGAATTTGACAACGTCTTGGCGATCTTCTTGGAGGTCATGGATGAGGTACACAATCGAGCGTCATATAAATTATATTTCAAATAATATTAATAGATTTAATTAGAGTACGCTATTTCTTTAAATGACTCTCGCACTCACAGTGGAGAATATTGAATCATTATTAGCTATTAAAGCAAGAACACAATGTCTTGAGCACTATTTATAACTATTTTTTAATGATTTTGTATGCAGCCAAATCACACGTTATTTATATATCGACGGTGTTTTGGCCAATTGATTTAACCCTCAAAATTGAAATTTTTCAGCACAGTAAAAACTGTTTTTTATCAAAAAAATTATATCGATTGCCTAGTTCTATAGTGATACAACTAGAAATTGTTAGTTTTGAGAAATGGCCGATCAAAATTTTGACTCATCTAAACTGACTCGTAAAAAGTGGTTTGTTTTTTGTATAACTTTCTTATTCAAATAGGTGATCAATAGTTTATAGTTTTAGGATGAAAGGTAAAAAATATATTTCCACAATATGATATTTAGATATGTATGTATGGAATTGAAATTTTTTTTAATTTTGCTGATTTTCATATGAAAATATCTGTCTTTTGCCTTGTTGAGAGAAAACCTGTACATTTGACAAACACAGTTTGGTCAGTACAAGTCAAATGTAACATTACAGGTCAAATGTAACTTTTGTGGAACAGTAGAAGAGCGGTGTTCAAATATAATAGCTAACTGAACTCAAAATATAAATTTTGTTGACTTATCGTCCTATGAAACTGGGCTATCGATATGAACTGGCAAAGGCACATCTAAACAGTAGTTTTTTTTGATTGTTTATTTTGTTATTAAGTTACAGAACCACTGATTTTCAGACAGGCGATAAATATGAGAAGATGTGACTTAGAAGCGACTATGTAGGTTAAGCCCAGTTTTTTAGGATCGGATAAGTGGGAAAAAATGAATGAATACCTAATGCCACCGTATAGCCGAACGCAATATTTCCAACATGTTATCGTTGTGCCGTGGTGAAAGCTTTACATGAGATAATTACTATTTTAGTATAAATGAAATCGCTAGTTTTTTGAATTAGAGAAAGAGTAATAAAAGTGCAAACAGTTTCATTTTTTTTGTTCATTCCGAGGTATTCTGCAGTGTTCTTCGCGGAGGCGGGTGCTATTTTCATGGATCAACGAAGCGTGAGGTAATTTTGCATAGTAATGTCGGTTTTTATCTACCGACCGAGGGGTAATAAGGTAAAGGCCCGCTAGCTGTGGATTTCTTCGCATTAATTTCAGCGTAAAAATATTCATAACGTCGTGAATATTAATGACTTATTACGTTTTTATATGTTAACACGATTCAACTTGGAAATTTAAATCTCTTGCTTACAAAGTTTTGTTGATAATATTAGCAATGATATATGTATGTGCATAAGTCAGCATTTTAATTTCTTTTTTGGTAGTGACAAATAAGCTGCTCGGTCGTGTTGCCATAAAAGTAAATTGGCTTCGAGTCTTGCTCTAAGTATTTAAATGTTAATTAATGGTGTAATGGCATTTTGATATACTATTGTAAAAACGTATTTAATAAAAATTCAATAATATGCTTATAGACGAGAACTGCTTGCATGGTTTGTAAGATTTTTCACCGCACACAAAAAACTTCAACCAACAAATGTATAGAGCCTTAGAATATTTGAATGTCCATAACTAATATGTCGTGAATATTTCTATGAAATCAACCTAGAATTGAAAATAGAGTAAACATGGTACAAATCCCAGTGTGGAGCATATAAACTCCTAATGGAGGTGTCTCAACAGATTTATATAAGAATTGCTTGTTACGCAGTTGCTAAGCCTCTATTTTTCGAAGAGAATAAGTATAGAAGGATAGAACAGGACTAGTGTTTTGCTAATCGTTGTCGCTGCGCCTCGTTCTTAGGATTAGATGTGTGGGAGGGAGTTCTAGAAATCACAAACATTCATTCCCACAAACAGAAACACCTGCATCTTAAAATTCATCAAATAGCAAAAAAGACGATTCCAATAATTTCACAAAAAGTGTTTTTAAGTAAATATTACATACATATACTTTCCGTTTATTATAAAAGTGTAAAAGTGAATGAATCAGTATAAAAAGTATGTATATTTTGTTTATTTAATTTCATGGGGTTATTAGATTAATGTATACAAACCATTGACGACGAATCAGATTATCAAATAATTTTTATTTATGTCTTACAATTGTAATTATTACTTTACTGATCATGTCATGAAATCTTGAGATTTGTTCTCCAAATTGTCTTTAATAAACTTAAAAATAAAAAATTCATATGAACAGTTGTGACTATAATTAAAAAAATATTTGGGTAAATTGTTGGTAAGGATTTCTTGTTGGGAGTAAACTCGTGTTATTAATTCTTGGCTGACGTATTGAGGGATAGACAAAGTCACTGTTATATTTAAGAACTCTACTTGTGGATTTATTGTCAGTTTTAATTTTGTTGACTTGAAATTGTTCCCATTGAAGTGGGTCCTGTTTGATATAAACTGCAGATATATGAAATATGCAAACCGTTTGTGGAGCTCGCCTTCAAAGCGAGTGCTTCAATTGGCAACTTAATACATATTAATATGTCTGGAGAGCATTCTAGAGACACGAAATATAACCTTATTAAAGAAAGTTAACATATTGATAACATAATATAAAATATATTTTGAAATATTACTAACTGCAAAACTCTGGGTCGGTTGTCATAATTTCAGTTTTTCATCATCTGTCTATTAGTATTTTTAATGTGACTGGAATTTGGCGAATAGTTCTATCTTCTCATAGCCTATTGTTCAGTTCTTGCAGCATAAAATTAAGCGTTCATTATTAGCCGTTTATATCAAATCTCAATGACATCGATTATTATTGGTTATAAAATAGTTTGCGGATTTTTAAATGTAAGGATATCTTCTAGCCAAAAAAAGTTCGAGACTAACAAGGACAGACAAACTCTGGTATTCAATACCGTATCTAAATATACATTTTTGTATAAATGAATGTTTGTTTGTCTTCTATGCGTTCCTTTACCATTCATCCGATTTAAATGAAACTTTGGTGAGTTGTGCGCACACCCGTGAAGGTTTCTGAAAAAAATTGACAAAAAAGAATCAAATACGTACAAACAGCGATATCTCGGAAAAATTTTCTGATTTATTCGTGTACGCACTAGACAGAAAACATTTGTCTCCAAAAGCACTGCAATAAACAGAATTAAAACACAAACCATTTCTTTCTTTGAGTGGCATTGCGACAAATTCTGGGTACTCACTAGCACATTATAAAAGTTTTAATGCCACTTCACACAATTTTAATAATACAGTAATTAAGGTGTTGTTATTCAATGTATTTATATATAACATAAAATGTGTCATAAACTATTGGCACATGGTCTTGAGACGGAATTATATTTAGTATTTATATTTAAATATAAATTATATTAGATTAAGCCACTCATCTGTATGACGTTGAATCATCATCACGGGTAGCCATTGTTAATACGAGTAATGAGTTTGTATTGGACTTCTTGTATAATGTAATAAGATATTATTATTTTTAATTAAGAATAAAAATGCTTTTGGGTTTAATTTAAGACATCGACTGAGGGTGCTTGATGGAATTTCAATATCAAATTTGGATTATTGAGATTTTGTACACTTCCATGTATTTTGTCACTAACGACCCGGGTTTCGCCTTTCGGCATCTTCAGGCATTCGAGCACACGAATGGACTCGAACTGAGAGACAGTAAACAGTGTCTAACGCTTATATAGAAGATACAAATGCGACAAATATCATTTACGAGGCAATACATTATACGTCTGAGAGCCACACCGATACCTGAGTTAAAATTTCGGAAATCGCCCTAATCCTTATTTTGTAAACACCATATTAACAGAGTGGCGAATTGCCGCTTTTCAACTTCTTTTAGAAATACCAGTGATTTTACAATTATAATATACAAAATAAGGATTAGGGCGATTTCCGAAATTTTAACTCAGGTATCGGTGTGGCTCTCAGACGTATAATGTATTGCCTCGTAAATGATATTTGTCGCATTTGTATCTTCTATATAAGCGTTAGACACTGTTTACTGTCTCTCAGTTCGAGTCCATTCGTGTGCTCGAATGCCTGAAGATGCCGAAAGGCGAAACCCGGGTCGTTAGTGACAAAATACATGGAAGTGTACAAAATCTCAATAATCCAAATTTACTTTTGGGTTTAACTAACAATTATTATTGAATATACTTTTTTTTGCGAAGAAACAAAAGATCATTTGAATAATTTGGCATTACTTAGTTGGGGAAAAAATGCAACTATAGTTCCCTAGTTGTTCTCATATTCACGCTTTACACACTCTATGACTTCCGTGGTTGCGTAGTCATGAGTTTGAATTCCAAAATCGACACTTACGCCGACATACCAGGCAAGGAATATATATATATATATCCTACATCCTTCTAAATCTACTCTCTACGGAGAAGAAAGGTCGAGGAACTGAGTAACAAGTAATTCTTGTAGGAAAATTTCTGTTGAGATTCCTCCACGAGCAGTCCATATGGAAGCGTACTCTCAATGTCTAGCATATGGACTATGGTAAAAAAGTTAACAATTTTAAATTTTTTAAATAAAACACAATTGTTTATAATGATCTGAATCGGTTTCGCTCATTAATAGCATATCTTACAAATTTTAATTTCATATTAAAAATAATTATTCACATTTGTAGCGCATTTCGTTTTGTCTGAAACAATGAATTTTATTTTAATTTCTGGATTTTACACCGAAATATTTCTTCATATAATCATACAAAATTGTTGTTTTAGTTCAATACATACTGACAAAACATGTGCGGAAAACGTCTCCTGATGGTCGAAGGCTTTACGTTTTATCTTCATAAAGTACCTAAGAGTAGATTTAAAATCTTCGAACAAACGGTCCCGTTGAAAAAAGAAACTAGTGACCCTCGCGGCGAATTAGTAAACTGACAATTATACGGTTTTCATGGCGTGTAGATTATCATGTTTACTATGCTATTCCGATATAAAACGTAAATCAGAAATGTTTGATTTGCTACACTTTTCTTCGGAATGTGCGATATATATTATGTCTGTGGTATTTTACTATCTGATCTTGAAAACGGGACGAAGTATTCTTTTCCTAACCCCATCCTTCTTTTACACACTTTTATGTTGTATGGGTTTTTTTCATAAGCTGAAAATATGTAAAAGCCGCATTCAAGAAAACTAGGTACATTAGATTCATTTCAAAATGTACTTTTTGTAAATATATATCTAATTTATGCAAACTTACTTCAAATGTTGGACATAAATAATGTTTTGTATTTCGAATATGTGACTGTATTATTAAAATAGTCAAAGACAGAAAAAAAAGTATTTTTTCTGCAATTCAAAAGTGCAGCAGTGCGAAAACTTTACTTAATGCCATCCACGACTGCAGGCTCTCCTCCTTGTCTCTGTCTTACCATTTCAGACAACAGAGGTTAAATAAAAAAAAATAGCGCATGTTTCTTCTATTAACTCTCGTCAATGTTCTATACTAGAAGTTTATATATGTTCCATATTGGAAGTGGACGTGCTTTAAGAAAATGCTTAATAATTGGAATAACTCAATTAAGACACGGTTAAAAATACTATTGTAAATTATTTAATCGAGCAGTGAATTCTCGGTAATATATTTAGGATTATCAATGAGACTTTTTACTAATGCAGTCGGGGATTCCTTATAAATCAAACTATTTTTGCATAGCTGCATCGAGCGCCTGCCTGCAGCTCCGACGCACGTGTGCATATAAAAATATGCAATATTTTGCACCATATATCAGTGCGCTGTGAAAATTTATGGATAAATTATACGATTTTTTATCATTTTTCCTGGAAGAGTATTTTCAGTAAATAAAGCGACGATATAAATTTTAGATTTTCAAATAAGTACGGAAGTATTTTTCATTTGAATTACGATTTATAAACAAACACGTTATGCATTTTTATGTTTGTATGAAAACAAAGAGAAATCGATAATTTTCGTATAAATTTATATTTTTGTGAAAATTCATTTTTTAATATTAAATTCAAATAACTAATTTTGCAATTACTCTCGTGGTCTAACTATGTGTGACACACGTTCCAACTCATTGAAGGATACCTCTAGATTAATAGTATTAAATAACAAAGTATTTAGCTCTACAAAATTTTTTAACAGGTAGTTGATAGCTATTTCGGCTTTACGCCATCGGCAGAACTATCCGAACTATAGTTCTGACGATGGCGTAAAGCTGAAATAGCTATCAACTACCTGTTAAAAATTTTTGTAGAACTAAATACTTTGTTATTTAATCCTATTATAATGGAGTTCTACCAAGTAAATGGCAATTCAATCAATACCTCTAGATTAATTTCATCTTCAGACCTTTTAATCATGTCTCATCCCAATGTAGATTACATCATGGACCCCTAATGTAACATATCTCAACATAAGTTTTTCTACGGATTTTTTTTACCCAGGTGCTAAACCTCTAGTGTTTAGAGTAAAGATGGAGGGGTAAGTCTAGGGCAGGACTAGTGGTTAGCTATTCGCTTCCGTTACCCCGCGTTTTTAGAATATGAATGGAAGATAGGAGGAATTTGTAGATATCACAGTCATCTATGCCTACGAATAAAAATCTATAAAACCATTTAAACTCAATTTATAAACCTGTCTATTCTAGGATTTGAGACAGTAGACTCTGTAATCGATGCCAAAGACGTTCAACACTCGGCTAAGTGCTGGGCAATATAATACATTATATAGTGTTATGTAAATAAAAAGTCAATAATACTTACTTGCTTAATTTTATGTGTAAAACACTTTTTGATTATTTGAGAAGCATTCTCGGACTGAATTCTAACACCCCTTTATACAATGTAAATAATAAAATTAGGGATTGACTTCGGAAATCAAAAGAAACAAAGAAAGGATGTAAAATAATTTACCACACATGACTGGGCTTTCAACATTGATTTTTACAAACATTAGGGCGTGTAGGTGATTTTTTTTTTAAACCTTTGTTATTGACGTAGTATGTTCGGAACAAATTCAGTTTAATAAAGTTTCTGAAAGCATTTGATACCGTGAAGCTTATTAGACACATTATCCTTGGTTTGGCTGGTTCTATAATCGGATTTAATTCGGTGTAGCAGTTAATTTAGCTCTGTGTGCTTTAAATGTATGTATTTTTTACATAGCACGTATCGTTTATAATATGAAATGAAACCCTAGATACTGACGTTTTTTTCCACCTGGTAAACTGTAAGCAACATTTTCAAGATAAAACCGAAATAAGCTAATTTAAATAATTTGCTGCCAAGCTTCACATTAATGCAATCTGAGTTTGACCCAGTCTATTCTAGAGGTGTATTTTAATAAAATTAAAAGTTTTGACATATTTATTCAGGCACACATCTCACTGTCGATTAAATATTTGTACAATAAAGCATTTACTTCGAGAAACTAGTTTTTATAACCGATTCAAAAGATTTAAAATAGCTGCTTTATCGTTACTTTTGCTTTCGGTTGTCAGTTTTAAATATCATAATTAATTTTTAATTTAAACTTTGACAAACGATTTGAAGTTGCACGTTTTTAAAACAATATTTTCATGTCTTTACCTAAGAAAAAAACTTTTTGTAAGAGATCGAATTCATTAAGTAAATAAGAGAAGAGGGACAAGGATTATATATTACATTCGATAGCTAATTCGCCTTTCTTTCTTATTTTTTTTTTGACAATACCATATCACTTTTAAGGTGTTAACTGTCAATTCTTGGTGGAAAGGCATTATATTTTAAAAAATAAAACACTATTCATTTGTACTACTTCCGCATATTTATAATGATCAGGACCGGTTTCGCTCATCACGAGCATTATAAACTAATACCATGTCAGTCAACTCAGTATACTCGCTTGTCAATTCTTGTTGGGATCATGATATTTAAAAAAATAAATAAACTCAACTTGTTTTATACTCCTTTCCAACTTTTTATGGAGATCAGGACCGGTTTCACTAACCGCGAGCATTATCAACTGACTAAAAAGAAATCTCAGAAAAATCAGTTCTATTAAAATAAATATAGTAATGTAGATATATTACTTCTGGAACGAAATAATTTGTTTTGTAGTAATTCTTAGTTATTCCACCGACTTTGTCACTAAGGTGACGTGTTTCGTTTAATTAAGAAGCATCTTCAGTCTAAAGCAGTCTGGAGATGATTCTTAAAGAAGCGAAACGCGTCACGTTAGTGATAAAGCTAGTGGAATAACTACGTTACCAATTTTAATTTAATTTTAATTCGTTATGCTTAAGCTTAGTAAAATTGATTTGTATATTTGATGAACGAAAAGACAAAATCTGTTGTTATTTCAATTTCGTCAAAACAAATCGTTTGGCTACGTTATAATAACAAATGTAAAAAGAGTAATACGAATCTCTTACAGTTTACTTTCATTGACAATCGGTGACGCCAGATAGAATGAAATTTAATTATCAGTTTGCAGAGAGCACATGTCTCTATGATTTAATATTCACTCGAGTGTTGAGCACGTATGGGGTACACTGATCTAGTGACAAGAGCTGAATTCAGCTATTCTTGCGGCGCCGCCTAGTGACAGGTTGACGCAAAAAGGTGGAAAACGGGGCTGACGATGGCTGGATTTTTGAATACGCGTTGATGGATGTGCGCTAATGGCAACTTTACGAGTGCATACGTCATCGTAAAATGACTGACTGCTATTGTGCAGGGACTCTTAACATCTGCGACAGCTATGAAGTTAGCTCTTTGTTTGAAGATAATCGGGTCATGTTTTAAACTTTACTTGAGTTTTTCTTTTGCTTCCACTGTAAAACTTTTAGAAAGTAGGTAAACATTAGAGACGGACCGAGATTTTATAAAATTACCCGGTCCAAACCTGACATCTTCAAACCGGTCCCGGCCCGAGCCATAGTCTTTAATATCACATTTGTTACTCGAACCCGACTCGAATCATATATTTATTTTCCTCAACCCGAAAAAAGCTCGATTTTTTCAATACAGATAATCTTTATAATTTACTTCATATTTCCAGCGATATTCAAAACACACAAGAAAAAGTATTTACGTTATTAATAGTATTGCCGAATAGCTGACTCGTGACCCGAACATGGTCCGAAATATTTTTCTAGAAAATAAACCCGAATCTGAATTGTCTTTACCCGCTCAAACCCGGCCCACGGATTGGACCGGATAAAGGCCCGCGGACCAAGCCCGGGTCCATGCAGACCTCTAGTACACATCTTGATTTGAGAAACAAAAATAATATATAAAAAAACTCACGTTATGACGGTTTCAGGGCCTTCATTTGAAATATGTCATGGAAAAATATTGTGTTCATTTCTACTTTTCTAATAAAATAATTGGTCAATTCGAAAAGTTCAATATATGTTATGCCTTTTATACGATATCCAGATCATTTTATTCTACAATCTATCCGCCACTGATTAGATATCTGCTAGAGCTTCCTTATAAGAGAGACCTTACTACGCATATTCCACATGTAGTCTATATACTCCGTTGTGAGCTGATATGTAGAAAATATATTCAATTGATTATTTTGACTGTTTTTCGAATTGCGCAAAAATGTTGATTTTTATGTTTGTTTATATTTTTTGTGCTAACACACTGCTGAATGTAACATAATGAAGGTATTCAACTTCCAGGCAGTAGCATAATGGGCTTCTAATGATTGCTAGAATCAATTAATACATTTGAAATAGTACAATGAAAGTGAAAAAAGAATCATAACTTATAAGCCGAGGTATAAAAATTTTCCACATAGCACTTTCAACTAATACCTACATAACAACTGCTCCCCAAATATAAAGTATGTCTGATCGTTCCGATCGGAGGTCGAACAGTTATGAGTAACTTGTTTTTCGCAGAGGATATGATTGCCATCGATTTTATTGTGCTATATATTTATAATATGGTGTAGCAGTAAACCGGTCAAGATGTAAGTGTCAAGTCAAGTCATGTCCTGTTTCAAATAAGACGGTGTGAATATCTTGGAGTTTAGAAAACAAAGAATTCTTCCTTCAAACACTTTAAACATACAAACAAAATATAGGGAGTGTAACGAGCGTCTTATACTATATTTATACATCTACAGAATGTTGTATCAGAAAAACGGCCTAGTTATAAATTGCCTGTTGTGAAGGTTTACTGGCAAAACTTTGGTTATCTCCTTTCACCGCTTAGTATTCAAAAAACAAAAAAAAACAACTATTTTTTGTATGTTTTACAATTCAACAAAAAGAAAATATTCCAAAGTAAAACACTATGAAAATACATAAATAATCTCAGTTAACGTCTAACCACGAAAGCCCAAAACCTGTGTAGTGGTTTTTGTGAGAGAAAAGCTTAAGAAATCGCGAATGAAATATCCCTGAACGTGGCGTGGAATCTATTGCTTGCGGCGCATTTTGTGAGGTAATTATTCACTTTGTATCTAGTGGAGGAATTATCTCGCCGTTAAAATGCCGGTTAAAAATGGCGTCTATTTTACCCGGGAGATTCTGGCACATTCGAAAGAGAATAATAATTTAAGTTCTGCCTATTTAAAACGCTTTGTCATATTTTAACTAAGCACCGAATTTTTGTTTGCGGAAATTATTGTGGGAAGAATTCTTTTCAAATATTTTTCTTTTTTAATGCTACGACCTTTCGAATTTTGTTCAGCATATCGCTAGTTTAATTTTCAAACTTTTTATCTATATTAAAGAAAATTTTAAAGAGAGAAACGAAAAATTAAATGTAATTCATTTTTTAGTGCAAATTTATATGAAAATTTCAGCACAACCATCCTTCGATTTACGTAAAGCCATAAATAATCATGGTATTGAATCAGGCATATGTAATTAACGCAAAAAATGCAGCTCATACAGAATAAGAAACTTCAAACAAAACGCGTAAACATATACATTTTAAATTTGGATTATTGAGATTTTGTACACTTCCATGTATTTTGTCACTAACGACTCGGGTTTCGCCTTTCGGCATCTTCAGGCATTCGAGCGCACGAATGGACTCCATTTTATCTCTGAACATACAATATAAATACATCGCAAATTACATATCGACTGTGGAAAGGAAAAGACGTAACCTACAGATAAAAAATATTGTGTATAGCCCAAATAAACCGTGTTTTAAATTATGTACATTAAGACTATCGAAAAAAAAATAATTTGAAAAAACGGGGGGGATAAGTCTTTTTGCCTTTCTACAGTCGATTTATTATATATTTTTATATAAATATAGTGTATTAGCACGTTTTGTGTGAGTTATACACAGTATTTTTGGTGTGGGCTACGTCCTTTTTCTTTTCCACAGTCGATGTCATATAATAATTGTATCGGGAAGTATGAAAGAGAAATAATAAATAAAACTGTTTTTATTTTGATGGAATTCAAAATTGAAATTCCCAGCGTCGATAAATCGCAATCACGATGTATCCCAAAACTTCTTGTGATGTTCCAATATTGTTTCGTTTGTTCCGAGTGTACGTACATGTGCAGAGTATTCCACTTGAGATATATACATTCTTTTTGTCTGGATTCTGCCATACTTTCCAATGAACCAGACAAGAATTCCAACAATCTTAATCCAGTGCATCGCGCTCTCGCTCCTACGTAACGACAATTTATCGCGTTCTCGCTCCAACAGGTGAAAAATAACATCGTTCCAGTTTCTGAAATATGACTGCGACATTTCCACTGTTTTGTTTGGAACTTCTCATAACAACGAGACGTTTTATTCAATAATACTTACAGTTTACATTTATTATGTGTCAAAGAACTAAGTACTATATTCAAAATAACTTTCTTGTGAAATAATGTTGTATAGTCGTAACGAAACGTGCTTCATAGTTGAGTCAATGTAAAATGTTTAGGTCTTCAGTAAGACTGTTTCAGTTTAAAAACAAATGATAACTTCAGATTTTGTATTGTTTTGTTTGTTTTAAGCTTCCTGAAACCACTTGAAGAACTTTGGTTGCTGTCCGCGGACTCGTATATTCCGTTATATTGAAAAAATACTGGTTTATAATCGAGTTTGATTTCATATGTCAACGTGAGATGGTGGTATACACATCAACGCATTATTTAACAAAACATAAACAATATTTTTACCACACAGTTTTGTAAAACTACCCATAGATGGTACCCGTTTACTTTTTTCTCTCTCGTAGTATTGGTAATTATTATTTACACATTGCGTAGTGATTTATTGAATGAGCCATATGGCATTTTTTTATGGTGCTTGAGTCATTATGATAACCGTGTCCTGTCCCGGAGTGACTTTTAACATCTGCAACAGGGATGATATGAGAAGCAGGGATTTTTTACTAGATTTAAGTTTTTTTCACTACACAACATAAGTATGCAACCCATAGATATAGATATATTTATGCGGCAAAGTGTCTAGAAGCCATAAAATTAAATTTGGTGAAGATATTTAAATTGGTTTACAAATTATTGTGAATTTAGTGATATGGCAGTTTTTTTGCGATTTTTTTGCAAAATCGCCCGGCCGCCAGGCGAAATTCAATAAAAAAACATGCGGCCAGTAAGCTGGTATTACTAATAGTAAAGTTTAGCAGTGTCCTGAAGACAGTACCGTAATTAATGCTACTTGTGTTAGGCGCAGTCGGAGACTACAGAAGCCCTTAATTTACGTCTCCATTTTTTAAATAATACTGTATGTATTTGTGTGTGAATATACTAACATATTTTTTTCACACCTACAACTATCTTTCCTATTAATCAAAATACACTAAGTGACTCAAATAAGTTGCAGAATATCAAAAAAGTCTTAATTTCACATGGTTGAGAATATTACCAGGTGCGGCTCGTCCATACGCACTGCGGGACTGCAGCACCCCCAAAAAGTTGATAAAATCTTATATTATAATATACATTTATTTCCGTATATTATATGAAAATATCACTATTATTTAAGCGTGTATTAAGCTCGCCCGCTCAGCGATACATCCAATAATTACCATAGACCGCGGTACATTATAATATCAGAAAGTGAGGCATCTCATGATTCTGGGTGGTAAGGTTTTCGATGGAATATGCTTGAGTTGTTGAAGGAGGGGTGCGGGGAATAGGGACTCGCAACTAGAAGGATGATATGAACTGCGAAATTGACAGTTTTTTATCCATATTTTAACCATATTTTTTATTTTTAATCAACCGCAGCACCCCCAGATATCTTATCCATGAGACGCCACTTATTATATTACCCATGTATATTATCTCAGAATGGGTCAAATAAACTAAATTTTGCATCAATAGTCTTGAATTAACGTTATTTGAATGCAACAACTTTGTCATTTGATGTTAAAAAGTGAAATAGTATCTAATTCTCAACATAATGGTTAGTATACTACCGCAGCAATATTAGGACTTAAATTTGCGGGATCCGGGATCCCGGTCAATAAGGCAATCATGTGATCCCGGGTTTGTCTAAATTTCAATCCCATGATTTCAGGATTCGCTGTAGATGTTAAAAAATAATTCATATTTCTAATTAAATACTTCCTGATGAACTACAACATGTATCTCGATTAATGTATGTACATTTTTTTTTTATAATACCTTCATAATAAATATATCCTTCTCATAGTTCATAAGATAATTTAGAAAATAATACATTTTTTTTTGTATTTTTTTATAAAAAAAAATTATTTTAACTTATTATCTACCAATAAATAAAAAAATAATGTCTTAATCTTAATAAATAAAAAAAAACATTCCGATGCCCAAAAAAATAAAGTGTCGTATATTCATTGTATGAGGGAGCAATAATGAACACAATTTAATTGTGAATTAAAAATTATAAGTATGAAATTACGCTTAATGAAAAGTTGTGAATCCCGAAATCCCGGGATCATAAAAAGGGTCTGGGATTGACTGCCCTAAGCATGACATTTGTTTTTGATCAGAAAATTTAAGGTTCGCGTTCTGATAATTTCAAACATCACATACTCATTTTTCAAATTTAGAATTTACTTTGAAACAGCTACATCATTGTTTAAAGTGGTCACTTTTTGACTCGAATTAATCCGAAATGTCACCGCTTAATTTTCATTGAAATAGTGTCAAACGACTTGAAATTTAACAATTTCTGGCGCCTCTACGATTTGATGTAATGACTAACACTTACATTCTACGCTAGACTTTCCTTTTCAGACGGTGGATCGCTGAAATTCCTCCAGTAAAGACACAATAGGTGTAGTATTATTGTGTTGTGTGGTTTGAAGTTCTCCGTATTAGCAAAGTGGAAACGGTTTTAGACCCCACTTATGTATGCATCATGAACCTACAACTAATAAGGCCGCACCATATCCTATTCTGACACATACTCAACCTTCGTGGAAGATAAAATCCTGAAAGTTTTTCCGGTGTGTCCACAATAAGTTTAATTTTCAGGGTACTGATTTTGATTGTATATTTTGTAGTATGCTTGCAGGTTAATATAAAATGTTTTATTTGTACATTAGTATGGATTATGGCTTACAGTCCCGGGATCCCAGTCAATCATTCAATCCCGTAATCTCGGAATTGATATTTACTGTAAATATCTAACTATCCAACACAAAGTGTAATTATTTATAACCCTATATTAATATGCATAGTTTAATTAATTGGAAATACAAAACGATTGAAAAAATAAACTTTTGCTGAAAACAAAAAATTTGAATTGTCTATATTTTGTACTTTTCTTATATAAGTTATAATTATGTATAAACGATAATATAAACTATTTGTTGTCTGTCAGTCCGAGTTCATTCGTGTCTTCGAATGTCTGAACATGCCGAAAGGATAAACCCGGGTTGTTAGTGACGAAATACATGGAAATGTACAAAATTTCAACCATTCAAATTTGATATTGAAACTCCATTAAGCACCTCAGACGATATCTTAAATTAAAAACTATTAGATTTTGCGTGAAACACAGGATCGTGGTGTACATATTGGTGTTTTTCTTTTAAGCGCTAACTGTATCCTCATCGGTTATGTCCAAAACGGATGTGGTTTAGTCAGATATAATAAGTTTACTTGGTTGATCAAAGCCGAGTAGTTTGTCGACGGAATCCGAAAGATGTAACCCACCACCCATTGCACTTGCGGTTCACGAATAATCGTATTAATGTTGTTACGAGCTCGGTCAGTATATCGGTGGCTTTAAGGATTTTGAAGTACAGTCAATCTGGGTAACTTTGGCCCAGTTCTGACGGTTTTTATATTTTTTATGGTTCGCCATTGCATTTATGTGTGGTAAAGTTCTACATAGAAATGAACTAATGTCTCAAGAAGAAATTTAATAAACACAAAATATTTATTCAAGATAGTTTTGGCCCACAATACAAATAATCACTGTAATTACTATAAATCCAATGATTTTAAAGTCTTGGCAAATTTTCTTTATCCTTTCATATATTCGGTATATAATTGAGATGGGAAAAAATATACAGCATTTGGTTTACAGATTAGTAATACAAATTGAAAATATGGTTAATCCAATTTATTTAAAAGAAAAGTTTTTAAATTGTGTTTTATCATTCCAAGCTGACAGCTTACAAATTCAACAATAAAACAAAATATGTTGCATATTCATTCATATTTTTTTCACCAAGGGCTGCTCAATACCTTTATTTAGCTAAAAAATATTCATAAGGCATTAGTAGTATCATGTTATTATAACAGCACATTTTTCCATGTAGTGGGCTAATCTTAGACCGTTGGGCAAACTTATCCAAACCGATAGTTCTATAAATGCAATCTTTTAGCAGCTAAAAGGAATTAAAAATTGTATTTGTTTAATTGATTTATTTTGATAACAACATACAAAGTATGATCAATAGAATTACTACACGCCACGTGAAATAATCACCTTAATTCTATTCACAGCAAAGTTGACAGCGAACAAAATTTACTTTGAAATATATAACTTATATCAAGTAATTAATTTAAGATAACTTCAATAACAAAAGGAAAAACAATCAGCAGACTACATATTATATTTCTATCAAGGGTATTTTATTCAATATCATTTGATGAGTGATACAAATGTGATTTGTATATAATATTATACGAGTGAAATATGTTATATGAGCAGGGGCCATACTTCGAATTTCTTAATAGCCAAAGTTACTCACACATATTGTAATATGATATTATTGTCTTAGAGTTGTATGGGCATGGCTAGGGATAGCAATACCAATATTAACGAAGCCGGGTTTCCGGTATTTCGAATTTTTTTCAACACTGGTTGTAAAAATGGAACCTACAGGTATTCTTTACAGACTGTTTCTCTTCCAATCGTCTAATTTGAGGAACTCATTTCTGCCGCTGGACTTATTTACATGAAGACCCACTCAAGTTTGACAGATTCCAGAATTTTGTAATTTTTGGTCATATTTTAATTTTAAAAGTTAATTTAAGGTATTTATGAAAATTGCTGGGCTTGATTTTGAGTGCTCAACATCATTGGCATCGGTCGCAGTGTTCATGAGCCCAAATAACAGTACGGACAGTTTAATAAATTGATTTATGACTATATATTTGAAGCCATAGATGTATGTGAAGTCTTAATTTACCCATCAATTTTTGAAATCTAATAAGTTCTATCCTAGATGACACCTTTATCTCTTTGCTGTGTCTCCGAAAAAAAAAATGAGTGACTGAACAATAATTAGTTATTGTATTTAAAACAACTTATGTATAGGTAAAATCGTTTGGATGTTTATATTCTCCAGATTGAGAGCAAACATAAAAACTTTCGCAAATCACTTGCTAATGGAGAACCATACGTTTAATGCGGATGATGGGGTTAAACTGTTGCATAAAAACATGGGGGATCATAAATTATTTTATCAAGAAATTTTGGAAATTAATAGAGCCCAGTTAAATTCCTTGCCAATCTTGAATGAGCAGCTGAACCTTCCTAATTCTCCGCTATTATATCTGATACGTTGAAACACCTAACAGATGTCACTAAATGTGAAATGATTGTATATATTTACCCATTCGTCGAATTACATCCCGTCAAAGCCCACAATACTATTATAATTGTAAAATCACTGGTATTTCTAAAAGAAGTTGAAAAGCGGCAATTCGCCACTCTGTTAATATGGTGTTTACAAAATAAGGATTAGGGAGATTCCCGAAATTTTAACTCAGGTATCAGTGTGGCTCCCAGACGTATAATATCTTACCTCGTAAATAATATTTGTCGCATTTGTAACTTCTATATAAACGTTAGACACTGTTTACTGTCTCTCAGTTCAAGTCCATCCGTGTGCTCGAATGCCTGAAGATGCCGAAAGGCGAAACCCGAGTCGTTAGTGACAAAATACATGGAAGTGTACAAAATCTCAATAATCCAAATTTAAACATAAAAATGTTTTTTTTTGAATAGAAATAAGCAAAGATGTATATATAATATTTTTTAATACAGGTATTCATTCAAGTCTCAAATAAAAAACTGGCATATATATTTTCAATTAAGGTATTTAATGCGAAGTACCGGTATTGATATATTTTGTCCATGGTGCAATCCCTAAATATGGTATTGTAGAGTATTATGTGCGAATTGTTCAAATTCCTAGTGATCAGTTGGAACATTGTAAGTTTGATGGTAAATGGGAACTTTATAACTTCCCAGACGGACATATTGTGGTATCAACGATCCGAAAATTTCAGACTGCATTCCATTCGGAAAGATTTCGCGATGTATATTTTTATAACCGAATTGCTTGCTGCCAAAATTTCAAATTGTTAAGTAAAACATCATCGAACTCTTTTAAAATTATATTCAAGATTGTCAATTCATTAATGATATGAAAATTCGGAGAGCTCTCAGATCATCAAGAGATTCTTGGATTTATTATGAATATTTATGAAATTATAAATTTTTTGGCAAATCAGATATTTTTTTCCAAGCAAATTTTAAAATATTTTTAAAAAAAGTGCCTTGTATTATATGAAAGAAACCAAATAGATAGCAAATATGTGTGTTTAATATCTACAATAAACACATTTTGATTGCATATTAGAGTTTATTAAACTTTTTTGTTTTTATAAATTGTCGTTGTCTCTGATTTTGAACAGCGATGGCAATGCGTATATTTTTATGCATTTACTATAATTTATTCAAAACCCGTGGTTTTATACAATGTTTATTTAAGTTTTGTTTACGGGTCATAGCGAAAGCGATTAGCTAACTACTAGTCCTGTCCTAGCCCTATCTTTCTATCCCTACTCTCTTCAATAAAAGAGAGGTTGAGCAACTGAGTAACAAACAGTTCTCATATGAAAATTCTGTTGACATACCTCTATTAACAGACCATATGCTCCACGTTGGGAGCGGACATGGAGAAAAATACTCTGTTTTATCATGTTCTGTTCTGTTTAGTCATGGAACCGTTATTAAACTTCACGTTTTCATGCTAAAAAAATCCTTTCAGATGTCATGCAGTCACATTGTGTTACCGAGTGAGTTTTGTTATATAAACGCATTTATAAAGAGAAACGACAATTTCAACAAGTGAAATATGGTTTTATGTAGTATTAAGTAATTATTTTACGTCATATTTTGTGTGTAAAACCTGAAATACATATCAAACTATGCGAAATTATCAAAAGACACAAGCATCGAAATTCTTCATAACAGAACAGGCTCGAGATGTGTTTCGATGCCGTTTGAAACAAAACGGTGGCATACGGTACGGTCATGCATCTCGGATAGTCACTGTACTACACTAATTGTGACTATACTATACTATAATTTTGTATTTTTCGATGGTAAAATTGACGAGGTTTTCAAATTATGATTAATTATACAAAGAAGACGTAAACTATATTGTATTTTTAATTATATGTAGAACTATTTTATTTACAAATAGCAATATACCTATTTCACAGATAATTTTTAAAGGCCTATTGGCCAAGTAACGAATTGTTACACCATGAGTACGGAAGGGAAAGGAAGTTAATATAATCATGCGACAAATTTTTTCAATACAGTTGGGCTAAGAATAAATAAAAATCTTATATTATTTATTTCACTGTTCGGAGAACACTCAAGAAATTCATTTGACATGTTATTTTACATTATCACAATACATTAAAAAATATTCACAGCAAGCCATGCAATTTCGTTTCTTAAATATTTTTCTACGAGGAAAGTGTTCAGGCTTGAAAAATATATACCTTTATAATTTATTTTCATGTTATTCGATGTTCAACCCATTTTCTTGGTAAAAAAGTGATTTTAATAAGCCGCTATCAAAACCTTTAGCTTTTTAAATCCATTACAAACATCGCTTGCTTCTTTGAGAGGTCAAAAAACTTGGCCGGAGATTCCTAAAGGGAACTACAAAAACGTCAAAATAGACGGAAAAATCAAAGGAATATTTTAGTTAATTAAATACTTTGGTAATATCAAATCAAAATTGATAACTTTGTCCCCTTGTTTGAATAATAATTATTAATTGATTCATAGATTCAGATACAAATAGAAAAATACGGTTAATTAGTATAATAATATCATGCCATTGGTTTTTAATGTATTTTCAAATTGTTAATTTAATCATATTTGAATTTATTGGTAAACTAGTTAAAATAATTTATTAATGGAACTGCCTTAGTGTATACGTGTAGTATTAAAAATAATGTATAAAAATATTAATAGTTTGATTAAAATCATTTTCAGTGTCGAAAGATAGTGGCGCCCAACCAACTTGGCTCTTGAATATGAGTTGCCGTTGGTTGGTAAAGGGTATGTAATTATTTTAGATATAAACTTATCACAGATAATGATTGATATTTCCATGGAAATCGTTCAGTTTTGATTGATTTCGTCTAGCCTAGTATACCACTATAATAGCAAGATACACTTGAATTATATTGATTAAGGAATAACAACATCATCAACAACACGTTCTGATCATTTTACTTATTCAAATAAAATATTTTAAAATATACTGAAATAATCGTAGAGAAAAATTATTTCGTAAGCACATAATATATTTATATAAAAAATGAATGGTTTTTATGAGATTTTTTATTATTTTCAACAGCCGTTGGCTATAATATAATATGCTATATGAAATTTTGACAAAGCTTTTTTATTTTTGGGATTTATTTGTAACAAATTTGTTTTAATATGGCTTCTATGCAAGTATTTTTTCTTTGCTTAGCGCGGAGGTGAAAATGAATTGTAACTCCTATTCATGCTCTGGACACTAATGAAAAAATTAGACGAAATAATGTATAACGTTATGAATACGGTTATAATAAATGTTTTTGTACGAAAATGTATATTTTTAATTGTTGTAATCTCTCATTAATAAAAAAAACATTATTCGCACTACTAATCATAAATAATATTTTACTATAAAAAAGTGTTTATTTGAAGCGTTTAAAGGCCAAACTAATATGTCCACATTTTGTCGAAATTGAAAAAAAATTAAGAACATTAAAAATAAATAATTTCACATACGAGGCCAAAATGAGAATTTCGCCATTCACGAAAATGTCAAGCTATGTGTTTCTGATTATTTTTTGACTTGTTTGTTTTTTCCAGAATGTAAAACCGGTTTGCCAATAAGAATGCCACTGGGAAGAGCTTTAAAAATTTTCAACGAGATTAATTCGGATGTCAACATATTCCACATGGACGTGAGTGAGTTCAGAAGAACACTATTTTTTAATATATTAAATTAGATTTTGTCTGAGCTAACGAGGTTGACTTTTCCAATTTGTACTATGTTTTAAACGTTGCAAATGCCATAAGCTTAAAATTTGTTATTTTGCTAATGCATTTATCTATATATATATATATATAAATTAAGATTTGTTTGTTTGTTTATCCTCTATGAATTCCTTTACCATTCATCCGATTTCGACCAAACTTTGGTGAGTTGTTCTGCACACACCCGTAAAGGTTTCTAAAAAAAATCTAAGCCAGACGGAAAAAAAAAATATTGTATCAATCGAAAATAGAGGTTTACATGAGCCCGGGCTTGGCCCGCGGACTTTTAGTAGACCCGGGCTCGTGGGGGTAAAGAAAATTCAGGATCGAGCTCGTGCCGGGCCCATGTACGGAATTCAAATTTAAGAAAAATATTTGGTACTCCGTTCGGGTCATGAGTCAGCCATAAGACAATAATTTTCATTACTTAAATTATTTATTTCACATGTGCTATGAAATTGTTGGAAATATGGAAACAATAACATATATCGTATAAATGTATTACGACATTAAAAAATAAACAGGGCATTTTTCGGGCTGAGAAAAATAAATCAGGGCTTCTGGTTGGGTTCGGGTGACAAGTGTGATATTGAGACTTGGGCACGTCCGGGCCGGGCCTGAAGATGATGGGCTTGGACCGGGTAATTTTATGAATTTTCAGCCCGTGCATACCTCTAATCCAAAAGCATTTCAATAAACGGAGTTAAAACACAAACCCTTTCTTTATTTGAATGAAATTGCAACGCATGCAGGGTACTCACTAGTATAATAAACAATAAGCGACTATCTAATAAAAATAAGCATATTTTATTCCATTGAAATTAGACTACGGCAAAAAATTTGGCTATGGATAAAACTAATAATTTGATTGTGAAATATAAAAACATAGTTTACTGCTGACATTGCAAAGTGGACATATCGGTTACTGCTTTTAAACACCTATTTTAGCAAAGTAATCGTCATCTTACTCAATTTTAATACGCAAGCTGTTTTGTAACCTTAAGATAATATTTGTCTGGCTTATTCATTTGTTACTTCAAACTGTTTAAATTTGCAGATAGTTTTGTGAATGAAAATTAAACGTAATGGATATAATTAGAGTGTTGACTTTTCTGACTAAGGCAGTAAGCAAACTGTTAATGTTATGTAAATGATATTATCGAATACATTTGTTTATTTATATTGCACTCAATATTTCGTGAAAATGAGTTCTTCTAGACATACCATTATCCAATTTTCATGTATATGGCTGAAACAAACAATTATTGATTCTGTTGAACGAAACTAATGTGGAAAGCGTGCCTTGAAACGGATTGATCCTTCATTAAGATGAATATTATCATCAATCACCACTTCAGTATTACTAGTTGATACAAAAAATAATAATAATCATATAATCACATGAGAGAAAAGAGATGAAAACATCCATCAGCAGTCGTAAGATATTATTTACAGGAATTCAAAGAAATAACAAGTATTTCTATAACATAAATATAGATAATACGAAATTGAAATACGTATAAAAATGACCAATGTTTGCTTTGACATTGGTGTATTGACAGATAAGTTATCATGATATATCACCCAAGACGATAATAATTGTATTAATATGTAAGCATACAATTTAACACTTTGACTGATAAGAAGTTATACAAGGTTTATGACTCATCTAGAGCTTTAACGGAGCTTTGTACTTGCCAAAAGCTGTAAGAAAGCTCGCCAAAAGGTCATATTACCTCTAACGAAGCATAAAAGTAACCGAGAAGTCTCATGGAGTGGGATGTTCATGTTGTTAGATGTGAGACCTGCATAGACTTCCATAGGGACTGCGATGCTAATCCGGGAGGTTTTTGACCTTTATACCTCCCTCACAAGAGATGGGTGGACACAGCTGAAAATGAAAAGTTGATCAACATGTATATATGCTCAAAAAAGTTTAGTATCGCAATTTTTGTTGCAGGGTTGTTTGTACAGTTGGCTATGGAATTTGGAAAGTTTTTTGATCTAATTATGTTACTTTGGACATACGTTTTTAAAGTTGTTTCTGTTAGTAATACATAAATCAAACGTTTTGAATGTTGCAAAACTTATGCCAAGTGTCGGCAGAGCGAAAATGGAGAGATGTTAATTGAGTACTTACCTACTTGGGTGAAAGTACGGTATGAAGGGTTGGGCTCTGTGAACCCTTGTTAATTCCTTAAATATGTGAGGATGCACCCGAATGAAGTCGTGCTATGAATAAACCATGTAGGTATATATATATAATATACATATACTTAACAAGAAAGCTTTATTCTTACACGGAATTAAATTCTGTTAATTTACGTTGTGCGTGCATTGTACAAAACAAACGAAGGCTTTTCAGTCAAAATGCCGTAAATGACTGAAAGTACTGAAATAAAATAATTCATGTTTTTGTGATATAAGAAGGATGTCCAAATATTGAAAAATTGATTTAATTTGAATTATACAATCACCCAAATAATGAGATATCAGTTGACTTGAGAAAAATCGTCATTAATGTGCAATAGGCAGACGACAGAACGCGTCATACCATACACCGAGACGGGAAAGCGATCGAACGTCATAGAAGCAGGACCACCTCACACACCGATACAGGCGACAATAATTTCTCACTAGCCGTCGACCGCAAACGTTGGCGGCAGATCTGTTCCAAAATGTTAAAATATCTGTAATTAAACAAGTCGAATAAAAGATTCCTAAAGTAGTTATCTCCAGATAATTGGATGCCCTAGTTCATACGGTTTTCATGATCTTTGTAGCGTTTTACTTTCTGCTTTCGGCAAAGTTATTCAGTTTTATCATATATTTTTATTAGGATTACAATTTAAAAATCATAGTTGATAAAATTCTCAACAAAATCGATGTCTGCGGCGTTAAATTATGACAAATATGATAATTTGTAACTTATTCATTATGAAGTGGTTTTAGAATATCTATATTAAATAGTTACATAAATAAGCAACTAATTTTGTAAGTGATGATTACACACACAGTATTATATTATTAGTAATCACGCGCCAGACAACACAATACAATAACAGTATTCCCCATTGATTAGATTCATTATAGTATATTGGATATAATCGAAACAATTATACATAGTATTGATGGATTGCTGATGTGTTATAAATTCAAATAAATATTATACTGGATTCAACGACTGGTAATTAGGGGTTTAAATAAATGTATTATGCAGTAGGTTCAGTTGGTTAGTAGCGACAGGCTGTGCACCAATTTATTGTAATTAAGCACGATTATAAGGTTTACACCAGACATGTCAAACTCGATTTACGCAGCGGGATTAGCTTATTTAAATTAGGTGGAAAGCCGCATATTTTCTCTACATAAAAAATGATTAAACTCTGACGTCGCTTCAAATCAATTAAAAAACATAATAACCTGACACGTCCTGATATTTTTGCTAACATTTATTTGTTTATTAGAAGGTTGGTGTGATTCAAGAACGGCATTCGAACACTTTTAATATCGCAACGCTCCGAATAATTTCTAGCTAATGTTAGCTAGCCGAACCCGTTTATGGCATTAAAAAGCCATCGGTTGCTAACCGATGAGGGCGTATAGCTGAAATTAGAAAGCAGACGCTGTTCAAGGGCACGTCCGCTGAATGAGCCGTTTTTTTGATGGAAAGGAGAAAAGCCCACAGTTTCAGTAGTTGAATTTTTTATTTTGCAGACAGTGAACTGAGAGTTTTCGCTGGTCAAGGTGAGCCGGCCTTGCTCATTAAAAAATTGTTTTTTTTGTTTTGAAATTGGATTTAATGTTGTATTAAATTCGTTTGTAGTGTCATGTGTATGTGTTAGTAATATTTTTGTGTAATAAACCACTGCATATTCGTTAAATAAATAAGAGATAAACTGGATTTGAAATGGTGTTTGCTTGAGATCCCAGACCTCCCGGACGTTGATAACCAAACATTCGCCTCTCTTCGGTCAGAACATTCTGAAACCATAAAAATAAATTCAAGAAATCCTGTTTATTATTATAATTCATTTTTTTGATGACATGTCGAAAGTTAACGACGTAAATCACCCGACCGTAGACCCAACATCAAAGATATACGATTACATATAAATAGATATAAAAGAAGTTTCGAGAGACTAATGTACAAACAAACTAGAAACTTTAAACATGTGTTCTTTGAATACTTTCCAAAAAAATAAGCCTCAAATATTACAAAAATGTTCATGTTTATTGATTTTAATACATTTAAACAGCCATTTGGTTTTACATTTATATTAAAAAATGATCGTGCTTTTAATTTTTCAGTTGTAGATTTTATATGTCACTTTTAAATCGATTTGTAATAGTGAGATACTTTTACGCCATTTCAATTTGAATTTTGGCAACCCGTATTTGAGATGGAGAATAAACGTATAAGAAGTTTTAAATAAATATCCAATGTTTGAATCGACATCGATACCCACGCACAAAACAAAATAGAAGTTGTAAAAAAATAAATTGACATTGAAGTGCGTGAAAGTTAGGGTGTAAGTGTTATAAAACCACTACAAAAGCTTCTTAAATCACCGTAAATAGAACTGGTTGAAAGCTAAAGTGTTATAGTAATTGAAATAGTAAAAGTTTCATAAAGCACAAGTTTCCGAGGCGCGGAAGAGCTTTCACGTATGGTTGGCGACTGGGAGGTGTTTTCCTGGATGCTAGTAACCATCCAATGTATAATATAAATAAAATTGTAATTACACAGTTGCATACTCGATTAATTTTATAATACAAATCAATTATTATTATATGTTTAAAAATAATAGCTCGAATATAACGCTACGTATTTGATCTAAAATATTTTTTTCATAAAAAGTATTCGCAAGTCTGGTGCATGTTTTTTTTTCATGTCCACTCCCAATGTGAAGCATACGGTCTCCTAATTTAGGTATCTCAACAGATTTTTTTCTATGAGAACTGTTTTTTACTCAGTTGCTCAACCTCCCTTTATCGAAGAGAGTAGGGATAGAAGGATAGGGCTAAGACAGGACTAGTGGTTAGCTAATCGCTCTCGCTACGCCCCGTGAGGATGGAATGGGTGGGTAGTAGGGATAGCGGATAGGGAACCGGAGTATGGACTATGTTTTTTTCTCTCACACGTCACATTCAATTTGTAGCAAGACCAGTCTGGTAGAGTTTGGGTAAAGTGACGGCCTAGAGTTATCTTTTAATGTTGCAAAGAATTATCGTTTTTTTGCACCCTGTTCGCAATTATAACGAAAAAGAGTAAGATCTCTATACTATATAGAACGAAATACATGTAGAAATATGTTTGTATGTCTGTCGGTCATAAAAAACCCTCTCAAACGGTGAACAGTAGCGATGTAAAATTTTCACATGTCATTTAAGTTGCCATTTTCAATGCAACTGTGCTATTTTCAACATTTAACCTTGAACTGAAAACGATATATTTTTGACGTTTACAATGCCGAATAAAAAATCAACAAGATCGCTTAGCAAGTGCTCCATAACGAATATTCCGTGGTTTTTATCATCATAGCATCATGTCACTCAGCAACTATAAATATGCTATAGTATAAATGTCACAAAAAATAAATATTTATGGTTCAATCGAAAAATATGTAAAAAATCAAAAGATCGAGCGGAAAATTATTCACCATAAAACTTAAAACAGTACAAGTCTCATTGCGTGTCTTTAACGAACCGGTAGTAAATGAAGTTGCAATCGTCATCGCTGGAAATGAATTAAATGGAATCTTTGGTAATGAGACTCACATTTCGTATGACACCTTATTAGTGTAAGCTCATGTTTGCCTTGAACGATTTATACCAATGGCTTCTACATCGAGGAACTCATCAAAAGTGATTTTATGGGAAGTTTTTATCTATCATTATTGCTATTTTAAACTTTTAAAATGATTATTAATTAATGGACTAAATTTCAGCATTAGCTAGAAAATGACTAAATAACCTTATATAAGTGTCCTTTATCTCGGGTAAGCCGGGTAAAAAATTCTAGTGAATTTTAAAGAAAGTGTTGATCATGTGGTAAAAGAAAGGATCAACTTACAATGATTTGAGTGGGAATAAAGGGATTCAAATAAGAGATGATATGAACTTCAAAGTTACCATCACTAGAGATGATAAAACAACAACCATAATCTTGTTTGTGTATAATTTAAGAAATACTGCAGATTTATTTTGTTATCATATATAATAGTGTTGACATTGCGTTTGCTATAGGCGCTGAAATCGAGAATGAATGAAAGAACTATCAAAACTGAACAGAATAGATGAGTTTTATCATTACATATCAGCTAACGACTAATGGTGTGAAAGAATGCCCACTGTCAAACAGTTCTTATTTTAGCCCATTAAATACTAAGTGAACAAAATTTGCACCATCAAGTAGCTCTACAACTAATGGCTTATAATTAAACTTTGCTTAGTATTTTAGCAATATTTTAACCATGCGAATTTGAACAAAGCGGATTGTGACATAGTTTGTAGTAAAATTAAACGATATTTTGACAGAACATGTGTTCCCACCTACGTCATAACGTGAATTTCATTTTCATATATCTACAATGGAGCTATTGAATATTAAATTAAAGTGTTATAATACATTACGTAACACGCCATAGCATAATGATCATTTTTTTTTAATTACTATTCCTACTCTCATGAGTAATAAATGGATTATTAATGGATAATTAGACAAAAAGTGTTTCAAAGATAACCGAATGAAAGTCATTGATTCAACCTTTATGTCCAAAGATGGCTATTATAGAAAGTCCAATTAGATTCGATAGTTGAAAATGATTTCAATAAGTGAAACCGAGATTTATCGTTACATAAATTTTTTTTTTTTTAATTTATTGAATATAATGCCATGGTATCCAACAAGAATTGAGGTATAAAATATTAACCTATAGACTCTAGAGCAGCGATGCGTAAACTGGGGTCCGCGGTTTCATAGGGGACCGTGAAAATTATCGCATATTTTCAGTATTTATGTTACATTTTTATAATTATAGCATGTAACATTTTTCGGAATATATTGTATTATCGATAAATATATGTCAGATGAATAAAGATCTTTGTCGAAATTTATTCTGGTAAAGAACCTGATGTTTTCGTAGAAGATAAGTACATCAAGAGAATGTGTAAGTACCAACAACTTTATTAAACGAGATAACTGGTTAAATAGTTATTTTACCAATGTAGATTTATAAAAATACATTTATGAATACTTATATGGAGGAAAATGATCTTTAGATCGATGATGATATCTTTGATGTGATGAAAAGACATTTATCAATTCTTGGCGCGGAAATTTCTTACTATTTTCCTGATAAACGAGAATTTGAAAAACTCTATCGATTTATTAATAACCCATTTGTACTCTCCATTAGTGATTTAACTTCGGAGGACGATTCAATTCAAGAACAGTTTATTGATGCATAGCATGTTTTCCGTGAAAAGTGTCATTTTAGTCATTTTTGGATTACAATGGCACAGTCCTATTATGATGTTTCAAAAAGGGTCTAAAGGTGTTGATTCCATTTAAAACCACCTATGAATGTGAGACGGCTTTTTCAACAACACTTACTCTCAAAACAAAATCTCGAAACAAATTAGAAGCGACAAATGACATGAGAGTTGCACGAGCCAAAACAAAGCCAAGTATAGAACTGGTTCAGGTAAAGCAGATGCATCCATCTCATTAAAATTTGAACTAAAAAAAAATTATTATATTTTCTGAATAAATAGTTGTTTGTCAAAAAATGTTTTATTTCTATTTACATATGTGGCACCCTTGTGCAAATTATTTGGCGCTCCTTATTTTAATAAATAATGTGGATTTTGAATTTTTAATGAAAGGTTCGGCGAGCCATCGAATAAGTTTTGAAGGGACCGCCAGGCAAAAAGTATGCGCACCGCTGCTGTCGTGAGCGAGTTAAGTCGCCAAAGCCTGTATATCACGTTTGACTATCGACGAGTTAAGTCGCAAGCTCTTAAAATCGTCATAGCAAGTCATCAAATATGTATTTTGACTTTTGTAGTGTAAAATTGTAAAGTGCCATCTATTGAAACGTAGTGTTATAGATATTATCGAAGTAATCCGCAATTGTGATGATTGTTGCAATTTGACGCCTGTAGATGCCACAGAACTATGACAAATTCATTTGCACATAAAGTACACATGCAAACAATTTAATGAGGCATTATGTGTTAGACCTCGTTTTTAAATGTACCATTCGTTTGAAAACCAATGTTGTTAATTCTGTAAAGTGACTTAAATTCTGAGGTTGTAACAAAGCTGTTTGCATATATTTTTTAAATAGTATTTATCATTTTTGTGTCAAAATATTTACGAAAACTCGAGATACATGTTGATTTGGTAAATTTCACAAATTTACATCATTTTACGACTCTTTCATATTTTAAGCGATTTATTTATTTCAAAATAGCTGGAACTGTACACCAAGTAAAATTATGACAGTTTCATATATTAAATCAATTTAGAATCGTTCTTATGGAGAAAAAACACTGGGATTTTTTCACCATATCCAATCCCAATATGGAGCATATTGTGTCAGAATGTAAGTATCTCAAGAGAGGTTTTTCTACGAGAACTGCTTACTACTCAGTTTGCTCAACCTCTATCTCTTGTACTTCTCTCTATACGTAAGTCTACTCTAGGAGTAGGGATAGAATCCATACTTGGAACAGAAATCTATGAAATGAATGAAAAATCAATTTATGGAACTGTCCGTACCGGGAATTGAACACGAAACATCCGTAACCGTAGCTCACAACGACCATCACACCACGGATCCAACATTGGGATTTATTTATATTTTTAAAATAAAGTTAATTTTTAATTGGCGACAATTTAAATTAATTTATTGTAAAATGAATGTATTAAAATATCTATTTGGGCATTCGAACCCGTGAAAGCGATGGACTTGAAACGAAAACTAGCAACTAATTACTAAGCCGTGATTGATGCTGCGTATGTACAATTAAATGGTTATCTCTTTCACGTAGTGTATTGTTGTAAGACCCCTTTAACCCTGCGTACCCTTAGTTAGTGAAGGGTGTCTTACTTCATTTGCGATTCAAATGAAATTAACTAATCTAATAATCAGTACAGGTGTGTAAGATCCTGTCTTAACATAATTAATTATCGAGCCTATCACAAGAGTGTTGTTATACAAATAGCTACGTTTAATTAGGCATAGTCACAGATGAAATGTAAATTAATATTTAGAGTATAGAGTATAGTTAGCGAAAAATATTCTCATCTAACAAAGTAAATCGATATTTTATTGAATGGTTGTTATACAAAAAAATTCTCATTTCAGCTAATTGTGCGACAGATGATAAAATTGATAACACTTATTAAAAACTTACGAACCTCCATGCCCAAGTTCTCAAATTTTGAATTAGAAAAATCTACTCGCTAGGGTGAAGGTCTTACAGGCAGACTACAGAGACCACGTTGATTAATTTTTTTGTGCTTCATCACTTCAATAATTATGATGCAAACACTGTTAAAATAAAATGTACAGAGAAATTAATGGATTTGAATCTATATAATGAACGTGTAGTGGTCAGACACATCTTACAACATAGGTTATTTTTAAGTGATTTGTTAGCGTTATTTTATTGAAAAGGTGCTTTGTATATAATATACTAGCGAGTACTCGGCATGCGTTGCAATACCACTCAGAGACTCGTGAGCAGGCCATATAGAGCTGTCCATGTGAGAAGCATGGATTTTCCAAATTTAGTACACTTGTAGCGATTGTCAATGTGCTTTGTTGATGGTTGGATTAAAAAATTAACACCACATGTTATGTCACACACGAACAGAAATGTAGCTGTTTGTATCTATTTGATTCTTTTTTTTATTTAATTTAAGAGTGATTGATTAAATTTGAATATGAAATTTAAATTTTCAGTTCGAGTTAATTCGTGTGCTCGAATTCCTGAAGATGTCGAAAGGCGAAATACATGGAAATGTACAAAATTTCAATAATTTAAATTTTGTTTTAGTTACATTTTTTAAGAAACCTTAAACAACTCACCAAAGTTTCATTGCAATCAGATTAATAGTATAGGAATGCATACGGGGCAAACAAAAAAATAAACAAACATTCATTTTTATAAATATGCATAGATTCAACAATCTGTTGAAAATTTGAGGATTAAAGACTTATTTATAAAATTATTAATTAGTCAATATACAAAATACTTAATAGACATTAATTACACGTTTTTAATCTGTAGTAAAACAATGTAAATGAAAAAATTCTTGGTGGTAAAGTAGTTCAGGCCACGTGAATTTTCCGTCTTGAAATATGGTATTGGCTGAAATGTCTTTTCTGATAAATACTGATTTTTTATAAAATACTGCTTTATAAAAAAAAGTAAGCTAATAATTAAATTACAAACGACCTTCCTACGACCCGGTTAAATATTTGAAAAGAGGTCCCTATATAGTTTCTACAGCAGTTTCCAGACGTTGTATTAGAGATGTTTTCGCATACAAAGCACTAAGCATTTATTTATTAATTTAAAACAAACTTTAAATTATTGGTGTTCTTTTAGTATTGTATTGAAATTTGTAAACTTTTAATTAAATGTTGAATATATTTCTTACAGGGTTGAAAAGTTTCCTTTTGAATTCATAAGATAATTTATTTTACATAGTATCCACCATATTTATTTAAAATGGTGGCGATCTTTTATTTGGACGCCAGGTCCGAAGTCAATGAATATGTTTCGTATGAAAACACAAAGTATCATTTAAACATAAGTTGTTTAACTAGAGATGTTTTTTTAGTAAGCCCAAAACTCAAATTCGTTACTCACAAGCTGATTCCTATCTCCCTCAGCTAACTATCCTAGCTCCATCCTTGTATCCCTACTGTCTTCGAAAAAGAGAAGTTGAGCAACTGATTAATAAGCAGTTTTCATAGAAAACTTCTGTTGATATACCTCTATTAAGAAGCCATATACTCCACGCTGGGAGCGGACATGGTAAAAAAAAATTACGATAAGTTTCGTAAGCCAATTCTGCTTTGTTATTGTTGATGATAATCTGTTGGAAACCATTCGTAAAGATTATTATGACGCGATAAGTACAAAGCTTATCGTGCTCTGGCCTCGCTTCGTTTTTAAGGTATTGATGTACGCATCTAAAAGAACCGTTTAACCGCAGCTTTTTTTGACTCCAGAAATTTTGATTACTAATGTTAACATTCACCATTAGGGGTTGCATACTTGATAATAGTTGTGTAACATTATTTAATAGCCATCCAACAAGCGACTGAGAGAACCGCTTTCTGCAACCGAAAATAATTTGTTTTACATTGGTATAAATTTTAATCACTAATGGGTTATAAACAATTGCACTTTATATTAAATAGTACTCACTTGGTTAACTTGAACTTTTATTTCGATAGTTTGCACTTTGGATTAGATATTATTAACTTTGTACACTCAAACTTTGATTTCGATAGTTTCCACTTAGTCACGGATTATTTTAACAAAGTGAGTTAATTTGTAGTAGGTTATGTTAGGATTGGTCTTTTTTGGTTTGTGTAATGTATTCTATTGCGTGGAGTAAAGACGGCATAATATAGGCTAGAAGAATAAATGAAATTTCATCACAACCTCGCGCAAATGTGAAAATATTTTCTATTGTGTGGGATCACTTCATTTTTAGTGAAATAATTTGTTTTTTTGTGGAATATATTTGTTATAAGTGCAAACTATTTTTATGAAAGAGAATATGATTTAAACAAAAGTTCATTTAATTGTAAGCCCTTTCTAATTGATACATTAATGTCCCTAATAAAGATACTGTAACTCTCGTCTAATCCTGTACTGTTGCCGAAGGGTTGAGAGCCATTAATGATGACATTGATAAATGATAACAGTATCATCAAAATTCAATTGCAGTATCTATCAAATATATTTTTATATTTACTATTGATCAAATACATCGGAATACTACTGATAATAACATCGTATCATATAAACTGAAGCTTTATGTTAACATATTCTTGCCACATATTGTTTTAGTGACAAGTACTTCAAGTGCATAATTGACCTAAGCACCTGATATCCAACATGCCAAGCAAACGGAGCGTGTAAATTGCTTACAAAATTAACATGCCAGTTTTAACACAAGTAACCTTTTAGAGGGTTGTTACAACCCTGTGTTGTATTAGGGTTTTATGCTAGACTTGAAGAACCTTTTCTTATTCATTTACACGTACGTAATGTGACATAAAAATGTAATTTTTGCTCTCAGCTGGAATTCACTCTAATAGGAGAAGTCTTTTTTCAAATCTATTTACGAAAATTAGTATGATATTCACGGAGGATTCATTGATATATTTGTAGTAATTCTCAACAAAATATCAATTACTACATAACGTAAAATAATTAAAAATACATTAGAAATATTTTTTTCGGTTTCTTAAATCAGATAAAACAAAGTTTTTATCACTCGATGAATCGAATATAAAATAGACTGAATAAAGTTTTAATGGCTAAGCAATACATTTGTATCAAATATGCTTCTTTCAATCTGTATTTCAAAATACTAATTTGAAACAAAAGCTTTATCTTCATGAACTTAAAGATTTCTCGTGTTTCCTAACTTTCAATTGACTTTGTTGTAGTGATAATTTTACAAACGACACATACATTGCGGTTAGTTACGTTATTGCAAATTACGTAAAATCATTTTTTTATCATGCCTCATTAGTAATTTTGAATGAGATTGACATTTTGTTGTACACACTATTTGGCAAACGGTAAAAAGTGAAGAATTTAGTTAAAATAATGAAATATATATATATTAGATAGTTTCAGCATCATCCGAACTCTGCCATCAACACTGTATGTGTAATATGTTGATACAAAATTATGACGAAATAAAAAGCTATTTCAAAAAATAAAACACAATTCATTTGTACTACTTCCACATGTTTACTGTACTGGTTTAGCTCATCACGATCATTATCAACTGATAAAAATACAAACATATCAGGTATATTTATATAAAATTGTGTGTTAAAAATTAACGTATATAAAACAGTTGGTTCATGAACTAAGACAAGAAATTACTGATTATCAAACAAATTATCTTTCTTACAAATCAATAAATACTAATCTGATATCACAAATATAGCTACATTAAAAGTCCATTAACTGATCAAAATTACTGATGCATTAAGTTAATAGCAGATTGGGATTTTTTTTAAGAACAAATACGTTAACCATTAAAAAACAATGAAATATTAAATATGTAATTAATATTACCAATAAACAGCCATCGTAAGTAAAGAACCCAAGGCAGCTAGAGGCATCCATCAAATTTTTATATCTGAAAAATGAAAATGAAACAGACCAGAATCAATTCTTACAATTAAAAATATTAAAATCAAATTATGGGTATAATACAAATTAATGAATCGGATTTAACAAAGGAGAAGATGCAAAGAGGGTTTGCTCATTCAATAAATGTGAATTCGGAAAAAAATTATATCTATTTATTTCTAATTTCTCTTGTTTATCTAATTTTAAAGATTTATTATTTAAGTGCATATATTATGATATAATTTTTATGGAACTAAACACTTACTAACTGATGTTGGTTACCGCTCTGACTTCGCACTCTTATTAAATTTCTAACATGCAACACCGCAGGAAAACAAAGTATAAGAATTTTTGATAAACATTCAAATAATTTCAGTTTAAAGATATTTTATTTGTTCCATGCCATCTCCCAGCTCAGATTTTTTTTTAATAATATCAGAATTTCTATTTAAAAAAATATTATCAAAGAGGACTGGATGAGTCTTGTTTTATTTAGTTAATATGTGAACGTGTGTTGAATGTTATGGATGTATAAAACCTACAATAGTTTTTGGATGATTATCAGGCGCGTGCGGTGGCTTTATCTCTTCCTCGCTCAATCACGTGAAGGTGCAAACGAGATGCAAGGACATGCGGCGCATGCTCTTGTATCCTTCTTGCTCATACTCAAATTAGGTTGTGCGATAGAGATAGTCATAAATCCACCGCACGCCGATGGTGATTACCATCAATCATAATGAGGAGAGTTTTAAAAAGTTTATGATTTTCTCACGTAATACTTTGTGTTGAATTGTTCTTTTTAGAATAATTAAATTCAAATAATTACTTATCATAATATATATAATTATATGTCACTACGTCTCTATCTAACATATTCCGGTTTTTTTCCCGTGAATAAAAAAACGTTAGTCACAAAAAAACTGCATTGTCTGTGAAATAAACCTAGTAAGGAGAGATTTACTTTTCATTTTATATTTATATCAACAGATAACGGATACTAAAAAGTGGGAAAATGTCTTGGTTTAACATTGTATGCAGTTTATTGAGTGAATACTCTTTGATATCAGATAATAATAGATATTTCAAGGCGTCAATGAGTATCGTTTACCATAATATTATCACTAACAGCAGATTCTTTTGTCGGATTTTGATTTGTGAAGGTTTATGGTGTAATGACACAAAGTGACACTTGACAAAGTTAGTGTGAAGATTATTAACAAAGGTTGAAATACGTGCCATACTAAGAAACATAACCAGTAGATTAAAGATTACTTTTAATTTTACATCTACGTAGGGTATTTGTGTCGCTATTTTTCATAAGCAACCATATCCAAAATGGATGAACTTGAGAAAAATCACTTTTTTGTTTCTTCGTGTACACAGTCACAATGTTGGAAGATTATAGAAATACTGATTTACTTAGTATGTAATAGCATTTGGGCTATTTTTTAAATACAGAAATATTAAAAGCATGTAGGTCGACAGCAATTGACAAAAAAAGCAAAAATATCTAAACATGGATATCGATACTATAGAAAAGTAGCGACACATTTACACCTTTCTTCTGCATTAATGTTTGTGTGGGAGATGCATAATTTTAATTTTAGCTTTTTTGGTATAAATTAAAAATAAAACCATGATTCTTTGTTGGGTTTTGTCTTGTAGCATCTTTTACTTGTACGTCCAGAATGTGATATTAAACTGTCATCAAGCACCGTCGGTTGAAAATGAAGTTGTAGGTAAAAAAAAATATTCGGCCGTTTTTATGGTCTGACTACGTCAAAACATATCCAAACTGGATCGTAAACCTATTACCTAAAATATCATCATATTACATTTCTTTTAACACATTAAATTTGGATTATTGAGATTTTGTAAACTTCCATGTATTTTTTCACTAATAGTTAGTGACAAAATACATGGAAGTGTACAAAATCTCAATAATCCAAATTTGATATTGAAATTCCATCAAGCACCCTCAGTCGATGTCTTAAATTATCTTAAATTAAATTATAACACATTAAATTTAGGCAATAGCACTGGTTATATAATTCGCTATATTTATAAAAATATTCAAGTTATTTTTATATTTACCTACTGTATGCAGTTAGCACAGTGAATACATCACCATTTTAGCATCTCTAGTAGATATGAATATTTTAAAAATAGTTTAAAATTACACAATAAAATTATAAAGCTAAATACATTTTAAATTTGAATCACTCAAATTTAGTACATTTTTATGTAACAAAATTTGAACAATTCAAATTTGATGTTGAGATTTTATCAAGCATCCTCAGTCAATATCTTTTTTTTTTTTCCATGTCCGCTCCCAATGTGGAGCATATGGTCTCCTAATGGAGGTATCTTGACAGATTTTTTTCTACGAGAACTGCTTGTCACTCAGTTGCTCAACCTATCTTTTGTCGAAGAGAGTAGGGATAGAAGGATAGGGCTATTGACAGGACTAGTGGTTAGCTAATCGCTCTCGTTACGCCCCGTGAGGATGGGATTGGTGGGAGGGAGGACTCAGACTACGAACAGAAATCCATAAATCGATTGAAAGATCAATCTATGAAAACCGTCCGCACCGGGAATTGAACCCGAGACATCCGTAACCGTAGCCAGCGACGAAACCAACTGCGCCACGGATGCCGCCAAAATTATCTTTAAATTAAATAAATTTTATTGAATCCAATGTTACGTAGATATGTAATTTAACGACAGAAAAACTCAAATTTCTGCGAAAAGACATTAATGTGTGTGATGTCTTAATTATCTCCCAACGACCCGATTAAAAATCGTGGAATAGAAGGAGCGGTTAGCGAACCACTAGCTCTACCCTAGGTGTAATTTTCTATCCTTACTCTCTCAGAAAAAAGGTTGGCTGAATAATTAACATAAAGTTTTCGTATCAATACTTCTGTCAATCAATATGAGTTCTATTAGGAATCCATATGTTTCATATTGGAAGTGAACTTAAGTGGCTAAAAAAATACTACCAGGCATGCATTGCACTCCCACTCAAAGAAGGGTTTGTGTTCTAATTCTGTTTATTGAAGTTCTTTTGGATACACAATATTTTTTGTCCGTCTAGTGCGTACACGGATAAATCATAAAGTTTTTCCGAGATGTCGATTCTTTTTTTTAGGTTTTAGATTTTAATTTTTTTTTTCAGAAACTGCACAACAGCTCACCAAAGTGTCATTGAAATCTAACGAATGGTAAAGGAACGCATAGAGAACAAACAAACATTCATTCATTCATTTATATATATATATAGTAATTACTGGTATAAAGTTTTGTATGTCAAAACTATTTTCGAAGACACTTTTATTTTAAATAAATTGGTGCGTTTTTTGAAGTGAAGAAATAACAGTAAGTAAAAAATGCTTTTGGATACACAATATTTTTTTGTCCGTCTAGTGCGTACACGAAAAAATCAGAAGGTTTTTCCGAGATGTCGCTGTTTATACGTATTTGATTTTTTTTTTTATTCTAATTTTTTTTTCTTCAGAAACCTTCACAGTGTGTGCTCAACAATTTACCAAAGTTTCATCTAAATCGGATGAATTTTAAAGAAACGCATAGAAACACACAACAAACATTCATTTATAGATTGATCCGTCGTTGTATGGTATGAAAGTTTACTGTCGGGTGTGTGATATTGATATTTTATGTGCTTAAAGGAAGGCGTTTGACTCTTGCAACTGACGTCTGCTGATAGTATACCATAATAGACGTCTTTTAGTGCAAGACCTGATAACTTTAAATGTACTATGCAAACTACGGTCGCCACAAAAATTCCTGCTTAATATTGCAAAAGAAAATCTTGCCAGGAAGAATACATTTTGCAAGCAAGACAGAATTTTATTTCTTATTTTAAACTAGGTATCTGATTAAAAAAACAGTCCGTCCAATATTGCCGGTATTCTGTCAGAAGGCGAAAAAATACTGTTTTGAGAAAATTAATTTTTAAAGTTTAAATCTCTCTTTTAAATAAACTTAACCAAAAGTGGCTTTCACAACTAATTTGTAGCATCCATCGATAATTTAAGGTTACGTTTCAAGTAACAATGAGCTTTTTTGTAATATTGAAATATATGGTTTTATTACTTTTTTTGTAAAATGGCATCACATTAGTCTGTTTTGCTAGAACAATTTTGAAATGGACAACGATTGTATTATTGAAAATATGTATCGGCATTTTTTCTGATTATATTTCATATGAAATTAATGAATATTCATACACTAATAATGGAATTATGGAGAAATATACTAATCCAAACTTAACTGAATTAATAATATAACCATAATAAATGTACAGTAAAACTTCGTTATAGCTGACAAATGCGAGCGAGAGAGTGTCAATTATATTGTATAATAAAGGTCATCAAAGTCAGCATATGTGGATCACATATAGTATGCGATATAAAAATGATAAGAGAAGCGTGAAGTGCTGATTAATAGCGGTTTTGCATCGACCGGCACGCGTTCAATCACCTACAGCTATATGATCACGCTCTAATCATAAGTATACACTACTTAAGAGCAGTTAGTACGTCTTGGATAAAAAATGTTTCATTAAATGAATAGAGCCATAATTTTATATTTAACCTGCAATTCTGTTCGTTAAATCGAGGACTGTTTTATCAAGTTGTTTTATTTACAAAGGTTTACAATTAAATGCACTTTTGTTTAGATAATATTCACTTTCATAAAAATAGTTTTCACTTATAACAAATACATTCCACAAAAGACAATTTTTTTTCAATTTTTCACTAGCCCGTCTGTATTGCCTTTGTACCAAGTGAATACTATCGAGCAAAAAGTGCAATTAATTATAACCCACTTACAAATACATTGCTGTACACTATATAATATGATGTCGGCGTCCGTGGCGCAGTTGGTAGCGTCGCTGGCTACGGTTACGGATGTCTCGGGTTCAATTCCCGGTGCGGACGGCTTTCATAGATTGATCTTTCAATCGATTTATGGATTTCTGTTCGTAGTCTGAATCCCTCCCACCAATCCAATCTCCACGGTGCGTAACAAGAGCGATTAGCTAACCACTAGTCCTGTCATAGCCCTATCCTTCTATCCCTACCCTCTTTGAAAAAAGAGAGGTTGAGCAACTGAGTGACGAGCAGTTCTCGTAGAAAAAATTCTGTCAAGATACCTCCATTAGGAGACCATATGCTCCACATTAGGAGCGGACATGGAAAAAAATATAATATGATTATCTTTTATCGATTCCGATTTTCGGTTTTTTATTTCATTTGCTAAATTGTATTCATTGAAAAGAATATAGCAAGCCAATTAAAGTATGCTTGTAGTATTTAAATTAATTTTGAGCTCTATCTAGTAAAATGTAACCAAATAATTGAATTATCTGCTTAACCTATAAGTGTCAAAGTTTCCTAAATTGACACCCATATTTAATATATATTAATTAATACCACAATTTAAATATAATTGTATTTAAATTAGTTTACAGCTCTTTTTCAATCTTGACATTGAATTCTCGCAGTTTCAATAGTACAGGCTTTAAGGGGCTCTGAGTGTTTTTAATTTCGAAGAAAACAGAATCTATTCCAATCCTTTTTTCATCCATTTTCGTTTTACCACAGTACGGAATATAATTCACCCTTCTTAAAACAGATTAACGACCTCGGATTCATATATGAGTCCTACGTAATACATTCCATTCTATTGAAAAAGTACTGGGTCATAATCGAGTTTGATTTCAAATGACAACGAGAGATAGTGGTATACACATCAACGCATTATTTGACAAAACATAAACAAAATTTTAACGACACAGTTTTGTAAAACTACCCCTAGATGATACACGTTTACTGCTTTCTCTCTCGTAGTATTGGTTATTATTATTTACACATTGCGAAGTGATGTATTGAATAAACCATGTGGCATTTTTTATAGTGCTTGAGTTATTATGATAACCGTTTCCTGTCCCGGGGTGACTTGTAACATCTGCAACAGGGATCATATGAGAAGCAGGGATTTTTTAGTAGATTTAAGGTTTTTTTCACTACGCCACATAAGTATGCAACCCACAAATATAGAACCACGGCACTGATTTATGGAGAAAAAGTATCTGGAAAGCCATCAAATCAAATTTGGTTAAGATATCTCCTTTGGTTTACAAATTATAGTGAATTTAGTGAAATGACAGTTTTTTGCGAAAATGCGAAAAAATATGTGGTCGTTAAGCTGTTGACGAAATGTATCACTAGCTCAAAAGTTGTATTCCGAATAATATGCATATTATTTATGTAATCTAGGCGTAGTGATGAGTCTACGAAAGATTCTTTTAGAAAACGATAATGAACCATTAGACAACGATAAAGAAAAATAATAAAATTGCAATAAAGTATTGGTTGTAATAGATATTTCGGCTGTTTAAAACTGTGTATCGATAAAACCTTTACCCAGTTTCCCGATTTGAATACAAATATAGTTTTAAATGTTGGCTAAAAATAAAAGCGTTCGAAATTTTTTGTGACCTGAATTATTTTTAAAAAGAGAATTCGAAATTTTCTATTTCATTCTTTATCCGATAGATGGTGGGTGAAAACCTGAAACAAGTGAGGTGTTAAGTAAAATAGTATGTTCGTTATTTAAATTACCGTTATAAATTCAAAAAAACGTCGCGTAAATTATTATCTGTGACTGTTTTTTTTTTCACTCATTAACCTACTAAATCACCTTAGTCTGACAGATAACAGCTCTAATGCGAAAAAATCTATTCACATAAAGTACGCGCACTAATTACCCTCGTGAGACTGCCGTGTTTGGCTGCGACTTGACTCCCATTTTAATATTATTATCACTAGACCCTTAATATTATTATAAGCCTCGTAATGTCCGCTCTCATAACTTTACTTGTTTTTCCGGTCTTGGACATTAATAAAATACGCCAGCTTCTTATTTGAAATTAGTTGTCACGGAAAAAAGAAACATATTTTTTGTGTACGAAAAATCTGTCTACATACATCTTAGTTCATGACCTCTTTATTAACTCCCATGTCTGATATAATGTAATTATATAGCTGCTGGAAGCTAGAATACATTGTAACACTGTGTTAATATTTCGTGAAAGTTTTCCGTTTTAATAAAATGTGCTGTTGGTTTGCAAACCTGAAAAGGTTTTTTTGTTTTATTTTAGTGTTTTTTTAACTCTATGTAGTGATACATGACGTTCTTAATTTACGAAACATTATGCTAGCCATTTTCGTTATTATAATCGAAAATGCCAATTGGCAAATACTATTTTAGTTGACCGATATACGACACGGGTTCTGCATACACTGCGGTACAGGTGAACGCTCTGAAAAATCAACTAATGGTAACTAAAGTAGGACACAGACACTCAACGACATATATATATATGAAAAAAAGAAGGAAGGGTTTAGGAAGAAGGCAAATTTATTCTGTAATCGGCCACCAAACGTGAATTCTGTCACCACTCACCGAACGGGAAAAATCTCCTCCGAACTTCATAATCATCATCATCATCATCCGTTCTACAGTTTAGTCGTGTCAAGCATTCAAGAATTGGGAATATATTCCTAAATGTACTATACTCCCACCTCCGACCCACCAGAACATTAAGCGTTGTACAGTTTTGTGCTGGGATTGTCTCGGGAGACATTGTCGAAGACTAAACTACTCTCTCCTGCGGTATAGTTTGCCTTATTTGCTACCAATTCGGCGTGGCCTTTAGGTCCTATAGTTAGTCGGACCGACTTGAGTAATTCTTCCCGTTCAGTTGACAATTCATGCGTGACATATCTATCATATCAGTTGATAAGTCTCGCGATGAACGAAACGGGTATTATTATAAACATGTGGAAGTATTTAACTAACAAGTTGTGTTTTATTTTTTTAAATATAATGCCTTTCCATCAAGAATTGACAGTTAACACCTTAAAAGTGACTAGAGTAGGCAATGAATTTTGAGAAATCTCACAATGTCTCTGGCTTAGAGATAATTAAGTTCACGGTAGTGATGACGTCACCGAATACCATCCCGCGGACAAGCCCAAAAACGTTCGCATCATGCTTCAAATTTGCGAAATTAAAAAAATATCATAAAAGTTGATACGAGTGATAAACAAATATTTATAATGAAAACAAAATTTATGAATGTTGTTTATCAATTATTTTGCAGTACCAGATAAATAAATCCATATATTCCATACCAGTGTTCCAGTTAGCTCAAAATGAGCTTTCGCTGATCAAAGCCAGTTTTAAACATTGGATAAAATTCTAGAACTTCTTCTATTATAAAAATAACTATTCGTTTCTGACGTCATTTTGATGATAGAATTAACATCGTCATTTTTGAGTATTGACAAGGTTTACTATTATTATTATGTAAGAATAAATCAATCCTTAGTAAAAACTTATTATTTATATTAATATTTATCAAATCTGTGCTTTATAATCTAAATTGCGATGATATGTAGCACAAAAATTTCCAGCCTATATAATAGGTTATAAAACTGAGTAATTATTTTTTTATTCACTGTTTATTTCAAAATTAATAATTTGAATTACTGTCATTAAATCTGACCTGTATATTTGAGCCCTAAACTTTTGCACTTTACTACGTATCTCCCGTAATGATATTTTTATTATGATGGTGTAGTAAAAAAAATACTAATCCATATTACCTATCGTAAATGTGTATATTATTTCCAATATTTATATAGAAATAATAAACAGAACATTTGTAAGTAGATATTTTATATCAACAAAGCACTTTTATTTCGATTACAAATATTACTAGAAAGATTTTATTCAATAGACGTTTGGGTACTTACTAAATTCGTTTAGTATTGGGCGACATAAAATTATTTTCGCGATCGTGAAACCTATCTAAAAGGCACTTTCAAAGTCAAGTAAATATCGTACTTTTCTGACCTAAGGGTGTTTTAAACACAAAAGAAAGATCAATACACACTATTCTTTGCTAAGTAATTTAGAAAAGGTGAGTTATAGTAAAAACGTAATATAATAATTCCCTAGCTTTATAAGAAACTGGGAAGAGAAAAAGTAATAAATGATTTAGTTTTTCAATTGTTATTTTGTCTTCCTAGCTTGCCATTTTATTTTAAATTGAATACATATTTTGTAATATTAATAATACTAATGGTATCTGTGCTTGGAGAGGGGAAGAACTCTCCACATTTTTCTCTTTTTCATCGGGAACGAATTTATAATCCTGAAATTCTCAAGACTATTGCATGGTAGACATTTTCAGAATAAAAATATTTCTTGTTGTCTTTTCTATTTTTAGAATTATTATTTTTACTGTACTGTATAAATGCATGGCGTATTAGCGTCAGATGTAATGTTACGTACTTTAGTTTAAAAATAAAGAGATAATTAGTTGTAGGTGGGTAATTTCAGTATATTTATTTAGTTTGTAACTCGTTAAATTAAATTCAATTGAAGTCTTAGCTCGTTACGCATTCTTACAGAGAACATTCTAGCAAGCTTTTGGTTTTTAGCAGTGCCACAATAATTTATATATATTCCAATAACTTAATTAATATCGTCACTAAACGTTGCTACCAGTTAAATGAACTGCATAATATAACTAAATTGTGCAGTAAACGAATGTACAAAAATGAGAGATAGGTTCCATGACATGATAATTTTCATTAATGGATAGATAAAATAATTTTTAATTGTAATGAAATCGTGTTCTTGATCCTGTTTCTGCACTGACGATACGTTCCATGCAAAACAGCCGTTCAAAAAAAAGGTGGAGTGAACTTAGATACAATATGAAAGATAGGTTTCATTACATTGCAAAAAGAAGATTTTCATGAAAACTCGATTTCAACGTAACCTTAATTCCAATTATTTTATGATTGACGAGATTTAGCTGGCGTGTGACGATTATGCGATGCCGTAGAGATTTTCAACCGTTCCGGGCGCGACAACCGAATGTCCGTCTTTCCTTTGGTTGTCCATATATACTGTCATCGACTGTCTGTGTTCTGCTTTAGTCATCATGACTAGCATTTTCAAAGCGTTTACCTTTATCATTACATATGTATACAGAATTGACGTCGTATATAGGTCATCACTTGATTTCGCTGACTGCATTTGCAAGTGCGTTAACTTTTATAATTATCATGTTTGATAAATAAAATATTATTTGCCACGTCATAAATAAATACCTATGAAAAACAAAGTAGTGGAAATGTGATAAGGCCGTCACCCTGAAAAATTCATAGTATAAATTTGAAAATAAATAAATAATATTTATACGTTCTTTAAAGACAATTATCGGTCCTATTCTCTAATGTACTTGGGAATAGGGGCACATGTGTTTATAGTAGGGATTTGCTTCAGGCATAGGTTTATAAATAATTTGACATAAATATTTAATTATTGCAGAACACAAATGAAAATCGCTCAACCTCTTTTTATTTATCCAAAATCTGACTCTTCCACAGAAAGTGTGGTATGAATGAACGAAGCGGATGAGTAATGTTTTCCAGTATTTTTGGGGTTGACCAAATTTATCGCTTTCATAGTCAGTCTTACCCACATTTTTTTTATTATATATTACATTAAGGGTATTTATTTAACACAATAAAAGTAAAACGATTCATTAGTTTTCAAACACAACGCGATCGCTTTTAATGAGTGTTATATACTAACTGATGGAGCCGAGTGGTACCTCTCTGGTGCATTGTTTCTCAATATTTTTACACCCGAGGACCACTTAAAATAAGAGAAATAATTTGCGTACCACCAACGCAGAAATAGAAAATATTATTTATGTAGCAGGAGCTGGATTGCAAAGCATTGCTGGAATGGATATCAATTAAAAATTGAAGAATAAATTTAACTAATTTGCATATTCAAAATAAAATAAAATGTAAGTTTTTAAATATTGTAATGTATAACAATATTTAAGCCGTGGCTTTAGCGCTGTCTCGGAAAGATGAAGAAGCGCTGCATTAAAATTTAGTTTTTTTCTATTTCGTTTTTAATACTGACATGGGCGAAAAATTCTTCTAACAAAAATATGCTGTCGAAAATGCGAACAATAATTTGATTGCTTGTTAACCTAGAGATGGATATTCCTGTTTCAGTGAAATCTAAAATTTATATACAAAAAAAATACGTCAATATATGGTTGGATTTTTGTGATACAAACCTTTAATCTATTTTAAAAACAACAAAAAAATGTCTTTCAATACCGGTAAAAATAAAATATAAAACTCTCCCATATTGGCATGATTTTTGAGAAATGATGGTTTGCTTCTTTGCTAACACAACAGTTTTAAAAGACTTGTAAAAGCTTCATTAAATGTCTCATACTCATATAGTAATCGTGACCTGAAATTAAAACGGAGATTTCCAAGTGATGAAAATTAGACCCGGAAATCTCCGGGTCCGCTAACTGGACACTTTCAAATGGTCGTTAAGTCCGCTAAGTATTTGCGGCTGTAGAAGATTTCTGTAGACGCGGAAAAACATTGCTCTAGTCAAAAGAGCAGTGTTCTATACACTAGAGTCAAGATTCTATCTAGAGTGTAGTGTATTGAATGGATTAATTAAAATTGATTGATTTGCAAAATTCTGTGCTTGACAAAAACATATACATCTGTGATTTATACAACTCAGCAATTTTAGCTTATAACTTTATTCCAATGAAGATATTATAATCTCGTATGACTTTTAGTGGGTACTCATTAGATTTCTAATAATAAAAAAATCACATGAAAGTCCACATTGGTTGCAGAGAGTTGAAACAAGGCATTGTTGATTGAAATTTTCCAGTATTGTAGTCTAGTTCTAAGGCTCTAGTGACAGCTTTATGTTTTCGCGCCCTTTGGTTATGCAGTCAAGGGATTAAGTACCCAGACGGATACTATGTAAAATTGATTTTTTCAACCGATTTATAGGTTTGCATATAAATATCGATAAGTCAGTTTCAAAGTGCAATAACTAAATAAGCACAGTTCTGAGATAACTAGGAAATAAGATTTTGGGCAGGTTCAATCTTCCACTACATAATAATCCAAAAGGATAAAAATAAATTTTAAATTGCAAGAAATCGACAATGCTTACAAATATTTTGAATAACAGTTCAATTGATTCTAGCTGAAATTTAATAAAATAAAATCATGTAAAAACAACTTAAGGTGAAAAAAAAAATTTGTATGAAGAAAAACTTTTCGAGATATTTTCCAGGATAATTGAATAAAAATACAATGTTTATTTAGTAGTTAAGACACGTTACAAAGTAATTTAATGCACCGAAAAATTGAAAATGAGACGCTCTGCCTAACTTTAAAAATAAATGCGTAGTTGTTTTTTGGCAAGTTGAAAAAGAATTTATTTCAAAGAAAATAATATTATGGTACAACATCTCAATTTTGTGAAAGTGCCTCATAGACGATTATGGCTGATCGCTCATGGTGTATATAATTAGAAATTTTATGTGATACTATCAGTGACGGTAGAAGAGAATTTCGGATAAAAGATTTAAAATAGAGTACTTATACAATACCATATAATATATTATAATATATAAACCTTTTTATCGTTCATTGTGTAGACATTTTTTCTCTGCTTAATCTCATTTTTCAAAAGAACTCGTGCTAGGAATAGTGCTTTTTTCCAAAAAGTGTGTCTATCAAACAATGGATATGTGTCTACAACAAGGGATTATCTTTCTCAGAAGATTCTTACTCTGGCACAATTTCATATAAATATATGCAATATAGAGCAAACAATGTATCAACGAGAGCAAAAGAATACTGTATTTCCTTTGCTCTCGTTGACAAATAATGTGGATTTAAAGAATAAATGATTTAAATTTTTTTATGGAAAGCTAAAAAAATTAATAAAACCGTGATATAAAGTCTTCACTTCATGATTAAAACAAAAATAAGAACAGTAAAGTTAGTCTGCGATGCTTCTAAAAGAGGTGATACACGTGTAACATTAGTAGCCCAGTCAGTGATATAAAAAAGTTATCAGCATTATTTTATATAAAAATAATATCATATCGAGTTTTTAATAAAACATTTTTAAACATAAAACAAATTTTCATAATTTAGTTATCACTTTGAAAGCGTAGAGTGGAATAGTTTTACATTTAAAGTCAAGTCAGTTGACACTAGGATTTTCAATTTCTTCTGAGACAATAACTGAACATATTAACCAAAACTGAAATATGTGTCTATATTATATATATAGATGGTGTTTTGGCCAATTGATGTAACCCTCAAAAAATACGAAAAAAAGATTGGATCTCATTTTTATGACGACAGAGCAGGTCTCAGCCAAATGATGTAAATTAGAAAAATAAATTGACCACTTTTTGGAAGGAAAACATCATTTTACAATGGTGTTAGGTTCAAAAATTCTGACCCTCCCACTTGATGTAAGCCACTTTTGTCCCTTATCTGCAAACATGAGAATTTACAAGAGTGCATTTTAAAGATTCATAACGCACGCAACTCACTATATAATGTTTTCGATAAAAAACAGTTTCCTCTCTCTCCTGAATAATTTCCCTTTTGAGAGTTACATCAATTCACCAAAGAACCGTCGATATATAGTTTCACAATATTCAACTTGGGTTCTGGACAGCAACTTCAAATCCTGCACAGTCCAGGCCAATCCTGGAAGGTTGGCAACCTTAGTTCACATTCGTTTCAAGTGTGGTATAGAACTCGTTTGTCACAAACATGTAGCAGCCAGCAACTTGATCATACCGGAAAGGTGCACAAATCATCCACAAACATTCAGAAGTGAGCAGAAGCAACAGCTCATCTCGCCATCAAAGCATAGTACAGCCACCATCCATTCATTGTACGTGTCTTTTCGTCGTTAAATGAGTTGACTGGTTGTTGCTGTGTAACTAGTATAGCAACAAGGGCTTCCAATACCGGGATCCTGGTCAATTATTCAATCTCGTAATCCCGGGATTGATATTCAGATAATCCCAGGATTTCGGGATTCACTATAAATGTTAAAAAATAATTCATATATCAAATCAAAACTTCCTGATTAACTAAAATGTGTACCTCAGTTTGTTCATGTAAATAGTTTTTTTATAATACCTATACAATATAAATTTATTTTTGTCTCCCTCTTTCTCATATTTCGTAACAGTCGCTCTTAAGCAATTTGAAATGGAGGACAAATTAGGATCGCTTCTTAAATGAATGGACGTCAATATTTTAAAGTACAATTGAAGGACATGTCCTATTTTTGAATGATAGTAAAGCAATAAATAAAATAAAATATGCAACTATATTGAAAATCGTTTTTTTTTCGTTTCTCTTGTCTATTTTTCTAAATGACTGCCTGATTTTAAATCAACAAAAAAACCATTCCAATACCCAAAATATACATTTCAATTGAAGCAATGATGGACACAACTAAATTTTGAATGTTTTTCAATTTAACACATGACATAACACTTGTAACTTAACATGAAAATGTCCGGGATTGAATGCTCTAATAGCAACCATATACCTGCTTATTTTCCATACTGTATTGGAAAAGTCAGACGGATGTTAAAACTGTCAACATTGTTAATTAATACCCGGAATAACAAGTAATTGGAATAATAAGAATTTTTCATATTCATGCTCAAGTTTTCTCAGAAAGTTATCGAAGATATTATTAAAATATTTTAGCTATTAGTGTGTCGGGAAATGTTTCCTTGTTTTGACTGACACTCTCTCACAGTTGCGGAGGACTTATATATCTTTCATGCCAACCAGAAGTAAATACATTTGAAACTTTTGTAAGCGTTTATTGAAATATAAATAAAAAAACTCGCTCTCAAAGTTTTCCGATTGCGATGAGAGTTGTGGTTTATTTATAGAATAAGCTTCATTTTGGTTCAAAAGCTTCAATTGAAAATTCTCTTGCTTTGAGCTTTTCGATGACATAATTTCGTCGGATTATTTTATTGGGCTTACTGTCGTCTCAAAGAGTATTAATAAATTTCATTTTCGGTTTTGTAAGTAAATACGTATCTCTTAATTAATAAATAGTTTTATTTTTAAATTTATTATCAGCATGGATATATACTGAAATAAATAAATATAATGAGATAAAATATCAAAGTCAAATTTGAATTATTGAGATTTTGTACACTTCCATGTATTTTGTCACTAGCGACCCGGGTTTCGCCTTTCGGCATCTTCAGGCATTCGAGCACACGAATGGACTCGAACTGACAGACAGTAAACAGTGTCTAACGTTTATATAGAAGATACAAATACGACAAATATATAAAATACATGGAAGTGTACAAAATCTCAATAATCCAAATTTGATATTGAAATTCCATCAAGCACCCTCAGTCGATGTCTTAAAAAAATATCAAAGTATTTAGTTCTACAGATTCTATGGAACTACTTCTGACGATGAAATAGCTTTCAACTCATAATAAAATTTTGTAAAACTAAATAATTTGATATTTTATCCTAATATAATGAAGTTCCACCATTTAAATACCAATTTAACAATACATCTATATAGTGTATTACGCAAAATAATTATCCACTCCCATAGCAAAGAGGTAAATTAAAACATTACAAAGCACCTACGTCAAACATTTTTTATCGGATAGTCATGAAAATGTGTGAAGGGTTATTACCCTTTTGATAGTTTATTTGCCAATAGCGTAGATGAGATAAAAGTCGTTAAAATATTAACTTAAATTTTATATTTGTTTCCGTTTCTGACTATATTTTTAACTGATTTAAAATATTGCACACATTTTTTTTATCGAAAAACATTTCACTATTGATTATCTGATCATTTCACTATCGCCAAAGAGATCATACCGTTGTCATATATGAAGCTATACATTGTATTGCTTTATTCCGTGAGTGTTATCAATATTTCTTTAACCCTTAACCGCTATTGGAAGCATGGATCTTTTGTTGGGTGTCAATCTTCGTCCTTAGTAGTTTATTTCGATTTAAATTCATTAATAATTTATATTTTATTCACGTATTCGTCAATAGTTTTTACAGGCTATTAAGCAAGTGTAATAATAACAGTATTATTTTATTCTTAGAACCGTAAAAGGCTGGTAGATAAACCCATCACTACCCGTAATGTGTATAAGCCGTTTATTTCATAACCGTGTTTCATAACGTAAGTATAATAAATAAAAAACAAACAGTATCACTACTGCACCTAATATAAAATTAAAATGATAAATTAGTTATTAGTCCTATACAAAGCTGCAATAGTATTTAAAACAAGTTCTTGAATCTATTTAAGGTCACATAGTTTATATCGGTATTAAGTGTATTGAAAATTTATGTGGATAAATAACATTTAAAAAAAAATGTATATTTGAATTAAATGAATAAAAAATTATATTTCCGTGAGGTTTTGCGTTATATTTTTGTTCCTAACATTTTACGGTTCTTGCTTTCAATGAATTTTCTCTTTTGTTTTGGTTCCATGGATCGGAAAATGGAAGATGGATTCGTTAATGATCTTAGTTCTTAAATCATTCTCTAATTGATCATTAATGAGGGATGAGAACACCTCGAAATGAAAGAGGAAGTGATAAAAGAGGTGTGGTTTTGCCCTAATACTGACTGATTGCTGTGAAAGAATACACAGTGAAAAGACACCTTTACACAAAATGTTTCTGGTAGACTATTATTCATACAAAACAAATACAGGTTTGAATGGTGTTTATTATCAATTTTTGGTAGAGTCATATTATATCTATGAACATTGAACATATTTTTAATTTTGATTATTGAGACTTTGTACACTTCCATGTATTTTGTCACTAACGACCCGGGTTTCGCCTTTCGGCATCTTCAGGCATTCGAGCACACGGATGGACTCGAACATGGAAGTGTACAAAGTCTCAATAATCCAAATTTGATATTGAAATTCCATCAAGCACCCTCAGTCGATGTCTTAAATTATATTTTTAATTACTTATTTCAGTTCATTTCAAAACTTAAAATGATAACAATGGAAAAACAAGAAACAAAATCATTATAAAATTAATTAATTATTGCCTCGGAGTCGTAGGACATTCAGAAATAGTATTCAATTGGGCGACAGTTGTGTCCGTTTGAATAGCGCATTTTCATGTTTCTTTACAAAATGTGTTATTATTTTTTTATTCACGAGAGGTCACAAAATAATCACAGATGATAGCTTAGTTTCTTTGTTCTAAGCTAGATCGCTGGTTGCTTACTGGTGTGTTGCAGAGGGTACTCTATTCTAGGCGACCACCATATATTTAATAGAAATCTGGAAAACATAGAGAAAAATAAGATAATGCAAAAATAAATCACACAATTCATTTTCGTCATTTTGAATATGTTTTTCCTGTTATTTTACCATTTATTGTTTTTCATAATAGCGTAGCGTGGAGTTGCAAATTATTAATATAATAAAAGTGACTGTCACCATACAAAACGTTGGAAAAATCGTGCTTTAAAGGACATTTATAGTTTTGCCTCAGTTATCGTTATGAGCTTTTAATTGATTGTGGATTTAAGCTATATTGTAAATGCAGGTAACTCCAGCTTTAAAGTTGCCCGCCACTGCTCACGTATATAATATTTTATCTGCCAGATAACCACTGGCTTCTGGTGAGATTCTCTTCTGTCAAGCATTGTTATCGTCACAAAACACAGACTGGGATACCCGTTCCAGGCGTGGGTGTTCTGTCTTGATGACCTTTATGGTTTGATAGCGGTCAATAATTAATCATTCTAATTTGTTAAATATCTTTAATCCATGCCAAGACGCTGGCAGTTAAGCTTTTGCTTATTAATAAAAAAAATCCACAATCGTATGGATATACTGTTGCTTTAAGATTTAAATCTAGTAGCTATATTAGATGATTATTAACAGACCATAGTGATTTAAGACACTGTTACACTTTTAATAATTCTGTACCTCAGAGGCTAATAATCATGTGTCCAAAAATAACAAAATTGAGTTATAAATGTCACATTATTTGTAGATTTATATATGGTAAATAAAACTTTGGCGTATGTGGGTAGGTTACCAAAAAAACCCTTTCCAAAACCGGTCTTATGACACACTGCATTTACGGGGTAAACAACCCTATGTTCATTAAATTCTAACCATAACTCATAATTTTACCAGTAAATAAAACTCTCCGTGCCCCTTATATATCAATTGAAAAATAATGAAAATGAAAACAGAACAACTACGCTAATTGATATAAAATAAAAACCACTTTAGAAACACGTTTTTTCTCCTCCTGTAAAATTGATAAAATGGACATAGAACTATTAACCTCTCAGGTACAGATATAGTATATAATAGCATTATTTTAATTATTAAATTTAGCATTGTGAACACAGTCAAAGTATCATGTATTTTTAATACTTAAATCACACGATCACTAAGCGATAAGCTCGTTGAGAGTTTTCAGTAACACTCGAGATCAAATACACTAAAAAATCCATGCGTAAGATCTCCAATGTTAAGCTGAAAACATCTTAATTTGATATTGACCTCGAGAAATTGGGAACGGGTCTTGAACCTGAACACATTTTATCGCTATGGAAAATCTCTTACTACTACACCATACATGCCGATAAATAATGTGCCACTCAGAAGTAAAATTTTAATTACAATAATCTTTCTACATGTTTTAAATACGTTACCCCTTTTTATGGGCTGAAAGCAGAACATAAGAAATTGATGATATCAGTATTGATCATTGAGATCTGATGAAACGAGTGTGCAAAAATTTCGTATTTTAGAGACTTTTTGTAAGAATAATATTTTAGAAGTATTTTCTAGCTATAACTATATGTTTATTCAAGGTGGTTGACCTCTACAGATTTATACTACGAACTGAGCTCAAGTAATGAAAAAATACAAAAAATGTGTTTGAAACAATCATCGTCTACGTTTTTTTGGAAAACATTTCTTTGTGCAAAAGAAAAGGGGCGCTACGTTTTAAAATTGAAAATGTGTTGTAAATGCCAAAATAATGAGTAAATAAGAAAAGGAATCACTTGAATCAATAATGGTAAATAAGTAATCTCTTCGTAACGTGATTTTTTTTTAAGTTTTCACTAAAGTCACATTATTTTGAAAAATTCTGCACTGTAATTTGCCTTTCGCAAACTAAGACGAATTAAATTATTTAAAACGAATAATAAATTTCGTTGCAAAATTTAAACTGATAACTTTGATCTTCACGGGTTATGTCATACATTGTAGCCCAATTAGTATGATAATAGAGATATAAATTTTAATTTTGTGTTCAAAAAATTACGGTCGAATCCAATGACAATGTGTTCAAATTTGGATCATTGAAATTTTGTACACTTCCATGTATTTTGTCACTAACGACCCGGGTTTTGCCTTTCGGCATCTTCAGGCATTCGAGCACACGAATGGACTCGAACTGACAAACAGTAAACAGTGTCTAACGTTTATATAGAAGATACAAATACGACAAATATTATTTACGAGGTGAGATATTATACGTCTGAGAGCCACACTGATATCTGAGTTAAAATTTCGAGAATCGACTTAATCCTTATTTTGTAAACACCACATTAACAGAGTAGCGAATTGCCGCTTTCCAACTTCTTTTGGAATTACCAGTGATTTTACAATTATAACCCTCAAAGCTATTATAATTGTAAAATCACTGGTAAATCTCAATAATCCAAATTTGATATTGAAATTCCATCAAGCACCCTCAGTCGATGTCTTAAATTATGACAATGTGTTCGTTTATAATTAAAAGAGAAATCGTCATTTTTTCACATTTGGTAAGTATTATAAAAAACGAACGAAATATTACAGCAACTACGTGTTTATAAGTAAGTTCCTATTATATGTACACGGTAAACTTATTTATGCAACCATAGAGAGAATTTAAAATAAATTAAATTGTGTTTTGGATACGGATGTCTCGGGTTCTCAGATTTTTGTTTCTAGACATGAATGTTTGTGATATATACAATTCCCCTCCCTAAATACAAGGCATAGCGAGAGCGATTAGGTAACCCCTAGTCTTGTCCTAGCCCTATCCTTCTATCCCTACTCTCTTCGAAAAAGAGAAGTCTGCAACTAAGTAACCAGCGAGTTGTTCTCTTGGACGAAAACTGCTTCAAAAATAAATACTCTTGGCTTAAATTGTTAAATAAAACAATTCTGATCGTTCCTAATTATTGTTATTTGTTAAAAACAATAACAGTTCAGCCACAAATAAAAATATCTGTCACTTATTTACATAATTATACGAATATAGAACTTGCTACCTCACCACCCTTAGTGTGTTTGCAGTCAAATTGTATTATTTATAAAACGACTTATAAAATTAACCATGTTCTTGTTCGATGTTTGTTTGCAAATTTTTTAACCTATAGTTTCCCAACATTTATAACGAGAATACTATTGTTATTTTTATTCTATTACAGTAAGCGATCTTAATTAAATAAAAATAGTTTCTGAACTTCTTCATTTATTATCATATCGACACTCCCTACGTCTAATCCCGTATCTGCAAACATGACATTTACAGAGAAAGTCTCAAAACGCAGTTGCAAAGTAATGGTTGTATCTATCTTCTTGAAAATTGGGGCAGTGCTATAATTTTAAATCTAGTTTCTTATTTTATATAATGTTATGTTGAAATGTCTATAATTTTTGAAATATTACACATACAAAATCGTATTTCGGGTTTTAGGTAAAGAATTTCGTATATGTGACTAGTTACGTGTTTATACTTTACGAAAAAACGGTGAAGTAGGTACTTTTCCTGATGTTTTTTGATGCCTTCCTATAGAGCTGAGTGTGTATACAACGAAAAAGCAAAAGATGTATAATCACGTATCTAGCACTAACGTTATTATACGTAAGGCTTGTTGGTAGTACCTATTATTTGAATTTATATTATTACTATTAATGTTACCATCTGGAATGTATATGTTTTAATCAGGATTAACGAAGAAAATATGTTAATTCAATTTATTGTTAAAAACAGCTAAATATCTTCGATTCATTCTACAAACAAAAATTACCTACCCAGTTCTCCATATCAAGCATATTAACACTCCCACACTTCTGAATTTCTCATTGATTTTCCCACATTTGTCTATGGAGCACACAACTAACAAAAACACCCACTCACTTCCTTCTTTGGATAATCCGGAATTTTCAATAAACCGATAACACTGCGTGTCTTTAAGCCCGCCAAAGCAAAACAAAAATCTCACAAAAAAATATTCGCTGTTTGTTTTAATGCTACAAACGAAAATAATTATTCTGTTTTCAGTAAACAATAGTATTATATTTTATATGAATGATCGAAAACATTCATAAAAATGTTGATATATATTATATTAAAAGTATCAAACTTTCTATATTGTCAGGGGTATTCGAAGATGTTCTTACCACACTATCACTAATGTCACAATATAGCTTTGCAATAAATTGTTGAAAAATACTGACAATCTATAAGCATATTTTTGAGCTTAGAAAGTTACTCAATCTCCATATGACAGGAAGAATTGAACACTTTTTGACACAGTATCCACGAAGCCGGTATGACTCGAGTAATTCTTTTATTTCATTTCCCATCTCCGAAAATTCTAAGTGTACATATTTTTAACATTCTTAAATAGATATTTTCTACGAATTTGGTGACAACTTTGTGGAAGTTTATTTTTAATATAAAATTAAAATTGATAATTTAGTTATTTCACTTGGTTTATCACTAACGTAACGCGTCTCGCCTTTTTAAGAAGCATCTTTAAGAAAATTTTAAGAATTTATATTCGTAAATAAAATTTTCCATTACAGTCAATAAATACCAATACCGCATTTGATATTTGATCTTCAGGGTCTTCAGATTTTAGATCGTCATACGTAGTTTTTACTACAAGAATAATAATAGGAAGAATAAATGTGAAGTTTCTGACAAGTGACAAGTATGTATAAAATTAAAAATTGTATCGTGCATTGGCAATGTATTACCAACTATTTGTTTAGATAAATAAAATCAACAATTCAGAGCATAACATCAAACATATGAGCAATTGAGAATATTATCACGAAGATAGCGTTTTATATTTCTATCGATGAAAAATCGCAAATAACATTAAGAGGCTTTGAATACTTTTTTTGAAATTTGTCACGAAATATGACGCAAAAACTAAATAGTTAATTATGTTGTTCATTTTTACAGTGTTGAAGAAGAAAATATCGTTTTGAAACAGATATCTTCAGATGAAAAAATAATAAAAAGAATAAACAATACTCATTGCAATATTAAAGGCATTATTCATGCTAACGAATTTACCAAAAATACATCAATGTTATGGTAGAGTGAAGCAATGTACAGTGACAAATTTCAAATATTATAAATTGGTATCTACAAAACGACCAGGGTAATATTCCAAATACTATAACATTATATTTTGATACGGCAAACGCGTGGGAACGAGTAGATTTCAAATACCTGCGTACGATATTGAGATTATTTATAACACTGAGATTATGAGACAATGAAGAGATCATCTATTTTAAATGTTGTATCAGTAAACCAATATATTATTTTAATGAAATTTAGTAAAATATATCGTCTGTACGTAACCAAATGATAAACGTGATTGAAATTTAGTTCTATTTGGTTGACCGGATAAGGGTGAGAGTACGCGAATAGAATCGTTCATGTATAAATTTGTCTTTAGATTTGTATCTGAAGAAATTGATGTTGAAACCTATTCATTGCTTCCCAGCCAGCAGCCAATTGATTCTTAAGATGGGTCGTTGAGAGAACGATTAGTTTACAACTATTTTCATAACCTAATCATTATTTTCTTAACGTTTCTGTCTAGAAATTTTATGCGAATTACTAAAAACTACTCCACGTTAAGTATCTAGTATTAATCAATATGATTTAATGAGCCAATAAAGTAAAATAATCAATAATTAATTTGGTTTGACTACAGTTTCATCGAAACTAAATTAATTTATTAATAAATTTATAAAAATAGTAAACTGTAAATTCTTGGTGGACACCACATTAATTTCACGTACTCATGACAATTTGGAATCCGTATATACCATATTGGAAGTGGACGTAGCTTTTGAAAATTAAATGTTTTATGTTTCGACATATAATATTTATATTTCGTATTATTTTGATTGAAGTAATAATGCTTTATTATGTTACAAATAATCGCTATTTGATTCTAGGAAATTCTGAGAAGCAGTATAATTTTACTCAGTCTATTGGGGATTCATCCAGTCTTACAGTACGTTTTATAATAAGTTATATATAAAAAGAAGATAAAGGGAAAGTGTAGCACCCACTCACTTATTTAATCATGCTTAATAAAAAACTCTTTAAGTTGATACCACTGGGATTAAAAAATCTTTGAAGGTAGAAGTGGTTAGCCTTCATAAATGTAATAATTCAAGAAGACTGTTTACTTCTTAGACTTGAGTGACTTAAGAAATAAATATTGTATGTAATTAATTATTTTTTGCAAAAAAGTTTGTAACTTGATTAAAACAAGAATGCTTTCGGTGTATCACACAGTTAAATTTAGAATACAATTAGTTAAGGCAACAATAAAAATAATTTAATTATTTGTGTACACGTTTTGAATGTCAGAATTGAAATGTACAGGGCCCCTTTCTGTTTCGATTTATACGAGTCTGATATAAAAATTCGTTTTCTTTGTTTATAAAACCATATCCGTTCGCAATGTGGAGTTTAATATATAAACTCCTAATTTAGCTTACATCAACAGGAATAAAAATAGGGTAAAAATAACAAACTATTCAGTTTTACAAGAATTTTAAAAGTTGGTTGATGACCATGTCGACTTCATGCCATCGTCAAAACTATGCATAAACCTAATTAAGTACAGTATATGTAACTAAGCAAAATTATGTTTCGGTATAGTTTTGAATTTTAAAATTCTTCTAGAACTGAATATGTACTTTGATATGTTTAGCTTATTATATTGGAGTTTTACCAAGTTAACGTTATAACAGGAATAATTCTACCAGAACTGTTTTTTTATAACTTACGCTCCCTTTTTCGAAAAGAATAAGGATACAAAGATGGAGCTAAGATGGATCTTGTTGTTTGCTAATCACGATATCTACGCCTAGTTTATTTTTGAATGGATGGGTGAGGGGAGGAATTGAGAAAAACATACAGACATCCATGTTTTCGAAACAAAATCCATAAATTTATTAAAAAAATAATTTTTAAAACTGTCCGTGCTGGGATTCAAACCCAAACTTTACTATTGATAAGAAAAAACTCTGAAAATTTGTCATATACGATAGGAATTCGTGATTAAAACCTAAAAATAACAAGTGACAATAAAAAATTACCTCGTCAAACCAACTGCCGAAAAACTGTGAAATGTATTAAAATACAGGGACTTCATATATTAAAGCCCTTTTTGTAAAAAGTTACCTTAAATACTACTATTCCTTCGAGAAAATCATTTATGTTGGTTTCCAAATAAATCACTTAGGTAAAACTAGGTTATATAATCTTAAGCGCTCCCTAGTGTTTTGCTCCAACTCCAAAATATGAGAAGGTAGCTAGATGGGAGGCTATATGAAAATTTCATTAAACGTCTTTTGCAAAATTCTAGCCTCCGAAGTTGTCTGCCGAATTTAATCACAATTACTTGGGGAATATAAAATGCTAGCTACCTACCCCGACCCCTAATAACAGGCTTGTTAATTGAGCTTTGATTAATATTTAAAATGACTGCATCAATAATCCTTTGTTCAGAATTAATCCGCGCTTTAAATTATTGTAGATTTATTTGTTAAACGTTTTTTGATCAATTATCTCATAGGTTTTATTATTGCCTTATTTTTATTCTTTCTTTGAGTTTTAAATTAAGCGTATCTATTTTTTGTAAAAAACTGATAACTATAAAAAATATTTAGACCACATCCATTGCTAAAACTACATGTGGAATAAATATAAAAAAAATTGCATTATAGCTTATAACCAGTAGCCTAGGCACTAGATATTTTGAATCTGTTAAAGCACATGTTATTTATTTGAGGATACAATATATCACATACGCCTATACACAAGAACACAATAGTTATCAATTTTTTTTTGCTAATATTAGATTGGAAAAATTTAAGATTGATATTAAACTTCTTGGAACTTAAACCTAGACCTATCTGGTCACTAGGGTACAGCTCTTATCACTAGACTACAAAGACCGAGTGTTAGAGTGCTGGGTGCAACATAGTCGCTCATTTTTTCTGTTCTGTTTTGGCTTGCAAAGGACTAATTGGTTGTCAGCTACTCCTTCTTTCTGAAAATATTTTTGTATATTACGGATACAGTGAGCTGTACAAAGAAAGCATCGGATTTTTTTTCATTGGGACACATAAAAAATGTTTATTTTTCTATGTAAAGCAATTGCTGATTTATAGGAAGCTGCATGGTTAATATTCCAATTAACCTTGATAGTATTAATTCTGTGATAATGTCTTATATAAATTTAAAAATAACAAGTTGCGTTTATTAATCTTTAAAATAAGTATTTATTAGTTAAAGTGTACTTCATTGAGTAAGACTTTATGTATATATTATTTTTTATTAAATTATCCACCCATCCGTGAAGAAAATTTCATGTTCAAAGAATTGAAAAGATTTAAATCCATAGCCCACTTATTTCAAATTAAAAATATTTGTACATTGTATAATATATTATATATAGCATGAATACAAGAGGTATGTATCGTTTAATTTGTTTAGGATATTACATAATTATATGAATGAAAATGTTTATCAAAAGTACGTATATAGCTAGAAAATTATTTTCATAATATTAATTTCAAACAAAAGACATTTGGAACAATATTTCTAAAGATACATATTAGGTGAAAATTTCTAGTTAATAAACATAATTCAACATCGTCATTGTTTTGGAAAAAAAACGTGGGAAATATCACTTAATCGATGGGGATCATTTTGTTTTTACACTTCATATACAATTATATGATGTATTTATATAAAAGCCTTAAAATAATCGATTTAAATAAACGCTTACCTGTCTTGTAACTGCGCAGTCTATAATTTCAGAGTCCTACTCGGTTGCAAAGTTCCGAGCTCGTTTCTGGAAATATAAACTTTCATACGTAATTTTTAATTAGTTTATGAATTTGTATGTGTAGGTATATTACGTATATTTTCATTTTATTTGTAATTCTGAAAACAAGGCGTGGTGAGAGTGGTTATCTAATAATTAATCTATTCATTAAATCAATGGAAAATGATAACAACGAATTGCATTTACTTTTTTGTAATGATGTAAATAATCGCTTAAACCCGCTCAGTTAAAAGTTTCTTGACGTACTTACAATGTATTCATTTCCTATACAAGAAAAAACTAACCACAACTTTACCAACTTCAGCTACAGGATCTGAAAGTCGTAGATATTAAAGTTTACTACTGAATTGTAAAAAAACATAATCAGTTTTGCTCAGTTTGTACGACCTTTTAACAACTAAATAGTTTAAATTATGTATTGAATGTAAGAAAGAACAAAAAAACTATTTATAGTAAGCCGTTATCAGTTTCAGCTAGGAAGCACTTTCATCTTTCAACAGATAAGCCAAATGAAAATAATTTTTTTTTCATTATTTATTATGATTTCGTTCCACTGTTTTTGAATTTAATAATAATCTAAAAATGTCTGCTCAAGTTGTGTAGCCTATATATCGACGATATGTAGCCAATTGATGTAACCCTCAAAATAGAAATTGTTCAGGAGAGTGTAAAAACTGTTTTTATCGAAAACATTCTATGGTGAGTTGAGTTATAAATCTTTGAAATGCATTCCTATAAATTTTCCTGTTTGCAAATACGGAGCAATACGTAGGGAGTGTTGATATAATAGTTGCTTATATTAAGTGACCGGGTCAGAATTTTTAAACCTAAAACCAATGTAAAATTATGTTTCCCTTCCGAAAAGTGGTAAATTTTTTTTTTTAATTTGCATCATTTGACCGGGACCTGCTCTGTCGTCTTTAAAATGAGGTCCAATAATTAACAATCAAACACCATCAATATTATTATTGAGCTGTATCTAGGGCATATTTACAAACTTATTTATTAAGGTTTAATAATAATTGGGGTAAGAGCAGTAATACGTTTTTAATGTATTTAAACACAATCAATATTTGGATCATACTTTTTATCCTCACACCTCGTATGTGAGCAACCCGTCAAAAATGTTTTGTCTGTACCATTTATCCTGTGTGATAAACCTAATTGCCGGTCTTTGAAATTCAATGTTTAATCATTCCAATTTAGTTTAACAAACTTTATAGAGATCGTTTTTTAAAAGGGTCAGTTACAAATTCTATGATTTGCACTTGATTTGACAAAAAAGCCCACCGTTATTCAACGTGTTGTATTAAGTATCAAAATTCATTAGTAACGTCACTGAACGGAAAATACATCATAAAAATCATGAGCACTTATTAGGTTACAAGAAAGTAATGCTTTAAGGCGGGGAAAAGTAAAATGCATAATATTATGTTTAAAGGAGACCAACGTCGCTACTTAAAAATATACCTGGCGAATGATTATAAATAATTCATGCCATTATGTTCAAGGGAGGTTTGCTGCTAGCAAAATTTTATATGAATGGAATGTGAAAGATTTTCACATTTACGAATAGCTATATTTTTAACGTTGGGTGTATAATACATTTATATGTATTTTACACGCTCGAGAATATAGCAAATAACATTTTTAGTATATATGAATAATGTATGAAAATATTTTCATTTTTAAACATCATTATTTTTTTGTATGAAAGGGTATTTTTTCCAGTAAAAAAAATTGTAATATTTATGGGACGTGACCATTTTTAAATATTATGTATCGATCTTTGATTTTAAAACTGCACCAACTCCAAGTTTCCTAAGACTGAGTTATTGACCAATTATAGCAGACGGGTGTCATTAGGCATTCCAATCAAGAACTTTCAAATATTATATAAAATATATAAAAGATTATAGCCCAGTATATATTATGACAACACCATACGCCATACCAACTGCAACTACTTACGTCAAGTCACAACAAAACCATTTAAAGCAATATTTATAAGAAAGGACTGCAATTAGAATATAGTGCTGATAATTTGTACAACTGATCATTATTTATTTGCGCCTGAAGGCATGTTTAAAGTGATATGTGATCCTTTAAAAGGGATTGCATATTTTTATAATTATCATTATATGCAAAAACCACAATACAGTTTTCGTAAATATCACATTGCTATGTCATACCTTTGTGTGACCTCGCTTTACAAGTATGAGAAAAAACGTTAAATAATTAAAAATGATATATTTTTTACCATGTCCACTTCCAGTGTGGAGCATATGGCTTCCTAATGAAAGCATCTCAACAGAAGTTTTCTACGAGAACTGCTTGCTACTCAGTTTCTCAACCTCTCTTTTTCGAAGAGATTAGGGGTAAAAGAATAAAGCTATGACAGGACTAGTGGATAACTATTCGCTCTTGTTTTGTCCCGTTTTACAATCAGATGGGTGGGAGGGAATTTTATACATCACAAACATTCATAACTACGAACAGAATTCCATAAACCGAAAAACTGTCCTCACCGGACTTGAATTTGAGATATCTTTAACCTTTAACTTTGACGTTAAACACCTTACCACGGAGCCGACACTTAAAATTAATAATAATTAAACATTAATAACAAGTCTGAGTATATGACAGACTTTGATTTATACTACGCTGATAGATAAGAATATTATATCATACGTGAGTTTTGAATAAATGATGTTTTTTTATAATAATTCTTTTTCATATCAACAAATAATACTTTTTATTACGATTTTTCATCTATGGGTACACTTACAATAATAATATTTTCAATATGTGAGTAAAAACAAAACACTATCAACATTTCATTTGATGAGATTGTTGGTACAGGTTATACGGACATAACCTTCTTTAAGTTACATTACAAATTAAATTTCGCCAAATTTATCGCAAAAAGTTCCAGACAAGTGCACTGCTGTTAAATTGGAATCTATTTCAATTTCAAATTTGATAGAAAAATAAACGTTTGTTTCATATTATAGTAATATGAGCTTGCGAACGACAGGACAACGTAAATAAAACAACTAACTTCGAGTCTTTGACCGGATAACCAGGTAAGACGAAATTTTACTCAGCTATGGTGACCGATTATAATTATACATGATAAAAAATTAAACTTTTTTTGATATTAAGGATATTGGATTTTGTGAATTACATAATAATATATTCACACGAACAAGAATCCTTAGCTACTCTTATTTTGGACGTTTAATGTTGAAGTCCAATTACTATAGCAGTCACCCAACTTTGATTAAGTCCGTTTCAATCTTTCTCACTTTAACCAGACTTAAATGTGTTTAAAATAATTTCGAAGTAAGCTTGTATTGTATGAGGTAAAGTTTTATTCGAATTATCTGTCTACGCTGCTAATCCAAATTATTATGCCTAACTGTTTTCTCGAGCAAATAGTATTAATTTTACGGTGGGCCCAGGACTCTCGAAGCTAATGAACCGTTCTGGTAGTTTTGGGCGTCCTTCTGTACGAGAGGCGTTTCGAGCGTCGACGCATACTATCTCCAATCTAAGCGAATTTAGTCAGTCTCTCGGCGCCTGGCCTGTCGAAAGCACGCGGGGACAACGCTCTGTCAAGCTTTTTTCGAGGCGCTAACTTCGCGAGAGCTTTCAGAATACCGCGGAAGATAGCGATAGATAAAACTGACAAAAATAGACACATTCTCTCGATTCTATTATTGAAATCGTGTTTATAGTAGTGTTATGTTTGATATATGTGGTGGTGAAATGCATAGTGCTTAAAAAGTATGTGACACTTAAAATTTATACGCATAATTTATTGACTTTGGTGACGTTTTGGATAATTAATGTGAATTGGTGAGATACCTTTTAACAGAAAATGACACAAGAGTTTAAATATATTAATTTGTGAGTTCAAATTCAGTGCATTTTTTGGATACATTTTTAAGTTTTTTGATCTAGGTGTACGGAAATAGTGTCCAGAAAAATAGGTAAATTATTTTGATAATTTTATGTCATTACGATATTATCTTGATCAACATTTAAGCAGTGTCACGTTTTCACTTAAGTTTTCATTTCTGTCATAAATATTAATTAATCATTTCTACAATTACGTTTTTGTTAAGGAAGGCACGGCACACCTTTTGCATATATATTATTAATTAAATAAAGTACAATATATAATTAATTTTAAAAACATCATTGAATGTTTTGTGTTTTAAATATGTATAATCATTTAATTTAATCATATATTCATAATACTTTTAATCGAGAGGTTTGAAATGAAATATCATCGCAAAATTAGAGTCATATCAAGCCTCTTCAGTCTTATTATAAATAACTTATTGTGGTATTGATAAATGATAATAATATATGATAAATACCTCAATTACTCTTTTGTTAAGTTAAATGATAAATACAGTGTATCTATTATTTTGTTGTATACATTTTAATTAATGTTAATTGAAATTAAAATTCAATTTTTTGCCGATAAAACATTAAAAATATTATACGGTTATAGTTTATTATTTGAAATTCATGAAATATATAGTTGTTTAAATTATATTGCAGTACCAACGCTGAAAACATAATAATAATTCATTGCTTTACCGAAGGAACAAAAATAAAATCATAACATAATAATATATAATTAATGTTTTTACTGGCATACGAAAAAGAGATTATTAAAAAAGGTTTCTTATTTAAATCAGAATAACTATCTGTTTTACACACAGTTTTGAATTTTTTACGATAATGATAAATTATAAAAACAAATAAGCTGCTACAAAACTAATTTTTTTAGTGAAGTGTGGTTATTGGATAATCGCTTAACTGTCTTTTATAGAATTTTTTAATTAATGTAGGAATCAAATACTAAAATCTGAAGCAAAATGTTCTTTACAGATTTATCGGAATTAAAACAAGGCAACATTTATTATTGTATTCAAGTAATATTACAAAAGTGATGTTATTGTAATAGAAATCCTTCCAACTTCCTTAAAAATTGAAATTTTGTAATGTGTTTAATTATATTAAAATAACTTTTTTTAATAAAATTTCCCGAGAAAGATACAAGTATTAATTCCCGTTTTCAACATTATAGAAAGCAGAAGTACTATTATATTGTATTTTTTTATTATACGGTAGTAAGTGCAAACGAGTACGACTGAAGTCCAGAAGCATATATTATTTCACTTGCTTCAAAACTTTCTCTTTGTAACATAACATAAAGTCAATTAATGAATGTTAGCGTTATCGTTTTATTTAATTGTTAGTTATTTTGACATGTTGTATTGTATAACGAGTAAACAATACATGTAAAATTCATCTAACGTATCATTAAGAAAATATGCGTAAACTTATTAGATCATGAAGTAGTTTCATGCATATATTTTATTTGAATATCAAACACTACGTACGACCCTTCGAACAAAATTTCGACCACACTACTGTTTTTAACTACTTCTCAAGGATAGTATTAGTAGGAAAAGAGCCTACCAGAAGTAAATGGCATTCCTGCAAATATTTGTTTGCTGGAAACTTAATTCAAATACCTAGTAAAGCGACTGCAATAGCCACAGTTTTAACAACAGCCTTTGACATTACCTCGAACAAACCCCATTTAAAAGCAAAGTTTGGTTCAAAATTACAAACCTATGCAAATGTTATGCAGACCGATATATCAAAATGACACCGCCATTTATAGTATGAATCAGTATTATAATCCAAGTTCAGGTTGTATTCCAAATATTATTAAATATCAATTGTTAATAACTTAAATTAATATTCAATTCGAGATCTATGGAATGAGTTTATTGTTTCTTTGAGTTGATATCAAGTGACTGAATTGAAATATTTGAATAAACGAATTTTAAGTGATTTGGAAGATATTGAATATTTTTTGAGATTATGAAAAAACCACTTATAAAATACATCGTCGTTGTTCTAACAAAACCTCGCATCAGTTCAAATCAATTACAAATAAAAGCAACAAAATAATACGTTTGTCCATTATGTAATTCTTCTTTCTTTAAAACGTTTTGTTTTATTTTATATTTTCGAATATATTGTATTTCACTATTTTCGATGGATTATACGGTAACTTTTCTTTAGCTCAATTTTATTTATGTTATTAATAAATTAACTTACGACACGGTTAGTCTGAAAATGCATATCAAAGAGGCGAAACCATGGAGAAAAAGCAACACCATTCTGAATTTAATTTAATTTTTAAATTCTTTTTCAAGAATATGTTAAAATGAAAATCAGTTTTTAATTCTATGATTGTTATATTACCATTGACTGGCCAATGTTGTAATAACTCAGATTAAAACGCAAATAAAAAACACGGTTTGTTATTCTAAATATAATGAAATAAAAGATCGTTATAAAACATAAAAAACTAAAATCGATACATGAAAACTATTGATGTACACTGAAGTGTTTTAGTTGCCCTGTACGCTAGAACGGCTACAAGACATAGAACTCCCATTTTTTCATCCACTCCTCCTCGTCGTTTGCTGGTGCCATCCATCTTCACGCATAATCCTTAAGTTAATCAGCCCATCTCGTAAATGGGAGTCATCTAGGTATTTTAAGGGATGCCCGTCTTTATTCATTTGGCCCATCGATGCCTCTGTAATTGGGAAACAAAATAAGATTATTTTCGCTTCAACAAGGCAATACTTATATACCATATTTCAGTTATATACAGTTATATAGGCTGTGGGAAGGTTAAAAGTGTTCAAAATTGATAAGTAAAACGTTTATTTATATAAGTCACTCTATAGATTGTGAATATTTAAATGTTATATGAAATTAAAATTCATTAGTGTGTAATTCCACTAGGAATTCTGGAAACATTCGGGAGCCAGGTGTGACGTATAAGACTTTCAACCCAGCCATCAAAAAAATAAAAGTCTCTATAAGACTTCTTAACTTTGCGCGGCTTCTCGCAACGCCTTTTGACTTGAGTTCCTTTACAAAGCAGAAATAATTTTAAAGAAATAATCACCATCTTAATGGAATTCTGTAATATTAAAAATCTTTAAGATTTAACCTTCTCTGCGTTCTTCTTCCTTCAAAAAATCTCGGCACACCCTCAATTTTTAAGTAAGGACAATTGTAATGGGATTCAATGAGGCATACATAGCCCAGGTTTATAACCTTACAAATGTATTTAATGGAGCTAATCTCAACAGAATTTTTCTACTGGAACTACTTGTTACGCAGTTGCTCAACCTCTCTTTTTTTCGAAGAGAGTAGGGATAGAAGGATAGGGCTATGACAGGACTAGTGGTTAGTCCCATGAGGATGGGATGGGTGGTAGGGAGGACTCAGATTACGAACAGAAATCCATAAATCGATTGAAAGATCAATCTATGAAAACCGTCCTCACCGGGAATTGAACTCGAGACATCCGTTACCGTAGTTAGCGACGCTACCAACTGCGCCACGGACGCCGACAAGTTCTCTTACATTTATTGGTCTATAATTGTTTTAATAATAAAATATGTAAATAAAAAGTGGGATTTATGATCGTAACCATTATCTGGAGTCTAGTTGTATTTTATTTTTCACATTAAATATGTGTTTTGTATCGTAATACTTTTCAAAAAAGCAAAATGCGAGTTACAATGTGCAGTAATATAATAGAGTTCTGCACCGGGTTAAATTTTGTAAAATTACCCGATCCGAGACTGACAACTTCAGTCATAATATCACCCGATAATATGAGCCCGAGTCATAATAGCACATCTGTTACCCGAACCCGACTCAAAACAGTGATTTTTTTAATCAGCCCGAAAAAAGCCCGTATTTTTACAATGCCATTGAAATTCATTTTTAAAGCATAAATTTTATTTATTAATATTTAATTTTATGGCATGACAAACTGTCAACCATATAAAACAAACGGAAAGCAGATACCTATTGGACAATCGCACTTTATTTATGTAGGAACGAGTAATATAACTGTTAGCCATTCGTAAATAAAGAAAGTATTGTTTCAGATTTAGCTTCAATTACCTTACACAATGATGACGCCATACTTGTAATACTATTTCCATATGGCTGACTCATGACCTGAAACTAATCCGAAATATTTTTCTGAAAATTAAATTCCTTACTCGAAAAGGGCCCTGGTCCGAATTTTAACTGTCATTACCAACCCAAGCTCAGCTCACGGGTCGGGCAAAGTAGAAGCCCGCAAGCCAAGCCCGGGCCCGTGCAGACCTCTATTAATACAAGTAATGTAAAAAGAAATTTGGCAATATTCTGTCAAAATAGATTTCACTATTTTCGTTAAGTTAGTATTAAAAAAAGGATTTTCTTTATCCAAATCGTTTATTGTCAAACGACTTGGACGTCAATATTTGTAATGAGTATTGCCAAAGCAGATTATTGTTTGTCAGGTACATGTTATATATTATTTACGAGCAAAATTTGCTATTACTATTTAATAGTAAATAAACTACTTACCCAGTTAACGAATGGAGTGAGATAACGTCTATGAGATAAGCTAGTGACGCTATATATGTAAATTAATAATATAGCCGCATTGCAAGCCCACACTCAATTTAATATTGCTGAATAAAATTCACCATTATTATGTGTATCATACCCACGATATACGAATTCATCTAACACACTATATTATTCTCGCCTATGTAAATGAACGCAGTATTATGATTTTATGGTGTATACCTTATATACATCTCGAAAATGTTGACTCTGCCTTGAGCGATTATAAAGCGTTTACCTTCACGAGAATATAAGTACATAATAGCTTTTGTAAATCGATATTACTTTGTAAACCAAATGTATATTAGTTTAAACTGCTTATTTGTACGGACGCTGAATATATAAATTCGGGCGACATCTTTATTGAATAGGTTTAAACCTCAAAATAATTTTGTATTTGATTTATATTTTGGAAGAAAATTGTGTTTTAACACAAATTTGAAATACGAATATTTTTTGAAAGCTCATTGTATTAGAAAGCATATTGTACTAGATTAGTAAGCTGTTTTATTCAAAAAGGTAAATATAGTTAAGTAAGAATTGACAAATTTTGATGATAACTTTTACGGAATCTCGCCATCGCCATAACAATGATTTTGTGTATACAAGAATTACCGATGACATAATGTATACATGCTAGCACATTCAATAATGAATTATTGTAAAGTTAAGCACATTGCTATTTTTTATTATTTTTTTATTATTATAATGCAGTAAATCTTAGATCAATCTATCTACATATATATATAAATTAATGTTTGCTTTTTGGGCTCTCAGACGTATAATATCTTACCTCGTAAATAATATTTGTCGTATTTGTATCTTCTATATAAACATTAGACACTGTTTACTGTCTGTCAGTTCGAGTCCATTCGTGTGCTCGAATGCCTGAAGATGCCGAAAGGCGAAACCCGGGTCGTTAGTGACCAAAATACATGGAAGTGTACAAAATCTCAATAATCCAAATTTAATGTTTGTTTGTCCCTTATGCGTTCGTATACCATTAATCCGATTGCGGTAAAACTTTGGTGTGTTGTTGTGGGTACATACGCGAAGGTATCTGAAAATAAAAAAAGAGAGAGAATATGTACACACAGCTTCATTTCAGTTTGTGTGCGATATAACACGTGGTGTTAATTGCTAAATTCCAAAAGCCGGTCTTGGATAAAAAAAAATAAAGGAAAATATGCACTGTTACCAAATATCCCAATGATTCCGACACATATGGCAGTCGAATTCAACGGTCTGCAGTTTCCGGTGCGACTTGCATTTGCAATGGCCATCAACAAAGCATAGGGACAATCACTACAAGTGTGTGGACTAAATTTAGAAAATCCATGCTTCTCATATGGACACCTGTATGTGGACTGCTAACGCGTCGGAAAGCCTTCTGATTAATTCGTGTACGCACCAGATGGAAAAACAAAAAATACTGTCAATCCCAAAGCACTTCAATAACCAGAATCAAAACACAAACACGATCTTTCTTTGAGTGGCATTGCAACGCATGCCGGGTACTCAGTAGTACTCATATTATAAATGCTATATATCTGACCAAATTGAGGTGTAAATTATGGCTTTCGAGATTCCTATTCATGATATTATAACTTGTTTATAATAAATGGTTTTCGATTATCAATAAAGTTAATTTTATTAAACTAATCTTAACAGTTCACACTGACTAAATCAAGGTGTATTAAAACCCTACGGTACAATTTGTTGAATCCGAATTCTAGGAACCGTTCACATAATTTGATTAAATTTCGGTATATGCTTAGCAAAGTTTCTGGAATAAAAATAACAGCTTTTCCCACTAAGTCCCCGGTCGATACCGACCTATTCATTATCTTGCCAATCATTCCAATAGTGTAGAGACCCTTTTCTATTTCAACAACCCTCTCTATTTACTTTTGAACACGAGTCCAATATCTAGGAGTGGATTTACAAAGAGCAAAAACCACTTACCGCATCATTTACGTCGTAAATCCAAAGTTTTGGCAAATTGGTGATCCACTCTTTCAATCATTTTATTGGACAAATAAATTCCTACAGCGCAGATTTGATTTTAGACCTAAGATAATGTGGTAAAAGTATTTCTATGAGCTTGAACCAATTGTGGTAAAGTTGTAATGTCATGTTTCAAATAATATTGAGGTTAAAAAACTGGTTTGTTATTATTATAAATGAAATTATTAAATATTTGCTCATTTCTAATGTTTATTAGACGTTATGAAAACAAAGTTTGAACTGTTTTGCTATGTTCACATTATTTTCTTTGTTATGAATCGATATTATGTCTGTTTTTGCGTGTTGTTTAAAAGAATTATTTTCATAAAATATCTATATTTTTTTGTACAATAATTTAAACTTTTTTATAACGATCACGTTTGTCGGCTCCATGACGCATTTAGTAACGTTGTCGGGTTCAAGTACCAGTGAGGAGAGTTTCATAAATTGTATCTTTTTGTTCGTAGTCATGAATGTTCGCGATCTATAAGGCACTCCTTCCTACTCAGCCGATTCTCAAAAACGGGGCGTAGCGAGAGTGATTAGATAATTAGTAGTCCTGCTCTAGCCTTATCCTTCTATCTCTACTCTCTTCGAAAAAAGAGAAGAGGTTGAGCAACTGAGTAACAAGCTGTTCTCATAGAAAACTTCTGTTGAGATACCTCCATTAGGAGATGCTCCACGTTGGGAGCGGACATAGTAAAAAAATGATCAGAACCTGTTTCAATAACCATGAGCTTACAACTGATAAAACCTGTCCGGATGGTGAAAAAACTGGTGGCTAATTTAACAAATAATTCTTTTAGATTCCGATCCTAGATGTTTTTTAAAAAAAATATTAATTTTTTCTACTTATATTTCAAATTCTAGAATCACATTATTTTTTAGCATAATTATTGAATAAGAAAAAAAGTTTTGATTAGAAGAGTTATTCATTTAAATTGATACTCAATATTAATAAAAAATGCATGAAATATATACCCTCTCATACCAACGCATGTTTGACAGTCATAAAAAAATCTTCAGAATTTATTCAGTTAATATCAAACTTTACCTTTTGTTGATCCACCTTACCTTACCGACGTAATGTAAAAGTCTAATTCTTTTATTGACTGTAATGTTAATAAGCCTTACTATCAAACTTCCTACATCTCAATGACCACAAATAGTCAATAATTATTATTTGTAAATAAGAATCTAGAAAAAAGCATTTTTCTGTCACCTGTTCATGAATCAATGCCCTTGGTATATATATTCATTACCTACTTCGAATGTCCAGGTTCACACTCATCGGCAGCATCAACAATTATTCAGTAAGGGTTAGTTTCAGAGTTTCTGTGTTAAAACAATTAGGTTAGTGAAATTTGTATGGAATTCCAAATGTGAGTTTCCCGGCTACCGTCTCCGGTGCTACGCCGCGTAGCGTTGTAGAGCTACGATGCGGTCAGATACGGTTCAATCAATCAAGTGGGCGGGGATGAATTATCTACACGTACCGTTTTGACAATGCTGCTATATTTTGATGGATTATAAAACATGCATGCCCACGTTATCGTGCTGTATTAAACGAAAATTTTGTCACTTCGGCAATTAATGAACAAAGTCAATTTTAATTGAAGTTTAAATCAAATAAAAAAACAAAAGCCAACAGTATAAATTCTACTAAGATATTCCGTTAACTAAAATTTGATAATGCTAACATTTTCACTGTTTCGATTAATTAATTTTCTTCTGACCTGTGGGATTCCGGCGTCCTGGAAAACCATCGGATACTATCCATAGAATGTACTCGGCGGAGCTGAGGGACTCTGGCAAGTCATGGGAGAAAGCAAAGCGATTGGCGGGTGACAGGGATTCATAGATATGCCACGTGGTAGCCATATGCTCCACATATGGAGCGAATATGGAAGAAGAAGAAGTTTCGATTAAAACTCGCCTCCCACTATCCGCATGGGAACTACCACGATAAAAGTTTCTGAAAGGGTCACTTACATTGGAATAATTCTGGATGACAGACTCTCATTTGCATACCATGCCAAAACATCAGTAAGCATGGCTACCACTGCCTTCTACAGAATATCCCGTTTAGCTGGTAGTAACTGGGGCCTGAGAGATAGTTCTCTTAAAATCGCTTATGATTCCATTTGCATGGGAATTGCCGGGTGCGCCGCTAGTACATGTTACCTTTTGTTCATCCAGAAAATCTTTCTAAGGGGACAACGAAGTGCGTTGATAGCCCTAATCAAAGCATACAGAACTACTTTGTCAGATGCATTGCCTGTCCTGGCTGGTATGCTTTCATTATATCTACACATTCAAGTAAGAGGCGCAACAGTAATGCTGCATAAGAATCTGAGATGGGGGGGATTCCTTTACTGCCTCTTCCTCGACTAAATCCATACATTCCTAATGTTCATAAAATTGCATCTCGTAGTGTAGCAATGGATGCTGCAATGCGGATTTGGCAGAATCGATGGGATAATTCTTCTAAGGGCAAGCATACTTATAATTTTTTTCAGAAAATAAAGTAGCGAATGGCGATAACCAAAGTTTTGACTCCTGATTTCTGGACCAGCCAATTCATAACTGGCCATGGCCAATTCAAGCAAGCTCTTCCAGCTTGGCTGGTTGGTAGATAGTCCACTATGTAAATGTGGCAATATGATCCAGGATGCCGGTCACATCCTTTGGGAATGTCCAGACATGGACAACGAACGGGAAAAATTTCATTCAATTATCAGTCAGATCTGTCGACCCCGTCGGTCATGTCGACTTGGGTGCATCTCTGACAAATCACAAGGCATTTAAAGAGTTCACGGCATGCTATGGAAAGCGATTGGAACGCAATTCCTTAAGACATTAACCCACTTGTTTTTAACACTTTTAAAACGTAACCTCCTGAACACTAGAGTGCATGTAACCAAGTCTTGAGAATTTTCTCCTCGGACATTCCTGGCAAACATTTGAAACACCCATAACGATGTTACGCTGCGGAATACACCCTGTAAGATTGTGAAGTCTCAGTGGGTGGTGGTGGATACAGCATTAAGTACCCTAAGGCATTTAAAAAAGAATTCTCCATAATAATTTGATATGCTGCATTAGTGGTGATAGTGGTGATTCATATAAGAAGCAGTCATGGATGGAAAAAAATATAGAGCACTTTTGGATCACAACTCTTCCAATATTTTACACTGTTTTATGATTTGAGAGAACTCAATCTGGAATGATTTTGACATCTTTCTTGGAATATTTATTTTTTACCATGTCCGCTCCCAAAGTGGATCATATCGTCGTTGTTCTGGAAGAAAACACTAAATCAAAAAAATTACATATTGAGTTAGTTATACCGAAATGTTCTTTATTTCAAACTCTACCGTATGACAGAATACATTTATGTTTAAAAATTACACTTTTACTTAAAAATAGTTTTGTTCAAACAAACAAAATCAAAAACGTATGATATTTCAAACATTTGGCAAAATTCAAAGTCCAATTACTCAAAACTTGTATTTACTAGTTAGTGTCTTCTTCCAGAACAGCGACGATATATGGACATATAATGGAGGGATTTCAACAGAAATGCTTGTTACTCAGTTGCTCAACCTTTATTTATTAAAGAGAGTAAGGATAGAAGGATAGGGTTAAAACAGGGTTACTGGTTAGCTGATCAGTCTTGCCAGGTCCAGTTTTTAGGATGGAATCGGTGGGAGAGCAATTGTCGACATTACAAATATCCATGCCAACAAACAGAAATCCATAAATCGATTGAAAAATCTGATAATGAAACTGTCAACGGTCAACGTCTTGTAATATACTAAATGAAGACACATTGTTGCTTTCACATTATATTGTCTATCTACAGGAAACTTCTTAGTTGAAAATATATCTGAGTAGAATCATTTAACATCTGAGATTACTTTTGACTGAATCGTGCACAAGCATTATTACATTATTTTTTAATATTAACCTATAAACAACGTTGAATAATATATGAAGTTAAAAGGAATAACTCTAATTATTTTATTCGAAGACATACCTCAAAATATCGCAAAAGATATATTACCATTAATGGTAATTTTTAAGATATATGGTTTTGATATTGAATAATAAGCTGAGAACATTTACGATATTATGTTTCAAACTTATGAATACTTTGCGCTTCGTCTAGCAGCATCTTTAGAACATGAAAAACGATTAAATAAAACTAAAAATACTGAAAGTTCCTTCAAGAAAATGTGTTTCAATTATGAACATATATAATCTCGTCTCTTGAGATACCTCCATTAGGAAGCTTCATGCTCCTCGATAAAATTGTTTAATATTTCCGTTCTTATCGAATTTAATATATGAATGTTTTATCAGTTTATATTTATATGATGCCAACAAGGTGAGAAGTAAGAAAAACAATGATTATTAGGACATTAAAAAAGCGAATACCTTAGTTTTAAAATCGAAAAAATAGCAATTCTTTTACTCACTAAATTCTATATTTGTGTATACATACTTTTACTAAAAAAAATAGCAGCATTTATCAGAATATATTTTTATATTGATTAAAGCAAATATTGTTTTACACAAAGCAAACATTCTTTGATCATGCGTTGCGTTAGCTACTTCAATTTCGTGTGGATAAGATTTGATTAATCAAATATATTAGATGACATATTAATACTGTTTCATCTTTGAATTTTTTTTTAAAGTGTCTAGTCAGAAAATTATGTTAGAGCACTGCAAGTTAGATACGTCTGTAAAAATTGTCTAATACATTTCAACCAAGCAGATAAAAACAAAAATATCTTTGATAAATACAGTTTTCACTAATTATTTCTGTATATATATTTATATAAAAATGAATGTTTATTTACTTTTCCCGTATGCGTTCCTTTATCATTCATTCGATTTCGGTGAACCTTCGGTGAGTTGTTGTGCTCACACCTTTGAAGGTTTCTGAAAAAAAATCTAAAAAAAATAATCAAATACGTACTGACAGCGACATCTCTGAAAACCTTGTGATTTATTCGTACCAGACGGAAAACAAAAAATATTGTGTACCCGATATCCGGGTTCGGGCGGGTAAAGACAATTCAGATTCGAGCTCTGGCCGGGCCCGGGTATTTCACATGTGTTATGAATATTGTTGGAGATATGGAAACAATAACATATACTGTTTGAAAAATATAAAAGAATTTGTATATTTAAAAAAAACGGACTTTTTTGGACTGAGAAAAAAAAAATCTGGCCTTCTGGTCGGGTTCGGGTTACTAGTATGATATTGAGACTCGGGTTTGAAGATGACGCGCTCGGGCCGGGTAATTTTATAAAATTTCTACCTATGCAGACCTCTAATCCAGAAGCACTTCATTAAACAGAATTAAAACACAGACACCTTCTTTCTTTGAGTGGCATTGCAACGCATGCCAGGCGTTCGTTAGTTATAAATAAAACAAAGGAGTTCATTATATACAGTTTACAATATATTTAATATAAATAAATATGTTTTTGGTGGAAACTTCATTTTATTAAAAAGGACACTGGCCTTAACATTTTAATTAACTGTTTTATATAAAAAGACTCTTTGACGTCACAACTTTGATACAACAGTACAAAGTATTCAGTAAACCCTATATAAGTTCGCATCGAATTAATTTGACCCATATTCATTTCGGTTTATTCAAATGAAATATTCCAAATTATTACCAATTCAATTGTTATTATCATTGCAGTAAATTAAATCACACTGCACTAATTCGCCATTATTCCCATAATTCTGTTCAACATACTGAGAAAGTTTAGTTATGATTACGAAATATTTACTGTTTCAAATCAATAACTAATTGAAAGTGATTTTTGTCACCAAAGCCGCTCATAACAAGTAGCTAATGAACTCAATTAAACGAAATTATTTGAAGATAATTGGAAGTAATTTACTGAACTAAACATTTTTACATCGTATTGTAAATTATTAGTTACTCCACCCGACTGAGGTATAGCCGTTGCCCTCAATATGATATGATATTTCGAAAATACCATTGACACTGTCATATATAAATAATTTGTCGCGGGTTTTCATGAGACAATTAATCTAATCTGGATGATAACTTCAAATGATATCAATTCGAATAAAACCAATATTATCCGCAACAGCATCTCTGGGAAATCAAGCTGCCCTTAAGCGAGCGCAGGGTAAAATATTAGAAGAGTCGACAGCATTCGGTATCTTGGAAAATGCCCCTCGTAAGATGCTTGACAGCCGATTGGAGATAGTTACAGCTACAGTCACACGATGTGGAAAGTCTGTAAGTCACTTATGCAGTGCATTAATTGTTATGAGTCATCTTTTTTTTCGTTTTTTTTCCATGTCCACTCCCAATGTGGACATATGGCCTCCTTATGGAGGTATCTCAACTGAATTTTTTCAATGAGAACTGTGTGTTACTCAGTTGCTCAACCTCTCTGTATCGAAGAGAGTAGGAATAGAAGGATAGGGCTGGGACAGGACTAGTGGTTATCTAATCGCTTTCGCTATGCCCCGTGAGGATGGGATGGGTGGATGAGGAGGGAGTTTTTTAGACAACACAAACACTCAGACTACGAACAGAAATCCACAAATCGATTTAAATATCAATTTATGAAAACTGTCCGCACCGGAAATTGAGCCCGAGACATGCGTAGCCGTAGCCCACGACGCTACCGACAGAGTGAGTCATCTTACCTCCCGAATATTCATGGTAACCGTACAATTAGCTTTTATAACAGCTACTTGTATCAAGTACTATGGGCAGATACTGTCGTTTGATTTTTTCGGGAATCCAAAAAACAAAACAATGAAGCCTCTCGTTATGTCCGAAACAAAAAGTGAAGATGGACCGCGATTGAGCACGTACTGTTGATGCCGCAGGGTAGCCTGAATTACACCCGTATTTTATTCAAGCCGGATAGAATCTGTTTTCCTGAAAAACCGCTGTTGACTATCAATAAGTTGTACTTGCCGATGGTATGATTTGGGAAGATGTTAAGAGATCTGAAGGCACCGTGTGGTCTCAATATGCTTCGAAAAGTGAGCGGGCATGTTAAAAGAGAAGTTATGAGAAAACGAATCAGCCCTGACAGGAAAATGTAAATACATAATTATAATTAATATCTTTGATACTCCATTGTTTATGCTACGAAGTGTGGCAAATGTTTTTCCTATTTAAGAAACATCTTCGAACTAATTTTAATGTAAGTTTTTTATTTATTGTTTGTAAAGAAATTTAATGATGGAATTAATCAGAAAATGCCACTCAAATAGGAGAACCACGAGTCAAGTCTAGTAACACAAGCAGTGGAATAAAAAAAGTTATCAATGTAATATTTAATATTATTATTTTTAACATTTTCCTAAAAATTATAAAAATAACAAGATTATTTATACTGTTTATCTACTACTCAAAACAACCTTTATTAAATATTTTACATGAAGCCCCTAGTGTGTTTATTAGTAAAGCTATTTACCGTTGAAATTTGTGATTAATCTATCAAGGAAAAGGTAGACAAAGATTATTTAGTTCCGTAATATTTTCTCAAATTATTTTCAAATGTCGAGCAATAATTATAGTGGCTGTCAAGATAAAAGGTGAAGAAAGTTTCCACTGAAATCAATTGCAGCTATGTTTGCAGCAGTGGTTTGTTGTAAACTTCATATTGGTTTGGCGTGTCTTAGGTGGGCGAGTGTAAATCAAACGTCAAAACTTTACTTTTCACACAGTCAGAAACTTCAGATTTTGTTCTAAATTATTAATAATCGTGTTTGAAATACAATAGACAAATGGTATATTCGCTTTGCTACATACGTCACGCCTACTTACAAACTGACAAGTTTTCAACAAGCGCCACAGCTATAAAAAGCGAAAGATACTATTGATAACGATTATGATTGATATGTTAGAGACTATATTACATTTATCATTTCATAATAATACACTGAACCTTCGGTGATAGTGTTGATGACAAGCCTGTAGCATCTCGTTTGTAATTATAGGGGAAACGAATAAATACGATTGACAACACTGACGAGTTACCAACACTGGAGATAGCAGAGACACCAACAGAACGCGTCATACAACACAACAAGACAGATAGACATAACGCGATCAATGTCATAGAAGCCGGAATACCTCACATTCTGGAACAGGCGACAATAATTTTTCACTAGTCGTAAAATGTTAAAATATCTGTAATTACACAAGTCGAATAAAAGGTTCCTAAATATTATTTTGAAAGTAACGACACCAAAATTAAGTGTAAAAACCCTTTGGTAAAAAAAAATCAATTCAGTTTGTCGGCTTTCGGTTATCCTGAATAATTTAAATTTAAGTTATTCCCGAAAATAAGCGTTATGAAAATATATTTTATCAAATCTTCCCTATAGATAGAGCGTATTGTGGAATACAGGGGTCAAAACCAGTGACAAACTCCCCCTAGAGATGAATTTTTGAGTTCCAGGGGGATACTTGCTGCCGTTTATTAAAGATTTTCTTTATTACATAAATATTATATGCATATTTGGAAAGCACCTTTTGAGTTACATCGTGTCTTACGTAGACGAAGTCAGTGCGTGGCGATGTCGGTGTGATTTGGATCGATATGTGACAAAAAGAGGCGAAGCGGCAACGCTGTTCTACATGCAATCGTCTGTTTCCGCTCCCCCACAAAATTTCTAAATGATAAACACATGTTTTTCACTGATAAACACACCGCTGCACTCACTTCGCAGGAAAATATCAAATAAACTGATTGCGTTCCAGAAGCGGCGCGCCGCATCTCTTCGTCATCTCTCACGTGAGGGCACTCCCATTGGCAGTGAACAATTAATATTTTCGAGTTACGCCACGTTCGCGAAGACTTCGTCCACGTAAGACGATCCGTTAGAGTTAGATTAGTTTGGAAAGGGGGAAATTATATTCTGAACATTGGTGAAAGAAGAAATTTTTTGGTATTTATGAGAAATTTTAACATCAGCATAAAATTGACAATGCTCCATATTATTATGTATATATTATGTATCATGTTGATGACTTTTTTTAAAAAAAAAATTCCATGTCCGCTCCTAATGCGGATCATATGGTTTCCTAATGAAGTTATCTTAACAGAATTTTTCTACGAGGACTGCTTGTTACTCAGTCGCTCAGCCTCTCTTTTTGCGAAGAGAGTAGGAATAGAAGGATAGTACTAGGACAGAACTAGTGGTTAGCTAATCGATTTCACTACGCCTCGTTAGGATGAGTGGGAGGGAGGGAGGGATTACGAACAGAAATCCGTATATCGATTGAAAGGTTAATCTATGAAAACAGTCCGCATCGGTAATTGAACCCGAGGCATCCGTGACCGTAGCCAGAAACGCTACCAACTGCACCACGGACGCCGACGATTTTTAAAATTATTTAGTTAAAAATTAAATAACTATTCAAATTTTTTATTTACTTTCTGAAGTAACAACAAAAGTGCCTGTTAATTATAATTGAAGTGTTACGGTGATATTTATTTATTTTGAAATTTTTATCGACTAAATAATTATATGTGTTTCATCAATATAATATTTGATCAAAGGTATTAAATCTACTCCGTTTTTTTAAACTGCCATTGGTTACCTCTTCCTAGCATCGCTAATTATGTCATATTAAAGTGATCAATAACAATTTGACTTATGCTAGATAGTTTTTCAAATGTATTTTTAAAATATAAAATAATGAGCGACCTTGTAGAGTTGACATTTGCAAATTGCCGTAAGGTTTTTTTCCAAATAACACCACTCAAAAGATATCACTTCATCTCCTAGACTAGACTAATATTTAACAATCTTAAAAATAACTTAAGCTTGTGCCAGGAAAAACTTTAAGTCGAAGAAAAATAGAAGCTGGGCTTATCCTTTTCATAAAATTAATTGCATTGTTCTATTCAACATACAAAGTGCAAACAAGACCGAATAGAACTTGTTAAATCACTTCATTAATCCAAAACGTCAACTTTATTCTTCAGGTGTATTCAACCTATCATAAATTATATTTTATTACTCACTTACTATTTTATAATAATGAAAAAGCATAAGTTTGTAGTGAATATTTATTGAAGTTTACTAAAAATTATACGAGCATTATTTCAAGTATAATTTAAAGCTTAATTTCCTCACCACTAAAGACGAAAATTAAGACAGTATAATAGTATATAGTTCAAAATATACACCAACAGTTGTTAATGTAATGTAGAAAACTATTTTGTAAATAAGTAATTTCAAAAGATATTCATTTAAATAATAATGTATTTCTATAACTTGTCCCAAAGTCAACGAGGTTAAATAAACATTCATAATAAATATTAAGCGTTAGTTCTAAAACTTATTACACAACGTCAAAGCTGTAATATTTGGTTTGTATGTCGTGCTGATAGATCTACCTCTTCTTCTGAGGTTATTATTGAAAACCACTGGAATAGATATTTCTCTGGTCGCCTTGGCAACCTTTGCCAAGAGTCTTCAATCCATGGAGTTATGAGTTGTATAAATGAGATGGTTTAAGGTAAATTCACCAGATGTGAGTAATGGCACATTGTGTATTCATTAAAATTATTTTTAAAATATTTTTCTATTTAAAAAATAAAACACAATTTGTTTGTACTACTTCCACATATTTATAATGATCAGGACCGGTTTCGCTCATCACTAGCATTATCAACTGATAACTCAGTTGATAATGCTCGTGATGAGCGAAACCGGTCGTGATCATTATAAATATGTGGAAGTAGTACAAACAAATTGTGTTTTATTTTTTAAAATATAATGTCTTTCCACCAAGAATTGACAGTTAACACCTTAAAAAAAAATTTTCTATTTGTTTTTTGAAATGGTTTTTTGTTGTTGTTTTAAATTCGATTTCAAAATCACTTTTGAGAAATTGATATCTGTTATATTTATATACCAATCGTTATTAAATATTTATGAAAACGGTTACAGAAATTGTTTTTCGACATCCCAAATTCCAACATAAAAATGAACATCTTTATTTCTTAATCTGTGAATCAAACTGTATCCAAAAGCAAGCATGTTTATGATGTCCAACCATTTGTGCCCTACTGACACATGTAAATGAGAATTTCCTAACTCCATATTTCCATATTTTTACTTAAACACGAGATTGATTAAATTCAGGCCTGAGGAAACTGCAGTCCCGACATGTATTTTTGTGCGGCCTACTATGTGGTAAATAATTGTTTTTTTAATAATCTAAAAACAGTATTTTACCTGCGGCCCGCCATTCATTTGTATTTTTTAATGTAACCCTTCAGTCGAAAAGTTTTCCTGGGACTGATTTAAGGGAATAACAAGTTGTTGAAGTTATAAATAAGAGATCAATAATATTTCCTCACCGTACTGGCTCAAACTACGTGAGTGTACGATGAGATTCTTGGATATCAATTTTTTGTTTGGAACAACTCAGTAGGGGCATTAATTATACCATTTTGAAAAAACGCGGCAATTTATTTTATCAATAAGTATATTAAAGCAGATTTCTAGATAATCAATTTTCTCTGTCTATTGATCCCTTACTTGATTGGTGTTTGGTGAGTATAAATCCACCTGTATTTTGATATTATACTTATATATATATATGTAACATAAAATATCGAGGCTAAAGACTTTATCCTACGAACTAAAATTTTCATTACTCAGAACTGTCAATATGTTACTTACCAACTTCTTTCAGTACGGTGACGATATGCTCCACATTGAGATAGGAGAATCTTTGGTCGTTATGAATATTTATGTGATGAAGTTAAAAGTAAAAATTAACAAAAAGTAGATTTAATGTGTTTCTACTTCTTTCCTTTATACATAATATTTGATTTTATTTCATTGTTTTTGTATTTAATACTGTTACATTCATAAAAAATACGTAAATATGTATTTTCTGTTACGAAATAATATTTAAAAATTTCTTTAATTAAGCCTATTTTTTAATAAATGTTTCAACGTTCAACCGTAAGATATTGTTCCGTTTAATATAGAATATCTTTTAATGAATTTCAAGTCAGTATTGCAGATGTGCTTTTGAGTTTGCAAGTAGGTACATAATAATAAATGATTGTGAAGGTACGAGTATTTCTATGGGTTCTATAATATGGAACTCTACAATATTGTTTGCAATTTTCCGAATTTAGAAATTCTGCCAAGTGAGACATCGGTCGACAATTAATCATTTGTTTCCGAACCTGTCACGATTTTACTCCTCTGAGATTTCTTATTTAAATACATGTGTACTTTTTGGAGACATTATTTAGAATGACATTTTTAATTAAAATTGAGTCTTCGTGTCAAGTTTAAGTTCAAATCTTTTTAAATTTATTTTTGTTCAAAGGCATGAATATCTGTGTGATTTTGTTTAAATTTCATTTCAATAATTTCGTATATTATACTATTAACAAAATTTAGTACATTGATATAATCACAAACGATTTTAAGGGTGTTTAAAAGACCCACAATTGCACAAAATTGCAAGCTTTATAAAAATGTTAAATAATGACATTTAATAAAAGCGTATACAGCTAAAATAAAAAATTATTATAGTGAATTATGTGTAAGTGAAAATTGTGCTATTGACTATTTATTTGATTCCGAATCGAGAAAACACTAAATAATCATGAAGTATAAAAAATATTTCTCACTTTCAATAAGGGCATGTTAAGATTGAGCATCTGTAGATATTCTAATAAAAAAACAGAAAAGCCCACGTTTACAAAAATATGATATTATTCATTTCATAAATTTATTTATAAAAGTTTATATTCAGAGGCGACACGTGTAAAATAATTTATAGGTGCCGTGCCCATTCTTGTAAATCAGTGCTCATTTGATAGTTCAGAGACATTTATTAAAATAAAACATTATTCATCAGAATTCAATCACGTCGACAGTTAATATGTAAACATCTGAAGCAAAACTGCATGTAAAATCTCATAAATAATTCTCATTTTAGCCTCGTATAAGCCGAAAGAAAAATCTGGCCAGGCACATTTTTTCTCTTCGAGCCTACAATTTATTTAACGTCAAGATAAAACTGGTGATAATAAGTAATATCCATACACCCAGTGTTGTAGTGCTAAATAAAAAAGTACCAAGACGGTCACTTATTTCCACCTCTACTCTTTTTTTTATGGTGAATATTTTTTTTTGTATTCTCGTAATATCTGTCGGCTGTACAAATTATGATACAAAACTACAAAATTCAATCACAATATTTTTTAATATACTCGAAAAGTATGTTCCAGGTCAAAAAAGTGGCAGTTCCCCACTACACCACTGCGTATAAACCTCAAATAGAAAGTCTCAGAAATTTATTTAAACCAAAAGGGTATATTTCGAATTTGGAGCTCAAAAAATCGACCTCTTAAAAAAGATGTATTTTTAAATGAACATCACTTATACGATATCAAATTTGGATTATTGAGATTTTGTACACTTCCATGTATTTTGTCACTAACGACCCGGGTTTCGCCTTTCGGCATCTTCAGGCATTCGAGCACACGAATGAACTCGAGTCCATTCGTGTGCTCGAATGCCTGAAGATGCCGAAAGGCGAAATCCGGGTCGTTAGTGACAAAATACATGGAAGTGTACAAAATCTCAATAATCCAAATTTGATATTGAAATTCCATCAAGCACCCTCAGTCGATGTCTTAAATTACTTAAATTATACTTATACGATATATCTACTCTTAATTTTTTTACATAAATAACTTCACCTTTAAGGTGTTAACCGTCAATTTTTGGTGGAAAGATATTATTTTTTAACGAATGAATACTTTTGATGAGTGAAGATGGTCCTGAGAATTCTATATAATGGTTGAATTATCAAAAGACGATTGTGATTTATTATCATAAATATACCAAACTTCGTTCCTTATTTCATCTAACTTATTTTTTTCCAAGATAAGTTAAACTTCCATTGATTAGAACTGTTACATACAAAAGTACAGCAATCAACGAATATTTGAACAGTGGCAAAAAAAATTAAAATAACAATCGATGCCTTTTTATACGAATACAGTCATATCAAGCATCGTTGATAGATTCTATTTTCAGTGAAACATCGACCCATTGAAGACTAAGTTATGCCAATCTAGCAACTAAACGTTAAATTATGACGTGAACTTTATAGCGGATATCCGTTTATATCAAATGGTTTGCATAATAATAATTTCAGTCTTCACATAAAAGCTATTTTAGGTCAGTTGCAATATTGTTGTATTGCGCACATACAAATCAACACTAGCAATATAGCAATGAACAATGTAGTCTTCCGTTGGTTGGTTATGTCAAATTAGTAATGCGTTCATACTGTACACATAATTCAATAACTTGGCTGCATGGTGAAAATCGGTTTCTAGTAAGTAAACGTTAAGTTCCATTTGTGGACCTCACAACTCTTACAGTTATTATTAAACGCTGCAGTTGCAAAAGATTTATAATGAATGTTTGTACATAAAACCATTATCGAATTAGTAGATCCGTGTTTGGATTCAATACTATCCTCTCTAAAGTCTGATAATGGTTTTAAAAGAGGCGAAACATGACTAACACTCAGTAACACAGTCAGTGGAATAACAAAGTTATCAAGTACAATTTTGAAGATTTTCTTTTAATATTTAAGAATTTAAAAAAAAAATATCTGGCATTACAGCTGGCAGCCAATGCTCTAAATATTTTGAAAATTAGAAAATTGTACGAGATAAACTGAGAATGTACGAGATGACAATTTGTTTAGAAGTCACTCATGTTCAAGATCACAAATTTAAATTGAAAAAAATTAAATTTGATATTGACCTTGTTGGGACTTGAACCAGGACCCACCTGATCGCTAGGGCAAATACTTACCAAGATACCACAGAGGCCGACAATTATTATTTCGAGACATTCCCACTCTCGATTTAAAGCATAATATATGGGTTCGTATTAAAGCATTTAATAAGCATATCAGATAGGAATATTAAAAAAAAGATGGAATGTTTAAATTGGAACATTAAAAGTAGTATCATCTCCCTATATGCTCCTCTTCAGGATTGGATAGGGTGAGTAGAAAGGGTAAAAGCGTATTCCAACATGCTGTTAGGTAACAATCAATAGAACAATCGATTTGTCGGCTTCGTGATGCAGTGGATAACGTCATTGGCTAAGGTTACGTGTGTCTCGTAAATTGTTTCATAAATTGATTTTTCAATCGATTTATGGATTTCTGTTCGTAGTCATGAATGTTTGTGAAGTCTAAAATACCTCCAACCCATTCGATCCTAAAAACGAGGCATAGTGAGAACAATTAACTAAAAATTAGTCCTGTCCTAGCCCTATCCTTCTATCCTACTGTCTTCGAAAAAGAGAGGTTGTACAACTGAGTAACAAGCCGTTCTTAAGCCCACTCGGCTACAGTGATCTTTATTAATTCAATTCTTCAAGATATTTGGTGATACTAATCGTAGTTTGAAATTTTATTAGCTTTACTATTGTTTTGTAAAATGGTTTAAACGGAATTGCTGTTTGTTTCTTTTTGGTCGACGTTTTCCGTTCGAATTACACGCATTTAACAGTTTGTGTGGACGTTCCAGTGCCCGAAATGAGTGCATTTTAATTGGTTACCGTCATTTAGTCAAATGGGTGACCGTTAGCTTTTGGTAACAGCCGTAAAGGGACTTCCCGTATTGCGACATTAAAGTATTAATTAATTCCCTTAAACAGTGGTCAACAATATTTGATGTGGAAACGTTTTACAATCTAGATATGGTCAAAATTTGAAACGGGATTCTACAAAGATACGCGTTATTGTTTTTACTGTCAAATTTATAATGAAAGCTTCGAAACTTCACACTTCAAAAAGTGTGTTTCAAATGAAAAGAAACTGTTTAAAAAATATTAATTAATGATCGAATTCTCATAAAATTTTTTCCCTTATTTCTTATAAATTTCTTAATACAAATGAATGGCATTGTTAAAGTTATGTCTGGGGTTAAATTCTTTTTCTTTGCTGACGATTTTAGTTTTATAATATATGTCTAGATGGCCCAGTTCCATTTAAGTTAAGCTAGCCATTATATTCAAACACCACTCTTCTTCAGTTCCACAAAAGTACAGTTTGTAAAATGTACAGGTTTTCTCTCAAAAGGCAGATATTTGCATACGGAAATCGGCAAAATTAAATAATTCGTCAGTTTCTTATAAATACATATCGAAATAACGTATTGTGGAAATATGTGTATGTGAATAATGGCGTTCCATGAAGAAAAAACCTTTTAAACTATATACTATTGAACACCTATTTGAATAAAAAAGTAATACAAATAATGGGCCATCATTTTAGATGTTTTCACAAGTTTAGATGAGTCAAAACTTTGATCGGGCATATCTCAAAACAACCAATTTTTAGTTGTATCACTATGGAACTAGGCCATCAAATAATCAGTAAATTAACTTAACCTGATTATACTTCAATTGATTACTTACAATCTCTCTCTCTCCCTCTCTTCTCACTCCTTCAATTATATTACTTGTAACTTGTAATCTATACTCAATATTTCTAATAGGATAATGATTTTATATTAAAAACCATTGTACTATCACCTACTAATTTCTTTGTTGATTTTTTATAATATTACAATTGAAGAATAAATTGCGTCACTAATAAACCGTGATTAAAAGTTTTTTAAAAACTTATAAATAATAAAATTTAACCATGACTCTAATTATATTCTGTTTTTCTTTGTTGCAGGAAATATCAACGTTAACCAAAAAATGAATCAGCAAGCAAAATTCTGAGTGTTTTTTCAAAAATGCGATTAAATTTAAACGTTGAAAGAACACATTTAAATAACTTTTAATTTTGTGATAAGATTAATTAGAAAGAGCGTATTGATTGGCCTATAGTAATGTTCAAAAAAATGCATTCGGCAAGTATCAGTATTTGACACACTATTATGCTACAAAGCGACAAAAATGTACTCAAAGTGATTATGTCGGTTGTGGTATTAGAAAGTGAATTAAGTGACACAAGACGAACGACGACAAGATGACTTCTGCCTCGAGGTTTGGGGGAAACGGGAGATTGGGGAGAGGAATCGTCCTCATCTTCATGGTACTCAGGATTGTCGAGGACGTCAGAGCTGATAACTTGGGTTAGTCATATCGTTTACCTGAGAATATTTTTTGTATTCATTTTCTTACAGATTCAAAAAAACTGACGCTTAAAGAAAGTTTTTAAAAATATTGTAAGCTAGAAATTGCTTCTACTACTATTTCTCTTTTCTTAAATCATGTGGGCTCCCAATGTTGCATAACAAAAGTTTTTTACGACAACTGCTTGTTACCCAGTTGAACAACAGTAATTTAAATCTTTATTTTATTTTTTCTAATATCCGTCTTGGAGATATATACTATAAATCTTTAGAATGTATTGAATGTTTAATAAATACAATTATAATCTTTTACGCAATGGTATGAGTGTCTCAAAGCATTATATATTTTATGACGTGTAGATTTTGGTTAAATTCCAATTAAAATAAATTTAAAAAGCTTCCCTTTTCAAATTATAATGTCTGTTCATTATGTTATAAATGTATTAAAAAAATCACTCCTTACAGCGCGAGCCGTTTTCGCACGAATTTATTTTCAGTCAATTGATCAGTTAAAACGCTCACTATGATTATAAATAGATCAATTTTAACAGTAAAAGAGATATATATTAGTTATTCCAAATACATTAAGAAGTAAACTAAACTTGTAACATTATCGCTAAAATAAATCGAAGAAAATAAAGAAGCTGAAAAATATTTAATCTACGACTTTGAAAGCAAAATGAGTGTGTCCAGTTTTTATATACAGCACCAACACGCACATAAGCAATCGCCTAACCGCATACGTATGTGTAACACATAGAAATTACGGTTAATCCTGCGTATCGGCAGTTCAAAGCTGAAATTCAGAAGACTGAATATCGAGAGCTCTTTTTAAAAATATATTTTCTTGTATTCTACTTGACATTTTCATGATATGTTGCCTAAATTCTCTACCTAAAGGTTTGAACTATTTTTTAAAGCATATACTCACAAGTGTTTTCTTCTAGTTTGGCCGGAAATACGAGATAAAGTTATGGACATGGGTTAATATAACCGATCGCTGTTATAGTATTTAGCAGAAAAAGTAAAGCAAAAAAATAATACGACAAATTGGTTGCATGTCTAAAGGAATTATACATACCTATAAATATAAATTATTCGCGAGTGAGAACGCATTCAATATTCATTTTATGAAAGAGGAATTGCGTGGATTTCATTGCTTTTTAGCCTAACGAAAACCATGTTTTTGTATCAAAAAGAAATATTCGCTTTCTTTTTATTCACAGACTTTTATGTTTTGGCAGCTTAGGTTGAAAAACAAACCCGTTGTCATAACGGAACATGATAAATGCTGTAAACTGTAAATGGAACATTTTATCCCTTCAAATTTATGCAATAAACAAAAATAGACGATCAGACAGTCGATAAGAAAATCTCATACTATTGTGTTAAAAAAGTGAGTTATAAATCCGAGCCATGTTTGAGCGAAGTTGATTGAAAACGTCTGTCAGAAAGTCGATGACGAAAACCTTCAAGTTTTTTCAATTGAAATATTCATTTTTTGCTATGTTAAATAATAAAAAAGCACTTCCCAAAAGAACCTTAAAATAAATTTATTATATAATTATATGTATATAAATCTTAACGGGTATTTCGTATATATATATTTGCTACCGTCACCCATGTTTTTTGATGGTATCGTTTGAAGAAATATCCATGCTTAGATATTTTCTATTTTTTTGTCAATTGTTATCGAACTACTTGCTTTTAATATTGCTGTATTTAAAAAATGGCCCAATTGCTATTAAATACCAAGTAAATCAGTATTTATATAATCTTACAACATTGTGACACGAAGAAAAAAAAAGTGATTTTTCTCTAGTTCATCCATTTTGGTTATGGCTGCTTTTGAAAAGTAACGACACATTTAATTTAAAAAATTAAATGATGGATAATTTTTCGCTATATCTGTTGATATTTTTCCAGGTGGGTGAAACTTTAAGCATTTCAGTAAACACACACTCTCTCAGTCTATGCATCGTTCGCATCAAGCGTATTAGGCGAATACTGACGGGTGCCATTGCCATCTGGTGTGTTTCTAGTTATATAAAATTATAGCTATGCAATTTTATAAAAAATATGAATTAATTTATTATCCCTTACATACTCCAAGCTTCGTAACTTCTAAGCATTTTAAAAATATTTTATTGTTTCTTCGGTACCTAAATAGGTGATTTTATCGAAATACAAATATTTCAACACTTATTATTTATGAAAATACCGCAATATCCGCAAAGCTTTGTTTAGGAAGCCGCGTGTTGTCAAAACATTTCGTCTTCCGAGTCGCTTGCCAAACTTGTGCCATCTGTTCGCATCTTAAAATAGTTTGTATGAGTGTGAATATTACTGGGTATGATTACACGTTGCGCAATATTGTATAAAAATTCGATTCCATTTATTTAAATTGTACTTAGAAATGAAAGAGTTATGTAGAAAAAGCAAATAATATCTTTTGTTTGTATGAAAGAAAGTTTTCATTGCGTTAATTCATCAACATACTGCGGTTGAATAAATATTTTTCTACGCAAAATATTTATGATTCATACGCAGTAATTAGTATCGAATGTGGAATGAAAAAGGGCGTAACCCACACACAAAAAATATTCTGTATAGCCCAAACAAAACGTGTATTAAATTTTTTTACATTGTGATTATCGAAAAAAACATATTTTGAAAAGACGGAGGGATAAGTCCTTTTGCCTTTCTAAACTCGATATATTATATATTTATATATAAATAGAGTGTATTAGCAAGTTTTTTGTGAGTGATACACAATATTTTTTGGTATGGGTAACGTTCTTTTTCCTTTCCACGGTCGATATTATTATATACTTAATTCATTGCCGTTCATTTGAAAATTAATGATTTAATTTCATTTCTAGAATCCGTACAACTGTGTAAAGATTAACTCTCAAAAATATGCCGCTTTTTTAAAAATCACAATAATCCGGTCGTCCGGGTCATTTCGTATGAAAATAGCAAAGGTCTTTTACAAACAAGATGTTTTACCCTTTTCTAAAACATTGATTTGCCGTTTTAATGAAAAAGTCTTTAATTATATCGAGTTTAAGATGCCGTGTCCATTTATTTACACCTTCTGGTCGGTTGTTGAGAAATTATGGTGGTTGGAAATTATCTATCTTATATTAACATCTTATCTAGGGCAATCGTTAAACTAGCCAGAAAAGTTTAATTTAAATCCGTTGTGTCTTCGTGTGGACACTAATTTAAAAAAATAAAACAATCTCGGTAACGCTTCAGATGCATGCTGCCAAGGCATCAGAATGCAAGTGTACCAACCCCCAAGAGTATTTTTTAGTTTCTTTGACATTTTTTCAGTCAGCACATTAAAAAACAAAGATTCCCTTAAGAATAGCATCTTTTTTTAGCGGGAATGATTTATATTTAGATTCTTTAATACGCAAAGGATAGGTAATATATTTAAGTTGTTATTTTTGGAGGCATTTTTAAAATTAACTTTTAATAGTAATAATAATTCACTATGGTTTTCTTAAATTCTTAAAAACTAACTTTCGTTCGATGTCTTATGGTGATAATCAATTTAAATATTAAATATATAATACATTGATCGTCCATCTAAAAACAAGCCGTTTATTGATTTATTGGTTCCATCCCCGAAAAGCTGCTGGAGTTCGATTTAGATGCAATTGAGATTTTTTTAAAAAAGATGAGTTCGTTAAATATTTAGCTTACAGTTTCATTTATTTCCTTTGTCTTGGATAAATAAATCAGGTTCATTGCTTGAAATTTTTTTAACGAGTTAGGTATACTCAAATGCTTTATTTTGTTATTTGATTAGATCGGTATTTATTTGTCTGCATAGCTTAATTTAATTTAATATTAACTCGTAATAATTATTTAAAAAATCGTATTGAAAGCTTAAATATAAAATTATATATAAATAAAGAGAGAAGGATTTCAGATTGTACTGATTGTCGGTTAATAGCTATAACCAACAGTACGAATCTCCTCGTATATTTCTTTTATTATTGATGTCCGTCTTAGAAGAAAGAGTAAGTGACTGGAATATAAATGGTGATCGTTAAAACATTTAATGTTAGAATATTCTACGGGGGGTGAATTGTTTCAGATTGGGTGCCAGTGCGGATGAGAAAAATTTAACCACGTCAATAATATTATAAGCTGTTGTAAGAACTCTTTCATCGACGTGTCTAGTTAAATTTAACGAGCTATTCTTTGACAATGTGTCACTTATTTTAAATATACACTTATTATGAAAATCAAAAAACACTAATAATGACAACAACATTGTCATCTTTGCCGGCAGTCAGCTGTAGTAGGGCGGCCATTTTTGGCTTGGGACCGTGTCCCCAACTCGCGGGCCTATTTAAATTTAGAACGCAAATCGTCGCTGTGTTGTTTGTTTGTTGTGAGGGAAAAATAGAATTGCGGCGTGGCACCAGCTCACGTACAACACTTATCTCCAGTTATACAAAACCTTTTATAGCTAGATGAAATATTAATAAAAATGAACGGAGAACTGAATAATTGGAAAAGTCATCCGTATCATCTCATTTCCAACGATTGGGAACTGAGTAGATCTTTAGATGTATATGCTGATAAATTCTTAGAGATTTGTGGAATAACTTTTTTCACACATAACTTTTTCTTGTTCCTCTTTCTATCAACGCTTTGTCCCAGATCAAGAGTTGGTCTCCTTCACTAGTTGGTTGGTTTTTGACAACTCTCATTCATTCGTTTAAATGAATTTGTCTTGTGGGTCATTTAAACAATGGTTCTGTTTTTTATTTTCTTCATGTATGTCTAGATAGTTGATAATGAACACGAATATTTGGTTAAATTGTGCTAATGAAATGCCTTCATGCAAATGCTAAATGAAACTGGTTATTTCCGATTCAGATAAGAATTTCTTAATCTTTTAGAAAGGCATTTAGTAGGAGAAACGAAAAAAATTTAAAAATTCTATTCGTTTTTAGTAATTTTTGCTCAGCTATTAAAAATCTGTTTGAACATCCCATCTTGTTTCATAACCATATTTTGGAGCGTATAACTAACAAACGGTTAACGTTTAACAAAATGTGTTGACGTGCTTAATTGGCAGTGCATATTATACTGTACATTGGATCAAACATGATTATATAAGATAAGAAAATTTAATATATTATTATCTTCAAAAAATAAAACACAATTCATTTGTACTACTTTCACATGTTTATAATGATCAGGACCGGTTTCGCTCATCACGAGCATTATCAACTGATGATATAATTAGCGAAACCGGTCCTGATAATTATAAACATGTGGAAGTAGTACAAATGAATTGTGTACTATTTTTTAAAAATATAATGTCTCTCCACGAAGAATTTTTAAAGTGATAATTATCTTCAATAAACTGATATTTTTTGTTTAGCAAAAAGGTTTATCATTACTAAACCATTTTAGTTATTCCTGTACCTACCTTTAAAAGTGTGAATTTACATTATTTGGGTGAAAATTTGTTCAAATCGGCACACACAGCAACATCCCTAATTTGATTAAAAAATCTACCATCGCAAATCACGGGTATTTTTTTTTGGTACAAGGTGAATAAGAATGTTTTATGTATTTTTTTCTTCATTTTCTCTACCATGACTGCTCGCAATATAGAGTATATTGGGCCTGTACATTGTCGATTTTGAGGAAACGAATAAGTATAATACTATTATGGATAATAAAAAGTTCAACAATATTTTTTAAGGAATAAAAAATTATACATGATTATCAGAATCATAAGGTGAAACGGTGCTTCTGGAAGGTTGCTTGAGGATGACAAAATCCCACGTTCCACTACAATCCTCAAGAAAAACACCAGTTATGTGTTTCTCGTTTATTTTCAGATGCAGTTGGTTAGCTTACAATACGAAGAAGTTACAATTAATTACGGTTTACAAGTTAAGTCAGGTTATACAAAAACAAAATTAAAACGAAACAAAAAAATTGACATGCCACCTGTTTGAATAAGAGTGCAAGAGTACAAGATGGCTGCAAGACGATAAGAGACCATGCGATGGACCAATAGTTAACGAGAAAGAGAAATTCAAAGATATGCCGTTTTTCACCAAGCTTTTGACTGACACTTGTAGTTACGTGATCGTAGACTACTGCAACCCTTTTGCCTGGGGTGGTAAAAATATTTTAAATATATACCTAGAATAATTTTATTATAACTACAGAGATTTACATAAATTAAGTTAAATGAAATAATATTTGTTTGCCATAACTAAAGGCGACTTAAGACATGATTTTGGGAGAAGTTGCAACACTGGGGTGTGTCAAACGCCACCGTAAATATACATTACTAGTGGGAACGCTCGTCATAGACGACGGTATTCAAATTGAAATATTGAATGTCTAAAGTAGCTGTTCTTTAGTTTCCATACTGACGGACTGGTTGTTGTTTGTTTGCCTCAGAATATTTTTGTTTTTCGTCTGGTGCGTACACGAATAAATCAGAAGGTTTTTCCTAGATGTCGCTGTATGTACGTATTTGATTCTTTTTTCAATTTTAGATTTTCAATTTCAAGATTCAGAACCCTTCACGGGTGTGTGCACAACAACTCACCGAAGTTTCATCGAAATCGTATCAATGGTAAAGGAACGCGTAAAGAACAAACAAACATTTATTTTATATAATATTTGCCGGCATGATCACAATAAGTCCTTCCTGAAAGTTTCGTCGCGATCGGTTCAGTAGTTTAGGAGCCTATAAGATCCGGACAAACCAACAAACCAACAAACATTCATTTTTATATTTATAGATAGATAAAATATATATTAATACCTCAGATCCAAAGTGTAACATGTCGAAAATTTGCAGCTTTCAGCTAAGTATGTGTAATTACTAAGAATATTGATATCCACCGGTTGCAAAATGGAACAAGTTGTAATTTGTTGTTATTTTAGAATGGCAGTAGTTATTTTTTCCTAATTTAGATCCAAACTGTAAAAACTACAAAAATCCTGTGGCAATCTCTGAAAACTCCCGTTATTAATATTAGAAAAAAATTAAATATTCTTTAAAAATTATCATAGAATAACATTAAAATCTATAAAAATTAGATGTACAGTAGAAGATTTAAGCTGCCCAAAATCTTTTTTCCTTATTATGTCAGAACTATGCTTTTTAAGTTGTTACTCTTTGGAACTGAGGTATCAATATATATTATATTAAACACATTATCAATATGGACTAACAAGTAAGTATTTCAACAGTATAGACTTAAAAACGATATTAGCTGATTATTTTTACGTATCTTTTTTGCTTGTGATATGTCTTGTAACAAGTTAATTTATCTGCGCTATGTGTACAGGTATAGGCTGGGTATGCAAGTTTGAGAATTCATTCATAACATATTTTTATCGTTTTTTGAAAATAAATGTTCAAATTTATTTAAAGGTTGCGTAGGTTGTATTACTTATTTTTTATGGACTCGGCTGAAACATTGTGGATATTAAAATTGATCATTTTTTTTTCCACCGGTTTCCATCAAAGAATACGAACTATATCGAAAGATCTAAGCATATTTTTATTTCAATATTACATATTTTGCAAGTGTATTGTTTCTTTATAAATTGCTCGGTTCGGAAACCGCAAAAATACCACATGTGTATGGCACTCGAATATGGTTCGTTGGAATTTCGGCGAATTTTCTATTATAAAAGTGAAAATATTCAAGAGGCGTTCGGGAATTTTTCGCATTGTTTTATCGCCCGCTCGAATTCATTTCGTTCGCCGGCAGTTGATGATCGCTTTGTTCGGAATTTCAAATCGGGACTCGCGATCAATATTCCTTTTTTTGAGTGCTTCTGTTCACCAGGCTTTTAGCATTTAAAATTCCATTATAAACAAGTCATACTTACCTGTAATTACATTAATATCGTAAAATGCGAAGAGGTCACCTAACACTCTTTGATCGTATTTATTTTTTGTTCCGTCGACACTACCGACAAAATTTAAGATGATTTTAATCGTAATTTTACTAATATTGTTCTACCTTTATAACTCGGCCACCGGCAGAATTCAGTACTACAATTTTCAATCTAGAACTTGATGCTTTTTGACAGCTCAAAAATTTGTTTTTATTAGTTATACTTACTGTAGAAATAAATACAATGGGCTTTGTTAAGTGTTTTTTAAATAATTCATGGCAATGTGTAGCATGCTATATATTATGGAAAAATTACTACTGACTAAATGACAATAACACCCTCTTCAAACAGACAACTTATAATGATCGACCTATCCATTTGCACATCCTAACACAATGGGGTCTTTTCAACTGCTTCTTTTTAATGCATATTACGAAGTTTTATTTTTTGACTAGTGTATTTTCAGTATAAATTACAAATTAGTCAAAATAAGCTTGTTGCAGTATTTTACAGGACTTTGAAGCTATCTATTTATTTGGATAAAGAAAAATACAAAACGATATTAAAACACAATACACATTTTTCACTTATAAAAGTTTTTAGACGTAAAACAAATAATATAAAGCATTTAATTTGAAGTTTTCTAATCCAACCTTGGCCAAACTACGACCCACTGCGAATTTTATCCCTGTAAAGTATTTTAATCTTCCAACACTGACAATTAAAATTATAATATTGTCACAACTAAAAAAAATATGTGAAATAATTCTGATCGAATTATAGTAATTAGATTTTCCAAGTCTGAGCTACCATGAATTGAGATACCATGAATTGATCAAACAGACAGTCCTTGCAATTGGCGTCTCATATTCAAAACATATAATTACATCGTATTAATGCATAATTCCAGTTTTTTATCACGCAGATATCATATAGCCGCGTAGTTTAATCTTCCAATTAACAAATATCCTAATAAATCAGACAGTTTAATTTAAGATATAATTTAAGACATCGACTGAGGGTGCTTGATGGAATTTCAATATCAAATTTGGATTATTGAGATTTTGTACACTTCCATGTAATTTGTCACTAACGACCCGGGTTTCGCCTTTAGGCATCTTCAGGCATTCGAGCACACGAATGGACCCGCACTGAGAGACAGTATACAGTGTCTAACGTTTATATAGAAGATACAAATGCGACAAATATTATTTACGAGGTAAGATATTATACGTCTGAGAGCCACACTGATACCTGAGTTAAAATTTCGGGAATCGCCCTAATCCTTATTTTGTAAACACCATATTAACAGAGTGGCGAATTGCCGCTTTTCAACTTCTTTTAGAAATACCAGTGATTTTACAATTATAATAGTATTGTGGGTTTTGACGGGATGTAATTCGACGAATGGGTGAATATATACAATCATTCCACATTTAGTGACATCTGTTAGGTGTTTCAACGTATCGGATATAATAGCGGAGAATTAGGAAGGTTCAGCTGCTCATTCAAAATTGGCAAGGAATTTAACTGGGCTCTATTAATTTCCAAAATTTCTTGATGAAATAATTTTTGATCCCCCATGTTTTTATGCAACAGTTTAACCCCATCATCCGCATTAAACGTATGGTTCTCCATTAGCAAGTGATTTGCGAATGTCGAAGTTTCTTTTTTTAATCTAAAGGCAGCTAAATATTCTGTCGCATTTGTATCTTCTATATAAACGTTAGACACTGCTTACTGTCTCTCAGTTCGAGTCAATTCGTGTGCTCGAATGCCTGAAGATGCCGAAAGGCGAAACCCGAGTCGTTAGTGACAAAATACATGGATGTGTACAAAATCTCAATAATCCAAATCAGACAGTATTAAAGTTAATTAGAATCTTAATAAATTTATTTACAAATGATAATTGGCGACGTTAGAAAATAAATACGGCGAAATTCAGTAATGTTGGTTGGCAGAATCACGGAGCATGTGGTTTGCGGCACAGTTTCTGCTTAAATAAATAAAACACCATTTTTTCAAAGAATTTAACGTTAATTATAAGGTAAACGTACCAGTAGTTGGCCGTTTAAGTGAAAAATTCAACAAAAATATCGATTATCGTTTAGCATTAGACCGAATGATGACAAAGCAAGTGTATTCACTGATATCCTTACCAATTCTTGTAAGACATTAAAAATAAAATACTTGCATAAGGTGTTGTTTTTAAATGGCCACTATGACACCCGAATTACACATATGGTGATGTGTTAGTTACTCAATCAGATAAAAGATGGTTTCACTTGTCTGAGCTCTACAATTTAGAGCAATCCCGCGTTGACGTTTCTTACTTTGGGCACTTTTATTGAAAAAGGTCAAGCATACATTTACTTTACTGAGAAAATTATCTGAGGATTCTCAGAATTCATCTGTGTCAAATTCATTGAGTCTTTTTTTGTCAATTTGATTTATTTTATTAGTCAGTAAACTATTTTTAAAATTTCTATTAAATACGCGTAGTGTTTACTTTTACCGCAATTCCAATCTGATTCTGTCAAATACGCGTGAGAGGCAATCAATCCGACAGTTTGTTATTGTTTAATTGGAATAGCTATTTACATGGGCGTATATTGTTATGCTGCTTTTTCATTACGGTATAAACGGGTTACAATTTAACCACCACTGCTTACATAGTAAACACATTATGATTTGCATAAATAATGAAATTAATTTATGGAATTCACATTTAAACAATGTTTTGTTGATTTGGTTTAACCCTCAAACCCGGCGACGTGCATACAACACGGAACAATCACTGTATTTTAAATATGTATGAATGATATTATTTTTCGTGTTTGACTGCGCTAATATTAATTTAATTCGCTAAATTTTCTAGTAATCTTTATCACAATAACAACATCGATGGTGTAAAAAATTGAAATTGTTCAGGAGAAAGTAAAAACTATTTTTATCGAAAACATTATAATGTGAGTTGCGTTATGAATCTTTGAAATGCACTACTGTAAATTCTCATGTTTGGAGATACGGAATTATACGTAAGGATTATCGATAGAATAGTGACTTACATCAAGTGGACGGGTCAGAATTTTTAATCCTAAAACCAATGTAAAATGATGTTTTCCTTCCAAAAAGTGGTCAATTGATTTTTATAATTTACATCATTTGGTTGAGACCTGCTCTGTCGTTTTTAAAATGAGATCGAACCATTAAATCATTTTCGCATTTTTGAGGGCTACATCAATTGGCCAAAACACCATCGATAAATTGTTTTTCTTGATAAATCTGTCTTTCTGTAACATTAAATAAAGACACAAATTAACGCAGCACACACACAAACTATTTCTCAATTTACGCATCGTGCGAATCTAACAAATTAATCACTCGTATTTATAATACTGTGTAAGCTCATGTATGCTTCATTGATTTAAATGTAAATTATATACATAACAGAGCCTTGTAAATCACTGTTTATATATATATAATAAAACTCTAGTCTATAAATTACGTTCAGAAGTTTGAATAGGAAATTATTATGTTTGAAAATTCTGATCGTCTATCGTTTCAATTTTATTGAGCAACTATTTCCAATGTTTATAATAAGATTTTATGATTAAATAGAGAATTTCAATTTGAAGTAACCTATTAAATTATAATGTGGTGGTAAAGCAAACTTTCAAGACATCAATCATAGCATCCTTGCACGCAATTTATTTTATTATTCGAAACTCCCCTACCTGGGTATTTGTACACCGGATCGCAGGATCCGAGTATGAAATAAATTACCCGAATTTTTAGCACCCTAGTAGTTAAGAATTCTTAATGTTATCACCCGGGCTCTACGGCTCAAATCCTCAAAAATACAAACATGAAAGATCAAATTATGCGGACTGAAAATTTAATAGATTCTATGTTAAAATTATTTTAACGCAGAAGAGAACGACATTTTAATATAAATAATAGAATACCAACTAAAGTTGTGATTGCATATATCGCTTAAAATTAAAATAAAAATTGTTTAAAACTGCAAATGACATGATCATGCCACACGCATTTGATTTAAAAAAAATTGTGCCAGTTTTTAAATTATTAGGAAGGTATATAATATATACATAACACAAATTACTCGACAAAACATTACGATTATTTGATAACTTAAATTTAGAACGGTATTTATTTTTGCGTTCAATATTTGGGGTGACTTTTGCCATACATAAAAAGCAATTAACAGGCGAACAAAAAATAAAATATTATTCTCGAGTGTCAGTTAGAGACTGGTCTGGTTAGAGAGTTTAATGAACACCCATGATAAATATTCGTTAGGGGTTTAAATGTTTTCTAGATTCAAAGCTTTCCGCTGCCCAATTAACAGTACGGTACTTATTATGTTTAGAATTCATCCAGTAAAGGGATATAAAGAGTCATTATAATTTATCAACTAAATAAATAAAAATAGTTGAGAATCTTATGAAACTGGCTTCAAATAATGTAAGTTGGTATATTTACTGTAAGCTGGAAAAATTGAGTATTTACACCATGAAATATGTGGGAAGATTTTTCAAAAATACAGAACATGTTCTGTTTTAAGTATAAATATAAATGTGAGACAGAAATTGCATTATTTCCAAAAAGTAATTAAGAATATTAGCCTCATACAATTGTGTATATGATGTTGTAATGCCGAAATAACAAAAAAGATTTTCCCTGACATATCACGTCATGGGAATGACATGAAAAACCTTTTTATTCATTAAGAATCACATTTCCATTTATGCCTCAGCTTCCACGCATCCAGAAAATTTGCAATGATAATTTGAAAACACGGAGAGCGCTTTTGCGACCCCTAGCAAAGTTCGCGCTGTGTCCTTAAAATTATCTTTTCTATTATTATTTTATTGAAAGAATAAAAAAAGTATTTTAATATAATACATGAATATTTTGAACGCGGTTTATGTTTTTTTTTGTTGGCATTTTTAACTGCTTTATAGGAAAAGATTATGCCATAAAAAAAATTAACGTTTTAAAAATAGCGATGTAAATGAACAATGAATTATCAAAGATGTGCACAAGGTAGACTGCAAAATTATCAAAATTAGATTTCCACTTTGTTTTAATGACAGTTATTCCACTTATGCTGCAATACATAGGATAGAGATCTACTAAAAGCTAATATTAATAAAATTAAGCATTCATAAAAGACATTGAAGTGCGGTGCAAGAATTTCTTGTATCCGATGACAACGATTGTTCCTAAGAAATTATTTGTCAGAGAAATTTGAAATCAATCTCATGCTTTTATAACGAGATTAGATCCAATGCGTTTGCATTACACATCTCAAAATAATAGAGGTAGCTTGTAGATTGATTAGTTTTAAGCAAAGAAATTATTGACAATTTATCGTGAATACGAATATTTTTGTTTTTTTTTATTATTAGCAAACGAATATTACAAGTTGGTAAATCGAAACGGTCATAAATCGTGCTTAATTTTAAATGGTAATAAGCTATTATCATCTCAAAGATGTATGGAAAACACTGTTTGTTCTTAAGTTTGTTATCTTAATATCGTTATTTGAAGAATAACAAAGCTACTCTCATCAAAAAAAAACAACGCAATCGAAATATTACGTTTTAAATTTAAGCCATTTACAATTACGATAATATATACATCAACGAGGTTAATCATCCTAGCTGGTATTCGGAAACCTTCTTATTTTAAGTCATTAGCATGAAAAGAAAATTAACTTCTGTTACAAATATTTTACTAAATTAATATATAAGGTAAACGTATCAGTAGTTGGCCGTTTAGGTGAAAAATTCAACAAAGATAACGATTAACGTTTAGCATTAAACCGAATGATGACCTAGCAAGTGATTATTAGAAAAGGGTCTGTTACAAAAAAATTGTGTTCCATTTTTAACAACCATGATTTTGGATCAATAGTTGACCATCAAAAAAATCAAAATTTCCTTCAGTTGACAACTTTTTTTTCAGTAGTTAACCATGCCTAATCAGAGGGCTTTATGACAACCTTTCATCAAAGTTTCCTCTAAGACCACTCTTGGTTGAATCAAGTAGTATATACTTACATTCACTGATATCTTTAACAATTCTCTTAAGAAATTCAAAACAAAATACTTAATGCAAAAGGTGTTGTTTTCAAACGGCCGCTATGACACCCCAATGACTTAATATTTGGTGATGTGTTAGTTCCTCAATCTAACAAAAGATGATTTCACTTGTCTGAATTCTACAATTCAAATGTTGGCCTCTGTGGTCTAATGGTAAGTGTTTGCCCTAGCAATCTGGTGGGTCCTGATTCAACTCTCAGTAAGGTCAGTATCAGATTTTTTAAATTTAAATTGGTGATCTTGAACATGAGTGACTTCTAAAAATTCTCATCGACTTTATCTCGTGTGATTTTATAATTTTAAAAATATTTGGTTCATTGGCTGTGCATTTTTTAAAAAATTAAAAAAAAAATTAGAGCAATCCTGTGTTTACGTTTCTTATTTTGGTACATGGTCAACTACCAATAGATTTACCTTATACGTATTTAAAATGAGTTAGCAACTTTAAGCGTTGCGATGCTTTATATAAATTTTAACTTTGCGCGTGTTTTTAAAGTACATTTTTTTTGATTCGTTACTATGTTCAATAAATTACTAATTTTCTGCTAGTAATTACCAGCTGCCATGAAAGCAATAAGTAATAACAATTATACGATAACATGAAACAAAAACGCATAAATATAAAGATCTTATCATGCTGCGTGAAATATTTTGAATAATTGTTTGTGAAATTGAATAAAAACTAATAACTTTTCCCTATAAAATGTTCAAGTCGTGTAATTATTTTTGTATTAAACTTTGTAATACAGGTACCAAATTAACAATCCATTAGTTGAATGGGCTTATGTTAACATTGAAGAAACAATTTCAGGTAGACTTAGTAATAATTAAAATTATTTATAGAAGTACAGATCTAATAATATTTTTTTTTTTCCATGTTCGCTCCCAATGTGGAGCATATGGTCTCCTAATAGAGGTATCTTGACAGATTTCTTTCTACGAGAACTGCTTGTCACTCAGTTGCTCAACCTCTCTTTTCTTTTTCGAAGAGAGTAGGGTTAGAAGGATAGGGCTATGACAGGACTGGTGGTTAGCTAATCGCTCTCGTTACGCCCCGTGAGGATGGGATTGGTGGGAGGGAGGACTCAGACTACGAACAGAAATCCATAAATCGATTGAAAGATCAATCTATGAAAACCGTCCGCACCGGGAATTGAACCCGAGACATCCGTAACCATAGCCACCGACGAAACCAACTGCGCCACGGACGACAACGGATAATATTACTTTACTAATATAACCGTACCCGTCATAGATGTCGATGAAATTGAAATACTGAATGTCTAAAGTAACTGTTCCCGTCATAGATGACGGTATTGCAATTGAAATACTGAATGTATGAAGTAGTTAGTACGTCGGAACTGTGTGTGCGTTGCATATACACAGCGAATCAAGACGCTTTGGTCATGAGAAAATTTCATGTGATATGTAATAATAATAAGTGTTCGGCCAGAGTCAACGCGCGACAGTGGGTCGGGAGCGTCGCTTAAAACTGAAATGCATAGCATGCTTTTGTAATGTCCGTAATTAATGCGCAGGGACTGGAATTTAGCGCGTCTTGTCTTGAGCGGTTTATCATTTCAGCTTCAAATACCGCGCCCGCCCCGCCGTCGCGCGTTTACTCTGGCCGAGCACTAAAGCGTCTACAGAGTTCTCTAGGCAATTATATGTACGACTGTTTTTTTTGGTCTTAATACTTTTGTTTTATTTCCTTGATATAAAACCTGCTTACTATTTCGAATCATCAAGAGTGATTAATTTATAGCAAGAATAGAAGTAGTTCTTTCATAAGATCTTTATTGATTTAAAAGTTATTTCGTATACACAAGAAAATAGGTAAATGCTAAAAAACTATTTAAGGTGAATATAGTTACAATATATGTACACAAAAAAAACAGAAAAATTTTAACGCATATTAAATAAAAAATGTATTATGCGATTAATTTTCAACAGCAATAAATTATTTCGTTAAACTATGTGTAAAAGAAAATTTTAACTTGACTATTTTTATATCAAAATCACGTTTATCTTTTATGTTAAAAAAATTATAAATTTTGAAATAATGTTACTTTCAACACATCTTATCTGCTCATAATTAATTCTAGTATTGATTATAAATTTTGTATTATAATAATAATTGTATATCCTATGTACTTGGTTGAACAGATATTACAAGACAGTTTATAAGACGAGAGCTGCGGTCTCGTGGCGGCGGAGGTGACGTGTTGATGTGAATTGTTTGTTTTTTTGATTTGCATTGGACGTAATTTAAAATCGTTTGTCGTGTCATTTGTATTATAACATAAAATAAATTCAGTTGCTAAGTAAATGTAAATGTAGAATCAATTTTATGTGTTAGGATTTATATATTTGTGTAATGTAAAGTACTGCACCTTTGATGTAAAAATAAATAAGTTTTGAACCGGATTTGAAATGGTGTTTGTCTGAGATCACAGCCCTTCCAGGACTCTGGATAACCAGTCGTTCGCCTCTCTTCGATCCGGGGTCTTCTCACACTTCTCACAGTTCGATTACACAATACTCTATTCTGATTCTATTTTCAAAATTAATTTTCTCATTGAATTCGGTGAATTATTCGAAACACAATGAAAATTATTCCAATATTCACTTGGCTTGATTTGAGCTATCTTTAAATAGTCAAATATGTTATTTAACAGACTATTTTAGTACACACTGATGTTTTCATTTCTTCACTCTTCCCACTCATAAAAACGGGTCAACGTTTGCTCTACAAATAGCTTCTGCCAAAGATTGATTACTTGGTGAGTCGCCAATACCAATAAATACATGATAAGCAGATAGTAAATCCGAAACAAATCAATGATATAAACGTTTTTTTCATCTTTTCATAACAGAAAATATTCATGAATAATATTTTGGTGAGTCTTCAGTAGTGTTGCGAAAAACCCCGGACTTTTTAAATGATAATAAAAAGCCTGGAAAAAAACCCGGAAATTTGAGAAAATTAGGATTAAGCACGCAAATTGGGAATTACCTGTAAATTTTGATTTTTTTCAACGTGTTGAGTCCCTGTCGACATATATATATGTGTATCTCACCGAGATTAGCTTCATACATAAAAATAGAAACGTTTTCGTAAATATGTTGTGTTGTCTTCAAGTATACATAGATGTCACTGGTGATCAGATATTGAATAAGCTCTTTACTTCCATCTATATCATCGAACTAATAACTCATCGTAACCTCAAATTTGTGGATGGAATGTTGGCATACATAAAAAATGCCACGCTTTTAAAATAAGTGTTATCGAATGTTAAGCATGGTATACAGGTATCATTAATATTATAATTGTTTTTTCCTGTTTTTGTCGCAATTTTCCTATACTAGTTTATTGCCGGGTTGTTTGCAGGCCTCGCATCACTAGACACGAGTCGTGAACACGAAATATTTCTTTTCGTTGTAAAACCAACCTGACAACAGTGATGCCACCAGCGTACGTTTTACTAATGATAATTCTTCGGATATCAATGTTTACCATGTGAGATGCTTAAAATTTATCCCAACGTACTTCTTCCTTAACGGACGTCCATGGATATTGTTATTTTTGTAATCAAATTTATGTTTATATCAAAATGTCCGTTCTCCTTATGGTGTATGCGGACTCCTAATGGAGTCTCTTAATAGAAGTTTTTGTACAAGAACTAGTTGGTATTCAGTCAAAGAAGTGTAAGATCGGATGGATAGGAGGAAATGCATACATCACAGAAATCCATGGGTTATAAAAACAGTAACTAAATAGAACGCACGCCAAGAGTGTTGACCATTCGGCAACAGGACAGGCATGTACTAATAAATTCGTAAAATACACTGAAAAATAGAAAGCATGTCTTGGAAAACAAACAAATTCATTGAACTTAAAATAATGTAGTTATACACTTTTATGGTGGCGAGACTAATGAGGAATTATATTTTAAAAATAAAACACAAAATGTTTTTACTACTTCCACATTTTTGAAATGATCAGGACTGATAATGTGACATCTTGATCATTATAAAAATGTGGAAGTATTACAATTTTTTTTTACTATCATTTTCTATGAATTCGGCGGTAACTTGGTTATTTCACTTGTTTTAGAAATCAATAAAACCATTAACAGTAATCGAATATTAGTAAATAAAATTTTAAATAGAACAGGAGGCTTACCAACCACTATTAAATTTATTTCCGTTGGGATTTTCACTTCCAAACACTAATAATTAATTTGTAATTAGTAGTGTTATGGTAATTAGTCTATCAGTGTTTATGTCTTACTCCCCTCCCCACGTCCAGTAGAATGGAATAAAACCCACCGTACCCTAAGTTTTAATGTAAAAAATAGAATCATTGTCTTCCTTTAAAATAAATAACATTACGATATGGTTAGTCTGAAGATGATTCTTAATGAGGCGAAACGCGTCACGTTAGTGGTAAAACAAGTGGAATAACTAAGTTATCAATTTTTATTTTATTACAAAACAAATTGTTATAATTTAAGACATCGACTGAGGGTGCTTGATGGAATTTCAATATCAAATTTGGATTATTGAGATTTTGTACACTTCCATGTATTTTGTCACTAACGACCCGGGTTTCGCCTTGATTGTATATATTTACCCTTTCGTCGAATTGCATCCCACAATACTATTATAATTGTAAAATCATTGGTAATTCCATAAGAAGTTGGAAAGCGACAATTCGCCACTCTGTAAATGTGGTGTTTACAAAATAAGGATTAAGACAATTCTCGAAATTTTAACTCAGGCATCAGTGTGGCTCTCAGACGTATAATATCTTACCTCGTAAATAATATTTGTCGTATTTGTATCTTCTATATAAACGTTAGACACTGTTTACTGTCTTTCAGTTCGAGTCCATTCGTGTGCTCGAATGCCTGAAGATGCCGAAAGGCGAAACCCGGGTCGTTAGTGACAGAATACATGGAAGTGTACAAAATCTCAATAATCCAAATTTGAAAAAAACAAATTGTGTTTTATTTTAAAAATACAAATATACTTATCGGAACATAACATTGTTATAATGCAATTCCAAAGCATGCGGAATTTAAAAACATGTACGTTTAATTTCAACTTGCAACGAGATTAACATGCTTTCATTGCTCAAAACTTTTATTTTTATTCTATTTAAACAATATTTTTTAAATTGAACGTGATTAGCATACAAATATTCAGCATAGAAAGCTATTATGTTCAATTTAGGTTTTGATGCCAAGCGACGATGCTACCTATGCTAAAAACAGAATGTAAAAAGGGATGGACGTACGTGTTCCATTAAAAGTATACTTTATGTTTATGTAACTGTGGAATTATTGGAGAACAAATGTGCTCCATAGTTACCTTTCGCAAGTTGGGCAATAAATAGCGTGAGCCGGTTTGTTTTGATAGTAGCATTCATCAAACAGCGGTCTGCGAAACACTCTCTTCCGGTTGACACAAATGTGTTTGTGTGCACACATGACAACAAACAAACAAACAAACAAACAAGTGAGTAACACACACCAATCAACGTACAGAACTTTCGTTACCATGTATATATGTGTGCGTGATTATTAATTGAGCCGTTTTGATGGAAATGTCTCATAATTATCACATATTATTAGGAGAGACAGTGGAATAACAGGGAACTATTTATGCAGTGGAACCCTGATCTATCAATTTATCGCGTGTAACGTATTTTTTTCATAGTCACCGCTGAACACCCATAAGAATTTTTTTAAATAATCACGCATTCATCGCTCCCCGATTTATCAGTTATGTAGTATGGTTCCGTTAGAAATATTACCCAGATTGGCCGTTTTTACTGAACATTTAACATTACGTTCATATTTAGGAACGAGTTCATTCAAACACTATTAATGCTGCCTCGTCATGTATTGACGAAAATTTATTCAATCACGAAAACACGGAAATCATTATACAAATCTGCAAGCGTCGTCTTGTTGTTATGATACCATCACATAATATTTCCGCTGCTGACTCACCTACTAAACACCTACGTGTTCAGTTGTCTCGCCGAGTGGGTCAGTGTTCATTTTTGTCTAGCATTTCTCATCGCGAACTATTCGGGTTTGCAACCAAAATTACCATTATGATGAAAGTTCGAACTCCCGCATTTATCGTTTTTTTTGTGGTCTCTTAAAAAACGAAGAATCGGGGTTCCATTGTAGATATAACAAACTCTCACATTTTTACACCAAGGTTCATTTATTTCGTACAATCCACGACATCCTTTTTGCCGTATGGTCAACTGTATATTTCTTAATGTTGATGGAATGGAAAATTCATTATTAATATAAAATTAAAATTGATACCTTCGTTCATTGATAGTTTTACTAGTAAAGGCACGTATTTGACCTATTTTAGATGCATCTTCAGACTAACTCTACCATAAAAATTTTATTCATATCATAGAATTTATACACATTTTACGTACGTAGACATTGATGCTTATTTTTAACTAATAAATGACAAAATTAAGTTTAAATTTGGATAATTAGATTTTGTACACTTCCATGTATTTTGTCACTAACGACCCGGGTTTCGCCTTTCGGCATCTTCAGGCATTCGAGCACACGGATGGACTCGAACTGAGTTAGGGTCGTTAGTGACAAAATACATGGAAGTGTACAAAATCTCAATAATCCAAATTTGATATTGAAATTCCATCAAGCACCCTCAGTCGATGTCTTAAATTAGACAAAATTAAGGTTGGGACGTTTTTCTTCCTATTGGACCTGGGGGAGAGGGTTAGGTACAATCATATATATAACCATACCATCATTCTAACCATTTGGAAATGTTGTAGGTATTTAAAAAAATTGTACGTGAAATGTTTTCTTACAAGTATTTTTTTTATCGTATTCAAGAATTTATTGTATGCATTCAATTAACATGAAAAGGTCTCACATTTTTTATCCCGTCGTTACTGGAAAGACCTTTGATATAACAGAAAAACATGTGAACACAGAAAAGAGTGTTCGCCGTAACATTGTAAGGGCGTAGACACGACCTCAATTTAATGTATTCTACATATAACGCAGCGTAAATTCTGAATTAACGAAGTCAAAATAATAATTTATAAAAACTGCGCCTTGGTTCTTGTAATACAAACGTGTACTGAAAAGTAATTATTTTGATGATAAACACAATTTTAAATATATGACGTTATTAACCCTTACAGCGTGAACCGTTTTCGCACGAATTTATTTTCAGTCAATTGATCTGTTAAAACGCTCACTATGGCTAAAGATAGATCAATTTCAACAGTAAAAAATAAAGAATTATGTAAAATATATATTATTTATCCCAAATACATCAAGAAGTAAGCTAAACTCGTCGCATTCTTGCTGAAATAAATCGAAGAAAATGAAGAAACTGAAAAATATTTAATCTACGACTTTGCAAGCAAGATGGCTGCGGTCAGTCTTCATATACACCGCCAACACGAATACAAGCAAGCGTGTAGCCACATAAGTATGTGTACTACATAGAGAAGACGATTAATGCTGCGTTTCGGCAATTCAGAGCTGAAATTCGAAAAACTGAATATCGAGAGCTATTTTTAAAAATATATTTTCTTGTATTCTACTTGACATTTTCATGATATGTTGCCTAAATTCTCTACCTAAAGGTTTGAACTATTTATTAAAGCATATATTCACAAATATTTCCTTTTAGTTTGGCCGGAAATACGAGATAAAGTCTTGGATCGCTGATATTGATCAGAGCCGATTTATCATGTTTTCTTTCTTATTTAAATGTTTATGTAAATATTTTACTTTCTAATATAATTTAAGACATCGACTGAGGGTGCTTGATGGAATTTCAATATTCAATATTAAATATTCATTTATCATGTTTTATTTCTTATTTAAATGTTTATGTAAATATTTTTACTTTCTACTCTGTTTTCCACAATTATTTATTTTATGTGTTTGATTTTTTATCAAATCCGAGGCACATTGGCATCAGATCTAATGCCAAGAATCTTTCATTATTTTTACAATAAATATAGTTATAATAACATTCATAATCAGCTTGTAGTTTTATTAAATATTTCGGTTACATAGAATATTAAATTAATACTGTAATTATTCAATCTGAAAATGAATGTAACCTTTGACGTGTCACGAAATGAGTTATTCGGGCATGATGAATGTCTTGTTAAATTAGCAAATTCCGTTTTGATTGACTGTACACGGAGGCGGGTGAAGGTAGCCGCTTCATATTTATAATGTTGATACAGTCAGCAAACAAGGCGTCGCTGGGCCGTAACCAAGGAATGCCATTTAACGTCATCATTACTCATGTTAGAGAGTGAACAATAATCCAGCGATTCTCAATATCAATTTAGTATTATAATATTCAATACGATTTCCTTTCGACAAAATTAAGTGATTACTTTATTTCAATACATTATGATTACAACACAGTCAAGCGGCCAAAGTATCTTGCAGGTAAAAATTCACAATCCGAAATTGAAATTTGTATAATGAAATATAAGCCTTTCAATTAAAAACAATATCAATAATACATATCCAGATTATCTGTGTGTTTTTTTCAATCTTAAGATAGAAAATCAAATACTGGAAATTTATTCGGTACTGTTACAATCAAAGTCCAACAATGGAAGGTTTTTCTTTTTCAAACATAAATATTAAATTAGTGGATATTTTATAAGACTGTTACAAAAAGTAATTCACTCTCCAAAACTGAACACGTATCACCTTAACTGACACAATATAAATGCCGCTTAATAAAATATATATTAATAAAATAAATTAATGCCATCGAGTAAAACGATACAAATTGTAAATAAAATGATCCTTAAGTTTATCACATAAAAAAAACGAAACCGCATATTGAATACGAAAGTAAAAGAACTTCATTAAGAATAAAAATAAAATGAAAACCATTAAATCGCTTTAATTGCTGCGGGAGACCACGGACGGACATTAAAAGCCCCTGCATTCCGAAAATAGAACGGATACTTAGATACGGTGGTGTCTTATTTATGGCATATATATAAAATAAATTTTACGCTTTCTCGGTCCTATGACACAATCAGAAGAAAGCTTTTTAGTTAGGAAAAAGCTCTGGAGGGCAGAGCTCTGAACCTCTACGACTTTGTATTTCCCGCTTACTAATTCATTAGACCAAACAAAAGCTATGTTTGTGCGTGCAGCAAAAGGCGTGCTTTTGTGTATAATCGTGCACACTATTTTAATTATTATTCTTAAAATATTTCAAAACAGCAGTAAAATATATAAATATGACAAAATATAAAAAAAAAACTGTTGAAATATGTTTATTACAAAGTTGGTCTTAAGTTTCAAAATAATTGAATTTAGTAACATCAATACATCCTGCTATACACAATTTTGTGTAGCGCACTTGATGCGTGGTAAGAAAATATCATAATCTTCTAACGTTAGGAAATTGTGTTAGCGTTTCCACAACGAGATATTATCTACTCAATGTTTTGAATAAAAACGAAGTTTATATAAAAATTCTCTAAAAGAAATAAATATTTTTCACGTTATTTTAGTGTTGAAGATAGCATTATAGCGGTAAAAAAGTGAACTGTCTAGCTTCTTTTCTCACCCTCTAAGATTAACCAGCAAGAAGTAAACATATTAAAATTTTTACATAAAAAAATTATTGATCGAAACCAGTCTTAATCATGTTTTAATGGTAGAATAAGTTCTTTAGTGCATTTTATTTTTAAAAAACAATACTCTTGCTCCACTAAGACTTGTCAAATAACACAGTTGGATTTATATATGATATATCAATGTTTCTTTTAAATATGCTTTAATAAATCAACCCACAGCTTTGAAATAATTATTGACTATCTAAACTATAAGTACTCTACAGCAGCGTTTCCCAACCTTTTTAAAAATGCAGACCGGTAAAAAATATTACAGTCGGATTGCTAATGATTTTATATACTAGCAGAGCATTTCGATGAACGTCTTCTACAGCATAATATTTATCATTCTGTGTAAAGAAACTTTATAAATAAAACTTCTCTTTAACTATCTATTCTTCATCTATAATCTAATAGTGCCACATTATACTATCTCAAATCAAACCGTTGATCAACCTTCATCTTCCATTCTACACAGTTGTCTTTGATATTAGAAGAGCCCCAGGATCCTTTTCTTCATGCTGTCATAGAATCACATCTGGGACGTATTCTGTTTAGAAAAAGTTTCTTCGTTTTAAGTATTTTTTAATATTTTCGAGTGCAACTATTGGACGCCACTGTGCGATTTGCAAACGTAAATATAATGTGATATTCTGCTTTAGCTTTTAATTTATCCGACAATATTAATATTACTCATTCTTTACATAATGTATAAATAATAATGTTCAACACGACAGGTTTGTAATTTATTACCAACTATAGTTACGCCTTTATGAAAATAAGGAACGTTTATGAGACAATACTAAACTTGCTAGCTGTTAGGAAGTGGTACTTTTAGTTATAGAAAGTGTTTATATTATATATAATTAAATACAACTACATTTATTATTATAAACGTTAATACGACGTGGGTAGATTTAAAGCAAATTTGTGTAGTACAAATTCAACAATATGCTTATTTTAATATAGCATATCCATGAACCGATAAAAATATTAATACATCTGTTTAAATGCCCTTATTTGAGATATTAACTTTTAATCGTATGACATATTTAAGGCCAGCAGTTACTGGTTATGTGTATCATATATTGATAATAGTTTTATCTCAAAATGACACCATATAAATTTTGAATACTAAACCAAGTTTAAAAATCACATATATTTAATTAATAAAAAAATTGAATCGGCGATAAAATATTTTCAACCCTTTATTTCGTTACTTTAGACTGTAGAATCATTTTAATACTAGAAAATACCAGGTGGCAGTGACATCTGTCAACAGTTTTGGATAATCTGAAACAGAAATTATTTTAATTAAAATTGCATTGTGGCATTATTAAGTATTTATTGATTTAATTTGATTTGAAAGTATACGTTGAGCGGTAAATTAATTAAAAAATATCTGGTGGTGTCATTTTTTTAATTTGCGTGATTGTATTGGCTTACAATTTTACTCTCTAAAATACAATACTTAACAAAACAAAATTATTACATTAGTTCATTAAAAATTGTTTTCTTTATTCACGGTTTTACAGTTAAATTATAAATAAATTACAGACAGATGGATAAATACATAAATCAAGACATATATTTTAATGTCTCACCATTACAAATCTTACCGATCAGTCAGCATAAATAAAAGCCATCTTTGTGTGACAATTTAAGACCAAGCTTAAGTCCAACATTCTTAGAAATGTTCAATAGGTATCGCATTAATAATGTTTAAACGAGCTGTCATTTTTGAGATAGAAAAACATGATCCTGTCCGCCCCTTTGATTATTTTTGTCGAGACCCTCGTCTTTCGTTGGTACACGTCTAATCCGTGGCCTGCGGGTTATCACGTCAGGCCGTGCGAGACACACCAATATTTTTAAGTGGGGGCCATCTCTTGCGGACATCTGCTGCAGCAATTTACCAAGTGGTGACGCCCCTTGGTGACCCACGACCGTCTGCAGGAAAAGAACAAAGGTCTCCGAGAAAACACTTATCTCTATGTGGGACATACTTATATTTAATCTGAGGTCTACTTTTGTATTTTTATGTGTGCTGTAATAATCAAAACGGTGCGAAATTAAAGCTGTGTTACAATTTAAAAAAAAGATATCAGTTTAATAATTTTATTGAAGCCAGTACGATTGAATGATATTTTTATTATCATTTATATGTAAAGTCAGCGGCCGGATGTGTAAAGCGAGCAAAAAACTAAATGGACTATTTCTAGCACTTCTTCAAACAATACGATAACTATAAAGCCTAAGTATTTCATTTTAACTATAATTTTATTCCAAAAAGAAATTACTTATATTAAAATTCATACCACTATAAGATAACAGTCTAACCCAAGGGTGGAAAACCCTTGACATTTGAGGGCGTTATGTGGGGCCTTCTAAATGAATCCTTATTGCAGAACAGACCTTTTATTAAGGTAAATTAATATTTTTTCTTGTTTCATTTTTTTCATAATACAATTTAAGCACTAAATAATCACTTATGTTTATATTATGGAAGCTTCTTTGGATAAATTAGTTAGAATTTTACAAAATAAAGTGCATCTAATAACGATTTCTTGAATGATGAGGCAACAGAAAAATTAATGCGGCCGTTCAACATACGCCTCTGGTCTCATCCGTTGCAAAATTAACTCAATTCCCAAATTGTCAAGAAACGGCAGTGTTAGGTTTAATAAATTCGATATGAAAATAGACAATGTAATGACGAAATAAATTATAATAGAACTTGGCTGTTTCAACAAGTCGTATCCCGTATTATTGTTTGTATTTGGTTATCCCGATTGTACAAGGTCGCAATCGTGTAACCTGAAAGCAGGTAGATAGGTCTAAATATAAAATTTTATATGCTATTAATAATCAAAAGTAATTGGTTCTGCTTAATTAATATTGTCCTAAAGCGATTCAGCTGGGTGACTTTTTAATAAGCATTAGAAACAAAAATACCCAGCTTTGGTGAACAGTTACTAAGTTGTTCCCCTCGGGGTAGAAACTACTCTAAAAGCTTAGATATTATCTTGTGGAGCGTAGAGTGTTCGAGATAGAGCAACTCGGATATTATCTTGTGGAGCGTAGAGTGTTCGAGATAGAGCAACTCGGATTGAGGGGCTAAGAGTAAAGTTGATCTTTGCGGTAGATTTAAGTATCGTGCAATGCCACACACGTTTCCAATTATGCACAGCGTATAAGCAAAGCTCGCAAAAAAGCTTCCAGTCGGTTCCACTTTGAAACATAAAACCGGCGCATATGTTCAGCGGACCCAAAAGCGCCTCGTTGTCCTTTTGTGGTGTATTTTAAAAACATGTGTTAATTAGCAGAACTCTGGGCCCAAGATAAATAATTCGGTTAAATGAAAGGGTCAGTTTAGGATTGGAGACATTATTTTTAATGTTTTTCCACCGAATTGAATTAGTCACTGTTAACCGTGCGAATTGAAGCTAAAAGGGCATGTTTTTGGATAGAAAAGGGAATTCATTATTACAATTTAATTAAATTTGTACTCCCACGTCACCATTATTGTTTTGTTTTAATTTTAATAAAGCATTTATTTAACATGTTTAAGTTTACCACCACATTTTATCAAATACTAAAACATTTAAAAATCAATTTCAATATAGCATCTTATTTATCATTTTATTCACACACTTCTTTCGTACAAAAACTTGGTGAAATTGGCTCCTTTGTTTCTTAGCGTAGTAGAAGTATAATAAATCTTTACATATGACTAGAAATAATAATTAGGCAGCAGTGTCAGCTGTCGGCATTCGCTCAAAGTTTTATACAAAACATGCATGGACAGAGAGAGAAAGAGAGACAGTGGGTGTGCTGAGTTACAGATACACAGATAAAACAGTTATTATCACATGCAAACTTACAATAAATATTTAATTATGGCTTTTTCAGTTTCAGTAGATTTTGTTTTGAAGCAAGGTACATGATTTAAAATGAGTAAAGTATTAAAAAAACGATGAACATTACCAGAACCGGATAAACTCATTATATCGAAGGTGTTTTGACCAATTGATGAAACCATCAATATTGAAATTGTTCAGGAGAAAGTGAAAACTGATTTTATCGAAAACATTATAATATGGTGAGTTGCGTTATGAATCTTTGAAATGCACTTCCGTAAATTCTCATTTTTGCAGATACGGTATATAATAGTGGCTTACATCAAGTGGCCGGGTCAGAATTTTTAAACCTAAAACCAATGTAAAATGATGTTTCCCTTCCAAAAAGAGGTCAATTTATTTTTATAATTTACATCATTTGACCGATACCTGCTCTACCGTCTTAACAATTAGATCCAATCATTAACTCATTTTCGTTTTTTTAAGGTTACATCAATTAGTCAAAACACCGTAGAAATCTCCATTTTTTACATTTAAGATATTGACTGACGATGCTTGATGAAATTTCAATACCAAATTTGAATTGTTCAAATTTTTGTACATTTCCATACGTTATGTCACAAACGAGCAGGGGTTCATCTTTCGGCATCTTGAGGCATTCGAGTACGAAGATGAACCTGAACTGCCTGTCAGTTCAAGTAATGAAGTAAAAATTAAGTAATGTAAAAAAATTGATTAATTTATAGTTGACGTACATTTTTATGGAAAAAAAATTCAATCGTATTTTATATCCTTTCAGTTTACGATGGAGTTATTCTTCGTTCGAGGTTCAGCGACTTGTTTAAAACAAGTTATTCTGTTGAAAACATGTCCAAAATAACCGTAGTAGGTTATATTTGTTTTGAAAATTTTTAAATTATTCAGAAAATATTTTTTAAATCTTTGTTATTCTACAGTTTCTACAAATTGATTTCAAAACTATAAGATGTATGTACAACTCGCATTATCTTCTTTACAAAGATTAGCATTCAGAGCGTTCAACTATCCCCAGCACCATAAAGCCTTTCGAAAACTTTCAACTTTTTTCTAAAAGAAAGGAAGTTCACTCTTCAATATAGTATGAACAGGGGGCTCACCCACCCTGACGCACTTACACACTAGCATACCCACTAACACATATGCACACAATCACACGCTCTCATACATACGCGTATTCATGAATAAACACGTTTTTCAAATAAAAGCACTTTAAATGTAGGACAGAAAGAGTCTTTTGAGGAATTTCTTTGCGATCGTACTCAAGTAAATATTTTATATGCCCCGTGAAGAGCTTTACAACTTTTAAGCGGCCGTTCCCAAAGTATTTTGTCAAGTGTCACAGCCATTTTCCGTACATTGATGTAGTGCAGAGGAGTTTGTTCAGATTTTTTCCCAGCCATTTTTATCCTCTTGAATGAGTGAGCTAGAAATTGTGCTTACTTTAGAATTGTAGTACAGAAGCACCACACAATATCGAATTATTTATTGTCTCAAACAACAACAAAAAAACCGAAAAATAGTAGCGGATTTTCAGTTTTAACTTATAACCCCTTAATAACCAATGATAGCTTATATCGAGATTTTATTGTACATCAAAGTTCATATGTCAAGAGTAACTTTAAACTGTATTTATTGAGTGGTTTATCGTTCAAATAATGTTTTTTTTTCCATGTCCGCTCCCAATGTGGAGCAATATCTAATTATTTGACAGAATTTTTTCTCGAGAACTGCTTGTCACTCAGTTGCTCAACCTCTCTTTTCTTTTTCGAAAGAGTAGGGATAGAAGGATAGGGCTATGACAGGACTAGTGGTTTAATCGCTCTCGTTACACCCCGTGAGGATGGGATTGGTGGAAGGGAGGACTCAATCTATGAAAACCGTCCGCACCGGGAATTGAATCATAGACATCCGAAACCGTAGCCAGCGACTAAACCAACTGCGCCACGGACGCCGGTAAATGTAATCAAATAATGTATGATGGTTCAAATATATACTGTAAAATATGAAATGTACTTTTGCTTAGTAAATAATATAATATAATATAAGGAGAAAAATAGCACAGTACATATTTAATTCCAGAGGAATTATGATCTTAGTTAAATGTTATCTACTGTATAATTATCAAGTAATCGTTGGAACGATGGTCTGATAAATTATAGAGTAGATTTAAGTTTTAAGAATGATGAGATTTTTCTTTTTTCTTCTTGTTTTACTGAATGCTTTGGTATTTTTTACGTTGAGTGTAAATTTTTGTCAAGTCAACCATTGAAAACGAAGATTTATAAATAATTATCAGTCTATATTCTAAGCATTAGTCAGATTTTTTCACTAAAATTATCAGTTAATATTTATATTTATTTATACAGATCTCTTTTGATGTTGTATAAGTGGCTTAAAAAATTATTTTCTGAAAATCGTCTAATAGAAATGTATACAGTTAAAGATCAGATCACACCGTGAGTTGTTATATTATTTTTGAAAATATCGATTATTGAAGCCATCGAATTGTATTTTTACCGTTGAATTAAGTAATATAACAGTTATTTTTGATCTACTTGCAGACGTCTTCATGATGATATTTTAGAAAATAAAACACAATTTGTTTGTACAATCAGTTGATAATGCTCGTGTTGACCGAAACCGGTCCTGATCATTATAAACATGTGGAAGTAGTACAAAATAGTGTGTTTTATTTTTTAAAATAAAATACCTTTCCACCAAGAATTGACAGTTAACGCCTTAAAAATGTTCATTATGATACATATGCTAAAATAAGATACCTAACAAAATACTTGACACCGTCCAAACGGCTTAAATTTCCAATTGACTAACTAAATACTAATGATAAAATTTCGAGTGACTTTCAAATCAAAATTATTATCAATTACTTTGTCGTTCACTTTTGTTAACCATCTTATCCATTTATTTGAGATTTGAAACTTGAGTTTTTAAAATTTCATCACAAGTTTGATGTCGACGTTCTGTATTGTAATACAGCAAGTTTCAAGTTAATGGGTGGTCAATTTAAGTGTCATATTTAGGTATAAATGTACGCAATTCAAGCTTTGATTCCGAAGCTATTAAGTCAGAAATAATATCCTTAATTAATTAGAATATCTTAAAAGAATAATTATTGACTTTCTTCTTATTGAAAAAATGGTAATGAATCAATGAAGCAGAATAATCGAATTGAATAAAGAAAACAATAATGATCACGTTTAAGCTTTGTATTAATATTGAATTGAAAGTTTCAATCTTTCATTTTGATTGATTTCTATAAATACAATGTTGATTTAAGTGTACACGAAAACTGTCATTCATAAAAAATCGAGAAAGATTAAAAAAGTGTATTTTTTAATGTTTTAAAAGGTCAAACAATGAAAATTAGTTACACAGTAATTGAAAAGTATTTTTATGAAGCAAAATCAGCTTTAATAAAGTGCGTTTTATTTTTTATAAAAGTAATGCCGTTCCACCAATAATCGACAGTTAAATCCAATCATCTTATTAAGCTGCCGATTGTTTACAATTGTTACAAACAAAGTAAGACACCTTACCTTTTGTAATTAACTTATGTGCACATTTGTGTAAGGCAGCTTTTTTTGTTTGTGCACTAGTCTGATCACCATATAAAAGACTCTCCGCTAGAGAAACGCTGACAGTAGTGATTGTAATACTGGAAAAATATCGGTATTGAAAATATCAATACCGGTATTAAAAAGATAGATTTATAAAATTGATCTCATTAACGGTATCTCAATAAAAATAATGCTATCATAAAAGGATAATTTTAATAATTACCTAAATTTTATTATATCTTTGAATAAAAATGTGATTTGAAAAAGGCTTCGTCAATAAGAGAAATCTGCTGAAAATCACATTTTAAATATGTTACTTGATTACGGAGAATTTTATGAAAATGCGTTCATAACATTTCGATAAATTTTCAGTAGATATAAAAATACCGTTATTTTTTATAGTTTTAACACAATTTATTTCGGTATTCAAAAAACAGCTTAAATACAGGTTTCCGTAATACTGATATTGTAGTCCCTAACTGACACAAAAGATAGTGTGTAGGTGTAACTTTGTTCGTTCGAATTTTCAATATGTTGTCTATAAAAAGCTGTCGCGCTCCCACTATAAACTTATTTCTGTATTCCAAAGGTTTCATCGCCAATCAGTTGTGTCAAAGAGACGTGCCCTTTATAAATTTCTAAGTTGCCGTCTGCCCATTGAAGATGATTGTTTAGTTGTGGAAAAATTACGTTTCCAAATGTTGATTCTGTCGAACAAAGTCAACAGCGTCAGAAATTGGATTTGCTTGCCAATCTGGCGTACGGCATTCGTAGGTAAATATTTGATAGAATCTCATTGTTCTACGAGTATCAACGTGTTTTAAATCAGAATAGAACAAGAGAAAAGAACGGAGACGACTTGTTTTACGTAAGGTACGTGTACGAAGTAGGTACGTTTTAAGAATTAAATTAGTTAGAAGAAAATTTTCTAATTAGGAAAATAAATAAAATTAATGTTGAGAGAACGATAGTAAATGTCAACTGATAATTTATGCGTAAAAGAACAATAGAGCATGCTTTGACAGTCATTTGTGCATAGTTACAAGCCTGAGTATACAAGATATATCTTCATTTGTTTTTTAAAATTTGGTAATCTCATGTAAATATTGCAATATACGACGAATATATCAATATTGGTACTTCATTTTTAATACCAGTTCTACAAAAGTAGACAAAAGTTAGCTAAACATAAATATAATAATTATGGCAATTATTAATCGCAAAGCTGGTCGAATACACAGTAAAATTGTTTAATATAAGAAGCACGTTGTAAAAAAAACTGAAAAATATAATTAAAGTAATATTATAATCGAAAATTAGATAATAGGTGCAAGTTTTTCAAGGACCAACGCGTGAGATTATAAACATGTGGAAGTAGTAACAAATGAATTGTGTTTTATTTTTTAAAATATAATGAGCCTCCACCAAGAATTGACAGTTAACACCTTAAAAGTGATTTTAACTTCAAACAATTAAATGACGTTTACATTTCATTTTTAATGAATTTTCAGTACTGATATACCAGTATTAAAATATTAACAAATATCTCAGTTAATACAATCTATAATCTGACGGAATGCATACAAACAAGTTGTGTGTTTTTGAGATTTTAGTGACAGGGTGATTACCTACCTATTGTAAACAAATAATTGTATAATGAAATGTGTTGGTGTTTGGAATAAAATAGTGTATTGTGTTATAAAATTATTAAATCAAAGGAATCGAAAAAATATGCTTAAATCTGGAAAAAAACACAGTGCTCACGAATTTAATTGTGTTTTGAACTCACATATAACATTTAATGATCATTAAATGTAAGACTTCTGAGGGACTGAGGAACTGGACTGAGGGCGAAATTCGGATATTGTGGAAGTAAAATATAACGTCATAGCGTAAGAAAGAGAATGTATGAAGGATCATGTATACGTACTTACGTTTGTATACCTCTACCCTTGTCACACCCTTTAAAGCAGTGTTCTCCACCTAGTGGTCCACGGCTCAGTGCCGGGCCGTAGAGACTTTCCGCCGGGCTGCGAATACTATGCCAAATTTCAAGAAATTCACCGTGCAAAAATATTAAATATAAGATTTTTTTCGCCTGCACGTTTACTTGTATTTTTAATTATTGTTTAATAATAATAATTGGTAAGATGATGTGACACGATGGTCGCTGGTTTTCTCAGAATCTACAGTCATAAATCTTCTCAGGTACACCCATGAAGAAAGGAAATATTTGCTCTTGGATAGTGAACTCAGATGCAAAACCCTTCCTAAATATATTTACAAGAATTTCATATGTATGTTTGTTAGTTATAGTTATGTCCATCTGTCACAATATAAGATTAAAAAAATATTAGTGGTCCGCAAAAATTTTTCCTTTTTTTAACGGTCCGCAAGTGTAAAAAGATTGGGGAACACTGCTTTAAAGCATCGATTCTTATTAACGTCAGTATTCATTTTTCGGATAAGATTAGAATTTGTACCCTATAGCTGTCAACAAGATTAACAATGTTTTAATTGTTATTTTTCAAACCATTACAAAATAACTTTTTTTTTATAATCACATAACATGGCTGCCATAAAATAATAGGTTAAACAATTTTAGCTTGTGAACGATGTTGACCACACAACCTCATACCTAAAAAATAATTTAAAATGAAACCCAGGAATTAAGCTGGAATTGTTAAAGAGACTTTTTAATACTTTGCTCTCAAATTTCATACTATTTCGCATATTGCATCATTTGCCCATTTTCAGTCGCTTTAAGTATTCGAATGCGTGGGTGTAAATGATGTATAAATTCCTTCCTATTCATTCAATTCTAAAAACGGGGCGAAGCGAGAGCGAGTAGCTAACCAACAGTCATCCTTCTATTTGTAGTCTAACCGAAAAAACAGATTGAGTAACTGAATAACAAAATGTTCTCGTAGAAAACTTCTGTTCGCATTTGATCTAATAGGGTCCATTGCCCCCTACTTGGAAGCGGACAATGTTTGCACTTGTTGCGTTCATAATCTATCTATATATATATATATATATATATACATATATAAATGAAGATTTATTTGTTTGTTTGTTCTCTAAGCATTTCTTTATCATTCATTTAATTTAGATGAAACTTTGGTGAGTTGTTGAGCGCTAATCAATGAAGGTTTTTGAAAAAAAAGAATTAAAATCTAAAAAAAAGACTTAAATACGTACAAATAACGAAATCTAGGAAAAACCTTCTGATTTATTCGTGCACGCAACAGACGGACCACAAAATATTATTTATCCAAAAGCACTTCAATAAACAGAATTAAAACACAAACCCTTTCTTTCGTTGAGTGGCATTGCAACGCATGCCGGGTATTCGCTAATTTATAATAATATATATTATAATTATATAGTTCCAACTAAAATTGACAGTTAACAAACACTATTCAAATGGTGAACATTTGATATAAAAGCTTTTCGTTTCATTAATAATGTTGCTTCAAATTATATATTTTTTTATAAATACAGTTTTTGAATAATTCAGGCAAAGTAGCATTTAAGGTTTAATTGTAAAATGTGAATCGGAAAACAATATTTTATTAATTAAAAACTATTTAAATCAGAGTTTAACTTTTCAATCTCAATTGTTGATTCATCATAGAATATCAAAAGAGTTCTTCTGGTTGAGTCAGGTTCTCGGATTCTGTTTACTTTTGTTTCTAATTTATATTTTATGATGCCGCAGTCCTTTGGTTGACTTCAAATCGAATAATAAATTTTTATGAGTGTTTATTCACGTCCACTTTTTTGCAATTAGGTTTGTTAAAATAAAATTAACTCGGTGGATACGTAGAAATAATTTTCTTCTTGGTATTCAGTTTTATTTTAGTCATGTGGCCTACTGATTTTTTCTAGTAAGTTACGATGTCCTCGTGTTTTTACCCTTGTCCAGATAATTAAATAAATTGATATTTAAACCGATTTATGAATTTTCTGTTCAAATGCATAAATTTATGTGTGTTTTACGTTAATGTTCCAATAATAGGGAGTAGCGAGAGAGATAAGCCTGCTACAAAAGAAATCCTAGACACATTATTTCATCGTTAACTTATCCAAAAAATAGACGTTGAGCAACTGAATAACAACCAGTTCCTTTTTAATCGTTGAAGTAATCATAAACTCTACCAACTCAAAAATTTCCGTTACAAATAAAACAAAATCAAAATATAGAACTATTGAAAATTTCAGATCGATTCCATGCGATTTTATTTTTGAAGAATGAAGCTCCAAAGTCAAACTAAAAATACAAAAAGTATAGCGTGATAAGGTGTAAAGAGTTATTGCATAATTTTATTGATACAATACGTAATAAAAATAATCAGTTCTTTATTTACTTTTAATACACTCTGCGAATTTCTATCGTATAATATTCTTTCTGATCAGTCAAGAATATTTTGTACAGATTGATGACCTTGTGCAATGGTAGTTGATGATAGTCACTGTGTTATATAAAAAATGATAAATTTAAATTTCTACTGACAATTAGTTTTGAAAATAATACCAGGAAAAATATTATTCATAATATTCTGTAATTAACTAGTTAAATGGATTTAAATTCATAACTATTTAAACATTCAACTCTAATCTCAGCTTCAACTTCTTCCATTTAGGTCTTTATTATGTGTAAATTGAAAACGATATCACCAAACCAAAGCTAAGGGTGAGTTAAGCTAGAGACTGAAGACTGAGTGAAAAGGTAGTCAGGGTATCCCCTCAGGGAACGAATGTACCTCTTTGAGAGAGGTCTGAATTCGGGGTGCCCAAATAACATTTTAGTAACAGTATAAAAACAACTAAATTATTAACTCACCGGGGACTTGAGTGCAGAAGCACTTGAAGGGTTTTTCGGATTTTAAGCGTAAAAAAAATCTAAATAGGTATTATTTCTTCTCTTTTATGTTTCCGCGCTCAATTTTATTTATTACTTTATCTGATACAGCGCACAAAATGGACGCAATATAACGCACTTTATTTTTTTTTAAACGGGGAGGATATTCTATTTCGTTTCCAAACTTTGAACATATCGTATCTGTGCTCCTTTTTTTTTGTTTTATAATATAATAAAATCTTCTTCCTAATATATGATATTGTTAACATTTAAATTTAACTGCATTAAAAAAAGCCTTCAGATGACAAAGAATATACATTGCTCGTTTATCGTGTTATAAACTTTCTTTGATTCACTTACAAAATATTCGCAGACCAAGTTATTCAAAGCTCAAGGATCGACTTTATGTATTATATATATCTTTGACGTTCAATAACAAGTGCAAAAGTTAAAAATATTTAGTTTTCAACAGATGAAAAAGAAAATTTAATACAACTGTTGATTCTAGGTTTGTTTATTATACAACCATACAATTGAGTAGATTTTATTTCAAAATGGAGTGTAAAATAATGGCTACACGTAAATATAGTTTGCATGATATTTTTTCAATTTTGTTTTGTCTCTTGGTAGTATGACTGAAGCTAACGGACGTTAAAAACTTGTAACCAAGTCCTATGTTTTGAGATCATTATTACTTCGATGATAATATTTTAATAGTAGATAATTTATGCTACCTTCAGGCAACTTATATATAAAAATAAGCCTGAATACTTTTCACTATTCAATGTATTTAAGCACCAATTTTGGGGATAGATAAGGTTAAGAAATCATCGATTCAAATATATCTTGAAACATTTATATACAGTGTAATGAGTAAACAGTGCCCGAATTTGTGATTTGATGGAGTCAAATCAGAAGTACAAATCGTTTTGACTCGGTTGGCCATTTCAATTAACAACATGACACACTCTGGTTTTTTTGTTAAGCTTAAGGTTTAAAAGGATCCAGAACTGACAGCGAACGGCTTTACTGACAATGATTCGTGGTAACTAATTATTTGGCCAAACCGGTTTATGGCCGTTAAAAATCAATCAGTTGCTGACCGACCGATGGGCTAAAGCTGAAATAAGAAAGCAGGCGCTTGTTAATTGACTCGTCCGCTTGACGACAGTCATTGACATATGGGAAGAGCCTACATTTTTTGAAGTTTTAATTTTTATTTTGACAGTCAGTCTGGTTCCGGCGGCCTCCGCCGGTGGGTGCACTGGCGTCCGCCATATCATTATCAATTTGTTTTGGTTTGTTTTGAAATTGGCTTTAATTTAAAATCGTTTGTTGCGTCAATTGTATTAAAACTTAAAGGTAAATTCATGTGTTAAATAAACGTAAATGTGGACAATTTTATGTTTGACTGGTAAATTTTGTATATTAAACCACTGCATCTTCATTAATAGATCAGAGATGAATCCGATTGAAGTGGTGTTTGATTGTTATCCTAGACATCCTGGATGGTGATAACCAGGCATTCGCCCCTATTAGACCGGGCATCCTCAAATTATACAATATTGACGGCGTTTTGGCCAATTTATGTAACTCTCAAAATTGAAATTGTGTAGGAGAGAGTAAAAACTGTTTTTATCGAAAACATTATGTGGTGAGTTGTGTTATGAATCTTTGAAAAGCGATATAATAGTGAGTTGCATCAAGTGGCCGGGTCAGAATTTTTAACCTAAAACCAATGTAAAATGATGTTTCCCTTCCAAAAAGTGGTAAATTTATTTTTATAATTTACATCATTTGGCCGAGGTACCTGCTCTGTCGTCTTCAAAATGAGATCCAATCATTAACTCATTTTCGTATTTCTGACGGTTATATCAATTGGCCAAAACACAGTCGACATAATATAACATTTAACAATAAGTTTACAAAATCCTACAGATAGGATTACAAATCATTTTTACATGATAACATTGCAGAAATTGTGGGACCCAACGTTTGTCAAAAATTATTTCCAGCGAGGATGCAAACAGCTAAAATATAATTCGAATTACTTTATTTAGTTACTCACTGCTAATATATTTCTTATCACTGACAACCATCTTCTCATTATCGCTTTTGATTACGTTTCTCAAATAATAAAAAAATGTGAAATGAAACTTACGAATCACATACATGTCACAAATTAATGAGGATTCACATATTCAGTTATATAATCTAAAATAACCAAACGAGAATATCATATTAATAAATTGTAAACATGTAGGAAGTTAACATCATTTTTCATTTGTCGTGAAATAACCATAACCAAACTTTTTGAGTGTAAAGTTTCTGTTCTAGAAAAAAACCAATATACGCAATATTGTCAGGGAGATTCAGAAATCGGGATAAGAATATGTATGTTATTCATAGCTCAACCCTTATAAGGTGCTTTATGATACAGACCTTTATCATAAATTGTGATTTGTGGTGGCGGTGTATTATGGGTGCAAAAACCTTATGTTTTGTTCCCACCCTTCGTCAATTTGGCACCTGATCATGGTCACCCTGACCCGTCACGTCTCCTGAGGGTCGACATCTTTCGGTTTACTTTTGCGGTTCCCAAGTCGCATTACAGACTAGGATAGAAAATAAAACGACACAAGGAGAGGGAACTTCTTACCGTGTCAGGATGTGGCCGAACATTTTCTCTCAGTTATCACGGAGCGTGGAATTGTGGACACCTTTTGAATACTTTGTGTGATCGTATAGGATTCTATTATTGAAAATGTTCCAGAAATATTTTATATTTGATCACGTACAAAAATAACAGAAGTTAAAAAAAACAAATTTATTGTTAAGGGTTGACTGCAAAACATATTCATCTATGCTTCTCTCTTGGCTTACTTTGTACAAACTGGGGCTAGAATGCATACCTAGAATTTTGCATATTTGTGTTGATTTACAAGACAAAGATATCTTCTTTGATTTCAAATTCTATATATATACATTATAGATAATGTTTTAATATAGTATATGAAGATTGAACATATTTTATATATATCGCCCCATCCCATATGTGGACTTTTAATGAAACTTTTAAACAGGCAGTGCTAAAAAAAGGTACTTTTAAGCCGTTTACTCAACACATCCTTTCAGGAATTTCAACGATATATTATAATTATAAATATAGCATAGATAGAAAAGGATTTACCTTAATATTTTATTCTAGGATCAGGATTAATGCCAATGCGGAGAGTTTATAAATTGATTTATGGATTTATGTTCGAAGGCATGAATTTCTGTAGTGTCTTAACATTCTTCCACCCATCCGATCCTGAAAACTGGGCGTAGCGAAAGCTATTGACTTCTAGTTCTGTCATCACCTTGGGTAAACGAGGTTCTATCTGCAAAAAGTAAATGTAACTTTCTGAATGAAATACACTTATGCATCCACATATGTGAATGAAAAAGACAACCGTTTTGACGACTATGATTTCCTTCACGCGATATTTTAAATTATGTATGCTGATGGAAATTTGATGCACTCTAGAATGTGTATATTTTTCAGGAAAACATTTTTCTAATTTGAATTTGGATGGATTTACTGACAATTGTAAGGTTTTTTTAAATTTAGATAGAACCGTATTTTGAATGCGAATAAAACTTCATTAAAAAGTGATTTTGTTAAAAAACAGCTGATGAAACCATGTTTACCCAAGGCGACGCTGTTCTAGCCCCATCTTTATATTCTCTCTCCCCGAAAATAGAAGTCAAACTAAATGTTTTTTTATATTTAATATCGCAATCTACTATGTCAAATTCAACGAATTATTTTAAGGTAATATTGTTAGTTCAAGTTCACTCGTGTGCTCGAAAGCCTGGACATGCCGGAAGGTGAAACCCGGGTCGCCAGTGACAAAATACATGGAAATGTACAAAATCTCAAAATTTTTTAATTTGATATTGAAATTCCAACAAGCACCCTCAGTCGATGTCTTTAAGTTTTAAATTATAAATGTTTTTTGTTTTATAAATAACAAACTAGTGTATTCTGACAAAAAACCAAATGATTAGTGGCTTATTAAAATTGCTGTTTTCATTATTCTGAACGACGGCTGCTGTTAAAAAGGAAATTTTATTCTGTCACAAAAGTAAGAGAAAAGTTTCATCGAAGTAATTAATAAAAAACTCATTTCATTTGTTACTTTATAAATTAAATTAAATACCGCTCAAATCGTTTAGTGAAAGCAATTGCGTATTACGAAACTAGGTAATTGCAATCGTAAATATGCTAAATTAGCGTTGTATCATTACTGTTAATTTGATAGTTCTGTCTAGACAAGGTTACCAAAAAGTGAATCGATCGATACTAATTTTCATTAGATGGGGCAAGCATACAATATATCGTTACTTTAATCGAAAAATACTTGAATGTAACGAAAATCGATGATAGTGGAACGCATTTTATTTGTTTGGACATAGAACATTTTGAATTGTTTCAGTGTTTAAGACTTCATCAATTGGAAAATCTATTGATTAAAGTTTCCATACGGATGATTTGCATTTTTTGACACCACAACCAAATAGCTAGAACGAATTTTACATGATATGAAATATAATTATAAATTTATATGTATTGGAAACAAGTCGTATTGCTGACAAAATGCATCCGAATTGATACTTGTTTCCTAGGTGAAATAATTTTCAAAAGCATGAGTTTCCAACCTTGACTTGCAACTCTTAATGAGGCCTTGGAGGTTTTCCGCCATAAGTTGCTCGAACTACTTGTTATTCAATTAGAGTAGGCGTAGAATTATAGAACTTGAACATGACTGGTGGTTAGCTAATCGCTCTTGATATAACCCGTTTTTAGAAGTGGATAGGTAGGAGGGAATTTTAGACATCCATGCCTTCGTTAGCCTTGTTAGTTCTGGAAGTCGAAACCTATGAGTACCACAACCGAAGATAATGGAGTTGAAGGCACGACGACGGACCCGGCACTTATATTATATATTGTTAGCCTTGTTAAAAATATATTGGTGTTGCAAGTCACTTTGATTTCATGAAACGGGATCGTGACTCAAAAAACGGCGAGGAGCCCGTGCTCTATAGTGATGGTATTTATTCAGAGATTCCCGTTTTAATTTAAAATGTCTTAATAATATACAGTTAAAAAGAGTTTGTCAAAACATCTAAATATAACGTTATTTAAAAACACGAATCATTGTGCTTTGAAAAGACAAAATTCTGTAATAACTTATTCTGCGGCTTCTTTTTTTGTGTAGTCTTCTTTGAAACTTTGTGAGAAGATTGTCTCCGACACCGCACTGGAAATAGTCACGCGTTTAGAATTTGGATAACTTGCAGATGACAGTTCTAAAATAAAACTTCGGAAACCATTTTTCGAGGCAAAAAAAATCTTTTCGTCACTCAATGGCGTCCAAAGACAGAGATTGATTTACAACCGCCCGTGTTGTGGCCATTAAGATAACTTTTAGCTTTCAGTTATCTTTGAAAAGAGTTCTGCTTTTTTTCATTTTAGGCGCGTGCCTATTTTTTTTTCAAACCTTGACAGAAAAGTTTTCTCGTCCCAGAAAATTGCTAGCACAATTAAAGACGAAATTTATTTCTTGATTAATTTTTCTATACACAAAATATATGTATGTAGGGCGATTGTTCCTAAAGTCAGCCGTCGCCAGTGGTCGGTCTTTTGAGCTTAAAACTTAAATAATAGTAGACATATTTGAAAAAAAACAGATTTTTTAAATATTTTGTAGGTAATCTTGCCAATTGCCAATATATATTTGCATTATACTGACCTATATAATGCAATACGCAATTAAAAAAGCACATTTTTACTTCGCAAGTTTCGACAAAATTCATGTTGTATGGGGATCGCTAACAAAATATACTTTATATTGTCATGCTTTGCATCATTATGTTTTTTATTGTCCTATCTACTCTCAGTAAATTCGTTCACGATATTTATGAAGCTCCATAGTGATAGCCGAACACTGGGCAACGAAAGACTGATCATTGGATTTTGGGGGCCGATCACTGGGAGAATTGGTATATTTTTGTAAACTTCTATTATTTTATGCTTTGGTAAAATATTTAACTATTTTGTTTTTAGTTAGTTACATTACTTAATCCCTGTATAATGGAATAACAGCAAAAAAAAAATATGTATTTATCATTCATTGACTCAAAATCCCTTTTGAAAGTAGACCTGTCGCTTAACTGGCCGACCAGTGGCGAAATGACCCTATATTACAATAGAAGATACGAGAATAATATATAACAACCAATAAGAACATTCCAATTCGAAAATAAGTAAACGTAAATAACAATTTTATTTTCTTTCATTGTTTGATTCCCATAAATAACTCTTAACAATTTATTTATCATAAAACATGTATTTTAAATTTCCTTCAACTCTTTATTTACAAGGTTGCAAATAATCATCGTTCAAAATCAAATTAATTTAACTCTTAATTAAAAATAACACTGTTTCAGATTCACTGTTAATGAAGAAAATCATTATAACCTTTCTTATACTGTTTGACAAGTCTACCTGTTAAATAATTTTGTTAAAATAAAGTTTTGGTATATTTTATATCGTCCAATATTATTTTCATTGAGATTTGCAAATATAAATTTTTCTTTTATGGTTTCAGATGTTAAATAATTGAAAAGAACAATTCAAAAAATACTTATAACAGACGCAATTTAATATACCCGTGATAATTCTGTTCAAAATGAAATGAATAATGAGATAATAATTAAATTACTACGTTCATAGTTAGTTTAAGAAAGTAAAAGTAAAGGTTAGTAGTAATTAGTCATATAATCATGTTTGATCGATTTTCGCACGTAATTTAATTATCCCTATTAAAATATGAAAGATGAGGAGAGACCAAAAAATTCAATGAAAGGTTTTACCGTATCATTTTTGTATGACAATCTTCTTTTTTACTCGTCTCCCTCACTAGTGAGGATGACAACCTCCGCCTATCGCAACAACTCCGTTTCGTCTGACGATTCTTTGCGACTCCTCTGCGATCTCCTGCACTCCGCTCCTCTGTGGGCCATCGGTAAGGAGAGGCCAGTGACACCCATCCCCTTCTGCCTAAGACCTTTCAAGATTACTGCATTTGGTTTACAGGAAAAACGTATTAAGTTCAGTCCTGAATAAGTTAAGAATTCATATCTACACAATTGTCATGAAGAACAGTTGAAAGTAAGTTGAAATGACAGAACTATCAACAGAGAGTAGAACACGTTTGGATAACAAAAAAATGATGCTTTTGTTGAAAGCATAGTGGTTTCAATTAACTACAAATAATACGAAATAATGCAACAAAAACTACTTCTTTGTGAAGACCACAAATTGCTTCAGTTTTTATAAAATTGAAGAGGCCTCCTTTGGTACTAAATGAACTGCGAAATTAATTTCAGCCTTTCTATTAAAAGTCACTGTTTCTCTAAAATAAACAATCTGTGATTTACATCACTATGACTTCGACCGGTTCAATACCCGTGATAGTTATTTAATATCCTGAAATAATTGACTGTGCACAGGTGTGTAAAAAATGAATATATTTTCTTCATTCAATATGATGGCGATGAACAATATATTCAAGTTTATTTTATACTACTTGTGTTTTTATTATTTTCCGATACAGCGAGTATTAATCTTGTTTTAAGTGGCACTTTCAAAACACTCCACTCATGTAAATTTAAAAGTCATTAAATCTTACGGAACTACGCATCCAAATAGCGCTTATGAGCAAGTAGCAATCCGAAAAAGCATTCTCCTTTCCTGATACATTATTTCCGTTACAGTTTTATGCTATGCTGTTATGACTCAAACGTTTATTTTAACATGTTTTCCATGAAGAGAATTTGTAAATTCCTTTGGCACAATTTCATGACATTTTTTAATTGAAATCACTGTCAAGGTGTCAATGATATTCGATTTATTTTTAATATTATTAATAGCTGCCCGGTACTGTTTCCTAAGGGGTCCCTGTCTAATTGACTGGTGGCTTATTTATAAAAAGACAAACCAGAGAGTTATCTTTTGTATTACCTGTAGCCATAATTCAGTGTACTCACCTTAACGTTACTTAAAGCTACGTCTTTAATGTCTTACCAGCTAAAAATATATCATATTAAAATTATAAATTACGTAAGCAATTTTAAAGTTATAATTGAATCGAATTACTGTCTTCCTTGATAAAAAAGATAGAGCTGCAAATTATCTTTCATGAAAATTAAATTGATCATAACCTCAAAGAGACAACCAGTATCCATTATCATGTGTTGTATACCTTTTTTTCTTTCTTAACTTGGCGAAAAAAGTGTATGACAAAGTTAGGTGGGAAAGGGTATCAACATCACAAATATCTATGCAATTTGACTACACATTTTATTTCGGTGTTTGAAATATTTTTTTATTTTACATTTCCTATCCATAATATGATTTACTTAACCACTAGGACGCCAGCGACTCACTGGTGCGTCACATGCCTATTCACTTCATACGCCAGCGACTCACCGCTGCGTCGCGATATTTTTTCGTTGAAAATAAAACATTTTCGATGTGTTAAAATTACTGTGCTATGGACATCTCTTATTTAACACAATAATGTTTACAAATTTTGAAAAATCTTGGTTCATCGGTACTATTTATAAATAAATTCAACAAATTTCGCTAGGGCTGCCTTACATATTTTATCTTTATGCGCGTTTCGTATTACGTAACGAATTTCGAGATGTTTGTGTCACAATACCTCGTAAAAAAAATACTATCTGCTTATAACTTATAGGGGAATTTCAAAAACGGGTTCAGGGTTATCAAATGCAATCTATTTATTATTATTTTATTTACATAGTAAATTCCTTTTTTCTTGTTATTCATGCCACATGTGTTTCACGAATTCGGACGGTGTCTTCCGAGATATAATGATTTATGACGGTTCTCACCCTTAGCAGTGTGACGAATTCTTTCTTCTCGAAAAAGAACAGATACAAAATACATCTATATTCAATGTGATGTGCCGTTATGTGTTCAACCCTGTTTTGAAATATATCATACTAGAGTAATATTTTAAAACAGTCATAGTATAAAAATCGTGTTTCAATTGGTGTATGAACTATTTTTCAAAATATAATAATAAAACAAATAATATATATACATATATATGTTCATATGTATATATATAAATTTGGACAACCCTGGAAAAACAATCAATTATAATAACAACGTTTCAATCAGTGCATATATTATTGGCTAAACATAAAATAATAAAAAGTTTAATTTAGAATAAATATTTATTACGTTTGTGACAACCCTAGTAAAAATTGGACTTAACCCATAAATGAGTCAGCAGCACAGCGTATGCTAATTACACATATGCCCGGACAAACTAGAATATCTTTAGACTATAAATTATGTAAGTCAAAACAATTTTTATGCAATTACTATTGTTCCTAAAATCGCTGGCGTTGGGCACTAAATGAATATATCGCGCTGGCAGTTAAGTGATATGACATATGTACATATGATTCTCAAACGTTCAGAATAAAATTATCATTGGCGATAGGAATCTTTTAGGATTTTACCTATTTCTGACAAAGTTGTTATAAAAAAATTGACAACCCCTGTCCAAAAAAATATATGTATTGAGAAGTTCAACGTTGCATAACCTAAAGTATGAGGAAATATTTTAAGAATTTTATCTCGTTTCAATGTTTAGTTTTTTACCCTTTTAGCCTTTTGTGCAAAAAAATTGACATCCCCTGTCCAAAATATATATGTATATAGTGAAAAGTTCAACGCTCCATAAAGTAAAGTATGTGGAAATATTTTGAGAATTTAATCTCATTTTAAAAGAAATATTTGATATAAAAAGGTTGGGATCCCCTGTCCAGAAAATTCTCATATTTTGAGATTTTAAATGTTCCATTAACATAAGTATGCGCAAATATTTTGAGAATTTTATCTCGTTCTAATGTTTAGTTTTTTACCTTTTTAGATTTTGTGCAAACAAATTGACAACCCCTGTCCAAAATATATATATATATATATTGAGAAGTTCAACGTTACATAAACTAAAGTATGAGGAAATATTTTGAGAATTCAATCTCATTGAAAAGAAATATTTTATATAAAAAGATTGGGAACCACTGTCTAGAAAATTCTCATATTTTGAGTTTTTAAATGTTCTATTAACTTAAGTATGTGCAAATATTTTGATAATTTTATCTCGTTCTAATGTTTAGTTTTTTTACCTTTTAGCTTTTGTGCAAAAAAATTGACAACCCCTGTCCAAAATATATATATATATTGAAAAGTTCAACGTTACATAAACTAAAGTATGAGGAAATATTTTGAGAATTTAATCTCATTGAAAAGAAATATTTTATATAAAAAGATTGGGAACCACTGTCTAGAAAATTTTCATATTTTGAGATTTTAAATGTTCCATTAACTTAAGTATGCGCAAATATTTTGAAAATTTTATTTCGTTCTAATGTTTAGTTTTTTACCTTTTTAGCTTTTTGTGCAAACAAATTGACAACCCCTGCCCAAAATATATATATATATTGAGAAGTTCAACGTTACATAAACTAAAGTATGCGCAAATATTTTGAGAATTTTATCTCGTTCTAATGTTTGGTTTTTACCTTTTTTAATTTTTGTGCATACAAATATTGACGACCCCTGTCTAAAAATACTATTTTGCAAATTAAAAAGTTTTGAAATATTGTTAGGAATCTATATTTAAATTTTTATTAAAATCGATAAATAGGTTTAAAAGTTATATTCAATTTACGAAATCTATTGTTTTATCCATTTTTTGCTAAAATCGCTGGCGTAGGGCGCTAAATGAATAATATCGCGCTGGCAGTTAAGGGGTTAAGGTATATTATCCTATTTTTAACTAACTATTTATAAAGAGAAAACCGACACTTGAAACATTCCGGAGAATAGAATAATATCCGTTGGTCAGTAAGGAAGCGCTTCAGTAAATAATATTGGTCAAGAGTAATTGTCGAAAATAGTTTATTTTACAGGAAACAATTGAATTTGAAGGATATTAAGTACGTCATGTATCTTCCAACTCAACGATTTCCTTTCTCTAATAGATGTACTTTATCATATTAAGAAGTACTGCAATGGTTGTGGTGTTAGTATCTGAACAAATAAATATATTGTAATGCTAATTAAGATTTACATTACTTTTCAATCGCTTTAAACAATAATTACACAACGATAAGACTAGCCAACGGGTAAGTCACGATCTGTTTTACCACGAAACCATTTGTGGTCAATCACTGTCATTTTACTAATAATTTGCTCCCTAAAGTGAATAAAATAGTAAATATTGCAAAAATTACTCATTGAAAATCATTGCAGCTTATTGTAAACAATGCGTATGATAGTAACAAGAGACAGAATTCAAGCAAACGTATGGCTATTATTACTGATAATTGTTAATGCAAAACCAAACTTTTGATTATGTAACTCGGAAACTTAGTTTTACTAAACGCAACTCTTCCTCTAGGCTGCGAAGGGTAAACACGATGATGTATTATTACTCATAAACTTATGTTTAATCCAACGAAACATCAAAAATCTTATATGTGATCTATTACATATTCAAGACATCTTTTATGTTTTTAATATGATACCACTATTTTCAAAACTTCTCGAAGATAATTAGACAAATCAGAAATTAATATTTAATAATAATACCCAACTTTAAGGACAAGAAATAAATATATTTGGTTTTGGGCTAATTAAATACTACAAATTATTTGCCAGCTTATCATATTTAAAATGAATTGAGACTTGTCTCAATTATCTATTATATTCACGACATCTTTTTTTGTATTTACTATCATACCACTATTTCCAAAACTTCTCGAAGATTATTAGACAGTTCATAAATGTCACCCACATGTTCACCCGTCATAGATTACGGTATTGAAATTAAAATACTGAATGTCTAAAACAACCAATAGTAAGGAACTGTGTGTGCATTGTAACACCGTGAACGCTTAGGTAATGGGAAAATTTCGTACCTACATGTGATATGTGATAATAATAAAACGTTTACAGAGCGGTCTGGGCTATTATATATAAAATTTGGATTATTAAGATTTTGTACACTTCCATGTATTTTGTCACTAACGACCCGGGTTTCGCCTTTCGGCATCTTCAGGCATTCGAGCGCACGAATAGACTCGAACTGACAGACAGTAAACAGTTCGAGTCCATTCGTGCGCTCGAATGCCTGAAGATGCCGAAAGGCGAAACCCGGATCGTTAGTGGAAAAAATACATAGAAGTGTACAAAATCTCAATAATCCAAATTTGATATTGAAATTCCATCAAGTCGATGTCTTAAATTATATTATATATAAGATTATAACCAACTTTTAAGCCAAGAAATAAATATATTTGGTTTTTGGCGTATTAAATACTGCAAATTATTTGTCTGCTTTTCATACGTAAAATGAATTGAGACCAACACCAGAGAAATAATAGACCATATTCTTAATAAATTGGCCCATATTTATAATGATTTTTTTGTCCAAATAACGTTGATTGACACGTTTTTTGGATGCTTTGCATCTGCGACGTAACGGTTGGCTAGACTCCCTTGAGAGAACCGACACTTAAGACCACGGGTGGCTGAAATTACCTAAGTCGTATTTGAGGGAGAAATAAGTTTCGATTTCACGACGATAAAACTAAATGTTTATGCATTTTTTAAGGATCCAGTCTTTGGAAACATTGGGATGCTATGTTTAATAAATACAACAGAACTTGTTTTAATTTAGTTATGACTAGTTTATTTATTGAAATTTGTTGTTCATATTGTACTATTCATTGTGGTAAAGCTCTAGAATTTCGTTTTATTTGAAAACTTTCCTGTTTTAACGTTACAATATACTTGTATTCAAAAGTATAGATAACTTTGTACTGTGAAAAGGAGTATTAACGAAGAGTAGCTAGTAAACAAGAAGCCCTCTTGTATCCTTATCCACATATTCATAAGCAGACGTGTAGAACAACACTCAATAGTTGAAGTAACTAGATCAAGTGCCATTTAACCACCAATTAGAGGATTTTTAAAAATATAGATAGATGGTAATATAGTAGATGAACTGTTTTTAGTTAGATACACAGTTATTACTTTTATTTTTAATGAAAATTTTGTACTGTATTTTTATGTTGTTGGTAATTAACGATTCGAAATAATGACTGTGCGAAAACAATCTAGATAATTTTTGTGTCAGTTTTAAATACCAAAAAAGTGATGAATGAAGAGATAAAGTTAGTAAACATTCTTTTAATCCTAACCCCCTTTGAATAAGGATTCGCTAAAAAAAACAACAATATTTATTTAAGGCCTTTAACTATAAGCCTCGAATTTATTTTATATAGTTTAAATATTCAGGTTATTGAAAGCATGTTTGATAATTAGTGAAATATTATTGATTCATAATTGTATCGGAAAATTTCACAAATCCGTTAATATGAAGCTGTCATGACTCAATGGGTTAGAGCTTTGAATGCTTCACTTAGAGATCACTTCACTCAATAAAACTGAACTATACTTTATGTAACGTTTATGTAATGGAAGCATTTTTCATCTATTTGTAGTTCAAATATGAAATGATTAATTACCGTATATTGTTCATATTTGAGTGAAATCTTTATATATATTTTTTAATGAAGTTAAGACTAAATACACTATAAATTGATTGAATTGATTTTAACTTGGTAGAACTCCATTATAATAGGGTAATAATAACGAAGTATTAAGTTCTACAAGAATTTCCTAAGTTTGTTAATACATAGCTGTTTTAGTAATAGTTCTGAACGATGGTGTGAAGCTGAAATAGCTATAAAAAACTGATAAAATTCTTTTAAGAAAGAATACTGTATTATTTTTGCAATATTTCTTTCTGAAACGCTCAAGCTTTATATGAACATTTTTTTGACTCTATTTTAAAGTAAAGACAATTTATTATTTACAATGAGTCTGGGAGAGCTCCCAAAAACTTTGTAAATTTAAAAACAGTTATTTATAACTAAGTTTTGATTTGTGTACAATGTTTACAGACCAAAGTTTTCGGATCCCTTTAGCATCATACCGTAAACAAAAAACAGCAGCTGAAAGTTCTAAAAAGCTCCAGCAAGATTTGCTTACTTTGCCATAAGAAGTAAATAAAAGAAGCCTGTTGTTAGAGCAATGTTAATCTTGTTTATATGGAAATCGTGACCATTTGTTTGGTTTATATTATTTTGTTTTTATATCGCCTTGACCAGCTGTTCATTCTCGCAACTCAAATGTCAAAATGACATTAACACATAAACTCTCTTATAAAGAAGTAAATATTTATGCAACGGCATGAGAGAAGAAATATTGTTAGTGTCTAGCATTTGGAACTGAAATTGTAATTAATAATCGCTTACTGATGTTTTCTTCGAATAATTACAAAAAGTATCTGCTTCATCTTTTGTAGGAAAAGATTTTAGTTTTGATTTCGATATTGTCCTTAACAGTGGTTGAATTGTTAACAACCAGAGCTTAGATTTTTTTGTAATACTTTAATACGTTTCAATCAGAACGCTTACATCTTTGTGAATAATTGTCTACTTTACCCAATCCTAAAAAGACCGACTGAGTCATAGACACTGTGCCGAAATATTTTTATTATTTATCCATACATGGTGATTGAATCGTTAAATTCTGTTATTATATCTTAGGCCTTCCATATTTTCTCACCATTATGAACCGAAATGTTTAAAAATTGAATTGAATGAGTTAACTAGTATATTTTTTCTTTCAAACAGTGCATCACGTTTATTAAGACAAGTTTTTAGCTCGAAAATCTAATATAAAACTTCTTTTTTCTATTAAAAGTAAAATGTATTTTATACATATTATATAGCATAATTTGGCTTTTCATCAAGAGTTGACAGTTTTAAAATCAAAAGTGATGTTGAAGTATTAAATTGTAAATATTAACATAAATAGGATTAGGAAAAGACAATTTTTAAATTACGGTTAGATATTTGCTTCTTTTAGATTAATTTGAGAAGAAAAAAAATACTTTTATAAAAAAAAATTCTAAGAGATCCTAAAGAAATAAAATATCTGAGTAAAATATATCCGTCACATTATCAAAGACTTATATTTATTTATTTGTATACTTAGTAAATTTCTTTTTTAGAATACACAATTTTTTGCCCAGTAAAAAAATAGCTTCTGAGAGATATATCAAAATTTTCATTATTTCTGTGGTCAGATACTAAATTAAATGGTACTTTATAAAAAAAAGTTAGCATTGAAATTAAATTGGCAATAATTTTCAACCTGACCCAACCTCATCGAGATGTTGACGAAATAAACTTATCTTATTTACTGACCTTCTATGAATTTTTTCCCAATTAAATAAATGTTCGTGCACTAACTCAATAATTATTCGTTGCCTTCAATTATTACAAAAAAAAATATATTTATACTGATTGCAACGGCGGCTCACAAAAAGAATTATACACTTTATTATTGTCTACTATCCAATTTAACTAAATTATCGCCAAGTTATAAATAGTCGCTTAAAAAGTTCAGAGATCAAATTTAAACTTCCATTTCGAACATCAATTTAGTGACATGGGGTGATTTTTAAAAGCTCCACACAGAAGACAATGTAAGTCTTTATTTATGCAGTGACTTACTCAATATATCAAGGAAGACATCTGGTCTCAGAGATATATAATAAGAGACACGTGGATTTGTTTGGGGGACGCTGTGCATTAGGGCTGTCTGTCGAGTCAATATTTACTTATTTTACCCCTATTTTATTGTTGAACAGTAAATTAATTAATGTTTTTCAGACATGAAAAAGGCTAAAATGCTATAGAAAACAACATAAAATAAAGTGACATTTTTAATATTCGATGATGAAAACAAACATATTATTTTATACATTTCCATCGCCTTCTTATACTGATGGTTTTAATTATCATCCAACCATTTTTTTTTTTTAAAACCACAGATTGATTATAAAGTATATTAATTAACTGTATTATTATTGTTTCACTTTTTTTATTTTATATTTCTAAATCATGGTGTATAACTTATATATCATGATTTAGAAACATACGATACTGAAATATAATATTTGTAAAAATCTCACTTACTGTCTCGATAAAATAACTGCCTCTTTTGAATTAGATCCAAGTTCTAACACGTTTTAATGAAGAACAAATATATTTTATTGCACTCTTATGGCATTATTATACCAAGAGTTACATTGTCATCATGACACGATACCCTTTATAATCTTTTTTATTCTTGTAATATGTATAGTCGGAGAGTTTTCCATAATAATATGCATAATAATGTAATAGTTTGGAAAATGGCACGATATCGAAAAGCTGTCAATTAAAAAATATAACTATTATGGAATTACCTACTATGTTATTCTTACAATATAACATCATACGACTTAATTTCATTCGGAATAGAAATCACTTCAAGTGTATACTAGACCACATCGCAAGAAAAAGGTGTCGGTATAGCTTCTAATCGTACTAAAATTTTTTTGTTTAACCTTTTTTATAAATCTATATCTCACTTATACGAAATTTGCCAATTTGAATCAAATAAAATAAAATGTTCATTGTGAACGATGTCCGTTAATTCGAAATAGTCTTTGCGGTTCTTTTATTAATGTAATAAAACTCATATAATCAAATCTGCAATGCGAGAAGTATTTTTACGAGTTTTATGACGTATCTTCAATTTGATATTGGCCTGCTTTATTATTGTCATATTATTTTATATGGCTCATCAAACAGAAGAGCCATTCATAACATTAATAAATCCAAGAAATGAAATTCGATTTACAAATAAAATGACAAAAGATTATCATATGGGTGAATCCATTGCTCGAAAAAAATGTATTGGAAAAATTTTATGGTTATATTTTTGAAAACTCACTGCCCTTGAACATTGAGGCGATACAATAAGTTTCGGAAAAATACGGGACTACAGGAAGTTTCCAAAATATTCTTCAATTATAATTAAGTCTGTTACTGGTTTTTTTTATGAAATATCACAAAGTTAGTTTGATTTATTGTTTGAAGTATGTACGTCTGTCTTATTAATAAATATTACTGTTTTAAACAACATTGCTTTGTTTTTTAATTTTATGCTACAAAAAATGGAATAAAAATGATATGAGCAAAAATTTAATATTTTATGAAGAAATATCACTGTAAGGAAATATCACTGTAGGATCGTGTCAATTTATTGATAACAAGAAATAATTTAAGACATCGACTGAGGTGCTTGATGGAATTTCAATATCAAATTTGAGTTATTGAGATTTTGTACACTTCCATATATTTTGTCACTAACGACCCGGGTTTCGCCTTTCGGTATCTTTAGGCATTCGAGTGCATGAATGCCTGAAACCCGGGTCGTTAGTCACAAAATATATGGAAGTGTACAAAATCTCAATAACTCAAATTTGATAACAAGAAAGTTACTAACTAATATAATTTTCCAGATATTTCAACATGATATTTAATCTTATTGAATTTTTTTTTACTGAGTATTGTGCGATAAATATTAGCTGAATATAAAATAATTTACATCTTAAATAGATTTTATTTAATACTCTATGTCTAAAGTAGCTAATACGTCGGAGATGTGTGTGCATTGCAAAACATTTTATTTTATATATCACCGTCAACGCTTAGGTCAAGAGAAAATTTCATATATACATGTGATGTGTGATAATAATAAAACGTCTACAGAGCTATCTAGGCAATTATATATAAAAACACCTCAGTGAATACTAAAAATTCAATCCTTATTGCCATGAGGAATTTTTGCTTTTTCAATTAACCTTTCGCGAACTAACGAATTCAAACAACATAATCTTTGAAGTGAAAAATAGTGTTAGTCGTTCGCTTATAACGAAATATTAAAATTGACGCGAATCACTTGCTTTCTTACATATAACACTTATTTTTCTATGGCCATCAGAGTATGACAATAAATTATTCACAGAATCTATCATAGTAAGAATTTATTCGTGAGTCACCAAACACAAAAGTGTTTTTTTTACAAGTTTCTATTACTATATGGAATAGGTTTTTTGATGTAAAAGAGGACTTGACTTTTTAAACGACGTAGTCAACTTACAATTTACAACCCTTATTTTCAAGTAATGTCTGTAATAATGTCACTCCTTTTTAGGCACCTAGTAAACGCCTATTACTGTTGTAAACATTAAAAACTTATTTCAGTTAGAGATGTGAGACGCCAGATATCACAACATCTCATTGTTCGATCTTGCCAAGCTGAGAAGGCGTCGACAATAATAATTTATTTTACTCCAGGCGTTTGAGCTTTCCTTTGAAAAAAGGGGAATTCCACGAAACTGACGTGCGGTGATGTTGTTTTGTTTTGGTGCCGTTTGTAGAATCTTAGAAATGCGCGATTAGTGAAGGAGATCATTTGTATTTAAGTTAAATTATGTTGGGTAGTTGATGTTATTGAAGGATTTTTTAAACAACATCCGTTCCCAATTGGGAGATCCACGTATATGAAAAATAACTTTCTCACATAAGACACTATTATATTAAGCACTTGCTTTTTTATAAATGTAATTTTTGTCAACAAAAAGATTCAATTGCAGCATTCAAAAATTAAACAGCGATTTTATTATGGACTCCATATAAAGTATGAAAGTACAATTTAAAAAAGAGTTTTTAAAGGGTTGTTGATAATAACTCCTCGCATTTTCACAACTTGTATGAATCGTTGGCTACGATAACGGATGGTTAGAGCTCAATTCCCGGTGCGGACAGAATCATAAAATGATCTTTCAACCAATTTATGGATTTCTGTTCGTAATATGAGTGTTTGTGATGTATAAAACTCCTTCCCACCCAACCAATCCTCACGGGGCGTAGCGAGAGCAATTAGCTAACCACTAGTCCTGTCGTAGCTCTATCCTTCTATCCCTACTCTCTTCGAAAAAAAGAGAGGTTGAACAACTGAGTAACAAGTAGTTCTCTGTTGAGATACCTCCATTAGAACGCCAATGCTCCGCGTTGGGAGCGAACATGGAAAAAGAAATTTGAAACGACTGAGTTTATAAAGGATTGTTCATATTTAATTAAAAGAATCAGTTGTAAACGGTTAAAAATGTCACATAAACTCAAGTGTATGAAACAATGACAATAAATCCTTGATTCAATGTTAATTTTGGTCTGAAGATGTTTCTTAAATAGGAAAAACACGTGTCACACCTAGTTACACTACCAACTTAATAACAAAGTAATCAATTTGAATTTAATAAAAATGTTAATGAATGGAAGTTTCAAACTTCATAATACAAAACAGGCACATCAAAAATTCTTGCATACCAATAAGAGAAGCATTTGTTGTATCAAATTCATATTGGCATGTTCTAGTGTAATATACTGGTCTATCTATAAAGACTCTCAAACAATATGAATATTTCAAAGTAGTCACTAAAAAAGTTTTGATTCTTCGCTAGTTGATTCCAAACGAGTCTTTCAGCAGTATTGAATTTCACGTTTTATCTTTTTGGTCTTACAATAAGTAAATTGATCTCCAACCGCCGTATATTTGAGGCTCTCTGTTCAAATGTCACTTCCCCAGACTCTTGGGTACTTATTAAAACCGTTGTAAGAGTTCATATTTCTTGAACGTTGACTTCGAAAGCTATAATATTTAACAGCTTTTCATATTACAAGGAAGTATCTAAGCGTTCTTAAGATATTATATATAATTTTAAATTGTTTGCGTATTTTAATTGAAGGCTCAGATTAAGTCAAAAATGATTTTTGAACTAAAAAGAAAAGAGGACCTTTGAATTAATTAATAATTCATATACAAACAATCTCAATTTGTTTTATAGCTCGTCTCAACAGTCTCTACAGAATTTTTAATGAACTGGCTCAATCAAACGTAATTAATGAATAAAGCACAGTTAATAACCACTGTCAATTAAAAGAATTAAAAAACGATAGATAAAATTATAAAACATTAAAGGTAATTTGATGTTTAAATCTAAATTTTGGTTAATTATTGTAGAAATCTATGAATTCTTTTTTTTATGTATCAAATTTACCACTCTTATGAGATTTACTTAATACTTATATAATTTAAGACATCGACTGAGGGTGCTTGATGGAATTTCAATAACAAATTTGAATTATTGAGTTTTTTTTTTCACCCTTACAGTGAACATTAGTTTAAATTGGGTATTTCTTTGAATTGAATTTTAAGCCTCCCCTCCTCCGTTCATTCGTAATGTGGTCACTAGTTCAGATGTTAATTTCTTAGACACAGCGATAAGATTTGTCCTAATTTATTTTGTATATAATCGTTATAAACTGTCTATTAGTTCGAGTTCACTCGTGTGCTCGAGTGCCTGACGATGCCGAAGGGCGAAACCCAGGTCGTTAGTGACAAAATACATGGAAATGTTCGAAATCTCAATAATTAAAATTTAATACTTATAGTCTACTCTGACGCTCAGGTTTTACTTATTTTATCAGTAAATGGAATACATTTTTAAACAAATGATCCTAATATTTTTAGACAACTTGTTTAGTCTCAATAGTGACCATACTATCATGTTGCTTGTTTTGGATACTTTTTAATAATAATAAATAATTTAAATTAACTAATTGAAACTAAAACAATCACTAAGCTGTACTGAATTGTGAATATAGCTTTACTTGAATTATTTAAGGCGTGATTTTAGAATATTTGAAGTTTTATTAGCGTTTGACTTTAAAAATATTTTTGAAGTAACGGTTTTATGACTACTTTATGGCTGTTTGGGTCCAAAGACCAAAAAACTATTATCTGTGTGCTAATTCTTTTTCACTGCTTACATCCAAAAGCTGCATGACATTAACCCTTTTTTCTTCCTTCTTCCAAAATGTTCTCAAAGGTAATGTAAAAATTCGTATTACTTAATATGGATAAACAAATTAAAAAGACTCAAACCTCTATGAATGATCCCTTCAAGCATCCTCCTAATTTCATCTACGATTTTACATGTTGTTCAGTTAAAACGAAGTGAAGTGCATAATAAATGAATCTCGATGATTTAATGCTTACAAGCAGCAAATGATTATCCCACACTTTATGAAAGAGCATCATGAATTTAGAATATTTATTAATTTGAGAATTCTTTGGTTCGACTTTTTCACCGTCATCCATTTACGAGTTTCTTTCATAAGCAGAAGATCCATCTCACAGCACATAAGCACAGAATCTTTCTAAAGCAATCCTAAAGCGTAATTTAATATTGCTTACTGCGGTGGAAAGACAAAGTGGAAGATATAATAAAACAAATATTTCGTATATCATACATCCACAAAATATATTTAAAACACGACCGAATTCGTCCGTTTAATTTATTTGTAATGTATACGATGCATATTTCTTTCATTCCAAATAACATATTGTGTCATAGGACTTTATTCAAAGAAGAAAGTGTTACCAAAAAAACCTAATTGAAATGTGTTCATTAAAGGCATTTAAATATATCCCAAGAATTATTTGATTTTTAAACAATTTCGTTTATTTTAGGATTATATCACATACATAACTATCCTGACGAAATTCAACAGTTGGCAATTATCTACTAAAATTTTATAGATTGGAAATCAAATAAGTTAATATTGCGAAGTTTTTTCTATCTGTTGACATTTTTCTTTTATTTTTATCACAAAAGGAACGTTATATAAGTCACAGGACATTACTACAAACAAACATATGTTGGGTATATCACATAATTCTGACTGTGTGATTATTCCCCCCCGTATTTGAAGAACATTATTTCGTTTGTTTATGAACAGTGTCATTTACTACAAGTTTTCAGAATATTTGACTATATATCGTGTTTGGGCACACATATGAAGGTAGGTAAAAACTTGAAAAGTATTTACCCAAATACTTGCTAAATACAAAATTAGAAAATTGTTCACCACAGCCATCGACATAATCTTTTTTTTTGTATGTCCCTTATGCGTTTCTATAACACTCATACGATTTCTATGAAACTTTGGTGAGTTGTTTTACGCACACCCGTGAAGGTTTCTGAAAAACATATATAAAAAAAAGAATCAAATACGAACAAACAGCGAGATCTTGGAAAACCTTCTGATTTATTCGCGTACGCATGAGCCGGAAAACAAAAAATATTGTGTATCCAAAAGCACTTCAATAAACAGAACTAAGCTACAAACACATAGTAGCGTTGCAACGCATGCCGGGTACTCGCTAGTATATTATATAACAAAACAATGAATTTCCAGGTAGATGACAGTATTATGTCAATGAAATGTCAATAAAATTGGCCATGTTTTTTAAACATAACGAAATTATATGGTGATAATAATTTCATCGCATGTTTTTAATAGTCAGTTAATTGTAAAAGTATTTTTTACATTAATTCAAAAAATAAAATCCCATGTTTACATAAATAAAATAAATTGTGTTATTTTAATACTTCAAATAAAAAAGATATCTAAATCGAATCACACTTTTAATTGGACTTGTAAAATTTATGGTCCTTAAAGCTAACGACGCCCTTTTTACAATCTCAATTAATGCCTTTAGATATTTCAAAATACTCATTGCTCTTTATCTTGTCTCAAAGCGCCCGTGAGAGGAGTTGCACAATGTCTTACCTTATTCAAAATAAAAATAAAAAAGTCAAATGAAACTTTCCAGACAATCAATGAAAAAGATTGAAAAGAAGTTTGCTAGCGACGTAATTATTAGTTTATTAAAAAGTTTGTTGAAATCTTTAACGAATAAAATCGTTTCAATAAAACCAATTAAATACTTCGCCAATTATTTCTATACTCAGTAATATCATTATAAGACATTATAAACGGCAAAGTCAGCCCTTTTATAAAATTATATTAAGTTTTTGTTACTTTTACAAACATTTTAAGTCATTTATTTCTTTGTATAATAAATCAAGAATCAAAAGTAACTCGTACAGAGTTAATTATATTTAGAAGCATTTAAATATATTGCCTAGGTAAACTCATTTGCCATAATCATTTTAATCTAAATAATAATATATTATGACTGACAATATCGTTCAGGTTAAAAATAGATTCGGAACCTTCCCGATGCGGAAACATAAATCACAAACCAATATGCGTGTGTTATGGCATAAGAAAAATTTCCTCACACATTTTCCTCTTTACAATATGTCGATGTTTTCAAAGGGAAATCAATGGGTCTATTGTGTGGGCTGGTAAATATTTTCCGTGTTCTCGACACACGATCCGAAGAGAGTAGTAACTCTCTTTTAGCTATTTCGAATCAAAACTGTTTCTTTTTTTTTAGAAATATGTTTTGCATCATTATTAATTATCACAATGAATAATACTTGTAGCATAATGTTGGTTGTATATTATGCTGAATTAATAATAAATGATCTTAAGTTGTTTTAAACTTTGTTGGCAATTGACCACATTTTAGGAAAGGTCATGTTTTCCATTCATTTGGATAAAACTGTTTAACGCTCTTGGCTTTCTATTCGGATGCGTAGTCACGGTTTCGAACACTCAATAAGATTCATTTGGGAACGATTTTTCAATCAATTTATAGATTCACCTACTTATTCCGATTGAACAAGATGTAGAATAGACAATTAGATGTCTACAAGAATTTCCGAAAAGAGAGAATAAGCGACTGAATTAAAACCAGTTCTTGTAAAAAAAATCTTTTTAAATCAAATTTCAATTATTGAGATCTTGTACACTTCCATGTATTTTGTCACTAACGACCTGAGTTTCGCATTTCGGCATCTTCAGGCATTCGTGCGCTCGAATTGTCGCTTTCCAACTTCTTATGGAATTACCAATGATTTTACAATTATAATAGTATTGTGGGATGCAATTCGACGAAAGGGTAAATATATACAATCAAGGCGAAACCCGGGTCGTTAGTGACAAAATACATGGAAGTGTACAAAATCTAAATAATTCAAATTTGATATTGAAATTCCATCAAGCACCCTCAGTTGATATAGTCTTTTTAGATACTCAACTAGAAGTCTATATGCTACACATTGTTGATATCTATAAATATATATTGTTTGTGCAATTATGAATAAAATCGGTACATACGTAAAATAATTAATTGCTTGGCAATATAAAATGAATATAATTTAAGACATCGACTGAGGGTGCTTGATGGAATTTCGTCAGTTCGAGTTCGTTCGTGCGCTCGAATGCCTGAAGATGCCGAAAGGCGAAACCGGATTGTTAGTGACAAAATACATGGAAGTGTACAAAATCTAAACAACTCAAATTTAGCATGAATATATTTACTCAAAAAATATTTAACTTACGTTAATTATATGTTATAATAGCATGAGAAACGTAAATTTCGGCTAAATGTTTTTTTCAAAATTACTATAAGTACTTCAAAATTGCTATGAACACGTTATTATAAATTTACTCATTCTAATACAATAAAAAGTGAGTTACTTCTGTGTTCGATACGGGTGACATGTGAGGAATGATTTTTAGGCTCGCCCCACAACAATTCATTCCTTATTTACCCATTTCCCGACGACCGGACGTCGAACCGCCAAAGGAGGCGTCGTTGTATGCAGAGACGTCTTGTTGTTCACAATGGGTGAATACCAAAGATTTTCACATGAAAAACATACCAAAAGAACACTTACGGATGGTGTTGTTAGTTGTTATACAATGTTTTATTATAAACAAACTTCATAGTGGTTTGTTATCGTTCAACTTTATGTTGGTCACGTTCTATCAAAATTTATTGAAAACCTAGAGACATAAATTCGTATATCTGATAAGAATGAATAGGTGTTAAAAACTAATGGTTAATAATGTCGTAGAAGTCCTTATTGTGAAATATTGTTTCATTTAATAGAGTTTTACCAAAATTGGCTGTATTAAACTGATTTAAATTATTTAGACACATTAGAAGTTAGCTAGTATTGTGTTTGGATTTATATCAGATAATAATCAATATTTAAGAAAGGTTGAAGTTGAACAGTGTCTATAATGAATTGGAAAATCTGATAATAATTCACATTTGAAACGTTCTTGTCATAGTTCATTATTTAACTAGCAGTTTTATTTAACGGTTAGCAAACTTGTTAGGCATAATTAATGTAAACTAAAAGATTCATTTTGTGGCTCAAGACAAAAGACCGTGATGCAGGGTTTCCGCCTTTTTTATTTTCCAAAAAAATCTGGATTGAAATGATGATTTGTTTTATTCAGTGTTAATCTTTTATTAAAAATATTTTATAAATAATAGTGCATATTTTGAATTGTCTTTAATGAAAGTAAAACCGTGAGAACATTAAAGATCTGCACGAAGAATAAAAAAATATATACTCGTATATAAATATTGCACTATAACGTAGCCTTTTTTGTTTCAATGTTTCAACTGTTCATCCTGAAACGACGCATCATTCCTTTTTGTTTTTTAAAACATTTACATATATATATAAAACATAAGGGCAATCGCAAAAGTTATTTAAAAATAAAACTTCTTGAAAAATGCGTTTGGTATTATTGTTTTATTTTATTTTGTAGTTTACCGAGATAAACTCTTCAAAGTATTTTATTATTTTTAAATGAAAGAAAAATTAAATGTCTGTATTTTTGCAAGTGATCATCAATGTTTGTAAACACCACGAATATTCAAACTTGTTAATCTCCAAGTTATAATAATTTAAACATCAATCTAACAAAGCGCGAGAAAAGGAGCGCTTTTTAACCACAAGAGACCAAACTGATTATAATGTTAGAGTTTTGTTCCAGTGAATAATTAAATTAAGGGTTTAGATACATTATAAGTTTTTTTTTATGGCGGTAATACTTTCTCTATGCCAAAAGTTGTCTGCTTATTTCGACGTTGTAAGAAAGAGGAAAGATTTCTTTTTGTTTTGTGTATTTCACGAAGTTCTGTTTTTTTATGTTGAATTATTATCTTATACTATTCTTTTGTGATTTCATATTATATATTATCAGTCGGAATTGAATATATTTATTGTTTATGTAGTTCGTTCTGACACTCTTAACTATTGTGAACTAGCGTAAACTTTGTTTGAAGTGACGGAGTTTATTGTTTTGGGTTTCTCGTATAATATATTTTGCTTATAAGCGATGTGAAAATGTATACAAATATTTGATCGGTCACTGTTTATTTTGTGGTGAATATTTTATTAAATCATTTTGGTCGTCATCATATTGTGGAACAGATAATTAAACTAATTTGATTAAATTTAGAATGTTGTTAATTTGTTATTAAATATTTGGTTTCGCATTAACCTTCCCGTTACCATAGGTGCACCAAGATTGGCATACGAGTTGAAAACATTAATATCTCGCTCATTAAATTTTACATAAATTTAGGATTTTAGCTATTTGTAGATAAAATAGTTATGTAATAAAATTAAAATAAATAAGTGGTTCGATTCAATGCTTTCGTCATTAAATTAATAAAATACAAAACTCTGATGACAATATTATTTCGAACTCAATGAAAGTGATAGCGATATATAAAATTCTATACGCAAGCGCGACGCACGATGTATATTTGTTAAGTTAAGACAAAGCGAGAAATGGTATTAGTTAGAGGGAGGAAGGACCGGATGCATCTTCGTTTGTAGTTATTTTTTATGCAGCAGCATGTGGTCGTGTTTACTATCTCTATCGCACAACCTCACTTGTATATGAGAGGGTAGGATACAAGAGCGTACGCCCGTAAGCCCTTGTATCTCACTCACACTCTTCACTTTACATGGAATTGAGCGAGAAAGAGAGAACGGCACGTCACTCGCTTGCTTGTGTTTGTTATAATATGAGTCAACTCGTCAAGATTACATTTCAAACGGACTGTATAAGGCAGAAGCGAGACATGCCTGCACCTTATGTGACATGCTTTTTCCATATTGTCCATATCTCGATTATATTACATGTACATATGTAAATTGCAAGCTCTAGACACAAAATAAAGTGTAAAACGATAACAACATGATATTTAAAAACAGAATAATCCTTTTTAAGCGATCAATTAACTTAAAAAATGCTCAATACATGACCAAGTCCAAGTGACACAGCCTGTGTCGACCACGGCTGGTAACGTGATTTTTTTAACGCGGACTGGAAAAGGTTAAACACAATACTACTGTACGAACTTTATGGTATTTGTCATTGTAATTAATAAAATTAATATAGATTATTAGCTATGACAACAGTGAAGTGTTGTTATTCTTTCATCAATTTGTTCGTTATTATTTTAAGATATTTTCAATGGATTCGTCGGTGGTTGTGGTTATTATTTATTTATTTAATCCTCCGTTTTATTAGATCTTTTCGAATTAAACAAAGACACGCGCTTGTCATAACTATAAAGACATATTGTTTATACTTTCAAAAAAACTAAGTGTTTACATATATATATATATATATATATATACATATATTATTATTATGAAGTTTAATTATTGTAGGGCAATCTATGGCGTAGACAACAAAGCTTAAAATCAATCTTCATTTGAAGATAAATGGAAAATCGGACAATAGGAATCCGTTTAACTGAAAATTTCTGAAGATTTGAAATAATATCTTTCAATAAATTAACTTTGCACAAAACATGGAGTTTGTTATCAAATCAATATTCTTAGACGCTTTGCAGAGTGATACCGTTAAAAAGTATTTAGATGTAAAAATCACCACCGAAATATAGCAAAAGAGTGAACGGAGATTTCATTTTGAAGTATGTTCGCGTGGTAACAAGCCGACTGTAAGGGTGTCTTATTACTCTGTTAAATACCGAGATAGGCAAGTACTCTGAATAGTTAAGTAAAATCTTGGTTTGTATATTATATTTGATAATTATTAAAATGTATGATAAAAAAACTTTATATTTTCTTTTTAATTCTTCGGGTTATATTCTATTACTTTTTAAGAGGCCAGCTTCTAATTTTATTTGGTTTTAATGAAAATGTTTGGAAGGGCTGAAGTGTGAAAATCGTTCATCGAATAAATATTTATTATTGCACATTCCCGAATCTGAAAATCGTAATAAAACAGTTTTTTTTACACCATATCCGCTCCCTATTCGGAGCATATGTCCACCATGCGGTTCCTCCAAGCTTCTCTGTCCCATGTCAGTCTCCTCGTTTCCTGCCAGGTCATTCCAGCAAATACATCCCATGGATGGTCATCAGTGGCCTCCCAGGGTGACGGAATTCATCTGGTTGGTAGAAGAGACAGGCAGGATTCAGGCGCCCACTAAATCAAACCACCGTACCCCTAGTATTCGCCGCAAGCATCTGTTTTCAAAGCACAGTATTCGGTTACCCTGTGTCTTAGTGAGGTGCCATGACTTGCAACCGTGAAGCAGCACCGTTAGAATGCACGCGTTGAATAAATGATATTTAGATCTGACCGAGTACAACCATGAATCCCAGACTCACCAGAAAATAGTAGCCCATAGCAAATGGTTGACCGGTACGCTAACCTCGGTCTACCAGTCGTCCATGAAGCAATTTTGTCAACCGTAGGACTAAATTTTGCCATTTATTTATCAATGACATGTACAAAGTATCCATTTTCAAAATAAATTTAGTTTCACCATAAAAAATAGCTTTTTTAATAACGATATTTAACAAATGGGGTATCAGTCGACCACCATCAGTAATTTTACTAACCCCACAAACATCAATGTGTGGCCACCCATGCTTTGGCGTAGCCAACCGTAAATAGATGTTTGTCACCAAAAATGTGAGAGTCGTCGTTTAGCGTTTAGCAAACGGATTGTTAGAGAAAATTACATTTATGCGGTATTGGATCATCAAGGACTTTCAAGAAATGGTAAGGATTCGCGATGACTGCACTGCGGCTGCTTAAGTGCACCCAGGTTGTAGCGTCAGATGAAGTAAGGCATGATCATTATCTTCCTCTTCTTTTTTTCAGTACTGTCTTCTATCAAAGTTAGTGACCAAAAAATAGCGTATATATGTAGGGCTAGTCGTGTGAGATCGCCAATGCCTTGGATGTCAAGTCACATATGGAGGTTAAATAAACAATCGACTCATTTTACTAACACCTCTTCTGCCTTCTTTTTTTCTTTGCATTATGAGTTGACGAAGTTCATATTTCTGATTGCGGATAATGTGACAAAAGTATGAAGCGTTTTGCGTTGGTTAATCGATATAAGGTCTCCTGTATTATCGTCCTCCTTGTTCGTGTCTTCGAATTTGAAACTTTCCCCGTAACGGTAACGTAAAGTTTTTGAAAATTGTAACGAATACTGAGTCAAAGTATATCCAGCAAAACTTTCGGCAACATCCCTAAAACGCGAGTCGAATTCGATGCCGAGCTTTCTTTGTAATATCCGCCTTTGTTATTTTTATGCTTTCTCTTATCTGGCTGCGTTCCTATTTTTCGGCTTACTTTGTCGTTTAGCCCCATTAGTTCGGCGGTCTTCCGCTCCCCACTATCGCGTTTGGTGTTGCCACCTCTTTATTCACAAAAATAATTCAAAAGAAAATTAATAAATTCATTGTTCCGAGCTTCAAAAAACTGTTGACATTTGGGTTGATAATTGATAGATGTATTATACAGATTATGCTCATTTACTACGGAGACATCTATTGTCACACATACTAAAGAAATAGCATTGTTAATGATTGTCTCAAATTAAGAAAAGTAAAGGAGATAAGTACTTTTTTTGACTATGAAATTTCTTTAATAAAATCTTTCGAGACGAAGAAAATATCGTAGACGAAAATAATTGTATTACATCTGTGACAAAATTGTATTAAATTTAATTAATACTGTTCTTTTGTGAAGCAGCAAAATAAAATAAAACGTAGAGCACAGTAAATACAAATGTATTGATATTTACAAACTTTAATTATTTTTCTATGATTTATAAGCTACAAAAAGTTCTGATGCCGTCTGACTAATATCAGCTTTTATAAAAAACGTAATTTAAAAAATTTTACTCTTGAGGACAATATTTTTGTTTCTACACGGCTCAATTTGTTATTAAATATAAATACTAAGACACGAATTTATGTATTTTTTTAAGCATTTGTACCATTAACCTTGAATCATTATTAAAAAAGAAAATATTATTTATAAATAAATCGTTACGGTTTACAAAATTAACGAATTAAATGAATATTTCTAGAATTTTAGAGTAGTAAAAATATATGTACACCAAGATATCAGTCAACGTTACTTCTATATTAAATTCAAATGAAAACACTTTTTTTATAACTACATAAATATTTATCACTTAAAAAAAATGGAGATGTCACAATTACCATCATAAACGCAGTTGAATTAAAAGAATAATTCTGCAATGTCTTGGACGTATCCGAAATAGCCACGGTGTTTTACTAAAACAATGATATTTTTAATACAAATCACAAAATCCTAAAGACTTTTATATGATGACTTGGCAACACTACACGATATATAGAAAACGTAAGATATTTTTTGTAAAACCCGTATTGCATGGTTATTTTTCTTAATTTAGTCTGCTCTTCTGATAGATATCTCACTCGTGTATAGTGACATGGTGATAAATAAACTACATTTTTTGAGTTTTATTTATGCATCAAAATAAACTTGTTTGAAAGATTTCGCTTGTAATTATTTACGTGTTCCGCCATGACTGAAAAGATATCGATCTTTTAGCTTTATACTGTCGAATTGAGAGGAGAAATATATATTTTAAATACAGGGAGAATAGTTTATTGAAAAAGCAAAGATAAAACATCACGAGGCTCTTTTCAGTCACAATTTTAGAAAATCACCATGTGGTAAAAAAGTTAAGAATTTTCTTAAATTTTATTGAAAGAAATCAACAAAGTCTAATTCTCTGAGACTTATCGTTTTGAAAACTACCTTCGTATTTTTTCACATGAAATATATATTTAACCACTTTAACGAAGTACATAATTTAAAGATTTCTATGTAACACAGACCGTATTATGTTCGATCGAAACTTGAATCATGTCTTTATATTCTTTGACTTAATTCGATCCCATTTCCATAATTCCCTATCACATACTATTTGCTTTGATTCCCATAAAATGCCAGAGGCCCTCAGCTTCACCAAGTATATCCTGTAGATAGTACCTGATGGGGTCTCAGGACGCCGGAATCCCACCAGTTGGAAGAAGAGGCAAGCAGGATTGAAGTTCTTCGGAGCCATCCGCAGCACGTGGCACAACCAGTTCCAATGTTTATCCATAACCGTTAATGTAACAGGGCCCAGGGCGTTAATGCCCAGTACGTTCGCTAGTCTCTTTCTTACTTTAATCGTATGGAATCACAATGGAGCATTTTATCGAATGAGAGCTAGTTGTATATCACTCCCTTAACCTCTTTATTCCAAGAGAGAAAAAACAATACATACGGATCGGGTTAGGAATAGCCTTGAAGTTTCTTATCGCTCTCTCTTCGTACCGTTTTAAGATCGGATAACATCGCATACTTCCATTTAAAAACATTATTATTTACATTCAGGATTCAAACCGTTAGCCGCACGAAGAAAACAAGCCCTTCCACGGCACTACATGTCTATGGCTCGGTTACAAATGTGGATAGACAATTATTCATATATTTTCGACCGCCGATAAATTTTTTTTAACACTTTTTTCTTCAGTACTGTGGCCAGGTAAATGAATTTTTTCAAATGTATTTTTTATAATTTCTTATTCGGATACTGGAACCCTTGGCTGCGCTTTTCTATATCACAAAAACCCACTGGGCTACGGCTACGGGATTTTTTAAACTATTTAAATTTGAAAATATTCAAATGAGTATTAATTAAACAAAACGTTTTTGTAAAAATTCTTCGCTGCTTTAATTTACAATTTAAATTCTTGTAATTATTTTATTTAAAAACGCCGTAAGCCTCCTGTTAAAAAACATGTTTCCGTAATTTATGATTACAAGTCATTCTATTTAAAAGCTCATTAATATAGGAAGCCTTTATAAAAATAACCGAGAACATATTCTAGAAAGTATGCGTAACGCCAGGAATTAAAATGTAATTCTGCTCGTAAATCTTCCCACTTCATAAATAATACATTACATGTGAAGTATATATCAAAAAAGTCTTATGTTGCCTAATAAATACTAAAAAATGTCACAAATAACCTGAGTTACCAAATCCTTAACCCTTTTAAAGCCATTGGTTTGGCCGCAAGGAAAAATTTACGCTGATGTTTTTTCATGTCCGCTCCCAACGTGGAGCATATGGTATCCTAATGGAGATATCTGAACAGAAGTTTTCTACGAGAACTGCTTGTAACTCAGTTGCTCAACCTCAGTTTTCCGAAGAGAGTAGGGATAGAAACGTAGAGTTCGAACAGGAAGATAATCGCTCTCGCTACGTCCGGTGAGGATCGGAAGGGTGGGTGGAAGTAAGTTTTGCAAATCACAAACACTCAGACTGAATCAATTAATGAAAACCGTCCGCACCGGGAGTCGAACCCGAAACATTCGTAACTGTAGCCAACGACGCTACCAACTGCGCTACGGACGCTGAGTAGATGAACAAAAGTTTTCGTATTCGAAATAGTTGGTATTTTTGTACGAACGTTTATACTGTATGGGAAAGGTGGTGAAGGCATCCAAAAAATATAATCAAATAAAAATTTTCAACTCCCCAACCTCTCCCTAAGTAAAAATGAAATTTCAAAAATACACTATTAATATTTTTTCGTATGACGAATTTTGCGGTAGATGTAAAAATATATATGAAAAACAAATAAAAAACATACAATTGTGATGGATTAACATAAAAACACATTACCGGTAATATGAATACTCAAATCGTTTTATTATTGTAGTATTTGACTCAGAGAAACTCGGATACACTGACGCAAAGAAATAATTATATTACAATATTTGACATGCCCACAAGAGGACGTATACGTTAAAAAAGTGTTTTTAATTATAAATTTATTTTTTAATTATAAAATACAATTAGCAGAAAATACAAAACGATTACATAATTTCAGATATAATTAATATTATTATGCAATACAGAAGATGTTTTGCTTGATAGGGTTAAAGACACCCTCTTATAAAGACGCGTCTAATAATATATTAGTTTTATTTAACACGTGTTTCTCTTTAAGGGATTTTAAAAAGCTTTTAACGTTTGGTATGTTTTCATTTTTATCATATTGACTATTTTTGTTTTCGGGCTTGTTAAGTGGACTGCTTATAGCCGTAAATAAATAGTCTTCCAGAAATATTATACAAAAGACTTAACTGATGATTATTCACAAAAAAAGAAAACAAATATTCACTAACTAGTATTATATTCACTAATTACGCTTCAAGTATTAACATATTAACTAATACAATATTATTAGTCATTAACTCATAAGACGCACTGTTGATCTTTAGTAATGTAAACAAATGAGAATTCTCGGTAAAAAGGGGGCAAATGATTGGTTACCGGCGTCCAAGATGAAATGAAGGCTCTCAATACAATTGACACAACAAACGATCTTAAGTTTAACCTTAAATACAATTCAACGAAAAGAAAACGAATTTAAAACAACGAGCAAAGTGTCACCGTGGCCACTACCATCTTTGTCGTCAGCTGGCTTCTCGTGTCAGACTGCGAAAAAAATCTAATGTAGTCCCCTCCTTTTTGTCGATGGCTTCTGATCATTGCTAGTCAGAGAGAAATTAAAAAACGAATAGCCGCCGCTTTCTAATTTCGGCTTATCGGCAACTTAGGTAATTGTCTTCCCCGAATTGTCACATTTAAAGTGTCCGAACGGCCGTTCTTTATCATTCCCAAACCTTCCAAGAAAATAAACAAATGTTTACAAAAATATCAAAGCGTGTCACAGTGTAATGAACAGTTATATACAGATGCAATTTCCACGGGTCAATTGATTTATGGATTTGTGATCAAAGGCATAGATGTCTGTGATATTTCCATCCTTTCCAGCCTATCCAATTACCTAGCTACTAGTAATTCTCTATTCCTATTCTTCAATTCTGACAATCTCTGGAAAAAGAGAGGTAAAGCAGCTGAATAACAGCTCCTTTAGTAGTTTGTATGTTCATTTTGAGCGGGCATGTTTAAAAGAAAATTGTGACAATCGATTATAACACCTAAGATAGCCTATACGAATGAACCCTAATAGGTCGTTAATATATTTTATATCGTGATTTCTGAGTAGAGAGTGGTAAAAAATAAAAAACGTGTTTCACAGAAATATTCCCTTTTTGACTTTAGATACTTAATCAAAAGTATTCATTCAATTTCAACTAATACAAATTTATAAAAAGCTTTTGCATCTGCCTTGTATTCATTTTATCAAAAAGAAATGTAAACAAAAGATCAAAAATATACGCAATCAGATTTAAACATTGAATATAATTTAGTCTGTAACAAAATCAGTAGGTAAATAGACAATTTCGTGATAAAAGCTAAACATATTTATGTATTATTTTGCTATAAATATTTTATAATTCAAAAGCCATTGAGTCTCTCATTCGAAAAGCTTATTTAAATTCTATGTATTTAACTTTTCAGAAGCTTCAAAAGCTTCTTTTAGAAATTATTTTTATAATTTTTTTTTATTATTTATATATTCTGAATAAGCACTTAGTCACATGTGGGCTTAGATTTTTTTTTAGCCACAATATGATTATTACTTACATAAAATTATAACCGATAAGTGAGTGAAAACAATTTTTTGAAGCAATATACATAATCTAAGATATGGATTCCTATCTTATTCTTGATTTTAATGCAAATATAATTATTGAAACAGCTCTTTTATACAATTTTGGAATTATGACAAGCAAAATGCGTTTTTTCACCAAGAATATACAGTTGATTATTTAAAAAGAAACGATTTGTTTTCAACAATCTGGCATTAATAATACAAAACTGACATAAATAAATTGTTTTGAAAATAGGGTCAAAATTTTAACCACCCCTTAATCAATGTGTTTAAACCACAGAGCAGCCTTTCTCAACCATTTTTCAGCGCAGAACATTAAAATTATCAAAACCTCATATGACAAAATAAAACAAGAATGAAAAGACGGATAATTTATGACTGATTAGGTTTAAGATAGCGTTTAGCTAACAATTTATTATTTTGCATTGCACGACTGAATTACGAATAGTTGTTATTGGAACCCTTCACTCTTTGAACATCTTCTATTGGATTGTTTCATTAGATGTCCACATACTAAAAATTAAAAATAAATATAATATTTATAACATGTCATAATGAGTGAGTAGAATATAAGTGATAATACAGTATATAGTTGTGTTGGAAACAGGCGTTGCTTTATATGGTTAGGTTATTTAAATTTGCTTGAATGAGTCTAGTCAGACTTGGAAAACAATCAGATCTGAAGGTCTTGGTAATGATGAACTGGAGAGAAACGACCTAAAACAGAACTTAATGAAGAAGAGCAATATTCACACTGGATTGTAGCACAAGGTTGAGATAAAAAATATAATGCAAGCCTGACAGATGGGGAATGGATTGATTATCATTGTTTCCACATTACAACAACTTAAAACATTCTTGCAATCCTTGTACAACTAATCATCATACTATGATATTATGTTTGTTGAATGAAGAATAATTATTGTTCTTGTTTGTGCCGAGAAAAAAATGTTTCAAAACGCTACAACATTAAATATCTGGAAAGTAATTTCAAACAACGTTAAAAGTAACCGAATGTGATGTAATTTTACGTTGCAATTAGTGCTTTGGTGAAACAATTTCGGTGTTAACTTCTTAATGGATTCAATTAGAAGTTAATTGTAAAGTAATGATATGCAATGAAAAGTAACATTTAAATGTTGTAATAAAACCGCTATCTACTTATTTGTTCTGCATTCATCATCACCATTTTCATTGCAACTTTTCTTTATACTGCAGGATTAAGAACTTTCTTAGTTTTATTCATTTTTCCAGGTCATTCAGGTTGCTGACCTCCACTCTGTTTTCTCTAAAATTATTTTTTCAATCTTTGATAGGATATTTTGGTCTCCATTACAACACTAGCATAGTTCGTCAGTTATATGCCCAGTTAATTTTCATTTCGTACATGAAAAATTTCTTGATTAGTCTTGCTACTGAACCAATTTTATCGCTTTCTATATCTTTGGTATTCTGTAAAAAAAATTATAATTCATCGTGGTCTAAAAAAAATGACTCAGGAATACTAATTTAGTATAATTTGTCACGACCCATTATTATTTAGTGCGAATCGTGCCCAGAAATTTTATCGGATCGTCTCTTGTGGCACAAATTGAAATTTTGAAGAATACACTGAATTCTTCAAAAATAATGAAACATATATCATGAAACATATATCACTGAAAATTCACGTGTTTATGGATAAACTTTATTTGTATATCGTTTTCACTGTAGCAAGGCCTCCGTTTGCCGCCATGTCCTGGAGATTAATGATTCAAAATGTAAATAAAAGACCAGCCGCATCACGCGTGGTTACTTGCAAAAATGAAGAAATTCTTTGTAATTGTCAGCGCCACTTTATCATCTCAGTGCCTCGGGTACTTGAATAGACGCTTACACTGAACAGTGCCTCTCCACTAGTGCAGTCTAATTATATGTATATTGAGACCACTTTCTTAACTATCTTTGATAGTAACGTTGTATTTAACTGCCTATTTTCAGATTAAACTAAACATTGTTTTATATCGACCAAAATAAGCTTTATTGCCAACTTAACAATAGTTGGGAAACACTTTACTTATACCTCACCCCCTAAACGGGAAAAACTGCTTGATAAATCAAAACGTCTTTTACTTATTTAACTATTAACTTTCAATTGAAAAAAAAAACATTAATGGTTTTACACTAAAAATAAAGTTTATTTGTAATTTTGTGAATATTATTTCTTCATAATTAAGATGTATAAATATATATATATGGGTCGGTTTGGCAATGAAATTTAAAAAGACGACTTCGATTAAATTTTATCACTGATTACATCTTTATTTAATCACTAACTGCTCCTAATACACACCTGGCAATAGTTTGAAATCGCTTAAGAGTGCTTGTCGCGAGATACGCCCATTAAGTGCTGTAAGCCCGTGGCGTGTGGTGGAGGGGGACATCGTCGAGTAACTTGGAACGATTAAGATCCAGTAGTGATCTTTTTGTATCGTTTAATTAAAAATGTTAATTATCTATCGACGTTTTTAGTTATTACAACCCTAGTTTAATAAAGCAATTTAATTGTCTCGTTTAAACTAGCATGTGAAGCTACTAGATCTTTTTTAGTATTACCAGGTGAAGGGGTGTATAAATACTAGAGATCGCAATTGTTGTACAGAGCAGGGAGCAGGTTAAAAAGGAGATAAAAATGTTACGATAATAGGAAAAATTTACACTAAAAACACGAGTTTTGTGACAAAGTGGAAGCAAACGGTTTGACTGGGTATGAGGTGGACGCTTTTTGACAGTCTTAAAATGTTGTTCGTTGAATTATTACATTAAAAGTATTCTTTTGAGGTTGGTGGTGTGCTTTCATTGTACCTAATATTCTGCGTAAAAAATTCAAATTAATATTACATTTCTACATAACGCGATATTAGAAGCAATGTTTTAGATCGAATATTTTTTAACATTAATTTATTAACTTCAACGATGAATGTATTAAAAATGGACGACTCTGAGAAACTTTGAACAATTTATTTAAAAGAAGCAGTATGGTTTGCACGAGAGCAGCTCCTCCAAAAGGATTAAAATAAGAAAACCCTTGCATGGAGACGAGCAAGCATCAAGTTTCAACAAATCCAAGTTGATCAATAAAACATCCCCTCGCTAATCACTTTTAAGATGTAAACTCTCAATTCTTGGTGGAAAGGCATTATATTAAAAAAAAAACACAATTTGTTTGTACTACTTCCACATGTTTCTCTTCATTATAAACATGTGGAAGTAGTACACACAAATTATGTTTTGTTTTTTTTAATATCCTTTTGCTACTTTGCATTTCTAGTACATGAAATAATTAAGCTATTGAAGTTAATTAGTATATATTAGATGTTTATTTTTGTTGATGATTCACTAACGCGTTACACAAATAATTGAAAAACAAAGTTATTTTCTATGGATTCGGCGGTAACTTTGTGGAAGTTCATTTTTAATATAAAATTAAATTAAAAATTGATAACTTAGTTATTCCACTTGGTTTATCACTGACGTGACGCGTTTCGCCTCTTTCAGAAGCCTCTTTAAGAAACAAAACACGTCACGTTAGTGATAAACCAAGAGGAATAACTAAATCAATTTTTAATTTAATTTTATATTAACAAAGTTATTATTTAATTTTTTTTTAAAACCTCAACATAATCATGAAGTATTTAATTTAGTATCTATATTAATTAAGATTTTTACGTCAAAAAAGTGTTATAATGTTGTTTTAAATTAATTATTGATAACCTAACAATGACCCTCAGTATAAATTTTAGCAGTGATATTTTGTAGCTGTGAGAAAAAGATGTTATTATCATCCTTCTTTCGTTAAATTAATAAATAAAACATAGTTTACGTTACTTATTATTACAGTGAGCCACGTTTTCCGTTCTCGTGCAATTCAGTATACCGAGTTTACAAAAATATTTACACTATTTTCCTCTACAAGGAAATAAATTATTCGCAGGACTCAACGAAATGTTTTTCATCGTTGCCTAAAGCACAACATCTTCCCTTTACGATTTTCTTCGCATTTCAAGAACTTCGTTTTCGGAAAACAAATTCTTGCCAAAGCAGTGTTAACAAGAAGCTTTACTGAAGAGAGTAAACAATCCAAAAAAATCAAGAAAACATGCAAAATCAATTCCAGGTTCTTTAGAAACTTGAGTGTGGCACGTTATTAGTGTAAGATACTTTGCTTCAAAGAAAACATCATTTTTGAATCTTTGTGTATTCTGAGTTCCTTAAAAATAATCTTGCGACAAATAAGATTTGTTTAAATGTTTTACAGTGGATCCCTTCAATTTTAGTAAAACATCGTTAAAATTTGACATAACATTCAAATGAATTTAAAAATACGAAGCGAAGTCCACATTTTGTAAAAATCCTATGAAAAATACTTGCGTAAACTAGGTATAAGTTATTTCACACAATATGTATTCTTATGACATATAACTTGCAAAACCGATATGTCCAATTTTATTTCGCGTATATATATATATTTTTTTAACCATATCCGCTCGATACTCGGAGCCTATGGCCATCACGCGGTTCCTCCAAGCTTCTCTGTCCCCTGCAATTCTTTTTACTATATATTTATTGCATATAATATAAATACTTTTCTTAATTGGAAACGCAACACGATGGAAAAAATGTTGTGCGAAATACAAAAATATCAGTTTCTGCTTTTAAGCACCTCTTATATTATCGCCTTGTCGGCGTCCGTGGCGCAGTTGGTTTCGTCGCTGGCTACGGTTACGGATGTCTCGGGTTCAATTCCCGGTGCGGACGGTTTTCATAGATTGATCTTTCAATCGATTTATAGATTTCTGTTCGTAGTCTGAGTCCTCCTACCCACCAATCCCATCCTCATGGGGCGTAACGAGAGCGATTAGCTAACCACTAGTCCTGTCATAGCCCTATCCTTCTATCCCTACTCTCTTCGAAAAAGAAAAGAGAAGTTGAGCAACTGAGTGACAAGCAGTTCTCGCAGAAAAAATTCTGTCAAGATACCTCCATTAGGAGACCATATGCTCCACATTGGGAGCGGACATGGAAAAAAAAATATTATATCGACCGTGGAAAGGAAAAAGGACGTAACCCACACCAAACAATATTATGTATAACTCGCACAAGACGTGCTATACAAATATATAATATATGGACTGTAGAAAGGCAAAAGTACTTATCCCTCCATCTATTCAAAATATATATTTTTCAAAGATCACAATGTATACAATTTAATAATAAAACACGTTTTGTTTGAGCTACACACAATATTTTTTGTGTGTGTGTTACGTCCTTTTCCCTTTCCACAGTCGATATTTTGAACGGATAAATTTTTTTCCAGTAATATAAGTTTACACGACTAGAAAGTAAGTACTAGGGTAATAACTTATTTTGTTACGACTAGGCTCAAGTCTTCAAAACATTCGTGAAAGCCCGATCAATAAAAAGGCAACCACTGTCTTTAACGTTTCCTTAAAACCAATAAACACTACAGTAATAAAATAAGAATCAATACCTTTAATTGATTCATTCATCCAAAGTTTTGTACGTTAAAGTACTTAAGAATAAGACCTTAGAATATTGACATTGTAAATTGGCAAAAAAAATGTGAGTCAGGTGATTTGTTTAAATTGTGTTTTATTTATATAATAATAACATCATTTCATCAATAATATACAGCTAATACAATATACTCAATTTTTATCAATTTTATTTACATGGCACGCCTTCAATTGATGATATATTTATTATTTTTTCAGAATATTTTTATTCCGTCATAAATTTAAAGAAAGCTTTGGTGAGGTAGCATCGCAATATTTCGGTCAACAATCTTCTTTGACAAGATTTTCTTATACGCTATATTTACATGCCTGTATCTATTTTTCTCTTATGATTTACTTTTTCCTTATTTGTGAAAAGCTGCTCGCAACATTTCATTGCCTTGTTCTGCTTGTAAAACACAAATTGGATGGAATTTGTCCATCGGTATTTGTAAAGAGTTTTGCCCTATATTTAAGAATTTTTGTTTTCAGAAAAATGTTTTGTTAATATACGTATATTATCAATTTAAATAAACAGATACATTCTTACAAAATAATTTTAAATTTATGACCGTAATATGTTATTAACAAATGTTTATTTTTGAACGCAATTTGTTTGTACTACTTACACATGTTTATAATGATCAAGACCGATTTCACTTATCACGAGCATTATCGACCGATAAAAATAAAATCAAACATCACCAATAAATCGATTGAAAGATCAATTTATGAAAACCGTCAGCATCGGGAATTGAACCGGAGAGATCCGTAACCGTTGCCAACAACGTTACCAACTGCAATGTCTGAAAACTCCCTCCCACCCATCCGATCCTCACGAGGCGTAGCGAGAGCTATTAGCTAACCATAAGTCCTTTCCTAGCCCTATCCTTCTATCCCTACTCTCTTCGAAAAAAGAGAGGTTGTGGAACTGAATGGCAAGCAGTTCTCCTAGAAAAATTCTGTTGAGATCTGCTCCACGTTGGGAGCGGTAAAAAAAATCGTAGAAGGAAGAAACAAAGAGAAAACTGAAAAAAGTCCAAGACAAACAGTAATTATTATATAAATAATAATAGCACAGATATTTGTAGAAACAGTAAGTTAGTAAAAAAAAATACAGTTTCATAGAAAATATCTCTTATGTACCAAAACTAGTCAGCTCTTACGTCATATGTGACAGTGTGAACATGTAATTTTTTTTATTGTAAAACTGTTAAACATTATCGATCTTTTTAATTACTGAAATACTGTAATTAATATTATTCCGATAAACTGCATTACAATTTAATTAAAAATCATTCTCCTGGTTTTTTAAAACTGTTTTTTGTCTTCATATAAAAAAAGGATTTTTGCACATTGAAGGTTTATTTTGTGCAACGAGGATATATTTAAGACGGTAAGAAATTGCTTCTTCTACTCTTAGAAATTTTCACTCGTCGATAATGCTAACTATGACAAAATGCGTGGTTAAAAACAGTTACCAAAAACCAGTGTGTTATTTGAGTAAGTAAATTTTTGATTTAAATATGAAAACATGAATGAATAAATATTAAAAAATCCTTTCGAAAATAAACATTAACCTTTTATTTCTTTTCTAATATGAAATTATAAGGGCGCAATTATTGTTTTGTCAACATTTTACGGCAATTCCCATTAAAAAAGGAACCATTCCTTTTAATTATTTCTTAACATTGCTTTAATGTCAAACCGGATTTTAATTTTACCTTTACCAACTGCCAGAACAAAGAAATAAAAATTTAATCTTGTTACAAAAATCTCAAATTAGCGGTTTTTTTCATTTTGTGGCCATATTTTTTGTAATTTTATTGCCAGACCACCATTAAAGTGTTCATTAGCTACCACTCTATTCTTTGAGCCTGTTGTCTGAAGTTTGAAGGAATCCCAGGGTAGCGATTGTTACGTTTTATTAGCAGTAAATGTGAAATATTGTGTATGTATAAATGAATAGTGACTTTCAATATCGAATTTTAAAACGAGATTTATAAAGCTTCTTACCTTATTTGCTATATTTTTTTAAACTGATAAAGTCCTGGACGCTTTTCAACATACGAACCTGCAAAACTGATTTTAGATCGAATGGCTACACACACGTTAAATCCATTATTTTTTCCCGTTATGAAAAACTAATTTAGCGACTTATATTCAAGAAGGTCTTGTTAACTACCAACTAACTACCTACTGTTATAATACTTAATTGTAGTTTTTTCTCCACATGGTAATTTATACATCGTAATATTAAATAACTATTGAAACTTTTGACTCGATGTAGAAACACTCACAAGGTACAAAAAAAAAATCATAGTTCAGTCAAGTTTGATTTTCTAAGACTACAAAACTACGTACTTGATTATGTTATAATGGACTTAAAATATATTTTATTACGTTTCTCAATGAATTTTTTTTTATTTATTGTATTTTTAAAACTGAATCTCACGCCGAAAGATATATTACTTTTATGATGTTAACTGACAATTCTTTTTTGTAATAATTCAACAATTTTATCAAATACTCAGAACCGGCTTAAGAGTACGGACTTGACAGAATAACACTAGGAAAGATATACGTTATAACGCTCTATTGTAACACTAATATTCATATTTATTACTTCCAGATTACTTTTTCGATCGTGCTAAATATCAGTTTTATATAACAATAGTTAGTTGATTTTAATTATTGTTTATAAAATACTAGTAATTACCCGGCATGCGTTGCAATGCCACTCAAAGAAAGAAAGGGCTTGTGTTTTAATTCTGTTTATTGAAGTGCACGGGCCGAAATTTCATAAAATTACCCGACCAGTCATCTTCAGGCCTGGTTTGGCCCAAGCCCGAGTCTCAATATCACACTTGTTGCCAGAACCCGACCCAAATCCCAGATTCATTTTTTTAGCCCGAAAACAGTCCGATTTTCTTTTTATATAGTAATTCATTTATACTTCTTTATCAATATTTGTTATTGTTTCCATATTTCCAATGATTATTCAAAGCACATGTGAAATAAATTATTTAAGTTATGAATACTATTACCTTATGGCTATAGTATGACATATTACTCTTAAATTTAAATTTCTTACCCGGGCTCGGCCCTAGCCCGAATCTGAATTGTCTTTACCCACCCAAGCCCAGCAAAAATAAATCAGAAGTTTTTTTCCTAGATGTCGCTGTGTGTACGTATTTGATTCTTTTTTTTTAAATTAAATTTTTCTTTCTTTAGAAAGCTTCACGGGTGTGCAAACAACTCACCAACGTTTCATTGACATTGGATTAGAGGAATGCATAGAGGACAAACAAACAAACAAACATTCATTTTTATATATATAGATTAATCAAAACATATTAAGGACGCCAATATCTGTACTACCTATGAATGTTTTCCATTAAAATTCAGAAGTGTTTGGGAAGTAATTAATTAAATTTCACTTTAAATCAATGTGATCAAAAAAAAATATTTGACAGACCATTTATGCTTCGCAGCAATGTGCGAGGCTTTTGATGGTATACTTATATCATATTTTTTTTTTTTTTTCCATGTCCGCTCCCAATGTGGAGCATATGGTCTCCTAATGGAGGTATCTTGACAGAATTTTTCTACGAGAACTGCTTGTCACTCAGTTGCTCAACCTCTCTTTTCATTTTCGAAGAGAGTAGGGATAGAAGGATAGGGCTATGACAGGACTAGTGGTTAGCTAATCGCTCTCGTTACGCCCCGTGAGTATGGGATTGGTGGGAGGGAGGACTCAGACTACGAACAGAAATTCATAAATCGATTGAAAGATCAATCTATGAAAACCGTCCGCACCGGGAATTGAACCCGAGACATCCGTAACCGTAGCCAGCGACGAAACCAACTGCGCCACGGACGCCGACATATCATATATCATATACAAAGCGTGAAATATTGATCGCCTTTAAACATTTAAAAAAAAACCTGATATTTTCATTCGATTCCAGCATGTGCGGATACCAATAAAATCCTCTTTACATATTTCACGAAATCGCATAAAAAAAGTGTCCGTTACCTCAATCGGCATTGGCTACATCTTCACATAAATCACGCGTCTTCGCTCCTCTTCAATTTGATTTATCAACCTCCATTACCTGCCCCTATCTCTCTCCAAACGACTTTATCTCCGAATGCCACGGGCGAAGCTGAAGTGAGATTTTTAAAAAATTCCACGAAAAAACCTATCCGCTTCTGCAAAAATCTGCTAATGAAATGATTAATATACCCGTGGGGAGAAAAAAAATAATTTCGCCTGAATTTGGCAAGCGGACGGGCTGTGATTTTTTTTGCAGATTTTAATTGCGTATGCAAACTAGCTCGGCGTTATCCTATGAATAGTGAAGTGATGATTTTAAGCGGGGATATTTTAATATTGACATGAAACTGTCGTTCATCGTGTTGCGGTGTTCTCGGGCCTGATTCCCTGTACAGATGAAATGATTTTTCAGTCAACCTAATAAGTCAGAAATAAGATATTTGATATAATATATCAATAAACATGGCTGAGTATAGTGCTTAAACTCACTCTTGTCAAACCGATCCTAAAAATGGGACCTAGCAAGAGTGATTAGTTAACTGTTAGTTTCTTCCTATCCATCCGCACCCTCTCCAACAGTGAGAAGTTAAGTGATAGTGAATCAAATGTTTCTCGTAAAATTTCTGTTGAGATGCCCAATAAGAAATCTAATTGACACAGATTAAGATCTGCCATAGTTAAAAAATATGTTATGGATGTTTTATTTTTGCGATCAAGAATACAAATTGGTTGCTCCACCTTCGACTGTTATGTGTATGCAGTAAGGCATCCAATTCCGGACCCCATTTCTGATCCCGGGATTTTGAGATTGATTTTTTTTCAATCCCGGGATTGAAAAAAGCGAGGTTTTCAAATTTGAAATTGTCAAATTGTAGGTAATATGTACCACGATAAACCGTGTAAATAAAGCCACGGAAAAAATATAAAAGTCCTCATACAAAATAAAAATAAAACCCGGTGAAAAGGGATTTGCAGTTCATACAAAATAGGAGGATAGGTAGGTATTTTCTTAAAAACGCATAAAGAACATAATACTTAGGTACCTAAACGATGATTTTTTTTATTAACTAGGTATCAGAATATAAATACAAAATATGATACAAAGTTATAATAATTATGAACACGTACAATCACACAAAAGATGTTTGTAAAATAAGTAGGTACCCAGTAAAGTATTTGCAAGCCGAAACTTGCGCGTTTATTTTCTTCGGTTGTTTTGTATTTTCAATAATTGATGACATGTTACAGTTAAATGACAAAAGTCTTTTAAAAATAAAATAGTGTTCAACTGTTTTTTGTAGATGATTTGATGAACTGTTAGATGCAAAAAAAACAATAAATTGTCTGTTCTTGTCCGCACGCGAAATATGAGTGTGAGAGAGAAGAAACGTTTTTGTATAGTAAGTCGGTAATTGCATTTTAATATAAACTATTTTTTACTATTTTATAGCGAATCCCGAAATCCCCGTATTGGTATTAAGTCAATGCCGGGATTACGGGATTGACTAATTGCTCGCGATCCGAGATTTAGCGAGATTTTGTACACTTCCATGTAAATATATGGAAGTGTACAAAACCTCAATAACTCAAATTTTTAATTTTTGTTTGAATTTGTATCTTTAAAGTGACTATATCTTCTTTCGTTTAGGATTAACCAATATTGCACTGAAGGCTGAAACATGTATGTGTAGATTAATATAATATTATATAAGCGTAGAAAAATTTTTCCACTGATCAAATTTGATAATCTCTTTCGGTTATATATGAATTATCCAAATAATTTCTTGAAGCTTGACAGATTAGTCAAAGGGGCTGCTTAATTTTACTTATGAGAACAAGAGTTTAATAAATACCACGGACTTATGCTATAAAGTAACTTTTACTTAATGTTCTTACAAAGGTGTTTGACCTGGGTAGGAGGTTTTAATTAATATTATGAGCTCAATCAAACCTTTGATGTTTGTAAAGCGACCATGATTAGAATGGAAAACTGTTTTGCAATGCACAAAATTAATACTCACTCTCGAAGATGATTGCCAACATTGAAGAGAGAGCTGTTAAGCACTCAAAGAACAGGAATGTAAAGATTGCGAAATACATACTTGTCAACAAGATCAATTTATTTTTGAAAAGCGATATGTTGGAAAATTAAAGCAACGTGAACTTGTTTAATTTTAACGCAGTGTTTTGGATGAGAGCTATAATATTATAGTGGTATGTTAGGGAACATAAGAACACTAATACGTTAAAAATCAATGTGGGATTGATCGTATCTTATGCACTGCCATACCGTTCATCCGATTCCGATAAAACTTTGTAAAGTTATTGCTTGCACATCAAAGAACATAAGCATAGTACAATTAGGCCCAAACAAGCCCGAGCCTGACTCTCAACTTAATAATTTTTAAGTTACAGTAGGTTTTATTATATATGTAAAAATCAATCTAACAATCCAGATATATCCAAGATCTAAAAAAAAATCTTAGGTAAAGAATAATATTCGTACAGATAGCGACATCTCGGAAAACCTTCTGATTTATTCGTGTACGCACCAGACAGGAAAACAAAAAATATTGTGTCTCCAAAAGCACTTCAATAAAAATTCTTTGAGTAGCATTGCAACGCATGCCGGGTACTCACTAGTATTTTTATAAATTCTATGTCTTAGATTTGAAAACAAAACAATCATAATTGTATATCTCTTTTGTGGTTTAAAATTGTCAATAATTCTTAGTGGATATATTTCAATTATTTTTAATTGGACAATTCATTAATTGAAAATGCTCACGATAAGTGAAACCAGTACTGATCATTGGAAAAAAAATTTATTTGTAAATAATTAATTTTTTTTAATAGGATACATAGCTTTAGAATTGTATTTTGAATACATTGCTGATGATTAACAAATATAATATTTTCTATGGATTCGGAGCCAACTTGGTGGAAGTTCGTTTTTAATATAAAATTAAATATAACATTAATTACATTGATTGGAATTTCAAAAATAATTCCAATCTCCATATTCAGATGGTAAAGGTGAAGAGATTATGTCCTTCCCAGGTTTCGGAGACAAAAGTTAAAAATCAGGGTCATCAACCAGTGGCGAATTCCCCACTAAGGGTGAATTTCAGAATTCCTATGGGAAAAAAAAGTAAACGTTCTCATGTTGATAAAATTATCATTAAGAAACAATTTTCAGGTCGGAGCAAAGATTTTACAACTATACGTTAAAAATACTGAGATTTACCAACAGACAAGCTTTAGGGTATACTGTTACATATTATATTTTTAAGTAAAATTATACTACACCAGTTTCGATTAAATAAAGCGAAGGTAATATTGTAATAATATTAACAGAAATGTAACATGATAACATTCAGGTAGCGTACCTAATGGAAGCAACACAATGGAAATATTTGAAGGCTTCGACCCTAGCCGGGTGGTTTTATTAATTGAATTTCTAGGTTATAATATAATAAACTTTAATACAAATCTCTCCCGTTAATAACTTTTACCTTGGATTGTACCAAAAATATTTTAATTTACTTTGTTAAATTACCAACTCTCGGCCAACGTCGTGTTAATTTACTCTGAATAAAGTTCTACAATAACTATTCTGTTTCAAACTAAGATACAAACTAAAATTAAAATTTTCGATATTTTTCGTAATTTTAATCAATAAATTGCTAAACTATTCTTTCATTAACAACGTTGTTAAGTGTTAAATATATTAAATGAATAAATGGTTGTTCGTGAATGAGCTGCACGGTATTTTTTATTATTATTATTTTTCCATGTCCGCTCCCAATGTGGAGCATATGGTCTCCTAATGGAGGTATCTTGACAGATTTTTTTCTACGAGAACTGCTTGTCACTCAGTTGCTCAACCTCTCTTTTCTTTTTCGAAGAGAGTAGGGATAGAAGGATAGGGCTATGACAGGACTAGTGGTTAGCTAATCACTCGTTACGCCCCGTGAGGATGGGATTGGTGGGAGGGAGGACTCAGACTACGAACCGAAATCCATAAATCGATTGAAAGATCAATCTATGAAAACCGTCCGCACCGGGAATCGAACCCGAGACATCCGTAACCGTAGCCAGCGACGAAACCAACTGCGCCACGGACGCCCATTCTGTAATGTTATTCAAAAAATCGCTTATTTACAATATCGATGGCCCAGTTCGATAGTACGATAAGTCAAAAACTTGAAATTTTGAGCTAAGTTATCTATTATATTCAAACACCGCTCTTCTACAGTTCCACAAAAGTACAGCTTGTAAAATTTATAGTATTTCTTTCAAAAGGCAGATCAAAAAAGCAGAAAAAGGCATTTGCATACAGAAATCATCAAAATTAAATAATTTCTCAGTTCCATATACATAAATACATAACTAAATATCGTATTGTGGAAGTATGTTTTTGTGAGTCGTGGCGTTCAATAAAGAAACAACCTTTAATCCTAAAACTATAAACTATTGACCACCTATTTGAATAAGAAAGTATTACAAATGAACCATCACTTTTTACGAGTCACTTTAGATTAGTCAAAACTTTGATCGGCCATATCTCAAAACTAACAATTACTATCTGTAACACTATGGAACTAGGCCATCGATATGATTATTTTTATCATACTTATCCTCTTTTTAGATTAATTGGTATTTTTTTACACCTAATTTTCCATACCAATGTGAGATATATAGCATTCTTTATACACAAAACAAAATTGAATAAAACTGTTCATACCATCAGTTCTTTACCTAAACCTGATTTTCCTGCTTCTTCTGGAAATTAAGACATAAATTCTAACTAAGAATACTTAAAAAAAAACGTAACACTCTTAATATTCTATACAACATATAATTGAGAAGGTCGGGTGTGATGTGCGATTCACTCTTTTCATTTTATTTTTCATAGATAATAATAATATAATTTGAGGGTTAAGAGATTTTATGCCTCGTTGTTTAGTATGTTATGTTAGGTAATCTTAGAAACTCATTCAAAAGATGACTTTTGATAAAGAATAGCATTCGATATTTTAATCACATATGAAAATTATGAAAACTGAAGGTCTCAAAATGTAAGTGAAACATTATCCCCAAAGAAACTTAATAGAAGAATCAAATCCGGCAACCAATGTATAATATTTCCATTAAAAATATTCTTACATATGTTTGCCTCGAGCTTTTTAAAAATCTCAAATTTCCTTGCTTCCTTGCTCTTATCAATGATGTATGAGATTTTAATTTTTGATAAAGTAGTGGTGGAAAAAAATGTATACGCGAATTTTCTTTATCATGTTGTATTAAAAACTTTTTTCTGTCTAAAATGTAAAATAATTATTTTTCAGGCAAGTATTTGCTTTGTACATTACACAATGACTACATTAATACTCATACAGGGTGATAAGTTTAATAACGAAGCTCAGAAAAGATGAAAAAACTTATGTGCTATTATTGATTAAAATTAGGTTGGTTGGGATTTTCGAAAAAGTTTTTTGATACTAGTGGCTAGGGCTTCCAATCCGGTTTAAACCGAAACCGGTTAACCGGTTTATCGCGTGTTTTGGAAAAAACCGAAACCCGGTTTATTTCACGCGGTTAACCGGGTTTTTAAAAATATTTAAAAAAATTCTTTTATTTATATTATTTTTAAAATTTAACACCTGTCACAAAGGTATTGAAATTGTGGACAGAAATATTTCATGCAATAAAGAATTACACGGCATCGTCAAAAGACACATGCTTTCTTTACGCTTAAATGCACGATTTTCAACTCTTAAATAAAAAAATATGTTCATATACAATAGGTGAGATTATAGGAAAAATAATCAAAAAAAATAGTTTTTTGATATATTTTCACCTAAAAACACTTTCTACTTCATAAACGCCAACGTGCATTAACGCCGTAAAATATGATACTTACATAGTACTTTTAGGAGATTACAATTATAATAAAATTAAATAACGCTGACATTTTATAATTTTTAAGTGCTAGTTTTATGTTGACCTTGTATAAAATAATAAAAATAAATAATTCATATCTTATAAAAATCCATTGAGTCGACTGCTCCTATAGGCTGATCGTTTAATAATTGATTATCATTTACTTGGTAAAAATCCATTATGAAGAAGTGAAAAATAGCAAAATATTTAGTTCAATATTTTTTTTACCATGTCTGCTCCCAACGTGGAGCATATGTCTTCCTAATGTAGGTATCTCAAATTTTTCCTACGAGAACTGCTTGTTACTCAGTTGCTCAACATATTTTTCTTCGAAGAGAGTAGGTATAGAAGGATAGGGACAGCACTATTGGTTAGCTAATTTCTCTCGTTTCACTCCTTTTTTAGTATCCGATGGGAGTTTCAGACATCACAAAAGTTCATGCCTAAGGACAGAAATCCATTAAACAATTTATGAAACTGTCCGTACCGGGACTTGAACCCGGGACATCCATAACCATATCCAACAACATTAACCACTGAACCACAGAGCCGATTATATTTATAACCTACAATTCTTTAAATATGTTCATGTCTATGTGTGCTAGTTATTTTATGGATATTTCCGTTACTTGCTTGTTGGAATAAAATTCTATTCTTCTGCTGCTTTTATATTGTTTATATTTGACGTTGTACTAAAATAGAGAAAGTTTTGTTTCAAGAATAAGCAATAGAAATCTGTGTAATAAAACTTTATTTTACTTTACCCTAAATTAGTCAGATGTTCAGGTCATACAATATATCCATTCGCAAATTTATGTTTTTGACAAAATATACCGTCATAAAAAATATGACTACCATAAATAATAATTCAAGCGGCAAATTGTTATATCACCACTAGCTTAAGTTAACCAGATGTTTTCTCGTCCATAAGACCCACATTTTGAATTTTATTATATTCTTTTGTTTACATTTTAACAAAACACCTTTTTTCCAAAGCATAGATACTGATAGTCCGATAAACAAATTATCAATCGTGTGTATTACTAAATTATAAATATATCTAAGCTGATTTACAATCATTAGAACATGTAAAAAAAATTTGTGAAGTTGATGTAGGTAAATATTTCAACTAGAAAAGAAATTTTAATTTTTTTATAATATCAATTCGAAATAATATAAAGTTTTCTCGTACAAACACGGTGATTAGTGGAACAAAGAAATTTGATAAGCCACTGATTTCTTACTTCCCAAAACTATCATAAAATTTACTAAACCATATTTGAATTAAGCGTCCATAGATTCGTCCGCAAAAATCATTACGAAAAAACTTTACCCGAAAGATATTATATAATTATAATTGATGGAATGGTGTCATTAACATCGAGACCAATGCAATAAATTAAATGCGTAAGAGTATATCAATTGTTCTGATTGTCAACCCAAAATCCCAACAACACACGGGAATTGATGAAAGATTTCAAAATGTTGGAATGAACTGTCAATGGCACTTTAAATTTAAAATAAACATGAATGTATTTCAATAAATAGACCAAATTTTAAACTTTTTTTTATCATGCAAAATATGCTTGAGTTTTCTAGTTTATTATAGACGTAATTAATAATTCTATCATTAAACATACGGAAATAATATTTTTGTTCATATGTATATATTTATAATAATTATTATTCATTCTATTTTGATTAGATATTTTCGTCTATTTCATTTTATTTGTGCTCCGTGTGTTTAACTACATTTTTTTTTGTATACGATATAGTATGTGTTGCTATTGTTTTATTATATTCTGCTTTAATCTAAGTATTTATAATTTCTCCAGTTTATGTCCTAATATTTTTAATACATTCAAATATTACTATTTTTATGAGTTTTATTATTTACCCCTTTTTTCTAATTTTGTGTATTTTAAAAAATATATATTATTTAAGTTTTTTATCATTTTGACGTCGTTTTTTTTTCATGTCCGCTCCTAATATGGAGCATATGGTCTCCTAATAAAGGTATCTTAACAGAATTTTTCTACGAGAACTGCGTGTTACTCAGTTGATCAACCTCTTTTTTGAAGAGAGTAGGGATAGAAGGATAAGGATAGAAGGATAGAGTTAGGACAGGACTAGTGGTTAGCTAATCACTCTCTTTTTGTTTTAATTTTGTGTATTTAAAAAAATATAAATTATTAAAGTTTTTTATCATCAAGCTTAAATTTTAATATTAAAATTTTGGTTGTTATAAAAAAAAAAGAAAACACTTAAATTTTGTGTAGTTAAAAAAAAATACTTTTATATGATTTTTTGAAAATAATGAAACTATGTATTTCGGTTTAAACCGGTTAACCGGTTTTTTTGTCAAAAAAAACCGAAAACCGGTTAGTTAAAATCTCCGGTTAATTGGAAGCCCTACTAGTGGCTTGATATATTCGTTAAAAAAATATTTTATCTAGCAATGGAAAATAATGTTTATAGTTAAAAAGCCACGGTTGTTTTAGAATCTATTATTTTTATATACTACTAGTGAGTACCCGGCATGCGTTGCAATGCCACTAAAAGAAAAATTTTGTGTTTTAATGCCGTTTATTGAAGTGTTTTTGGATTGGAGGTCTGCACGAACCAAAGTTTCATAAAATTACCATGTCCAAGCCCGAGTCTAGATATCATACTTGTTATCCGAACCCGACGAGAAGCCCAGATTTATTTTTCTCACCCCGAAAAAAGCCCGTTTTTTTTTTTAATATAGTAATTTAATTCATACTTTTCAAACAATATATGTTATTGTTTCCATATTTCCAACGATTTTCATAGCACATGTGAAATAAATACGTATATAATATATAATAAAAAAATATGAATACATAATATTTCCTTTTTTGGTCTGGTCCAGAGATTGTTGTACGTATTTTGATTCTATTTATTAGATTTTAAATTTTTTTCTTCAAAAACCTTCATGGGTGTGCGCACAACAACTCACCAAAGTTTGATTCAAACCAGATGAATGGTAAAGGAATGCATAGAAGACAAACAAACAAACAAATCTTCATTTTTATATATATATAGCCTATTGAGTACCCGGTATGCGTTGCAGTGCCACTCAAAGAAAGAAAGGGTTTGTGTTTTTTTTAATGCTGTGTATTGAAGTGCTTTTGGAATTTTTGGATACACAATATTTTTTTCCATCTGGTGCGTACACGAATAAATCAGAAGATTTTCAGAGATGTCGCTGTTCTTACATATTTGATTATTTTTTTAGTTTTTTTTTCTTTTCTTCAAAACCTTCATGGGTGTGCGTACAACAGCTCACCTAAGTTTCATCGAAATCAGATAAATAGTAAATAAGCGCATAAATGACAAACACACAAAACAAACATTGATTTTTTTATATATATATACATATAGATTCATGCCATTAATATTACGAAAGTTCTCTTGGCCAATTTGTAGCTAATTCTATTTCAAATACGATATTTTGCTGTACTAAAATGCTTTTTATTTCCATTTGTATACAGCTCATTAAAAAGTCGTTCATAATCGTAATGCCTAACTCGAAACACGCACAAATCACTTTAGTTTTGATGTAACAGCTAAGTGATTTTCCATTACAAAATAATTGTTATTTAAGTACATACAATATGAAAATGGGTAAATATTTTTGGAAAGTAAACAGAAAATTATTAGGTAGTCAATTAGATGATTTTTACAAATGAAACAAATTGAAGATAATATTATCGCCTCCAGGAGTCAAATGGAATATTTTCCATCGGTAGACCCAAGCGACACTATTCCTCTACTCAAACAGGTACTGAAAAATTGACGGATAAAACGGACTTTTTGAACTCAAACACTTCATGTCTTGTTTCTTAGTTGTGAGTATAATTTTGTTTTTAAAATGAGTACATATACAAAAGATAAATTCAAGATATTACTTCTTTCAAAAGTTAGGAAAGGCAGTATTTATTGAAGATCTTTATTATTTGTTTCATAATTTAGACTCCTGGTTTTTGTTTTTAAGATCAAAGATAGTTCTCGCATCTAAAAACTATTTTACAACTTATTTCCTGTGTTAGAAAGCTAATTACAGCAATTTCGAAATGAAAAAATATAAGAGTTTTTTGTAAGGCAAAAAGTCACCTTATGCATTTTATTCAGTAACACATGTTAATATCTTTCAATTTTGAAATACATTATTCTAGTACTAGTAATTGACTATTTAATCCCATTAGTAAGACTCGACAGGCTATATGCACATTTAAAAGATTTTTTTAAATACCTATAAACTTGTTTTGTTGTGGCAATCGCAAAGCAAAAGAAAATCGATATTAATAATTAAGTGAAATGACAAGCTAACCAGAAAAAAGGCAGCATAGTGCGAGAGAAAGATGCAAAATTATGCATACACTATTCTTCCTATTTATAATTTCCAACTTCCACAGTTTTAGATTTCTTGTTAAGTTTGATATAATATTGTTAAAACTGCATGTTAGGTAACTTTAGTCCAATTCTGAGGGTTATTTGTATTTTTATGGTTTGCTATTGCACTTATGAATGGTATTGTTCTACATAGAAATGAAATAATGTCTTAAGATAAAATTTAATTAACATGAACAGAAGTTGACTTATTTTTATAATTGATATATAAATATAGATAAAATAAGGTGGGCCAAAGTTCGCATTCAAATTGAGTATCTTTGACCAATGATACAAATAATCACTGTAATAACTACAAATTCAGTGATTTTAAAGTCTTAGCAACTTTTCTTTATGGTTTCATATCTACATAAATGAGATGGGAAATAATATGCAGCATTTGCTTTACACATTTGTAATACAAATTGAAAATATGGCTAATCCAATTTATTTCAAGATAGGTTTTAAAAATTGTGTTCTATCATTCCAAACTAACAGCTTACAATTATGTTGCACATTATTTTATATTTTTACCACCATAGGCTACTCAATACCTTTGCTTAGTTAAAAAATATTCATATGGCATTGGTATTATCATGGTATTATAACAGCATAATGTCAAACCTTTTTCCATGTAGTGGGCCAATCTTACACCGATGGGTAAACTTACCCAAATTGATGGAATTAAAAAATATGATTTAACTATCCAAAACCGTAGTAAAGATTATAAATATATGCTTCAAATTATTTACCTTTGCTGTATCGTATTGATTTTAAGAAATTATTGAGTCCACAAACCCTTGGCTAAATGCAAAGCGATCGCGCTCCACCAACAAATTATTAAATCCTTCCCTTAGTTTGGACCCACGACACAATTTATGACCACTGCGGTTATTTTGAGGTCATAATTCATAACCGATGTCTAAAAATTCCCCAGAGGATAAAATTATACTACCTTTCTGTATAGGATTAATTCGAACGGCAATATATTTTACACATTGTATTTATTAACACCTACCCAATGCGGTACGTCATAATTCATGTTCGGAAAATCAATAAGCTAAGCTTGTACATATATTCCAGAAATAGATATTCAGCAATCTTGAATATTGAATCTCAAATATTTTGGGAAAAGTTAATACACCTAAGCCTTGTCAACGTGTAGGGTTGGGGGATAAATATTATTAAAATAATAAAAAATCTAGGAAGTTTATATTTTAATCATATAATTTTAATCATAATAGCAAAATTATTCAAGTTAATTTAATACATAAACAGTTGAAAATGAAAACCCGAGCGTAAATGCAATATAATATCTGTGCGAGAAAGGAAGAGCGAAAAGTTGAAAAATAATTACTATTCTCATATGCCCAAAGAAGATAAGGGATCTGTCAATTAAGCGCCTCTGAATAAAATAAATAATAACGAAATATCACATTTTTTTTGAAATTCTCAACAGCGCTAATCTTGCTTTGTCTCTCATTAAAAGTACCGAATTTAGACATGGACGCCCTTATACTTTCAAAAACAAATGTGTGCACCTAGGAGGTAAACTAAAATATTTAAAAAATTGCGCTTTTTCACTATGGCTTTTCAAATATTGTGTTTGAATTTCACTATTTGTTCGAATCCTTGCTTTATTCATAGTTCACATGTTTTTCTACAATATCTTAGAGAAATTAAAAGAAAATGCATATTTATATTCTTGGTGTGATATCCTTCGAAATAATATAAAATATATTGAAATATGCCTTTTATATTCTTTTCTAGTAGGGTTACAACATAGTTGATTACGCCACGAGAACACTATGTCTATATCTCAATTTTGCCAAAACAGTTTAGGAAAGTGTATATATTAGGAAATTATGTAAAATTAGACTAATATAAGTAAATAAGTGGAAAATTTTGTCTTCAATGATATAACGTATACAAAAAAAACCTTAGAATAGCTTGGTATCTCTTAATAATCTTGTTATTTTGTTTTCAATTCTTCACAACCTATAAATGTCGCTATCATAAGTATGCCAATGGGTTAAATAACCTAATTTTTTTATTTACGTACCAGAATAATATTATTTCCTTAGAGCCGTGAATCTTTTCTTAACAATAATGTATTGCTTGTATCTTTAATGGATTTTGAGAGCATAAGACTATAGAAAATATCCACCCCTGGCCAAAAAGGACAAATGATAATGATGATAAATCGCGAGAATCTACCGTAATTTTTCCATTCCACTGAGCACCATTTCATGTATCCAGCATCTACTCATAAGTGCGAAGAAATTCCTTATATGACGATGATTTATTATGAGGTATCTAAATTACAACTCTATCCAAGAAGCATGATGTCTTCATTATTACTTATATACCTACAATTTCATGTCAATGTTGTCAATTGTATGGAAAGACACCATGTTTATCTATATATATAAATGAATGTTTTTTTGTGTGTCTCGTATGCGTTCCTATACTATTTATCAGATTGCGATGAAATTAGTTATCGTTGTGACCCATTGTCGGGGTAAGTGCAGCTCTTGTATCTTAAATCAATAAACCATCATTATTAGAAGTTTATAGATTGTCTTTAATGTTCACATAAACTGGTAAGTACAAACTGCAACTGTGTTGTAAACATTTTAACGCGCAAAACTTATAGAACTAACAATTCATCGAGCGGACAAGTAATTCGAAGACAGTTCATCACTACGACAACTATTTTTGCGAGAACAATTTATCCCATTCATTGAAATTTCATTTAGTAGAAAAGTCTTTAGTTCCACAAGAATGAACTAGGCCTGAGGTTAGCGTGAGGCCCTCACCGTCGTCAAAATATTTTAATATTCTTGTGAAATTAAATACGTTTACCATAATTAAGTATTTTTATATCATTACCGTTCTGGTAGAAGTTGGTTGGTAACATATTAACAGTTTTGAGCAAACAGAAAGTAACAATTTTAGCTCATAAGATAAGTCCTCAGCCTCTGTATTTGATGTAACATAAATACTTATTATATCTAAATACAGATGGATTTATGCCAATCTGACACTAATCAAGTAAGGGATACATAGACAATTCCTTGCCTAAAAATCTGTTTTAATATACTTATTCATAAAATAAATTGCTGTGTTTTTTCAAACTGATATAATGAATACATTTAATGAGTTATATCTAGTAATCTCATTGCGCACTTACCTAGTTTCCGTCAATTTTTTTACTTACCAACTTCTTTCTGCCAGTACGCCGACGATATGTTTATTATGTCTACCCAGTATTATCTAACTTTAAAAATTAATTAAAGACATCGACTGAGGGTGCTTGATAGAATTTCAATATCAAATTTGAATTATTTAGTTTTTGTCACTAACAACCCGGGTTTCGCCTTTCGGCATCTTCAGGTATTCGAGAATAGTAAGTTTGAGTCCACTCGTGTGCTCAGATACCTGAAGATTCCGAAAGGTGAAACCCGGGTCGTTAGTGACTAAATACATGGAAATGTACAAAATCTCAATAATTCATATTTAAAAACTAATATTTAATGCTGCTTTTTTTGCTAATAATCTAAAGCTCAGAGACATTTTTTATAAAAATATACCAAAAGTTATCAACATTTATTCATTTAAACCAAAAATAATTTACACTTTTAAGAGGCTATTATCAAGATTTTTAAACCCAATAAATTTTTTTCTGATTCATAGATTTTTGAAGGTTCCTTAAAAAAGGATTAATATGAATTACCCTGCGCCGATTTATAATTTGTTTTAAATGATTTTTAGATAGGTAGACAAAACTTATATCTCACCTGTCTTGTAGTGTGCTGGTCTGTATCGTAGTATGGTTATATTTGTGCGTGTGTGAACGCCTTTTGACCTGAATTATAAGGTTGGTTTTTTATTATCATTTGGCAGTGCCGAGCATGGCAAGCCGATTAGCTCGCCGCCCGGAAATATTTCATTTATTCAGCCCAAATTTCTGCAACACACGAACATAATATTTCAAAAAAGGTTTGAGGATCATCCTAATATGTTTGATGTGAATTTTTTGCGTCGCCGGTTTGGGGATCTTTTGTTTTATTTTGCAGGATAATCTTGCACCACTGGAATTTATGTCCAAGCATTTAGGTTTCAAAATACAGTATTATATTAACACAGATACAGAAATCGATTAAAAGTCCATAGAGTAATTTTTAAATATGACGAGTGTCTTGAAACTTTTATTGTAACCGGTTACCGAGTTTTTTTATTGGGATGAGAGCAATAAACTACAGTTTGTAAAAATCAATTCATTATATGAAATAGTTACATGTTCCAGTAAAAAATTTGTTCGACGTTGAATATTTATGTTAAAAAATAATGCAGTATTTGATTTAAAAATAAGCTTAAAAACAAGTGTTGTTTCTCGAAGACCTCTTTCTCTTCATGCCCTATAGGTATTAAGTAACGTTTCTTTTTCAAGTTAATGATTCGAGGTAGACTAAATATATATAATCAAGGTAGAGGTCTGCACGGACCCTGGTTTGGCCCGTAGGCCCTTACCCCACCCAGTCCGTGGGGCGGGCTCGGGCGGATAAAGACAATTCAGATTCGGGTTCGAGCCGGGCCCGGGTAGGGAATTCAAATTTAAGAGAAATATTTAATTCTACGTTCGGGTCATGAGTCAGCCATAAGGCAATAGTATTCATCACTAAAATAATGTATTTCACATGTGCTATGAATAATATGGTAACAATAACATGTAAATATATTGTTTGAAATATAAAAGTATAAATGGATTACTATATTTTTAAAAAATCGGGCTTTCTCGAGCTGAGAAAAATAAATTTGGGCTTCGGGTTGTGTTAGGGTAACAGGTGTGATATTGAGACCGGGTCTGAAGATGACGGGCTCGGACCGGGTAATTTTATGAAATTTTGACCCGTGCAGACCTCTAAATCAAGGCAATTCAATGGTGACTATTTTTTTACCATGTCCGCTCCCAATGTGGAACATTTGGACTCTTAAGGTATCTCAACATACATTTTTTTCTAGCCATCTTCTATCTCTACTCTCTTCGAAAAAGAGATGTTGAGTAACTTAGTATTAAGCGGTTCTCGTAACAAAACTTTTGTTGATATACCTACATTCGGAGGCTTTATAATTCACACTGGGAACGGACATGGTAAAAACAATATAAATATTTTACTTTACCAATGTGGAGCATATGGACTCTTAATGGAGGTATCTCAAAATACATTTTTCTACGAGAACTCCTTAATACTAAGTTGCTCAATCTCTATTTTTAGAAGAGTGTAGGGATAGAAGAAAAAAAATAGGGCAGAACTAATGGTTTGCTAATCGCTCTCGCTTCGCCCCATTTTTAGTATCGGATAGGTAGGAGGGAATTCTAGACATCAAAAACATCCATGCCAGCATCATAAATCGATTGAAAAATCAATTCATAAAAACTGTCTGTACTAGGATTTGAACCTGAGACATCCGTAACCGAAGCCAACGTCGTTGATCACTGCAATTAAGCCAATATGATTTCTATCTAATGGAGTTTTAAAACGTGTAATATTAATCATAATATTAATATTATCAAATTATGTCTACTAACTTTGTTATTTATTAATTATATAGGTACAAATTGCCAATTTAACGAACACTTTCCATATATTAATGAAAAATGTTTAAAAGGAATGCATCTTACTATAGTAAACATGCGTTGATAGTACAGAGCGGCTTAAAGAATATATCTACATTTAAAATGATTGTATGTCTATGAAAGTCGCAAATGGCTTACAGAAAAGTTAATGATTCTAAAATGATGAAAAAATTCTTTGCCGTATCCTGTCTTCGAGGAAAATCACAAGATAATAAACCGGCCCCTTTAATTTAAATAAAAAAATGATCACGCCCGATCAACGAAAAAAACAGCAACGATTAAATGCTTTATCACAGCGACGAGTTTTTATTGTTTCATCCGCAGTCTCTTAAAATGGCGATCGTAAAAAAAACAATGGCGGCCACAAAACACGCACATTCAATTAAACTCGCGCCTTCTGGCCGTTTCCGGCGACGCCCCTGGCGGACGACCGCCGAAACAAACCGAACGGAAACAGTCAAATTTACAGCCGTAATAATGTTGCCAGGTATTTTTTTGTGGCGCCAATTTTTACGGGACGCACCGTGGCGGAAATTTTAGTGCAATATTCGTAATTATTTATGATTTTTTACATTAAAACCGTGTATTAAATTTATCAGTGCGTAATTATGATCACAACTCACAAATTGGGTGAATAAGAGTGGAGGAGTAGGTTTGTGTAACTTATTTACTGCCTGAAAAAAAAAAAAAATTATCATGTTTTTTAGAAATTTAATAACGCCATGTTGAGTATTTTAACGGTTGATTTTTTCCAAGCGTATTAGATTACGGTGTCCATGGGCTCTAATCCTCGAACGGACTCTTTCGTGAATTGGCTTCTCAACCGATTCATAAAATAGGCTGCAGAACGATTCAAGCAATTTTATTACACACTTTTACCGTGTACTATAATTAATTTAACTTTAACTCTGCTTCAAATATTGTGTAGATTGCATTTTATTCGAGCTAATACGGTATAACAAAATAAACATATATGAAATTACCGTTTGGGGAGGTACTTATCGAACAAAAATGATACGGTGATGTAATGAACAATACTTTATCAGAGTTTTTAGCACCGTGGCATTTTATACGGAAGATTGCTAAAACCAATAAATTAACGATGATTCGCTTGAAAAAAGTAAAGTACTAAGAATCCAGAGAACTGTTAACAATTCAAAATTTATGAAATCTAGCAAGAACTTCTTGGCCATTACGCAATTGTCCCTCGTTGATTTCACAGCGTATAGAAGGGCTAGAATTGTCATCGTTCAATTAATAAACTAGCTTCATTCTCTCTTGTGCTGAAACTAAAACACAATAATCACCTGATTGTACAAGCGTGGATTTTTTCATTTGGTTAAGAAAAGTACCTTTGCTTGGTATGCCTATTGTAATGAGAAAAAAATAATGTACATGTCCGAATACAAGACGTTATCTTTGTTAAATCATTCACTGTAAATTTGAGAACCATATATAAATTAACTATTCATCAAGTTTGAATGGTGTCTATCTTTTTTGTAGTTATATGAATTTTATAATTATTGGAATCTTTTTCTTCGACCTTTGCAATAACAAAATATCTATACTTTACGGACGACGGTTAATGATAAATTATTGCCGCCTGTTTCAGTGTGCGAGGTAATCCGGCTTGTTTGATGTTTGATAGCTTTCTGTCTATTGCTCGTCTCAGTGTATGGTATGATGCGTTCTCGTGGTATCTCTGTTTTTGTTAAGTGTTGGCAGCTCGTCCGTATTTTCCCTAGAACCAATTCGTTACCCCATATAATAAACAAAAATATTGAGATAAAAATGAAACTAATTAGGCATCATTTGAACATAAGTTTATGTCTTTTTTGGCTGTACTGCTTCCTATTCGGAGCCACTACTCCTTGTCCCTAAGATTTCCTATCTTCATTAAATCATCACATTGCTTCACTGAGCAAATTCTATGGATGTTCATCAACGAGCTTTCAGAACAAAGTCCAGTTGGAAGATGAGGCCAGCAGGATTAAGAATTCCATGTGGCATCCACGCAGTGTTATTTTAAGTCTGATCTTGATCTGGAGTGACTTTAAATATAAATCATTCATACAAATATTTTACAGAAATTGTGAATTTGAATACATTTTTGGAAGCTTTTGTGGCAAAAATGTACAAAATAAATTATGTACCTACCTATGTTCTAGTTGAAGGTAATTTACGAAGAGAGCTATTTTTATTTCATATACGTAAAGTTACAGTGTAAAGCCTTCCAAGAAGTGCTGATTTTTCTCGTCATATAATTTGCTTTCATCACATTATTCGCGTCATCCTTACAGGTGTTGGGTTTGCCGTAAACTTGAGTATTGTTGCCAAAAACTGTGTTGTGCTTTTATTACACTTTTCCCTTAGCTTTACGACGCAATTCTCAAAGATTTAGTTACGTGTGTTATACAGGAACGGATTTAGGAAATGATAAGTGTAAAAAAACATGTTATAAAATATACATCAAATAAAAAAGTGTAATAATTATACATTTCACAGGTTGGTTGAATCACCACGTCGTCTGTGTTTCCACTTAATGATTTAAAACAACATTATTAATATAGGTTTTATTATTTATTGATTTTACTTATGTCTCAGTGGCTACTTTAAAACATGGCAGATTTCTGAATCAAGTGTCTCAATTTAACTTTATGATTTGCCAACCCTTTAGCAGATACCCCTTGATTTTCATAGATTTTATTTACATGGTCACTCTACCTCAATGACCTTTCTCATTGTTTTTTATCAGGTATATTGCTTTAGAGTATAAATTATAGCTGTCTAGTTCTCAATAAGCAGTCCAAAAATGTGCAATTCACGTATTTATTCCACTTTCTATAGTTTTCTTCTCTGCATTTGTACCATATCCTCGATGAATAGTGTGCCTAAATGAAAGATTGACTCATCGCTGACATTCAGAATACAACTATATTCTGATTTGCATTAACTGTTATGTCAAGGCAGAAATTTTGTCTTTCCATCATGGTAGCTTCAGCGTTTGTTTACAATTCACCATAATAGAGATTTTATCCATGATCTTTTGTTTACTTTTAAGATCTTAACTGTCAACTGTCTCTTTAATTTTGTTTTTCAGATGTAAAAATTTGATGGATACTCATAGCTGCTCTGCCTTCTCCACTTAAGATGGCTGTTTACTGTTAATACTAATTACATACTTAATATTTGATTGTTTTCAAATGGTTCATTTATGTTTTATTATAATTTTCCCAATCTACTTTTGCTTATTGCATTAGTAATGTCATTAAAATTTTTTTCTCAGCTAATGGACTTTTAATGTAGCTATATTTGTGATTTCAGATTAGTATTTAATGATTTGCAAGAGATCCATAACATTTCAATTGTAGACTCTTTCATTTGATTTATGTATAATTTGTTTATTAATCAGTATTTTCTTGTCTCAGTTCATGAACCATCAGTTTTATAAACTTTCATTTTTACACTAAATTTTATATAAATAAGCCTGTTATGTTTGTATTTTTATCAGTTGATAATGCTCGTGATGAGCGAAACCAGTCCTGATCATTATAAATATGTGGAAGTATTACAAATGAATTATGTTTTATTTTTTAAAAGATTTTTTTTCTTTGTAACGATGCCTAGAGGCTTTCAAATTTTACACCCGACAATGCGACACTCTTAGTCTCTCCATACAGGTAATATGGCAGATTGTAGTATGTAGAATCGTAAAATATCCATCATTTAAAAATCAGATTTTATAGTTAAACAGATGATAGGCAACAACTCTTTATTGAAAAACAATATTATGTGATTTAAATTGTAAAGTAACTAATTCATATTTTAATCTAATAACTTATGCGTCATGAATGAAGGTAATAGCACTCTGCATTTAATACATATTTCATAACGCATAAGTGCCCCACAATCGAGACCACAAACAGGTCTCTACAATTTTGTAGGTCCTTCTGTTTACTTTAAATAATGCTTACGTTTACTAAACCAGCCATAAGAAGTTCGATTTTCCCAAAAGTTGAAACCCAAAATGCAGTATAAACTATAATCAGCAAAATAACCTGAATCGTCACCATTTGAGTGGAGGATGATTGGAGGCAAACTTATTATATACTGTTATGCTAGAATAATAAAAGATTTTTATTTTGAACACTTTGCGACCCGTTAGTCAATGGATGAATACCTATTCCATACTGTAAGAATGATAGTGGACTACAGATCCATCGCCATTTCGTTACTTTCACCAATTGTATATTTTGCGTAAGGTATTTTTAAAATTAATATATGATTGAATAATTTTTAAATCATAATAAACAATCGCCAATCCACCTCTATTTGAAGTACCGAAGAAAGTAATGCGGGGCAATAAAGCGACGACTTCTTTCGGTATTTACCGCCAAACTTTCTTAAGATTTGTATCATTGCAATAAACATTAAGTCGACTATTTTTTTTTCTTTCGATTATGACCATAATCATATAACTTTCAGAATTTTCCGCAGTCGTAGTTAATTTGAGTACAACAAATAATACTTACGCATGATTTCGTACGGTATAAATAAAATATATTATTCTGCCAGGCAGCGGTGATAAGCGCTTATTGGTGAATTATTACACAGTCGTCCGACATGCCATGTAATTAAAAATATCTGATATTACCTACTTTGTTTTATATTATCATAAATTTGATCAAATTGTAAAATTGTACTGTATGGTTGTTTTCATCAGTTTCTAACCAGTGATTGTCAAACAGTTGTTTTATGTTCTACCAGAATCAAACTATGTCCATATTGGTTTCTTATTTTTAAATAGATAAGTAATAATTATTTATAGCTGCTTTATTTCCTTTAATTGTAAAACGAGTAAAAAAAAAACTTTTTTAATACTCCTTTAATTTTTTGTATTATAAATTGTTGCATACCTAAATTTTAAATAACTATTTTTTTTGATAATAAAAATTGAAAGAAGTAGTTTTTTATTTTAATTTGTAAATGGTTATCGAAAAATAATAAAATCAAGACAATACAAAATGGTGGATCATACGACAGTAAATTATTGATTATCGTCGATAATGTAGAATTGTAAAATATCCATCATTTAAAAATCAGATTTTATAGTTAAACAGATGATAGGCAACAACTATTTATTGAAAAACAATATTATGTGATTTAAATTGTAAAGTAACTAATTCATATTTTAATCTAATAACTTATGCGTCATGAATGAAGGTAATGGTTTAGTTCATTATGGAGCAACTAAGCATGTACTTATAACATGAATATGTTTAATTGTGAAGAAACTCTGAACACTAGATCCACTTAGAGTATTCTAGTGTGATTCTGCTAAATTCATTTATTATGCAAAAGCTGATGTTTATTTACACTTGGTGGGATAGTTAATAAATTATTTCTTCGTAGCTATATTTCATTCATGCTATTGACATAGCTTTCTGCAATATTATTTATTTGAATATACTGGTGAAATTACCGTTATGTCTAAGATATTAATGTTAAAATAAAGTTTTTTTAATTAAAAATACAAAAACTGCCCAACCAAATACACTGGACAGACTGCTACAAGTAAAATAAATTAGAACACTGTTTTTAAAGGAGTGCATTCTTTACTTTTTAAGATAACCATAATTTATTTTAAAATAGAATCATTCCAATCCACTAAAGAATATAATTAAATGAATGTTCGAAAAAGAATAGCTTTAAATTTTCAAATAATAGTTATTACTTTGTAATAATCAGTATTTTTTTCCAACGCAAACAATGTTTTGAATAAGATAGATGGGAAGCATTATTCCCGTTGAGTTTGGTATCAATTTATCCTACTCACCAGCTAGAACCATTACCTAGAATACAAAATTAATTTTACAATACGCGTGACGTCCACGGAAATTAATAATATTTTATTGCCTTCGAGTCGTCAACATCTTATGTTGACAGCTCACGTAACCTTTATATTTTAAAGCTAATGTCGATTTTATAGGAAAAATTGAATGATAGAATGACAAAATTTTGCATTAATAAAATTGAATAGCGCTTTATTTAAAACAAAGTTTTTTTTAATATTTGGCTGTCTGACGTGCAACATCGTAGTTTTAAAAAAGAAATTCAAATTCATTTCATTTATGTAAAGTAAGATTCGATTATCATCTGAATCAAAATACAGATATTTCTCGATTATATATAATACAGTTTTTTCCTTATTTTTTTGATTTTCATTATTTTTCGAGGAGTCTTTCATATAAAATGAAAACCAGAGGTGCAGTAATATCACTTAGTAAAATATACCAGACAACTCTCTGCATTTTAAAATCAATTTTCTGTGCAGTACAATAACGCTCATCGTACCGTGCGCCTACAAAGCTTTAAGCCTTTTTAGCGTGACGTGGCACATTGAAAATAAAAATGAAAAAGTTACGTGATATAGATTTGCCTGAAAAATACGCTATGGCTTTTTACTTTCCGCGCAAAAAGTGGCGATTAACAAGCTTTTTTTTTAAATAAAATGTGTTAAACGAACGTTTTGCAGATAGACGGAAATACGTTATGAATGCAACCATTACTACTATTTTAAAGTATTTTAAATGTGATTGTTTTAAGTGTCCTGTAGTGTTTCGAAGTTTCTTTACCAGTTATAAGTAAATTGGGAGAGTGTCGATATAGTGATGAAGTTATGAGAAGAGTTGTAAGTAATTCACTCTTGGGAATGACCCATAATAGCTTTTTAAGGTTTCAGTAAAATAGTAATAATGATAATACCATAGTTTTTTCGAAATTATTTTCTCTACTGTCGTGGAAACAAAATAAGTCAATAATTTCCTTACAAATTAATTTCACTTTTAAAGTTGTTAACCATCAATTCTTGGTGGAAAGGCATTATATTTTTTAAATTAAATGCAATTTCTTTTGTACTACTTCAAATTTTTATAATGATCAGTACCAGTTTTATTAATCACAAGCATTATCAATTGATCAGTAGATAACTCTCTTGATGAGTAAAAATGGTCCTGATCATTATATAAATGCGGAAGTAATGGAAAAGATATTGTGTTTGGCAACCAATTATTTGGTCAGTTTTTAATTCAATTAATGGTCAGTAAATATTAAAGAAACAGTCAGTAACTAATGCATAAAACTGTCAGTAGAGAAATAAAAATGGTAAGTAAATATTAAATATACGGTCAGTAAATATTTTTGGTTAGGTTAGGTTAGGCTATTCCATTTTGTGTGTTCATTTTTCTGGTCAGTAAATAACTGACCAGAAAAAAAAATGACCGTTTGTTTTGTTAAGTGACCATTTATAGAATTAGTTATTGACCATTTTGATTAATTACTGACCCAATAAATAGAGGCCTTTTATTTTTAAAATAAATTTTAATTACTTTTACTATTCAACAAATCGTTAGTGTTTTTTTAAATAAATTCACGTACTACGAATGTTCATTTACTATATAAATAAGTATAATTTCATTTATGAGTGCCCTAATAGAATAAATTTTTCTTTGTTGAATTCGCTTCTTAAAATTTGGTTTCCTAAAAATACATCAGCATCGGATAAGTGACAAATTTGTTTTTAAATAGAAAAAAAAAAGATTTAAGTATCGAGTTGTTCTTTAATGTTTATGTAACTTTTGTTGTTTGAATGTTTTTATATTTTAATTTTGATACGAAAACCAACAGAGATATAATAATATATTTAAAAATAACATTTGCCAAGATTCTATCTTTTCAAATGCCCTATATTTAATCTGGTTCTTATTGTTGAAATAAATAATGTCTGCAATATTTACTGCGCTGAAACGAATACGTGGGAAGTGATTATAAAAAGTTCTGAAAAATTAAAATGATTTTTTGATGAAATGAAAGCATTGCATTGTTATTTATACTAAGGCGATTAATGGAGTAATCCAATTTTTTGATAATTATTTAAATCTCTAGGTTTTATCAAAAATACAATTAGTTAGCTTGTTCAGATGAATTTTGAAATATCTATCTAAAATTAAAAATCAATTTTTTTATGACGCTTCATTTACGCTGTTTGAAAATAAAGATGTACTGATACCTAGCTTTCATTTTGCTTTGTAGATATTTGTCATGATATAAATATCTACATGATATAAATATCTACATAATATATAAAACGCTACATACACACTTAATTTATTCGATTGGTGAATCGATGCTTTCAAGGGTGTTTATTCCAAGGCATCTGTAAGCGATTTTTCTACTTTTATTCAATTCAACATCATTATATTATTATCTGAGTAAGAGTTTTGAACGATTGGCTAAAAACCAGTTAATTTAACAATTTAAAACTCAAAAGATTTTCAATACAGATATAAAGTGAATACCAGTTCACTATTAAAGTGTTAACTGCCAATTCTTGATAGATAGGCACTATATTTTTAAAATAAAATAAAAAGCACATGGTAAATTAGGTTTGAAAATTTTTTGGCCAGGAACATCCAAGAGATTAATTGTTATTACATTATTGTCGACGTCCGTTGCGCAGTTGATACCGTCTCTGGCTACGGTTACGGATGTCTCGGGTTCAATTCCCGGTGCGGACCGCTTTCATAGATTGAACTTTCAATCGATTCATGGATTTCTGTTCGTAGTCTGAGTCCTGCCTCTCACCCATCCCATCCTCACGGGGCGTAGCGATAGCGATTAGCTAACACGTAGTCCTGTCTTAGCACTATCCTTCTATACCTACTCTCTTCGAAAAAAGAAAGGTCGAGCAACTGAGTAACAAGCAGTTCTCGTAGAAAAATTCTGTCAAGATATCTCCATTAGGAGACCATATGCTCCACATTGGGAGCGGACATGGAAAAAAAAACATTGCTTACGTGGTTCGAAATATTATTTTAATATTTTCCCATTTGCTGTTAATCAATATAAAATCATTGACTTTCAATATGGTTTAATTTTTGATTTCAAATTAGTATCCTTTGATTTGTAAATATAATTGTCTTGTCATAGTTCTTAAAACAATTGTTTGACATACTTTTATTTATTAACACTAAGTTTCATACAAATAATGAACAAAAATGTGCAAGTAGAACAAAATAAATTGTGTTTAATTTTTATAATACATCGGTATTGTTAGTCATGGTTATATAAAGGATAAAAAAACATGACTTTGAAGAGTACTGGCAGATCAGTTTTTTTCTTATGATTATTTATTTAGAATGTTTATTTTGTGGTGAAGCAAAATAAAAGATAAACTCTCGTATTATTTGAGTTGTAAGCAATAATTCTTCAATTTCGAAGCTCGCAAACTAAAGCAGTTTTCGGTTTACCTCTGATACACGATCCTTGTCAATCCAATTGAGGTTTCGCCCTGAGATGCTTGAGTTATTAGATCTCAGAGAATTTAGACAAAGATTCGGCTACAAGCCCTCTACGCGGTGAGAGCTCCCTAACCAAAACTATAGGCAAGATAATCTTATAACGTGAACTTGCTTTTTGATGAAAGTATCGAAGCCAGTGTGGTAAAGGTTAGCTTAGTTATTCGGTGAATACGATTTATAATATAATCCAGTCAATGGCAGCGTAGCGTATCGATATTTCATTAATAATTTCACATAAGTGGCTTTAATTTTGTATATACACGTATTTTCAACTAAAAGAGCGAAACCAAGAAACGATCGCATTTGTTAAATTTGTAATTATATTAAGATCAACGCCTGATAACAATTGAACAATACTTTTAAGTTTTGAAACTCAACTCGTTAGGTGTTTCCCAACGAAATTTTTGTTAGGTAACGGAGCCTTTTTCCCAACAAAACTTGGCTATAATACATGCGGGAAAGGAGTGTAAAGATTTTGTATTTTGACAATAGATATATTAGCTGGGAAACTGAGTGTCCGCTTTACAGGCTTTCGCATTTTCAGTAAAGAACATTGAAAAATAAATAAACGAGTTAAAATGTTGATATCTATTTAGAAAACAAATCATATACACCATACTAAAAAGTTTGAGAAAATGACAGTTCACTGCTTTTGAAATATTCACATAATATACTCAGAAGTCAAGACACAAAGCTGAAGTTTATATCAATAGAAAGGAACACATTATATTGTTATATGCTCATAAACAACAACTATTCAAATTAAAGACTGGCTGTTTCCTGCAAACTATGCTCAGATTGCCTTACGTAGTTGATAGAGCAGCTAGTAAAAATATTGTTTTTATTTATTATATAAAAATAACATTTTTTTTATCTATAATGATTGTGCGAATGGTAGTAAAAGTTACATGGCGATTTAATTGAGGAAAGTTGACTGCAACGATCAAGTGTGATGAAATCATTACAATGTTACGATAAATTATCATCGGAAGAATTTTTTTATATGGAAACTTTTCTGTATACAGCCAGCTGAATGCGATATTTTTTTGGGCGTAATATAAATACATAAACAATATTGAAATGGTAGTCTTCATGAGGCATCTAGTTATTCATAAATGTCTCTCGCTATTTATTTCACTTTGTCGACATCTCTAGAGGCGAAATCTACCTTAATCATTGTGCTATTGAAATTAAATTAATACGGGCAAATAGCAAGATTACTTTATGCCTCTATAATACCTACCCTTGATAAATTCTGTTTATATCTACAAAATAAGCAAATCAAGGGATACTTTATCGTATTTGTGGCAGATTTTAGATATAAACTGGCAATAGTATTTCGTTGAAATCGCAGATAATAATAATATTATTATCTATGTGCTAAAGGTAAAGACAGACATAAGAATGATTCTAAAAATCGTCAGTAGGATAATATGATATCACTCATTCAGAAAACAAAAATATATGAGATGATGATACACATAAAATAATATCACTGTTATAGTGGCCGAAGTTCATACGTCGAAAATTGAAAATCGAGAATCGCCTTAATCTTTATTTTGTAAACACCACATTTACAGGCTGGCGAATGGCCAATTTTAACTCAGGTATCAGTGTGGCTCTCAGACGTATAATATCTTACCTCATAAATATTATTTGTCGTTTTTGTATCTTCTATATAAACGTTAGACACTGTTTACTGTCTGTCAGTTTGAGTCCATTCGTGTGCTCGAATGACTGAAGATGCCGAAAGGCGAAACCCGGGTCGTTAGTGACAAAATACATGGAAGTGTACAAAATCTCAATAATCCAAATTTGATATTGAAATTCCATCAAGCACCCTCAGTCGATGTCTTAAATTAGATAAATATATTGTTTGCAACCTGATTAATAAAATATAGCGGGCTTTGTTCTCGTCTCCTTGAATATAATATGTGTTCCTGTAGATGCCGAAAGGCATATCGTGGAATGCCTAGACAGGATTTCAGTCCCTACGAAAATAATAACTGATTGAATATAATCCTGTAGCATCCTGTAGGATTCATATATAATTCTTTCTCATACCAAATTTTATATAAAAATTGTCTCTTTTTTATCTTGAATAAACAGCCTTATTTTTCTAGTAGTTATTATAATATATAATATTTCTAAAGATATTAGCCATAAGGTATGAGTCACATTACCTTCATGTCAATAGCCCTTAGTATTGTCTATGTGTTTTTCCACTTATTTGTATCTGCTTGGGAATCGGACTGTCTGCGCTGGACATATTTACAAGGGTATCTGTGGAAATAAGGGGAGACGTCTTTTAGTTGACTAGACCACTTTATATCAACTAAGAAGTAACAGATTTTTTGTCTTTGTTTTGAATAGAACTTCTGCTAATATTGAAAATACTATGATGGGTTTTTAGGTGCGCGAAATTTCGTAAGATACGTCATTGTTCACAATAATTTCAGTTATTTGGATTTATTCACAAACAATAGTATAAGTCAAAAAAGACCTTTTAGTAATGCAAACAAAGGAGAATAGTCAAATGTATTTTTTGGAACTGTTTTTGCGATAATGTTACAATTGTCGATGGCAACTGCCGTTTTGTTTTTAAAACAGAACGCCAATATTAGGGCTTCCGATCCCGGATAATTATTCAATCTCGTAATCCCGGGATTGTATAAATATCAATCCCGGAATTTCAGGATTCACTGTAAATGCTAAAAAATAATTCACATTTCAAATTTAATACCTCCTGATTAACTACAACGTAAACGTCGATTTGTTCATGGAAATAGTTTTTATTATTCCTGTATACGTTTTTTTAAATTATGTATTAATAAAAAAAAATTAAAACTATATCTACTCTCTACTGAGAGCATATGGCCATCACACGGTTCTTCAAGATTCTCCGTCCCCCGCCATCTTGCTTCCTCCCAGGTCATCCCATCATCCATAGTTCCATCGAGTACATCCTATGGATATTTATTATTATGGAGTCCAACCGTTTACTACAGCGTTTCCCAAACTTATTTTTCCGCGATCCGGTTATTTTAATATTTCTCCTTCGTGACCCACTAAATTTGTTATCGTCTATACTACAGGCCTATAGGTCAAATAATACAGTATATATATGCCCATACAGTCTTTATATGTTTAAAATACAAAAGAATATACTCTGATAAATATATAAAGAAATCAAATGTATCAATAATTTATTAACGAGAGGTTTGCTGCTGTTTCTTGTTAACTAAAAGGTCCAAGTTTGGAGAAAAGGATGATAGCTAGAGATTATACTGAGATCCGATTCGACTTCTAATCGGTTTTTATATTTATTTTTTAATAAAACCTATGTTGAAAATCCTGCTTCATACTTATTGGTTGTGACAAAGAGCATTAGAAATTTTATCGCCTTTTGTGCTATAACGGGGTATTCTTGACGACAATCCATCATTGGTATTCAGTCAAAGATGTCTTAAAAACGATAGTTCAATTATTGAATTAATATCTCAGTCCTGCAATTCTGTCTCCCAAAAACCCATTACAATTACCGACTATGACACTACGATTTTTCAACATACACAGAGTGGCGTTATGTTCGCTTATTACGAAATTACATAGTTAATATACAGATTTATTTTAGGAAATGGCGACCCAGCATTTAGCTTTCTGCGACCTGGTACCGGGTCACGACCCATCACTTGAGAAACGCTGATTTAGTAAAAGAGACAGACAGGTTTCAAGCTTCCCTAGGGCATATTCATAGAAAGTAGTAAAACATATTTATAAAAGTATCGATTCTAAGAAGAAGATGATAATTTATAATAATACGTAATTTAAAAAAAAAAAAACGTGTCCTCTGAGATTCACGTAGCGATCATTCATCACTTTTACAAAGCTGTTTGCAAGTTTACAAATAAATAAACATGTATGTTTTATTCATATTGCATTAGTTAACTATGTTCTTGTAAAAACAACCGCATAAAAATATTGGTAAAAAACAGACGTTTTGGTTGAAGTTACTGCAAACTTCTCGCATTTTAACAATTCGAGCTTTATTTACCAGAGGCAAAACTTACAAAAGAGCTTTTGTTGGACGCGTCATGACTCCCTAAGATTCACATCACGACCAACTTGATTCAGAAAGTTGGTCTAATTTGTTTCTAGAAAAGCCTACCCTTACCTTGACTTTTAACCTTTCCTGGTAAGATTTAATGCTTGTTAAATGATAGGCTATTCTGAAAAAAACTCAATTTACTCCCAATTCAACAGAACAGGACACCCATGGACAAGCATTTTCAAATACATTTAATAAACTTTGGATGAAATTTATTTCAAAGAATTTTCTATCAATTCAAATTAACCTTTTGTGTATGTCTATATCTCAATAGAAATTTATGTACATTATGTATATTTTGTCTTATTATTTTATTAATAAAAAAATCGTGTTTTATGTTTTTTTTTATCATACGTTTTTGAGGATAATTTGAGCTTTTGTTAGATAGAGTAAAATAGCGATTTCATCCATTAGTGATAAAAAACAAAAAAAATAAGTTTTTTCTGTGTTTATTATTTTATTTTTTTATTACTACTTGACGAGCAAATACACCTTTAAATAAATGGCAACATTTGTTAGAAATATTGTCTGTCCATTTTTTCTACTTCATTTAAAAACTTGAATTTCTCACTTGTGGGTAAGTTCTCGCTAAGTTTATCTTGAACCACAAAAAGCGATTGTAGATATTCGCTTTGTGAAAGCGGTCCATTATTTGTTAAGTATATATTTAGATTGAATTTACAAATAAACTTGCCCAAGTTAATTCGTTTAGTTATTAGCTCAAAAAAAAACTATCAAATTTGCCAGACTATAAGACAAGCTCCAAAATAAAACGTATAAAAACGAAACAGTTTTTCAAGTCATGAATAGGTACAAGTTTGGCCTATGAACATTAAATTCAAACATGGTCTTTGAACCCACAATACATCTAGATCATTAGTAATGTTTTTTATGTTGCTTTATTTACAGAGTATGGGTAATTGTTTGTGGTGTTTGTACTCTATCTGCCAACAATAAATAACCACAGTTTGTTGCTCTCGTTGAAGCAGTTAAGCCCAGTTTACAAACAGACGCCCAATTATATTATGACTTTAATATGTGCAGTGCAAATTGCCGTGCAGATGAAGTAATTACAAAGTAAATGCGAAATGTCTGAATTATTTTAAACATATTTTTTTGTCAACGTATTTTTTTTGAATAATAATAAATGTAATTAGATTTAATTAACCCTTGCGTATTCATGGTGTAACAATGAGTTACTTCGGTCTTTGAACCTTCAAATTATCGGTGAAATAGGTCATAAAAAATTGAAAATGTTGCCATTTGTAAAAAAATAGCTCTACATATAATTAAAAATATATTATAGTTGAAGTCGTCAGTGTATTATTAATCATAATTTGAAAACCTCGTCAATTTTACCATCGACGAATACCAAATAATAGTATAGTAGAGTAACAATCCGAGATGCATGACATACGACAGCACCGAGACACGTCTCAAGCATGTTCTGCTATGAAGTATTTCGATTAATGTGTCATTCGATAATTTCCCATAGTTAGATATGTATTTTAGGTTTTACATCCAAAATATGACGTAAAATAATTACTTAATACAACATAAAACCATATTTCACAGTTTGAAATTATCTTTTCGCTTTATAAATGCGTTTATATAACAAAACCTACACGAAGGTAATGAAATGTAACTGCATAAGATCAAAAGGATTTTTTTTAGCTTGAAAACATGAAGGTTAATACACAATAATACTGCCGTATTCAATAAACAGAAATATCGTACCTATAATAAAGGTTATAAATTATATTATATCAATGTATAAAGTTATACATATATTTCAGGGTTACTTACTACCTTCCGACTGCATAACTGCATATAAACTATTAGGAAACATTTTTGATGCATTTTATTCAGTTATTTAATGGATTTCATCTCTCATGAAGATTATTTCTTGGACTAAGATTAAAAATAAAAAAATACATTACATTTAATTATATATACATTATATATTGTGCCACAAGGCGATAAGTCGAAAATTGGATGTTTTGAGCTACGAATGCAGTGCGATAGATTTTAGAACAGTCTACCATCTGTACAAAACATGCTCAGCCTTATTTTATACACTTATTATGTAGTATGAATTAGGCCAATTTCATTTACAGTTATAAGTGGTAAAAAACTTTAATTAATATAACTATAAAAAATAATTAATAATACTTCAATCGGAATTCATGAATGATTAAAGAAACTCAAAAAGTGGCTAGTTTAATAAATAATGTAAAATAATAGAAAAACTTTAATTTCATGATTTTCTACATAGTGGATTATCTCAAAACAAGGTTGTTTGACTTAACATCTTCTGCCGCTATACTAACGATATTATATAAAATTGATTTATCTAATTTTCCTTAACAATAATGTGGTAAATTGTTGATAAATGATAATTACATAAGTCAACATCAATTCACTCATAATTTATATTGTGAATTTTTTTATGCCCGGAAGAAATATAATTTTTATCTAACTACACCTTCTTTTATAATATTATTGCTTTCCTTGTTTGCCATTTCTTTAATTAGATATTTAATATACCTTTTAGTATATCATCACATTATATTTCGCTTTTTCGTCATACAAATGATAAAAATAACATAAATAAAAAATGTATCTCTAAAATAACTTATATTTGAAAAATGCATCATTATTTATAAAAAAACATCGTGCAAATTAGGTTCAATAGTGGTTAATATTATTAATCCAGCTAAAAAATACAATATTTACGAAATAAAAATATCTTTTAAATTTAATTCTTGTATTAATCTCACATACTAAACGATTATTTTGTTGAATAAAGATTGAAACTGTGAAGAATCGTCTGTGAACTTGTTTTTATAACAAAGTGTTTTTAAGGAAGTAAGTAAGTACTATTTCTTGTTATAAGGGATGAAAATACAGTTATTGTTTGTAGTTACTGCTTAAATCCCTGTTTACGTTTAAAACAAGTGCTTTACTTTGTTATTTGAAATTTAACGGAGTGTTTCAAAATAAAAGCTCTATTTTAAGTTTATTGTTTATAAAATGACAGTAAAAAGACAAATGGGTCTTGTTTTTTCTTGTATGGACATTTTAAACACGTGTTCGCAGATACACATAACTACAACGATTCTATTAAAGTGTTTATAACTAGTTTACTACCTTCTTACTTTATTGGCTACAAAAATTAAGTATCTAGTTTCACATATGTGTAGTTTTATGTGTTAAATCTACTGTCGAAATAGGGTGAGTAAACAATTTTTTTTATTTAACCTTTTCCAGTCCGTGCTAAAAAAATCTCGTTACCAGTCGTGGTCGACACAGGCTGTGTCATTTGGACTTGGTAATGTATTGAGCATTTTTAAAGCTAATTGATCTGCTTTAAAAGGGTTATTCTGTTTTTAAATATCATATTGTTATCGTTTTACACTTTATTTTGGGTCTAGAGAGCTTGCAATTTACATATTTTCATGTAATATAATCAAGATATGGACGACATGGAAAAAAGCATATCTCATGAGGTGCAGGCATGTCTCGCTTCTGCCGTATACAATCCGTTTGAAATGTAAACTTGACGAGTTGACTTATATTATAACAAACACAAGCAAGCGAGTGACGTGCCGTTCTCTCTTTCTCGCTTAATCCCATGTAAACCGAGTGAGATACAAGGGCTTGCGGGAGTACTCTCTTGTATCCTACTTGCTCATATACAAGTGAGGTTGTGCGATAGAGATAATAACACGACCACATGCCGCTGCATAAAAAATAACTACAAGCGAAGATGCATCTGGTCCTTTATCCCTCTAACTAATACCATTTCTCGCTTTGTCTCAATTTAACAAATATATATCGTGTGTTACTCTGGCGTATAGAATTTTATATATCGCTATCACTTTAATTGAGTTCGGAATAATATTGTCATCAGAATTTTGTAACTTTACAACTTATTTATTTTAATTTTATTACATAACTATTTTATCTACAAATAGCTAAAATCCTAAATTTACATAAAACCTAATAAGCGAGATATTATGGTTTTCAACTCGTATGGCAATCTTGGTGCACATATAGTAACGGAAAGATTAAGAAAGATATTTAAAAGAGCTATTAATTTACTGAGATATTCTAAAATTGACATGTTATCTATATAAGTCTTACTAATCATATACGCCAGGTGACGGTGCCACCTGTTGATATTCGCCGGACACTCTTTCTCCACGCATTGTAGAGTATACGCCGCATAACTTTTCACTCCGGCTCTAAGGTTTGGCTCTAGGATTTAGGATCATGGAATCCATACACTGTTCTAGGATCACGGGATCGATACATACTAAAACACTGACACGCTCTGTGTGTTGTACAGAAAGCATACCAGTGTAGTAAAAAGTGCAAGTTTATACGACGTATACTCTATGCAAGCGCAGTGTTGTGCTGTGTGCTACAGATAGACACATTATTGAATCAAGAGGAACGTATTTTGTAATTTGACAGATCGTTACCTTACTTTGAAAAGGTTCTAATTGCACTTGACCATGCTTTGAAATACGAGCGTTTGAAGTTTTCACTGATCGTATTTTGTATTTTGAAAGAAAAAGTATCTTTTTAATTAGTGAGTTAGCGTATACTTATATATATCACTTGTTTTTCATATAAAATATTTTCTATATGTTATTGTGCAAAAGTTTTGAATGTACAACTAGTTTATTTAAGTTAACAACTAAAATAATTATTATATCAAAGCATGCCAGAAGGAACCACTGAATATTATTTTATTACATGTAAATTTTGGTGTGTAATTTAATTCGAATACTTTCCAATGTATTTTCATCATCAGATTACAAGATACGTTTTTCTTGATTCAACGGTGTGTCTATCTGTAGCACACAGCACAACACTGCGCTTGCATACTACACTGGTATGCTTTCTGTATAATAAACAGAGCGTGTCAGTGTTTAAGTAAGTATGGATCCCGTGATACTAGAGCAGTGTATGGATTCCATGATCCTATCTATAGAACCTTAGAGCCGGAGTGAAGTCAAAATACTTCAAACGCTCGTATCTCAGAAGATGGCCAAGTGCAGTTAAAACCTTTTCAATGTAAGGTAACGAATAACAAAATGTTCAATTTTTTGTATGATCTATTTCACAGATAATTTAAAGGTATAAATGCCGAAGTAACTGTTTGTTACACCATGAATACGGAAAGGGTTAAAACAGTTGATCAATATTAAGAATCGTTTTTATTAATCATTAAAATTACTATAAATTAGTAAAAAGCGTCAATTATATTTAAAGTGGTATTATCTATATGGCAATGTGTCTCCTTAAATCATATATGGACAATGTTAAAAACGACAATAATTTTTAAAAGAAAGGAATGATATAATGAGATTAATTGTTTACAAGCGAAATCGTGAAATGTTGTTTTCCCGTTTTATCTCATGCGCTTAGAATTTTATTATAATAAACATGAGACAGCAATATAAAAGCAACAAGACAACAATATAGATTTATTTTAATATTGCCGTATTTGAATAGGAGTCGGCGCGAAATTTGCATTCGCTCTGGCCAAAAAAAAAAATTCCACATGTCTGACTTAAACCTTTAAGAATAGACTTTTCCTGTTTGACGCTTGAATCCATTATTCGGTATTTTCATGAGAATCCGTATGCTTCCGAAGTCATCGCACAAATGCTCTGTGTCATGAAATAAAAAATAAAAGCGAACAACCGACTCATAAAAGACGTTCTATGTCGTGGAATGCGTGGTGTGTCAGCGCCTGTGCCGGTTTATGGCGTAAAGTTCATTTTAAACAACCAGATTTGGAGCAATTAAAACTGTCAGATCTGTGACACGCGGTAACAAGGAGAAAGACAGATATCTGTTTTACCGGCGCTATTTTTGTAAGCAGAACTTAGCATAACGAAACAACAGGATATTGTTCCACGCAAGCGTTCAATTGCTTTTGCTGATTATAATAACATAATATTTCTTGTTTATTAATTAATAATATATACAAGCTTCAAAAGTAAATACTTACGAACTAAATACTTTGATATTTTACAGTATTATAAATAAATTTGTCTATATATCTTTAAAGGGGCTTAAATCTAAATTTAGTGCTATTCAGGACAGTCAATACAAGATTTGCATTAACTATTGTAAGCTTTCTAAAAAATGCGATGGCTCAATTCAATGTATTTATTTACCAATTCAGTCGCATTAGTTCGAATTTATGAATAAATATGTATTAAAATTATTTTTTGGATATTAAACTAATTTATAAAAAATAAAAGACTTAACACCCTTTTCCTTTCGTGAAAGCATATTATTAAAAGTGACTTTTTATCAATAATGGGTCAGTTAATAAAAAAAAAGTAATGTTTTTTTGTATCGGAACATAAATTTTGTTTATTACCATTTCATTTTACACACAGGAATATAGAAAACTACTACCCGATATATTACAGATCAATTCTAAAATTATGGAACCGAATGATAAGCATTAATCCTTAGTAATTAGATATCCAAATAAATAAATTTTCCTGCTCCATTTGAAAATAACGAGATAATAATGAAGGATACAAAACAGAAACAAAAAAATCACTAGGGACTACATCGAATTAATCGTCCTATACAAAAATTCTGGCAGTAAAACAAACATAAATGTTTTTATTGGCTTAATTTTTCAACTTTGGTTTTGTGTTATACAATGCTTAAAACGGCTATATGAAATACACCACTTTAGGTTAAGTGGTTAATTTGTTTTAAGATGCATTTTGAACGTTTTTATTTTTCTGTACTTAAATTTATGACATAAATTTTGAAAATGGGGTATTCGTTACGTAACTACTTATATATTAAATTGTTTTATCTTTTGTCTCAATAATTCTGTGACAATTTATAAAAGCATTTAAACATATTCATGCAATTTAAAAAAAGGTTTGGTTAACCTATATGCATATCTTGGGCCGAGTATTTAATTGTTCTAACAGAAATTTTGTAACTTTTCACTAGACTTTTTTTCAACAATTTCTATATTCTTTTCTATTATGTGAAAATCGTTGATAGAACAAAAATGACCTTAAAATTAGAGTTTACAATAATGTAAGCTCCAAAACGTAAAAGTGCTCTAGTGAAAAGTTACAAAATTTTTGTTACAGCAATTAAGTGCTCGGTCTTCGATATAATGACACTTCACTTTATATGAATCACAAATTATATGAATTGTTGATAGCTGGTTTCGTCCATTGGGAGTAATTTTAACTAAAATCGTGTATTTAACTTTCATCTTTCCTATTTATCTTCAAGAAAAATACATCAGTTTATAATGTTCACGATAAGTATGTAAGCACTATAAATGTATGTGAGGTGGTATTCTAAATAAAATTTGGAAAACATAATTAAACAGTTTAAAAATAAAGAGGAAAATATTTTATATATAATATTAGCTACGCTGCCACTGAACACATTTGCAACGGGGGAAATATGACCAAAATACGCGCAGCGGCGGTGCTGATTCGCAGGAAATTGACAATAGGTCATGGAAAGAACAGCATGAATCGGACCAATTGACAATTACGCGAAAACAAGTTTGGATTTTCTTCTAAAGGTGTTTCGTAATAAACTGATCAAATTTTTCAATAATATTATGAATCAAGCATGAATTATTAGTTATAAGCGATTAATGTCACCTATATCTAATGACGCAAAAACGCGTTCCCCGCCGCAATACAAAACACTTTGCGACGCGGAAAACGCGTCCCCCGGAGCTAACGTGAAAATAAATATATTAAGTATTTTACGTGACCTGAATGATTTTTTTACCGTATAAGCGATTGCAAACAGCAGATTATTATTTTGTCAATTTAATAGCAACGGCTATGATTGTTTTGTTTCAAATTTTATACAACCAATAATAAAAGTCTTTATTTTTTAATGTAAATATATACTACTTTTAATTGAATAGTGCATCTTTATTTGAAAATGATCGGCAATGAAATTATAGCTCTTTCTTTAAAATAATAAAAAAACACGAATAATATTTGTTGTTGCTTTTTATTAAAAACAAGTAACTGACTCATAATAGAGGAGTAAGTATACAATGGATATACGTATACAAAAATATTGACAGATGGACAAATCGACGCGGCTGTCAGAGGTGCCTCACGCAAGCGATAAAGCCTCCAATGATCGCCAATAGGCTGACCCAATCAAGGCTTTAGGGGTAATTAATGGTTGACAAAGTAAAATTTCACTGAGGGGTAGATTTGAACGCACAGAGGAGGCACTTTGAGTTATGTTAGGGTGCGATCAATTAAATCTCCATGGCTATTTATCGACGGCGAGGGGGTGAAAATTGAGAGACCGAAGCCGCTAAGCTTCGATTATTTGACGATATATTGAATTATAAATGAAGCAGTGACAAAGTGGATCTCACCATTTTCAGAGATATTTGATCAATGTCTAACTGAGTAGGCTACTAAATTAACGTTTGCTTTCTTGAATAGTTTATTTTATTAAGTAAACAGCAAGTTACGTCGTCATTTTTAAAATTTTCAGAAAATATTAATAAAGGTAAATATCGTAATTGATTAACTACTTTGTATTTGCTTTAAAGAAAAGTTTTTCAAAATTTTTTCAAACAGTGTAGCTGTTTTCCTTTTTATTATTGTTGATCACATTTAGATGTTTGAGTAACTTCAATTATATTACAATACGTCGTTATTGTCGTTAACAACATTAAAACTTAGTGGTGTATTAAATTGGCCGGAAAAACAGCGCTTGTCTTTATTTGGTTTTTTTTGTCAACACATTGATCCAGTAAAAGATTTTTTGATAAATAAACGTTGTTCTCAACAAAATTACTCGAACCATCTTCAATCATCAAATTTAAATATTTTCGATAAAGGGTATCTCCAGAACATCCAAATTCTATTATCTCTGATCAATGTTTTTAGGACAACGCTGTTTTTCCACATATGGGCTCAATTATACTTTTATATGGTATTTTAGAATGCATTAAAATAATTTAAAATCAACTGCTGATAATGCTCGTGATGAGCGAAACCGGTCCTGATCATTATAAATATGCGGAAGTAGTACAAATGAATTGTGTTTTATTTTTTAAAATATAATATCTTTCCACCAAGAATTGACAGTTAACACCTTAAAAGTAATTTAAAATCAATTTACTTTCAAAGTATATTAGATAATATTTTTAATCTTTCAACAACCACACTTATTTACCTTCAATTTTGTTATAATCAAGTGTTTTTTATTCAAATGTTATAAAAAATATAAGAACTAGGTTAATATTATAATGCTTACAAATATGTGTCCTTTTGTTTAGATCATATTCACTTACATAAAAATCTCACTTATAACAAATACATTCCAAAAAACAAAACAAATTCTTTAACTAAAAATATGGTGATCTCACTTAATAAAATATATTTAACATTAAAGAAATACATAACACCTACGAAAAAATATTTTCATATAGATAAAATTTTCACTCAACATAAATACTCACACTTTGAAATCGATAGTTGCACGAAGATGTAATGAAATGTCACATATTATTCTACCCTATATTAGACCACCTATATTGTCTTTGCTCCACGCATTAGAATACATAAAACAAACCAAATCAGACCAACCCTAACATAACCTACAATAAGTGACTAAGTCGAAACTGTTAAAATCAAAGTTTTGAGTGTACTAAGTTAATACTATATAATCCGAAATGCAAACTATCGAAATGAAAGTTAAAGTTTAGTGTACCAAGTGAATACATTCGAACACAAAGTGCAATTATTTATAACCCATATTATAAAACAATTATTAAAAATTTTGTGTATATTGTTTGTAAAGTTCATTTTCGTCCGGCACTTTATTGTAAATAATAAACCATTTTGTCAAATGACTACGAAACGAACATTCAATAAAATACAAAAAGTACCTCATGTATAAGATTGGTATGGTGGGAAAAATCATTTTTTCCATCCAATCCCCGAAAGACATTGAGCTTATCAGAACCTAAAAGTGGAAGATCGTGAATGGCCATATTCTCCCCTTATTATATTCTTAATACAGTTTTCGGTCGCCATTAAGGAAAGGGATTTTTCCAATTCTCGTGGAAAATAGTTGGGAAACTTCTTTGACCGGGACCGGATCGTTTGCATAAATGGTTGACGTCACGGCTACTGGAGGGATATTTTTTGCTCGGACGCGCCATCTAAATGGTAGGATAGGATAAAATTCTCAAAAAAAATGAGCATTGAGACAAGCGTTTAACAAAATGGTCTTTTAAAAAAAGAACAGAAGAAAATCTTTAATGCATAAAGTTTGACGTCGAAATTTATATTGAACTTTCAAAAGAGTGGTAGGTTATGAAAATATTTTATTAAATAGGTATGAAAAAATATTAAAAAGTTTTAACTATCTTACTAACATATATATACACTAGGAAAACTATAAGTTCCAACAATACTTAAATCGAAAATATGTAAGAATAAACACATGTACTTAACCTTCCTGTTCCCTTCCCTTCGGATCTCATGCAGTCACATTGCGTTACGGTGTTGTTTTTGTCATATAAACGCATTTATAAATCGAAATGACAATTTCAAATAGTGAAATATGGTTTTATGTAGTATTAAGTAATTATTTAACGTCATATTTTGGATGTAAAACCTGAAATACATATAAAACTATGCGAAATTATCGAAAGACGCAAAGAATCTAAATTATTCATAGCAGAACAGGCTCGAGACGTGTTTCAGTGCCGTTTGAAACAAAACGGTTGCATACGGTACGTCATACATCTCGGGTCGTTACTATACTATATCTAATAATATACTATACTGTTATGTTGTCTTTTACGATGGTAAAATTATGAGGTTTTCAAATTATGATTAATTATGCAAATAAGACATCAACTATTTTTAATTATATGTAGAACTGTTTTATTTACAAATAGCAACATTTTAAATTTTTTGTATGACCTATTTCACAGATAATTTAAAGGTTTGAAGGCCGAAGTAACGCAATGTTACACCATGAGTACGGAAAGGTTAATTAAAATACATTTGGAAAAACTTCTGATTTAGATGTCACTTTTAAAGCGTTATATTATAAAAATAACACAAATAACACAACTTTTTTATATTACTTCCACAAGTTTATAATTATCAGGACTGGTTACGTCATTTGCTCATACGCATGTGGAAGTAGTACAAATTAATTGTGTTTTATTTTTTAAAAATGTACTTAATTCTTCTCTTCTTCTTCGGGGACGAGTTTATAATCCTAAAATTCTTAAGACTGTCAACTTACATGCTTTTATCTACGTGGTCGAAACCATAACCAAGCAATTTTTATTCATAAAACTTGTTCTTTGCGTCGGTCATTTTTGAGTCACCAGTTGTAAGGGCCGTTCGGCTGATCAATGCATTGCTTAGAGAGTTGGATAATTTCAGCATAAAACACTGGGTATTGTAGTATCTTAATAAAGTCTTGTTCTCTTTCTATTTTAAAATTGAAAAAATGTTTTTATTATCATTATTGTTGATAGTATTATTTATTGTACTGTTATTATTATTGTGTAAATGCATGGAGTATTGACGTCAGCATGTATTTTAATTTTTTAAATTTACAAATAAATAAATTAATTAAAGCTTTGTTACAAAAACAAAGTTTTTAAATCTAAATTAATTGTTGGACCATTTGTACAGATCATCGATATTAGGTATATAACTATAAAGAAAAATAAAGTTATAAAACTTTCAAAAAAAATATGACAGTAATTTTTTGATAATTTCAAAAACAGCAACATCGAATCAAGTCACATTTTTTGATGACATAAATTCAAATTCAAATAAATCATCCTGACGACGGTGCGATGACGAACATATTTATTTCACGATCCGGTTTGATATGAATGCATTGTTAATGCGTTAGAAATTTCTGATTTTTCTTTAGTTTAAAAAGAATAAACATTGTCTTAATTTAAATAATATGAACAATAAGAATGCATTATAATTCTTAGGGGGTAATATTCCTAATAATACTAAAAATAAAGTTCCGATATGTTTCAGTTTCAGAGGACATTGAATCGAAACGAAAAAATAAAAAAAACACAAAATAGCTATTGCGTAGTTCTTTACAGTTAAGAGGGAATCCGTTTTGCCCCTATTTTTGGGAAATAACAATTGCTTTAGGATGCCTGTCAAAATGATTCCCTGAATTGGGTCATAGAAACAAATCCTTTTCAACCAAAGTGCAAAACTGGAGAAATTTCCCAAGACGAGACATTTCTGGGCTATATGCGAAGAAATATTTCAAAGGGCTAGACAGTTGCAATACTCACAAAAATAATTGTTTGAAAAATGGATTAATATTAAAATGTAAATTTATAAATTCGAGAATCTCACTTATTTTAGACTCGCGGAAAAATACGTTTTTGGTAATTCGTTCGCATATAGTTATATAAAATTTATTAATAATTTTGGTTTTTTATTTGTTTGTTTTTCCCGTATGCGCTACTTTACCATTCATCCGATTTCGATGAAACTTTGGTGAGTTGTTGTTCGCACACCCGTGAAGGTTTCTAAAAAGAAATCTAAAAAATAGAATCAAATATGTACTAACAGCGACGATAGGAGAATTTTATGATTTTTTGCGTACGCGCCGGACGGAAACAAAAAATATTGTGTGTCCAAAAGCACTTAAATAAACAGAATTAAAACGAAATTACTTTTTTTCTTTGAGTGGCACTGCAACGCATGAAAGATACTCTCTAGTGTATTGGATCACAACCAGTGTGCCGCGGCACGGTGCGACGAAAATGAGAAAATATCAATTTTTTTCAATATTAGAAAAAAAAATATCGTTGAAACAAATATTGTATTATTTTGCTATGTAATATAACAATTGTATTAGTGTTTGCAAGCATAGTGCAACTGTTATGATGGGGGATAAAATGGGGTTTGTCTCTTGTGTAAAACAAATAAATCGTACAGTAGAAATAACACATTACAAGAACCTTAAATTTGAGCATTGATATGAAAAAAGGGTTAAATTGGCTTAGATTAAATAATTATATTGGCAGTTACTTCAAATTCATAAAAACAAAACGAATCAATAAATTGTTTGTTTCGTACATTATAAAATTTACATATTTTAGTATGTGGTGTGCCGCAAAATAATAATGAGTGCATAGCTGTGACATGAGTGAGAAAAGGTTTCGGAGCACTGCTCTAGTGTTATATAAAATGTGGTTTATTGGTGCTAAATACAATATTTTATTTTGCCCGCTCCCAATGTGAAGTACCTACAAATATGGACACATAATAGAGAATCTCTACAGCTGTTTAAGAATTAAAATAATTCAGCTACTTAACCTCCAAAAACTTTCATTATTTGTTAAGAAACAAAATTAGTTTAATTTTTTGGTTTTTTCTTGCATACTAGTTTTTGATATAACGGGAAATACGGTAAAGATTGAAAGAATTTACATTTTTAAATAAAAATATTTGTTGACATAAACCCACCCTAACTCTTGTACTTAATATATTTATCTTTGATTATGTCAAAATATGATTCATACATTTTAATACATTATTGATAGACACCTTATTACATATTTCTATAGAAAACCTATTAAAGAATATTTCTTTACTGTTAATAAAAAAATATATTTAAAATGCTGTTGTTTTTTTCGTACTCGGTTGGAAGAGTGCGGGTCGTATTTAATTATGTGCTTTAAAACCTCCCTTCTACAGAATCAGGTTAAGGGAGTACGATAGAAACCTTATCTGCGAGTGTATGGTGGAGCATTAAGGGAACGACATTTCCACAAATGTTGGAGTTTTCGATTAAAGAAGCTCTTTATCTAGTATTGAACAAGACACGCTTGATAAGTAGTTGGAAGACCCTTGTTGAAGAATTCGCTCTAAAATAAATTCACTTTTATTTCAATACAAACTACTCACTTACCGTACCCTTTTCGTCGATTTCACTTTTTATCGCAATGATTTTTTGTATTCTAGTAGTAATTTTTAACGTATTAACCAATAAAAACCCTTTAGGAGAAAAGATTATTTCTTCTCATGCATATTAAAGATATTTATTTTGTGTTTCAATATTTAATTACATCATTTATATATACGGACGCAAAAAGCTTTTTTTTCAACATTTATTTACATGTCCAATATTATAGAACTGTAATTGAGGATATCGACTGAGGAATTTCATTAAAAATTTGTATTTTTAATATTTTTTTATTTCTAAATTTCCGCGTATTTCGTCACTAACGACCAGGGTTTCGCCTTTAGGCATCTTCAGGCATTCGAGCACACGAATGAACTCGAACTGGCTGACAGTAAACAGTTTACATCGCTTATATACAAGATAAAATACGATAAATCTTATCACTAAGTCTAGGAAGTAAACTGACGTCTGAATTGATCATAACGAGTTCATTAGTGTGCTCGAATAACTGAAGATGCGTAAACGCGAAACCCGGGTCGTTAGTGACGAAATACATGGAAATGTACAAAATCTCAACAATTCAAATTCTATATAACTGTCTTAAATTTTAATGTCTTATCAGTGAGTGTAATAAGGCCCCATTTAAGGATAACGTTTATTTACTCAATGTCGTATTATCAACCAAAAATAAACATCTTAAAACAGGGGTTCCCAACCATTGGGAAATTTCCCCCTAGGGGTGAATTTTAATGCTACTGGAGAGAATTACTGCCGTTTGTTAAAGATTTTCAATACAACATAATAATATATGCATATTTTGAAAGGACCTTTTGAATTAGAGTTTGGTTATTTCGGAAAGGGGGGAATTATACTCTGAATTGGTAAAGAGAATGGAGCACAAAAGATCCTGTCATATAACGTGTTTTAAGAATTAATTTTCTGTTAAAATTACCAAATTCATTAATATTTAGGGGCTTATTTTACAAAGTTTATCTATGTTTTATAATGATAAAGTCACTGTTACTATATTATCTAAAATAACACAGTAAATTTAGGTGTTTTTTTGTTAGATTTTGACAAAATATTGCTTATTGCTTTTTGACGTTTCAGATATACTATTGCTTTCTCTAAGGCAGTCACTAAATGTGTAGTTTAATAGTAATTATATATCGTAGCGGAGAGTCCTCAGTGCGGTTCAACTATTTCGATCAAATTATGTATTCTGCTAGCCAAATTTGGCACTTTAGACGTCTGGTCACTTTACATCATTGGCACACGTCTTTTGCATATTTTAATACGCTCACTTTCTAGAATTACAAGTCTTTTTCAAACAGACTATTTTTTTAGAATGTCTACTCCCAATTTGGAGCATTTTGACTCCCAATGACAGTATCTCAAAAGGAATTTTTCTATGTAAACTGATTTTCTTTTTCGAAGAGAGTAGGGACATTGGGCTAAGACAGAAATCCATTGATTGAAAAATCAATTTATGTAACTGTCAGTACCGGGGTTTGAAGACATCCGTAATGTTAACCACTGCACTACAGATACGACATACTATAATTAAAATAAAAATATTAAAAATATAGGAATAATCTTTTTTTTTTTTTTAATGCGATGAACTTGTTTGTATCACACTGGAGATCATGTCTCCTCAATGATACATTAATAAGTCCACAATAAATATTTATAATATAAGTAATAATAAGAAATAATAATGTAACATTTAAAGAGATATGATGAGTACACAATAATTGTATCAAATTCGTCAACTAACAATTAATTTAAATACACAGAACTTTTTATGGTGAGGCAACAATTAAGGATTAAATGGTGAGGGGCAAGAAAGGTAAACTTTTTCTCCAAAGAAGGCCGCAAATTTTTTGAGCTGATAAAAGTTCTCCGGGGAAGAAACCAGATCCGGATGTCCTATAGGACCATCGCGACTATTTCTGCAGGACAAATACAGAATATCTCTTTCAATGGACATAATTGGTCAATCACAAATAATATGTTCAGAATCTTGATTTTTATCACCACAAGGACAATATGGGTTTGGCTTAATTTTAAACTTATATATAACTTGGCATTAAACGCACCATGACCAGTGATAAATTGGGAAGTCCAGTGATCTGGAGAAAACCATGTTGCATTCTGACGAAAGAGAATATCTGAGAAGAATTGATGGGTAGTTCTACCCCGAGGAGATATTAACCATCGTTTTTATCAAGTCATTAGAACAGTTATTGAGCAGAGTTTTTTCACTTTAGTTTTGAGAAACTGTTGAGAATCCAATGGCTGAAGAATTGTGCTGCCAATTCAAGCTGGTTTCCCGAGCAATAAAAGATGAATTGCAGCTCTTCTTTGGACTTCTAAATCTAGATGAATAAGTCCTAACATAACAGGAAGACATTATAATCTAAAAATATCTTTTGAAAATTAATGAATCAGATAATTTTTATTCTGAATTGATTAGAATCATAACTTCTCTAGTTATTATTTAAAGCCAAACTTCCTGTAAAACTTTTCACATAAATATGTGCTTTCTATTACAAATTTAATAAAAAAAAAAATAGTTTGCCTCCTAGCATAAGGAAAGTACCTAGTACAAAATATTTCATTCCAAAAATACTACCCGCCGCTGGAATAAATAAGGTTATTTGTATACCTCTACAAATATCCACAAAACCGTTGTATATTGCATTTGATCTATTTTAATTCCTTTGACGCTACTGATTGGTTTTAAAAACAAATTTACAGAAGGCTTCGCAAAACGATGGTTAGGTCAGTTTTGGTACCACGAGCAACTTACTGAAACGATCATTATCAAATGTACCTTATCAGGTGTTAGTTACATTATAAATGACTATTTAATGATAATTATGCCTTTGCTGTTTTTGTCAATAAATATTTTATCACATCAAGCACTAGGGTTTCAATCTCCTGGATCCCGAAACATCAATAACAGTGTTTCCAGCTTTATAATATATATGTGTACGAAAAAATTAAGTATAAAATAAAGTACAGATATCTTAACCATGCGTTATCAATTAAAAAAAAAAGTTAATTGTTAGGTGCCACCTAAATTGTTGATCGTGCCCCTAATATAATCAGTTTTTATTGTAGATTTTGGAATGTTTATATTTGATAATTATGGATGTATTATTTTTAATGAGTCGGCAGGTAAGTGTGAGGAATCCTTCATATCTAACTTATATTTGAATTAAACTTAATTTAAAAATAAAATTTCTCTTTTCGGAAACAGCGCGCAAAGCATCTTAACATTCCAGATTATGGAAGTAATTATTGTTTATTAATAAAAAAATTCAAAGCTCGGATTTTTAATATTAAGTAATTACCAGAAAAATAAAATGGTGCATTATTTTTTAATACCTAATAGCAACACCCTTTGTACTGGTATTTTTATAGCCAAAGTTAAAATGTTTCTTGCGAGGTTTTTGTATTCAGTTTAATAAATCACCCCGGCAGAGCTAGGGGTAGAAAAAAACACGCCTCTTAGATTTCGTGCCTCAAATTAAAAATTCAAAATCTTTTGTAACCCTCGGCTCGGCAGTAAAAATATAAATGCTTATCAATATTTTGAACAAAAATGTATGTACTATCACATTTTTACGCTGTATTTTTTACGTAAACAATTTGACTGAAAAAATTGATAAATTATTCTGAAAAAATGAAATTAATTTCAGAATAAATTGTTTTGAAAAATTCATATGCAAATTAAAAGAACTGGTAATTAAAATTTTCCGAATGATTTAAGTAGATTACAAATGGGTTGCTGCTGGCCTCTGCTTGTTATGAATTCTACCATTATAGCCTCCGTAATAAAGTACATGTATAAAAAAAAAATTCGAACATCTTATATATAAATGCGTATATTGTTTATGTAAGAAGTAAAAATATTCATTATTGATGTAAAAGTTTGTTTGAGACGCGAGAAAAATTGGACCAAATTGCTTGAGACCAACTCTGACGGGTCACTTACATGGACCGAGATGACGAAGAGATGCGGCGCGCCGCTTGAACAACGCGATCAGTTGATTTTATATTTCCATGCGAAACGAGCGTGGTGGTGTGTTTATCAGTGAAGAACATGTGTTTTGCCATCGCTATGCACTGACTTCGTCTACGTAAGACACCAAGTAAGGTAAAATATTTAACTGAATTAAAAATGATATTCACCTTAATATACCTTAAAATTTCTATTCGAAACCTTAGCTTGAATATACAGAGCTGACTCTATCAAACTTTGTATTTATTTTTTAAATTTAGTTTACCTTTTATTTTAATAATTTAAGATATTTTGTATACACCACGCAAACCTCCATCGTCAAAATACATTTTATTTTCACGGTAGTATTGTAAATCGATGATCGTATTGCTTATTGTATTATTAAGTACAAACACACCGAACCGTTTCCTTTGATTCCATAAACAATATGAAGTCAATTAATTTTTGGGCAGTGTAAGGGTTAAAAGGGGGTGCACCCTATTTAGGACAAGAGAATTTGGAGTCTAGCATCTGGAATATTCCCAGGATTGTTCCGCGTCCATCAATATCCGCTCTTCATTGTTTTTGGATCTATTGTCCTTAAATCCATTCGGCGGGGAGATTCCACCGTTTGCACTTTGTTTGGGAGAAGTGCTATTAGAGAGCTTGTCCTATTTGTAGGGTGACTGTATGCTCTAGCTTTTATACTATAAATGATATCTTAGAGGTATTGGTATGAGGTGACTCAATTTTCGGAAGAAAATTAAATCACTTATATATTTTAAAAAATAAAACACAATTTATTTGTAATGATCACATATTTATAATGATCAGGACCGGTTTCGCTCATCACGAGCATTATCAACTGATAAAAATAAAAACATAACAGGCTTATTTATATACAATTGAGTGTACAAATGAAGGTATATAACCATCCATCAGTTTTATATACCTTCATTTTTACACTCAATTTTATATAAATATGTTTGTTTGTATGTTTGTATTTTTGTATTTTTACCAGTTGATAATGCTCGTGATGAGCGAAACCGGTCCTGATCATTATAAATATGTGGAAGTAGTACAAATGAATTGTGTTTTATTTTTTAAAATATAATGTCTTTCCACCAAGAATTGACAGTTAACACCTTAAAAGTGATCACTTAAATATTATGTATGTCGTTTTAATATGTTTCGATTCAGTTACAGTAGTTCCAATAGCCAAGTAAAGGATTCGGAAACCTGTGGCTCGCGAGCCGCATGTGGTCCTTTGGGCAATACGTGTGACTCTTGCTTTACCAAGATTACAATTCACCATTTGTACAAACAAAAATAGTAAAATTCACAATTTTCATTTTTATTTCATTGTGTTTATTTTCTCATTAAAAAAACATTTGACTTAAACAGACACCCTCTCACCCTCATCAGTCAATTATATTAATATCCTCCTCTACATTTATAATTTCACCGTTAAAAACAGAAAACTTAAAAATATTTGGATAAGTTTTATTATGTAAATCTTCTTCACTTAATAAATTAAAAATACTTCATAAAATTCAATTTATTATTTTAAGTAAGTCGAAACAAAAATATTTTTTGGCTTTCCAAATAATTCTAAGCCGTTTTTCTACACACATTTTGCTATTTTGGCACAACAGTGTGCTGACCCCTGGTCTAATACAACCTACTCGGTTACAAATACAAATCCCTTATTGAATAATTCTATTGAAAGTTTCTTCTATATACTTATATCCAAAGTCAAGGATGTTTTTAATTCCCCTCCTTCACGCTTATCTGATCCCAAAAACAAGATATAGAAATAAGAAATAAGATATCCTCTTCGAAAACCTAAGTTAAACGCCTTATGTGTGTCTATTTTGAGTCAACATACCTACATCTCTTCATATAGGTGTTAAAAACAGTAACGATATAAGGATGGGGTTCATAGAGATCTAATAGTATCGACTCAATCGCTTTCTCTACGCGTCGTTTTCAGGATCGCATAGAAAGTGGACGACAATCGATATAAATTGAATAACCATAACATGAATTTGTCAAAAAGAATTTAAATCCTTGACCGTGAGACCGTGTAGAACGAAGGAATACCTCAGTTTACTATTCGACTGCAGGACCGATAAATAATATAATTATTATAATGTTTACGCTACTGATAATATGATTTCAAAAGAGCAGAACTGATCGGCCCTCTTCACACGGGTCCAATGCTTCTCCTCCTGAAAACTTTTTAGATATCGCCATAACGCCTATAACATTGATTTTGCACTGAAGTCATTAGCTTCGTCACAAACAACTGACTCTCTATATACTCAGGATACTTGATATCAATTTTATTTAATATTAATATTATACAAATTAAGTGATTAGCCTAGACACATTTTCTTTAAGACTTTCTTTTAAAGCAAGATAGTCCATTGGTTATAATTAGTGCAGCTATACTTGGTCTATGAATATGTGAGGTAGACTTGCTCTTTTCTTTTGATAGCAATGTGGATGTCGGCCGTTGAATATTGCCTGGGAATACATAACGGGTAATGGTGGTAAAATAACGTGATACTGATATGATCGTGAAGTGTACTAATTTTCATAAACAATTAAACAGAGATCATTATTCTATATAAATTGGAATTAATATGGAGAAATATTATATAATCTGTTACATTATATTTCTTCAGGCAGACATATAAGTCCAAATAAATTGATTCGAATATAACTAAAATCCGGCTAGTTGATAGTGGAGTTAATTTATTTTAGCTGACTGTATATTTAGTACATCTCTAGCAATAAATTATTAAATAATTGCCCTAGTTAGTATATTACTCTCACAATATAATTACTTTAAATTACAATGGAATAATTGATTGTTCATTTATAACGAAGTGTAGTTTTGCTTTAGACGTATAACAAGATAAATTTAGAACACAACTAAGAACGTTATACAATTTTTTTTTTAGATTTTACAGTCAATAGTAACGTATGGTTAGTTCACAATCATCTTGCAATTACTGTTTTTAATAAAGCTATTTCAATTTAAAAAGACTCGTTAAATATACAACAATATGCATTTTAATTTAATTATTATAATGTGTTGTCCAATATACATGCCTGTGTATTATTGATAGTTGTAAAAAATGTGTATGAATTACCCTCAGACGTTATGTATCGTTTATTTTATTGTTTTATTCGGTATTGATTATATTTCCTTAATTATTGACCGTGCCAGAAAAACAGCGAAGACAATGGATTTTATAAGTGCCCGGGCGATGAATGGAGAAGATGTTTTCGTAAAATGTAGAGGAGGAGTGGCTAGCTAGCTATCTTTACACAGTAGTAAATAGGTACAGAATGAACTGTTGAAGACAACTTGAGTAACAGTTTGGTCCAGATCAAACTCGGGTATCTCCATTCAATTAATAAAGAGATATTTGCGAATACATATTATACTGGTTCATTCATAATTCAGAAATGTTTTTAACATAATTTCGTGATATTGTAATTTTCCACACTTTGTGTTCTCTGATTTATAACAATGCATTAGCACTGTAACGTGGATTTGAAAAGAAACGCGGAAAAAGAAACAATCACAACGCGGTACTTTTCCACTAGGCTACTACAAAGTACGACATAATTGTTTTCCATCAATAAAAAATAACTTATGTACTAAGGCGCCCATTTTCACATCAGGTAATATTTTTAGTACTAAATTCACATTTCCGCTGTTATCTAAACGAGTTTTTAATAGCAATGTAGCGATATATCACTGTCGCTTAAAGCCCAAAGAAGAACTCGTAACTCTACAATGAAAACACCGTTCACAATTATTTTCCATTCAAACATCCGTTAATTATAATAAAATCAGTGCCCGACAAGACCCTGAAATGTTCCCGAAGTCATTATGCTATAAAATTACACATTATGCTAATTGAGGAAGTTCTCCCTCACCGGTCATTTCATCAATAGAACTGATTAGATCTGATTCCTCTTTGGTTCCATTAATTCTATTGTAATTTCACCCGTTACAATCAATTAGTGATTAAAGTTCAACTCACAGCCAGTGCTAACTTTACGCAAGGTGGGCTTGATGTTATATTTCCAAGCAGATTTCATATCTCATTATTATGTATATTAAAATAAGATTTTAGTCGGTCACTAGACTGTTTTTATCGATAACAATTTAAGAGAAGACGCTCTTTATATTGCTCTCAGGATGAAGCATATTATATATTTCAAATATACTCATAATTATGGATTTTCACAGAAAACGTTTTATAATAAGAACGGATTAAGAATTTCAGACACTCAAACCCCCGTTTAAGATAACACACGTAAATAATATAATTATAAAAATAGCCACTATTCTGTTCAAAGCTGTAGCTGAGCGTCTTTCTCAGTTGAGGGGTTAGGGATTTGACTACCAGAATGGACAATTTCACACTTATGATTTATGAATATGGATTGAGTCATGATCTGTGATATTTTCATTTCTTCGTACCCACCCTTATCCGGTCTTAAAACAAAAAGTTACAAGAGCAATTATGTAATAACTGGTTCTTTCCTTACTCCATCATTACATCGTTTCCCTTGGTTAAACGACTAATGTGCAATTTATTCTCCCAAAAACAACTTTTATTGATATGACCCATTAACCTTCCCATTTTCATGTTAGAAAAATACCTTCGGATCTCATACAGTCACATTTCGTTACCGTGTGTGCTTTGTAAAATAAACGCATTTATAAAGCGAACTGACGATTTGAAAAAGTGAAATATGGTTTTATGTAGTATTAAGTAATTATTTTACGTCATATTTTGTGTGTAAAACCTGAAATACATGTGAAACTATGCGAAATTATCGAAAGACGCATGAATCGAAATTATTCATAGGAGAACATGCTCGAGACGTGTCTTGGTGCCGTTTGAAAAAAAACGGTTGCATACGGTACGTCATGCATTTCGGATTGTTGCTATACTATACCATAATTTTGTATTTTCCGATTGTAAAATTGACGAGGTTTTCAAATTATGATTAATTATACAAAGAAGACGTAAACCATAATGTACTTTTAATTACATATGGAACTATTGTATTTACAAACAGAAAATTTTTTAATTTTTTGTATGACCTATTTCGCAGGTAAAAAAGGTTTAAGGACCGAAGTTACTCATTGTTACACCATGAATACGGAATATTTAAGACTTAATATATTTACTATACGTATTTCGAGAGGTGGAGTGGTTGAGTAGGATTAATTAGGATAATAATGAAATAAGATTATAAGAATAGGCTAAGGGTTGTTATCAATCATTTTTAAATCTACACCAATTTCCGTTTTCAGGATTGATTAGCGTGGGTAGGAATAATCATAAAAATTGCAGTTTGTTTTGAATGAAAAGCGCTTTATTTACAACAGACAAATTCTAAAGCTATCGGAAATTTAGTTTGAGATCTTTATTCACGGTGTGTCATAAATGTAGCCAGATAGTCTAATACCACAATCTAAACAATTTTTTCTTTCTCTTTAAATGATATTTTTGCTGGCTCACAAGTCCTCTCCGTATATTTCTTGAGCGTGGGCGGGTGCTTTAATAACCGCCCACAGAGCTTTTCTGAGGGCGGCATATCAAAAACACTAGCGTCATAATGAGCTGAAGTTTGCCTACTACAATAAGATTTCGCTCGGAAAATATCTGCTGGGCATTTGTAGTGTTCTTCTGATTAGGTCATGGAAAAAAGGTTAGGGTGTCAGGAGTTATTCAATTATATTTTGCCAAAATACAATCGAATTGTGGTTTCACCATAATTTTACTAAGCTTTATTTCTATGACCTGCATTTATTGGTCCAGTAACTATTTTAAGTTTCGTTCAGTAAGAAATAATAAATGGTCAGTAACTTATTCGATAAATAGTCAGTGTACACGTGGTCAGTTAATAAAATATACGATTGTGAATTTATATAACAAACATTCATGACTACAAACAGAAATCCATAAATCGATTGAAAAATCAATTGATTACACTGTCCACACTGGGAATTGAGCTCAACTGAGACATCCGTAACCGTCACCAACGACGTTAACCACTGCACTAAGGAGCCAAATGTCTAAAATTCCCTCCCGGAAAGGATCGGATGTGTATCCTCTAAACAGGGCACGGCGAGAGCAATTAGCTAACCACTATCTCTACTATCTTCGAAAAAAGAGAAGTTGAGCAACCGAGTAACAAGCAGTTCTCATAAAAAACGTCCGTTGTGATACCTCCATTAGGAGGCCATATGGTCCAAACTGGGAGCGGACGTAAATAAATGGTATTTTTTAAATAAAATGGTCAGTTATTAAATTAAACGGTCAAATATTTATATAAAACGGTCAGTTTTTTAATTAAACCTTATCTAACCTTTATTTATTTGGCAAATATTTACAAACATAATTATTAACTGACCATTTATTATTTATTACTGACCGTTTATCAAATTGTATAAATGTAATGTGCTTCATACATCAAAGAACAAGTGCAGCGAGTAGTCTCATAATAAATAAATGCACACTTGTTTTTATAAAAACAGATTTATTTGTATTAATTACTCTATTTTTTTTATAGTGAGCGTGACTGCTTTTGCTCGTTGCGAGCATTTTCAACTGATAGCAAAAAAATTGAATTGGATTTTTCATGTTTAACAATATATAGTATTAAATAAATTTATGAATAGTAATATATAAAGGGTAATCTTTTACGCATACAAAACAAAAAGATCTGTGCTGTCGGAAACAAGTAATATAATATCAACCCCTGTCATGTGGTTTTGTTGATTTTTTTTGCATTTGTATCAAATATAGATAGGCGTGTGGTAGGATTTTTGGGATGAAAGCTAGTAAATTCCATGACGTTTACTGACCGAGTAAGTTGCATGAAAGAATGTACATGATGTGTATTGCGCATAGTTTTTTATGTTAACACACACACAAACTCTGTCAGCGCATAAGCAGAGAGATAGTATTGGCTTAATGTCTACAGATTAGTGTTTTCAACGCACAGTACACGAACAGAGTTTTGCAAGACAAGTGGGATTAGAACCTGTTAATAATTTTTTATTTTAATCAATATTGCTTTCCCAGTGACCAACTGATTTTTATAAATGATGCATATACCGTTTTATAAAATTTTAAGTATACAATCAATTTTCGACTTTCAATTGACAATTGATAACTTTTTATTTATTACCAGATCATCATTTAAATATATTCTTTTCTTAATATTTTAAATACTGAAATCATCGAGAGATAAATAAGTTGACAGATACAACAATCAATTATTTTAAAATTAAGAAATTCAATCTTTGATTTTATAATAAGAGAAACCAATTATTACCCTGGAAGATGGAGTTTTTGTATTTAGATTGAATGCTGCCTGTAGTAATTATTATAACAATATACAAGAAATATTCTTAACCGCTGATTCAAAGCGCGGTTTTATGTTTTAACCTAAATAATATAAAACCATAGTTATAAAGGTTTCCATCATCCTGATGAAAACCCCTACCCACGCGTAAAGTTATAACCTATTTATATTGTGTAACCCGCAATATTCAAATAGTGTGCGGTTTTATTTTCAAGGTTTCCCATTTTCCTATTTCCTAGGCGTTATTAGACGTTCGCCTGAATATATGCATAAAATTAGGAGTGGCATTAATCACTAAACCAATTTTTATTCTCTTGCCATAAGTAATTTAAGGCAATTAGTATTCCTTATATTAATTTTTAAAAACAAAATCATGTCGATTATGTTTAAGCTATGAAGAGTTAACCAACAGTGGGTAAGCAAATGTAAGTTTTTCTGTTTTAAAAAAATATCTATACAAAACATTTTAATGTACTGGGTTAAATTAGAGCTAAAATCGTTCAAATTTGATATTGTCGTTTGATGTAGCATCCTCAGTCGATGTATATCAAAAATTATATTCAATTATAATTGATAATTTGGTTACTTTACAAAAGAAATATCAAACTTTTTTTTTTCTTTCTAGTAAACAAAATTTGTCAGCCTCTGTGGTCTGGCGGTAAGAGTTTTACCCTACCGATTAGGTGGGTCATGGTTGAAGCCCCAGCGAGGTTAATAACAAATTTATAAAAATCTTGGAAATGAGTTGCTTTTTAAATTTATCATCGAGTTAATCTCGTATGATTTTCCAATTTTAAAAATATTCAGTGCATTGGCTATTAGCTGTTATGCCAGATATGTTTAAAAAAATATATTATATCTTTCCACCGAGAATTGACAGTTAGCACCTTAAAAGTGAATATATCAATACTGGTTATTACAGCGAGGTTTCTTAAACTCTAGTTAAACTAATGAAAGTGTACAAAATTTTATAATTAAGTTTCATTAAGCATCGTCAGCAATCTTAATTCTACCTCAGTTTTATAAATTTTATTAACCTCAGGAGCTTATTCAAAGAGGTATGGTGCTACGCTGAAAATAGTTGATATTTTAGAAGTTGCTTTTTTCATGATTAAAATTATAAATTTTACAAGTTTTTTCTTGTTTGCAAGCAGTACAGTTTCGTTTTCATGTAATTCGTCTATAAAATAAAAGGATTTGATAGGTGAATGTTAGAACTATGTTTTTTACCAAAGGTACTTAATGAATAAAAAAAAAACGTGTTGAGCTCATTTTTAAGCCGAGCTCATATTAAAAAGGCAATGTTTCACAATTTTCGAGGAAAATCCGTTTATCTTTTCGGATTATCATGTTTAATCCCATTTGGTATCTATAAGAAAAGAAGATCGGGAAAATATAAAAATGGGGGAAAATCGGGGTGGAAATGCGAGATATTAGTTTGCTCTGCAGCCGCCTCACGTCCCGGAGATTATCGAGCAAAAGTTTTCTAGCTGCCAACTCGAATGGGACATAATATTATTAATTAATATTCCAATGACACACCGCCGCAACAAAATCTCGATGAAATCGTGTTATATTTAAACCTCGTGCTCATGGTATTATATCAAATCAAATGTGTTCGGGGTAAAGGACGCCACAAACTTCTTTTTTAAATTTACTTTATGTATTGTAAATAATTGTATTCGACTGAGAATAGTTAAATAAAAATACGTGTTTTTAAAAAAAAAAAACATTTACCAAATTCTATATAAGCACTGCCTTTTATCATTGTATTTCTTTAGAATACGAAAATCATACTTTGTACCAACCGAAAATATGGTCCGCAAAGTTTGAGTTTTGTTGCTTTTCTTTATAATTTAATATTTGGTTTCTTCTTAACAAAAAAGATAAGCCTTGAATACTTTTATAGAATTAAAACTTGCGATTCATAAACTAAAAGAGATTTGTCATTTAAAATTATTTAAAACTCATTCATAAAAATTTAATTGAATTTGAAAATGTGTAAGCCACCTCGTTTTTGTTCCATCGGTTAAAATAAATGATTAAAAATGAATTTTATATTGTGTTTAAGTTAAATTCATTATTCAAACACCTTTTGATAGTAGGATGTAAAAATTACTATTTTATTATTGATCTCATAAAATTGAAAAACTTTATAATTAGTTGATTTTGCTATTGTAAAGCTGACAGGCTAGAACAGTAAAAGATTTTTTTGTTTTACTTCTACCATTCCCAGTGTGGAGCATATCCTTCTAATAGTGGTATCTCAAGAGAGGCTTTCTACGAGAACTGTTTGTTACTCAGTTGCTTAACCTCTCTTTTACGAAGAAAGTAGGGACAGAAGGATAGGTATAGGGCAGGTCGCCAATCGCTCTCGCTATGCCCCGTTTTTAAGATCGGATGGGCGGGAGGGAATTTTCAGACATCACAAACATTTATGCCTACGAACAAAAATCCATAAATTAATTGAAAAATCAATTTATGAAACTGTGCGCTCCGGGACTTGAACCGGAGACAGCCGTAACCGTAGCCAACGACGTTAACAGCTGCGCCATGAAGTCGACGAAAGAAATTAAAAATCTGTAAAACATTCCGAATACCATCAATTTGGGTAAGTTTGCCCATCGGTCTAAGATTGGCCCACTACATGTAAAAAGGCGCTGTTATAATACCATGATAATTCTAACACCATATGAATATTTTTGTTAGTTAAGCAAAGCTATTGAGCAGCGCTTGGTGGAAAATATATATTAATGAATGTGCAACATATTTTGTTTTATTAATGAATTTGTAAGCTGTCAGCTTGGAATGATAAAACACAATCAGAAAATTTTTCTTGAAACAAATTGGATTAGCCTTATTTTCAATTTGTATTGCTAGTCTGTAAACCAAATTCTGTATATTTTTTTCCCATCTCAATTAAGTACAGAATATATGAAAGAATTAAGAAAAGTTGCAAAGACTTCAAAATCTATGGATTTTTAGTAATTACAGTGATTATTTGTAGCGTGGGCCAAAGTTACCCGAATCGTTTGAAAATTTCGCCCACCTTGTTTTATCTATATTTATGTTTCAATTATAACGGTACATCCATTTATGTTAATTAAATTTCATCTTAAGACATTAGTTAATTTCTATGTAGAACAATACTACACACAAATGCAATGGTGACCCATAAAAAGACAAAAATCCTCAGAACTGGGCCAAAGTTACCCAGATTGACTGTATTCAAAAAAATATTATTTTGAAGCCATAAAGTCTGGATATTTGAAGGAAATCTTACAAATCCAAAATATAAAAACCCGATTTCCATGAAAAAATAGAACAAGGACACATTGTATCTGTTCGAAAATATTTTGCTATAAAAAATATGTAACGCTTAAACCACAGAGAATTATATTGAATTTAATGTTTTTTATGTTATTGTAAGCAATTTTACTGTAAATATTTATATGTGAAACAATAGCTGGCTGAAAACGTATTTCAAAACAAAAAATCTACTTCACAATAACGTATGGCATTTTTTTATTTGGTATTGAAAAAGAATATTTATTCAACGTATCTTTTAGCTTTATAAACAGTATTTGAATAGAAACTTTTTTTACGAGTAAAAATATTATTTATAAGCTAATGATTTTAAGCTAAAGAAACCGAAACTGCTCAATTGTCAAATTTTTAGACATTTTGACACCATAGCCGTAATCGATCAATCATATTTATACAATTTCAAACTGCGCGAAAAAAATATTGCTCTTCGAAAGAAAGTTGTTACACTTTTGTTTTTGGAATGGAACACATGGCGTAAAAAATCATTAAAAGGTTTTACACGGAGAAAAAATATTTGACAGTTTTTAAAAAAAATAGCGTCTCTATATGATACGTATTTTAATAATATAAAATTGAATTTATTGAAAGCTATCCAAGCGGATTGAGACATTAGACAAAATCTTTATTTATTTATTTATTGGACAAGAACGGTAGGTCTTAAGAATGATGTCACATCTCATGGTGTAAGAATTATAGGTGAGCAGGATTGTTTTTTTTTTGTAATAAGCACCGAATGACATCACAAATACAAAAATGGCGACTAAAATATTTTGTCCAGCTCGCCTATAATTGGATAGACATAATCAAAAGGGGACCAACTGACGTTTTTAGGTATTTTGAGTTATGAATGGGAACTGGTCAGAAAAGTCCAAGTTTGATATCCTAAATAGATCTAAGTTGGATTCGGACTAGTTTTCCTTTTATTTACATTACTTCCTTTTTGATAAACAAACAAAATATAGTAAAACGTCAAATATTCTGTCACGATAAAAGAACTTACTGCAAAGTATCTGTTATGCATAACAAGTGATGTAAGGATCCATTATATTTTACATTTTCCTGAAAAGAGTCACGCACACGTTGATTCTAATCTTGAGCAACCAACTGAAAGTCTAATGATGCTTCTTAAAGAGGCGAAACGCGTCACGTTAGTCGTAAATAAAGTGGAGTAACTATTTTGTCAATTTAAATTTTATATTAAAAATGAATCCATCGAAAATAGGGAACCAACTGTTGGTTACTTTATGCAAAATGTTTGCAACTGCTGTCTGTATGTAAATTGTCATCAAGTAAATAGGATCCAACTGAATTATTGATTAATATCTTAAAATCTATGCTTGTTTTATGTATTTTTAAGTAGCAATAAAGTTTTATTAATAATTTCCATAATATTCAATAGTTTTTACATTCACAAAATTAACCAAAAGCAATTAAAAACATGTGCAAACTTTGAGACTTAATATCTCCATTTGGCAAATTTGCAGTTGGTTCCCTCATGTTTATCTCTATCCAATTCTTACACCATGGTGACAGCTTATACGTTAAGTGTATGAAACAAACAGTGGCACCAATTAAGAAAAACTAAAACTATTTCGTTAAGATACTCTGTCTGCTATAGATAACTGCAAGATTTGTAAGAATATTTCATTTGAATTAAGAAATAATACAGTTTGTATCTGAAAAGCAACACCATGCATTTAAGGGTTATGATAACGAGACATAATAAAAAATATTCGGTTATTTATCAATTGACAAACAAGTATGCACATATTACATCACATTGGACAAAATTAAATATGCGTATTTGAAAGCACAAAACAATCAAAAATAAAACTATTATCTCATTGAATTCAATCGCTGAATAAAATATTAAATCGTCAACCATATATGAGGCACTGACCCAAGACGTTAATCTTTTGAGAAATAATGCTATCATGATAAAAAAGCATGGACTCGTTCAAATAGAAGGACGTTTTATCTTTCTAAAGCATTAAGGGTAATGTTTATTGGTAAGAAAAGATAAAATTACTTTATTTATCATTCAAAATATTTAACTAAAACCAACACGTAGCGACTAATCTTATGTTTAAGTAAATCATGAGAATTTTGAACCAAAAGAAATGAATGTCGGCTCCGTGGTGCAGTGGCTAACGTCGTTGGTTACGGTTACGGTTGTCTCAGGTTCAAGTACCGGTACGGAAAGCTTCATAAATTGATTTTTCAATCGATTTATGAAATTCTGGTCCTAGGTATGGATGTTTGTGATGTCTAAAATCCTCTCCCACTCATCCGATCCTTAAAATGGGATATAGCGAGAGTGATTCGCTAACCACTAGTCATGTTTTAGCCCTATCCTTCTATTCCCTATTCTCGAAAAAGAGAGGTTGCAGCAGTTCTCGTAGAAAAAACTTTTGAGGTACCTTTATAAGGAGGCCGTATGATCCACACTGGGAACGGACATGGTTGAAAGAGGAATGAAACATAATAATATTGCCTTTCTTGTATGGCAAAAACGTTTAGTGTTTTATGTTAATTATATAAATTTTTTCACTTAATGAAGTTATTATTGTTTGGTAAAAGTTATTGTATATTTTCAAATTTAATGTAATAACATGTAATAACAAAAACCGTATAAAAATATAAAGTCTTTTTCTTAAATTTTGAATAATAACATGTATTGCGTGATTGGGTAATGATGGCAAAAATAGTATTTTTAATATAGAGTTTTTTCTAAGTCACAACGGTATGTTGACACTCCCTACGTATATTCACGGAATTGGAAAATATGTCATTTACATGTCATTTTCATTTTCGTTGTCTACACACTCAGTGTTGTCTACAAAACACGGAGAATTACCACTTTTAAGGTGTTAACTGACAATTATTGGTAGAAAGGCATTATATTTTACAAAATAAAACACAATTTGTTTGTACTACTTTCACAATTTGAGTCAAATAAACATGTGGAAGTAGTACAAACAAATTGTGTTTTATCTTTTAAAATAGGGAAAATTATATTTAAAATAATAACACTGTCCCAATTTTGAAAAAGATACATGAAGTCGTTATTTTGCAATTTCGGTTTGAATCTGTGAAATGCTCTTTTGTGAAATATTATGTTTGCAAATACGGAGATCGGAAATAGGATACGTCGATGTATTCTTCCTATTTTAAAGTCTGCTTAATCTGTTTCTGAGTATGAAATACATACAATTTATCGAATGAATAAAACTAAATCTTTACTACCTGATATGATAGGTTCTTCATATGTTTAAACAAAATACTAATCACTATGATCGTTTATTTTGTTCCATGTCCCAAATTCCTGATCTACGAACTGGATATTCAATTTTCAACGCCGATCTTCCCAACGATGACAACTTGGCAACAACGCATCGTCTTGAACATCGATTACTTCTTCAAATCAACAATATAAGTATCAGCACATTTCTTACAGTCAATAAATCTCACATCTTGATCTGCGCTTGAGTTTTCAACTGATTAAAATATTATGAAATATAAATCATTTATAAATGTCATTGTAAATATGTATTGTATTATACATCAATTATATGCAAAAAAATATGTTTAAGATAACACAAAAACAATATTATAAAATCAATTCATTGCTTTGTATTATTTATACGATTCTATTCAAAATTAAGTATATGTTTATATTTATCGCATTACTGTATTATAAGAAACCGATTTGGATCACGAAATCGATATTGCTTCAATAATATTTGCAAAATCTTTTTCATTTCTCCGCGGGCGTTCTTGGCAATTTCTCTGTTCGTTTTATTTTCAGATTAAAATGCTTAAGTCTCATTCGTAACTCATTTGTACCATTTGTCTTTCTTTTCCTTTGACTGTTTGAAACTCAAAACTCCTACGTCACCGCCGAAGGTTTCGAAAAAACACTTTGAAACTGTATTTTATTTTGGGAATTACCCGTCGCATTTTTCAAGTGCATAAAATTCTTGAAACTCAACAATTTAATAACTATATCATATTTATATTTGCCGTTGAATTAAATCCACGAATATTTTAACGTTTGTTTAAATGTGATTTCATTCGATATGAAAGAAATAATTGTTACGAATTTTTTTAAATATTGTTTTGTTTCGTAAAACACGGCATCTCATTCGATGTACTGCTACATCTCTGTGTTTACGGAATTCCGTTTTGTGTTTGTGACGATAAAAAAACCTCCTGGGAATTATGTGTTCCTGGATACCATATCGGAAAAGCAAATTTATTGACCTGCTGTAGTGCATTTTGCACATTTCAATGCATATAAAACGAGAATGATTTTTGTACTGGAGTGCATTTTTATTGAGAATTTCGATCAAATTTTCTGACGTTCACTGTGGTATTGCTTTCATTGCAAATATTTTGCTCTACTTTCTGTTTACTTGGCCCTTAATAATCATTTTTATTTTCTTTTTCATACAACAATAATTTCTAATTTAGGTATTGTGCTAAACCAATGGTTCAAAAGAAATATTTTTTTACATTCGATTTATGCGTAAAATGTACAAGAAAAATAAAAATTGTATTCATTTTTAACTAAGAACTATGTTACATAATTTTGATTTATTATTAAAAATGCAATACAATTCAACTTTTATTTGTAAAACGGAATCAATTTGAACTATGCGCTATACTAATTTCATTTGAGAAATGTACTGTCATATCCTTATCCTTAATTTACTCATGATAATATGACAAAATTCTATATAAACAGCTCTCCTATCTGGAACTTTGCGCACCTACCAACGCGCAGCTTGTGACGAAGAGATGGTGACACTCAAGTGTCCCAGAGGGACGTCAATTTCCATTCAAGTGGCACAGTATGGGAAATCGACGCCTTCGCAGAACCTCTGCGCAACCGAACTCGCGCAGTACAACCCGACGATCGTTGAGATTGTTGGCAACAGTACCTGCTCCTGGCCCAATGCTTTACAGGTGGGTCATTACCGATACTATAAAAATGAAATAATTTTAATAATGATTTTATAATACAAATACATGATTTTATCACACGATTTAAATTTCACAGCTATGTAAACTTCACACAAATATTAACGTCAATAAATTCCATCCGCGTGATACGTAGACAGACAATGTGAATGTTGAGCGAAATTTGACAAGTTACACTGTCACCTGGAACACAATATTACTCGTTTTTTTATGTATTGTCAACATAGCCTTATATTGTTGTCTATTCTGGCAAAGAAGAACTTTATGTTGAAAAAATTGTGTTTTAATACTATGGACCCAAACTATGGGCCGCAAAATGTTCCAATAAAGCTACAAGTATTTATTTATGAATTTTTCCTCTTTTAAATATGTATTTATTTGTTATATAAAGACACATTCTTTGTGATTTTATTGCAATTTTAACTTTGAGACGATTTTAGAATGCAGATGTGAATATATAATTATATATTGTCTAATAAAGATTTTGATAACTAAATTAATATAATTTTCGTCGGGACCTTGGAAATTTTGTAGACCATGTAATGCCAATGTTTGGGAAGTACTGTTTTTATATATTTCATACCAATATAATCGGAAAAATGATTAACAATATTTGAAACCAAATTTCAATTTAATAAAAATATCGCAAGAACGCCAACGATACATCACAATTTTCAACTGATAAATTAAATTGGTTTTATTTTAAATGCGATTTCAATAATTTTTAAGCCTGTCTTGATATCTAACGATAAAACAATATTGACATTTTATATCCATGTAATCTGAAAGCTTATAGTCAGTAAAGGAGCTAAGAGCAATTCAATACACGTGATAATATTTTAATATTTGACCGTTTTATTTCGTGATGGCTTTCTAAAATAGGTTTCCAAACATTAACGACAAAATACACAGCTGCTGGAGAACTTATATTTGTGTACGCATAATATCAGTTTATCAAAAACAAAAATTTCTCTGTTTTAAAAACATGTTTTCCAAGAAATACTTTCCTTCTTTCAAGAAAGGGATGAAGACATAGCGCGGTGTCAAGAACAAATGCTTTGCTAGCTCAGCGTTTTTCGATCCTTATATTCCTTTATTACTTTGTGTATGCATATATATATATATATATTTAAGTATATATTTAACACTATTCTCTGATATTTTACTAAGCGTTTCTACATGAAGTAAAAAACACACAAAAAAAATAAAATAAACTAGTTCTTTGTTTTCCTTTTTATTTTCTTTTCAAAACTGTGTGGGGCTCGAGTATCTTGGGCTTTTTTATTTCAAAGACTTAATTCGTAAGACGTATTATATATTATATTAATAATAGACGTTTTTTACTACATGTGTTAGCACTCGCTCAATAAGTTCGATGCGAACAATGCACATACCGATAAAAGGAGTGCGTGTTGAGTTAATTCGATGCGCACATAATACACTCTCTCTGCACAAGCAGAGACAGAGAGAATGTGTATGTGTGTTCTGTGTTACAGATAGAAAGATAAAATAAGAAAAATATCATTATTGTAAGATGAAAGACTGTGCGTTGAAAATCAATTCACCTATTATAATTTGCTCAACACTTTCACTATACGAGATTGTGTCTGTGCGTGTTAAGTTACACATATACAGATAGATAATATAGACCATGATTTAGTAAATTGATGTAACCCTTAAAAAATATAGAAATGAGTTAATGATTAGATCTCATTTTAAAGGCGACGAAGCAGGTCCCGGCCAAATGATGTAAATTAGAAAAATGAATTGACCACTTTTTGGAAGCCAAACATCATTTAACATTAGTTTTAAGTTTAAAAATTCTGACCTGGTCACTTGATATAAGCCACTATTATATCAACAATCCCTACGTATAGTCTCGTATCTGTAAACATGAGAATTTACAGGAGTGCATGTCAAAGATTCATGATGTAATGTTTTCGATAAAAACAGTTTTTACTCTCTTCTGAACAATTTCAATTTTGAGGGTTACATCAATTGGTCAAAACAACGTTGATATTATAAGTTGGAACTTGGAACTAAACCAGATCTTTCGTGATTATCTATCCGAAAAAAATTCAAGTATTCTGCTAATATGAAGTTTTTTTGAACTATTAATTGGTTAAACACTAATTTTAACAACTAATTTCATGAGAACAAAAAATTAAAAAAAAAAAACTCTCACATACCTTATAATTATATTCTTTCATGTTCTTCGAGAGGTTAGATATTATAATAACTGAAATGCCATTTTCGGGATTGAGTTTTCAATTATAAATTCATCAATTTTAATTCCGAAAATAAACCAAGATTTTAATGCTGATTTTTTTGAATAGCTAAGAATACAAAGCCTAGGGTAAACAGCGATTTTAATTATTTTGCTTTTTAAACAAATATCGGGCACGGGCTAATTAATTAACTTCTTCTATGCTTGGGCGTCTTTAATTAGTTCCGTTACCAGATGAATCGATTGCGTGGAGTTTGTTTTTCCACTCTTAATTAAACCGGCAAGACATTTCAATGCGTACAAATCGCTTTTAAGCTTGGTTCGGGTTCTGTACGTTTACAGAACGTTTATTGGTCGACAATGACGTGAGCGATACCCAAAAAACAGTAATTTAAATTAAGGAATTGCATTTCAAACTATTTTTATTCCATTCTTAAAAGTCTCGCGAAAGACTCAGTAGAAACAACCAAGTTTGGGTATCAGAAAGCCGATTTTTCGTGACTTGAAATCGTAGGCATGGGCGTGAAAGATAGTTACTTTACAAATGGTTACTTGACTTGACGGTGTCGTGCAATTTATTGTTTCTCACAATGTTCGTAGTAGTACAGTCAGAATAACAATGTGACAGAGCAATTAAGATATTATTTTATCTATACATTTTTGTCAAACAAGATTAACAGTGATTCATTAATAAGAGATGGTGAAATTTTCTTCGTAAGTAAAAAAAAAACATCATTACAAATACAAACACAATATATATAGTGAATTTGTCGGCTCAGTGGTACAGAGGTTAACGCCGTTGGACATGGTTACGGACGTCTTGGGTTCCCGGTGCGGACAGTTTTATAAAAGTCAATTGCGTCGAGCGCAAGTAAAACGACGAAGATGATGATGATGATGATGACGAGGTCACGAGATAGATGGTCGACGAGCGTCGTCATTTACTTGGAGCTGGTGTATTTGGTGACGGCCTTGGTGCCTTCGCTGACGGCGTGCTTGGTTAGCTCGCCGGGCAGGAGGAGCCTGACGGCGGTCTGGATCTCCCTGCTCGTGATGGTGGAGCGCTTGTTGTAGTGGGCGAGGCGGGACGCTTCGGCGGCGATCCTCTCGAAGATGTCGTTGACGAAGCTGTTCATGATGCTCATGGCCTTGCTGGAGATTCCGGTGTCGGGGTGCACCTGCTTGAGCACTTGTAGCACTTGATAGTCGATAGCTAGGTAGCGTACAGAGACGGGCGCGCTGGACCGACTGTGCGGACAGTTTCAATTGATTTAATCGTTTTATGGATTTCTGTTCGTGGCAATGAATGTTTGTGATGTCTAAAATTCCACCCCACTCATCCGATCCTAAGCACGGGGAGTAGCGAGAGCGATTAGGTAACCACTAATCTTGCCCTAGTACTATTCTTCTATCCATATTCTCTTCGAAAAGAAAAGGTTGAGCAACTGCGTAGCAAGCAGTTTTTGTATAAAAATTGTGTTGAGATACCTACATTAGGAGGCCACATGCTTCACACTGGGAGTGGACATGGAGAAAAAATAGAAACCTAAACTGCAATATCAATTCTAAGCCAGTCATATCAGGATGCTTTGGTTAATGTTTGGTTTGGCTTTGGTCTATAATAGTTTAATTAATTTAATATGGTAGATTATTTACTTCGACTTCTACGAAATAAAGTAAATAATTAGCTAAATAATTCCCTTAATTACCGCAACGTATTAAGCTAAATATTTAAAGCTTTTAATCCCTGCAAGAACTTCGTTATTGCATGGAAATTATTACTTAAACAAAAATATGTTCAATTATTTAGTATTCGCAACTTTTAAAAACAGATGTATCGTTGAGTAAATAATTACTTTGTAGTTCATTCAGTAATATAAATCATAATATATAATTATTATATTATAATTGTCTATGAATGGTGATTTATGTAAACTGTTATACCATAATTATCTAATGATAGTATCTATGGTATATAAGTATTTTTACTTTTTACTACAAATCACAAAACTTTTATGCATTATTTTACTAACATTAAGTGGGATAGAAAATTGTAGATTTCGCAATCACTAAATATCGTTATAATTTTCTGTCGAAATTTACTAAATACGCAGATATAGAGTGTTAATATGTTGTACTGTGATGTTTGTGTCACTAGTCAACATTCGCTCAACACGCTTGATACGCAGACATATATATTGTATGTGTGTGTTTGAGTTGTGCGTTAAAAATTCACTTCACACTGAAAAACTCTCCACATGCGTTGATGGCTAAGGACTGTGTGTGTGCGTGAGTTACATTACATATAAACAAATAAATTATCTTAAATATAAACATATTGTAATTGTAATGATCCTGCATTATTTGTTGGGCTCATTCATGAAGAACAGACAATCTAACTGAGTTGGTTTAGTATTCTCTGTTGCAGACCGTCGTAGAGGCCTGCCAAAAGAAGAGGCAGTGCAAGTTCCACACGAGTCCAAAAGCATTTGGCGGAGATCCCTGTCCTGGTGTCAGAAAGTACGTGGAAGTTGCTTACAAATGCAGACCATGTAAGTTATAGTAATTGAATCCTTTATCAAAAATATTTGTTCACTTTGATAGATAATAAATACATACCTTTTTAAATTGTATTCTTCGTGACTATGCTATTTCTAGGATGGGTACAGACACAAACTAAGTCTTTATATCCCTTCCTCGCATGTTTTCTGGCTAATTACTGGTGGTAATGATTCTGTCAGCTGACGGCTTAGAATGGGAAAAAAACCAGACGAACCCTTTTTTATTTCACTACATGACGTCCTAACTTGGATACCAAATTCCATTGTTTCTGGTTTTCAACATAACTTAAGTATGTTGCTATGTATTACAACAAATAACCAAACTATTTAAAAATAATCAAACAAATGTCTTCGATTTTTACTCAAAGATTGAGACAAGTGACAATATTTTGGTAGGAACCTTATATTTTTAATATTCAGTACAATACTGCAACGATTTCTAACTTTCTTAGTTCGAATACGATTTCATCAAAGTAGCTTTGTTAATTTTAATGACCCACTTTTCCTTTTTCCCTGAATGACTTCAATTCATACTTTTAAGTCGAGCGATTTTAATAATTATTATTTGAATACAACCCGCAAAGTACACACAACAGAAAACACGTGCATAAATATCTTTAAAAAAGCAATTAAAAACGGTGGAACGAAGTACCTACGTAATCTTTTAATTAACTGCTATAAACAATAATTACCTTTGAGCAAAGAGCACTTAACTTAAACGATTTATAAAAGAAACAAATTTTGTACTCAAATGTTATACATATTAAGGAAAAAAAAACTAATAAATATTTCATAATACGACTATAAAATGTTATATAATACCTGTGACTTTACAAATATCTCAGTTATGATCAAAAACTCCGTGTATGAATTTTGATTAAAAAAATATTCACACTTGAAAAATGATGTTGATGTAGGCAAATTAATCTTTGTCTAAAGACATTTTGAGGTATTAAATAGAACCAGCTTCACTCAACTAGTACGAATTTTTAACCGGACACCAACCCTTAAATTTAATCCATATTATCGCCTTTGGTTTACCTTGATTGTTAATCAGTTAAACATTTAATTATAAATACTTGTTTGCTGTAATTTTATGCAACAGTTGAAAATGTTCAAAGTTATTTTTTGATAAAACTGGTAGTACTCTCTATTATACAATATTTCATTATTTTGAAAAAACATCGCTCACACCTTGCAGTGTTCGCCAAACTATCACTCACGAGCTACCACATGGCATTTTCTGTAGCTCGAAGGAAAATTTGTAAAAAAAAAAATGATAGTCAATAAGGATAATCGTAAATGAGATCAATGGATGAATGACAATTTCCTTATATCTTAAAAAAACTTCCAAGATTTTTTATAAGAACTTGAACTAAATTTCTAGTTAAATTCTAATTAAATATTCGGATTTAGAGATAAATAAAAAAACAAATTATAAGAAAAAACTGTATTGTAAATTAGTATCGAAAAATATGTATTGGTAAAAAAAAGTTTCTAGACAACCGACTTAATAGCGTATTGAGTATCTGATAGCATAGAAAAAATATTTCAGTAATAAATATTTGAGTATTCAATTGTATTATTTATTGGTGGGCAGAAATGAAACATTTAGGCAAATTGAAGGCTAATGAAAGATGTTTTGTCAACTCCTATTCTACTATGATTTCTATAAGCTTTGTAACGATTTTATGCTATGTTAAGCTGTGATGTAAATACTTTACTATCATTTTGGTTAACATCTTAGTTAAACATGACGAATTTCTTGAACAAAACTACGAGTAATCTCCCACTTCAGTTGAAAAAGTAAGTAGATGGTCTAATACAGTCGGAGGATTGTGTGTTAGTAATATTTTTTATTTTTATTTTCAATTCTCTAACGGGTGTTCATTATAGTAAAATATTAAAAACTTGAAAACAAATTTTCCGCGATCAAACTTTGGCTAATATTGCCGAAATGAAAATGAATATTTTGTTGAAATATAAGTTTTCTTCAACCACCGAACATTGCACGAAATAGGCAACGAATAATTTTCCTCCAATTAGTCAGAATTAAGAACGCCTCAATGAGCTATTATTTGATTGAGTTTGAAGTAATTTACGTTTTAAGTACAGCGCGGTTAAGTTTTTATTAGGTTGGAAAAAAATAAAAACTCTTATTTCGATAATTGGATTATAGTAGCTAATGGCAAAATTAATTGGACTATTTTATGATTTATCGAAAACTACCAATGATTATCTGTTTTGATTTACGCTAGTAAACTTTTTATTTACTCAAAAGTTTACAACATTTAACTCTACATAAAAAAAAGTGTTGTTAAAGAAAGATTGCTGTCCAGTAGGTATGGTTAATGAATCAATTAGGCGCAGAAAATTAATACACAGTGTCAATATCTCTCTCCACTCTCTCTCCACGTTCATAAACCATAGTTTAATCGATGCGAATCACTGCGTAATGAAAACAAACGAATCTTATTGAATTCTCTGTGAGTCATTTGTTTTCTCACTCTGCTGGGATAAGTCAGTAATAATTTAAGGTATCGACTGAGGGTGCTTGATGGAATTTTAATATCAAATTTGAATTGTTGAAATTTTGTAAATTTCCATGTATTTCGTCACTTATGATGCAGGTTTTACCTTTCGGCTTTTGACCTTTACTAGCAGTTCTAGTGTAAATTTGGAAGATCTACCATTCTCGCATAGTTTTCAATGATATTACCATAATTAATTAATATTTTGTACAAAAATCAAACTCAAAAGATAATTGAAAAGAATATTTTTTTACCTTCAGAGATTATTTTTATTATTTTATTTAATTATCTTGAAGATTCTTTACACATAAGTGAACCACGTGTCTTGTAAAGTATTGCAAAAAAATGGTATATTGACACAAAGCAACCAATTTAAATTTTATAACAAAGAAAACATTGTATTTTATAAATTGATAAAACCTTCAATATTATCATTCAAAGAGTTATTTGTACGCTCTGTTACGCAAAATTCCCAGAAATTTACAGTCAAATATCAAACATGAAGAGCGTTCGTTGCCACTATAATTATTATCATCAAATTCCAAATAATGGTTCAGCCAATTGAACATAAATGCGGTTGGAATTGCCTCACTGCACAATAATAATTATTGTTCATTGTTGCAAAGCTTATAGTTAATTTGACAAGCGATCCCTGACCAAAAAACCGTCCTTTGAAATGTTAATTTTGCCATTCCTTTCAGTCAAACTCCCCAAACAAAGTTTTCTGTTGTTTGAAGATATGTCAAGGACATTATTGTATCATAAAATAGATTTCAACTACACTTTAAATGATTAAGTATTGTCTGCGTGGTAATATTGTTATTAAATATCTAAAATAAATTGACAATGGCCATAGTCAAGCGTCTATATAACAGCAGATAAAAAAATTAGAAGTATATTTTAGGTTCAAAAGTATGGATGTTTGTGTTTCCTAAAATACCCTCCCACTCATCTGATACTAAATACGACAGAGAAGCCATAACGATTAGCTAACACTGGTATTGTCCTAACACTACTAACCGTATTCTTATATCCATACTGACTTTGACAAAGAAAGTTTTGTGTATCTTAGTAATAAACAGTACAGAAAGACATCTGTTGAAATAATTTCCTTAAGGAGTTCAATATGTTCTGAGCTCGGGTCATTTTGATTGCAATTTGCTTTTTATTTTTATATTGCCCACTTCTAGTAAGGGGATAATTATTTTTTTCAAGCATGTTTTCTCTTAATGTGGAGCATGTTGATTCCTAATGGATCTTATCTCAACCGAAGTGGTTTGACGAGAACTGCTCCTTTAGTCAGTCACTCAACCCTTATTTTTTTAGAAAGATTAAGCATAGGGTAAATACAGAACTAGTAGTTACCTTATCGCTTCCGTAATGCACCGTTTTAAGGATATAATGAGTGTGATGACACTTCCATTTGATGGGATTGATTTTGAACAAAAATCGATAAATCTATTGAAAAATCAATGTATAAAGTTGTCCTTACGGGAATTTGAACCCAGGAAAACCGCAACTGAAGAAAACGACTTTTCACTAGGCAGCTGGCTCGACTATGGTTTTTGCGTTAGTATTTAATTCATATCTTCATAGGTTGGCGTCCGTGGCGCAGTTGGTTTCGTCGCTGGCTACTGTTACGGATGTCTCGGGTTCAATTCCCGGTGCGGACGGTCTTCATAGATTGATCTTTCAATCAATTTATGGATTTCTGTTCGTAGTCTGAGTCCTCCCTCCCATCAATCCCATCCTCACGGGGCGTAACGAGAGCGATTAGCTAACCACTAGTCCTGTCATAGCCCTTATCCTTCTATCCCTACTCTCTTCGAAAAAGAAAAGAGAGGTTGAGCAACTGAGTGAGAAGCAGTTCTCGTAGAAAAAATTCTGTCAAGATACCTCCATTAGGAGACCATATGCTCCACATTGGGAGCGGACATGGAAAAAAAAATTTAATTCATATCTTCATAGGTACTTTAAAGTCGCATATCGTCGAGCAAAAAAATTTGGAGAACATGAGGTAAACACACAAAAGCATAATACAACTATCAAAGATTCTGTGGTTAATGGATTTGAACCACAAAAAGCCCTATTTACGATAATTTTGTAAATTGCCAATAACCTAGCACACGTACATTAAAGCAATCAATGACAACAAGTCGCATAGGTCTTCTGACTTCCGAATAATTTCATATGATATGTGGTTTGATGCTGTGGATTGGAACTTCCCACGTAACGTCACAAAACTGGTAATTATTGACTTAGTGTGTGCAATTGTAAGATGGTGAAAATAAATTGTTATTACGTAATATAAAAATTTACAACTAAGTAGCTAAAAATAATTTCAATATAAATAAAAATGAATGGTGTCTTTTAGCAAGCAGACGAAATGATATATTTTTATGAACTTTTAATAAGGTCTCATAATAAATCATCAAACCTCTTATCAGGGCAATGAAAAAACTTCAACAAGTGAATCGATAGCAGCGATCGGTGTTGGGGTGTAGCTACTTGTAATGGTAGTCGTTTAAATTGTAAATTACGATTAATCATCCCCCAACGGGGGGAGGTTGTTAAATTCAGGGCTTATCAAAGATTGGTGCGCCATTATTTAGGGCGATAGAAGCAAAGAACAAAGGCAAAGCCTCACTTATAATAAAATTCGATCAGGTAATTTATCAACCATAGGTAGTTTAAAATGAAAGATTCCATTATAAGTTATTGTTATTAAATTTTAAACGAAATTTATTATTCGGTTATGGTTTCTACATGCAAACATGGAAAACCTCCTTTTCCAAATCATAACGTAATTTGTATTATAAAGAAAAAGGGTTCTAGGATAAAACCGTACAGGAAAAAAGCGGACATGGAAAAAACCTGACACGGAAAAAACCGCACACAGAGTAGAAAATGAAGTATTTCTCCGTTACATATACAAATAAAAATATGAAATAGACGCTATTTAAAAGAATGAATGAATCACATTGTAAGTGTATAGTCGTATACAAATAAGATCGTGTCTTTCCTGTGTCAGCGGTTTTACTATAGAACGCAACAAATAAATCTTTCGTCTTGGACGATCCGAGTTTCTGAAAATTATTATTTGACGTTATTTAAAATTAAAAATCTGGTTTTAACATTTTTTCTAGCTGAAACACTTATGAAACGATAAGAAGTATTTTAAATGAGAATACTTCTTTTTCTACTCTGAGTGCGATTTTTTCCATGTCCGCTTTTTTCCGTCTGATTTTTTCCTGTACGGTTTTATCCGTTCGCCAGAAAAAGATACCCAAACACAGAAAACGTTTTAGTATTATAAATAATTTTTCGGTTTATTGGATTCTGTTAACTATCCGTAAATGCATGAAAATCATTGATACACTTAATATTGGTTTTTAATTTTCGCTTACTCAGAGATAATGTCGATTTTTTAAAAAGTATAATTTAACGCTGCGTCCGATAGTGATCTGTTGAATTTGCTTACGTTAAATACCTAATTAACTTTCGTCTTAGATTATGATTTTGCTTTGAGACTAGATATCTTTAATCAAGTCTCATTTTAGTCTTAATTTAGACAGATATTTGCGTTGACCATTTTAATTATTTAATTCACAAATTTCGTACAATTATACGGGCAATTTTTAAGTAAAAGTTTTTTTATTATATATAAATAAAATTCGAAGCGTTTATTTAAAATAAAATACAATTAATATTGATAAATAAATAATTTGTCGGCGTCCATGGCGCAGTTGGTTTCGTCGCTGGCTACGGTTACAGATGTCTCGGGTTCAATTCCCGGTGCGGACGGTCTTCATAGATTGATTTTTCAATCGATTTATGGACGATTAGCTTTTTGTCATAGCCCTATCCTTCTATCCATACTCTCTTCGAAAAAATAAAGGTTGAGCAACTGAGTGACAAGCAGTTCTCGTAGAAAAATTCTGTCAAGATACCTCCATTAGGAGACCATATGCTCCACATTGGGAGCGGACATGGTAAAAAAAAAATATTGATAAAGATTTTATATGGAATATTTTTTTTTTCTCCACTGGTTTGTGAATTTGTTTTGATGAACGTAAACGACTCTGTCATTTTTAGCATATAACCATATCTCTACTTAGCACAAAATACATGTAGAAATATGTATGTTTGTATGTCTGTCGGACACAAAAACTCCTCCCAAATGGCGTACATAAGCGACGTTAAATTTTCACACGTCATTTTGGATGAAATTGTTAGTTCAACTGTGTTATTTTTAACTTTTAACTCTCAACATTGAACTTTTAACCTAAAACTGAAAACGCTTTACTTCTGACGTTTCAATGCTGGATGAAAAAAGTAATAATAATAGTCGCCTAGCAACAGCTTAATACTAATATATTCTGTAAGTGACAGTTGAGATAGTAACGCCAACGCTAATATTTGTATTAAATATTGAGTTTCATGTTTGTGATTTGGTAGAAAGTGAGTTTGGTAAATTAGTACAATTTAGTGTGCAGTGGAATCATCATTGAAAATTAGCGTATGACTTTGATTGTATGTTTAATTTGTGGCGCTGCAGGAGCAATTATTAAATGCAGATCAACAAGCTGTCTATTGAGAAGTTCTACTGCGCCATAACAAGAGCGCAAGTGGCAAAATTGTCATCTTTTATTATAGCTGGTTTGAACTTTTAACATTATTATTAATTGGTCGACTCTATGTTGTGGGTGTAACAAAAGAGGTACGGTTCACGGTGATATTTCCAAAGGTAGCCAATATCTAAATATAACAACCTAATATGAGAGTCCTCTATCGCGGGCGAAGCTGGGTAAAAAATACAAGTACTGTATAATGTGCTTGAGTCGCCACTGAATGATTGGAATACAACTTTGTTAGAAAGCTCTTTCATACACATTTAATTTTATTCAAAATTAAATTATACTGAAGGAAGCTGTGTCAATATAATTATTTAAGGAACAGCGATTTAAAGGATGCTGAGGTAATCCAGCGTTAATTTATTGAGGGGTGGCATTACCACTTAAAATTTCGAAGCGCCGGCAATGGTAATTCATGATTTATACCCCATTAATCAACGGAACGTTCGGGCGAAAATGATCTGACTCAGGAATCCGATTAAATATGAGATACGCCGCTCTAAAACTAAGCAAATAGAATATTTACTTGAGACAACTGAAAAATACTTTATGCAAAACATACTGATATGACTCAAAATGACTTAACAATTCTGTGGAATAATTTTAGTACCTACTCTATTGTAAGTGGTTTTTAGAATTCCAATTACATTATTTTAAGCTAATAAAAAATGACAAATCTTTCAACAGTCACAACATCTTAATGTGTATATTGTATACAATATTTGATTTTCAATAAAAACACAATTTTCGGCATCTTCAGGCATTCGAGCACACGAATGGACTCGAACTGACTCGACAAAATACATGGAAGTGTACAAAATCTCAATAATCCAAATTTGAAATTGATATTTATTGTGTTCAGATAAATTGAAATAAAAATATTATATAATAACATTTTTGTAATGGTTTAAATGAAATAAATATTTTAATGAATCTATATAACAATTACTTATTTGTTAACCAGCTAACTTCACTTGAGCAAATTATAAGGCCATATAAATACTATCAAAAGAAACGAAATAGTGTAACTGTCGATATTTCGTTATGTGTTTCATACGATTTTTCAGCATTGTGCCAAATCTTTTTGCAAATTATTAATGTCTCTTAATATTTTTTTAGAAACAAATCATTTTTTTTAAATTTAAATTCCTTATCCTGTTAATCAAAAAGAAATGTGAGCTCTTGTTAGTACATATAGCATTTACGATAATATCAATACTTAATAATTATGATAAACCTTTACGTTATGTTATAATATATGGCGTCGCGAGATTTTACAGATATCAAATGTGATTAAATACTTATATTTCATGTACCTTTCATTTTAATACTGTCAAAATAAAAGCTTGACGCCAGTCATATGCTTGATATTCCGAATGGAAAGTCTTTGAGAGGGTTAGGTAAATTTTAAGCAGATCGCACCAAAGAAAGGCAGTCATGGAATTTGGGGTAAACATATGGAAATACGTTGCCTACGGGCGAGAAGCAATTTAGCATGATTGTGGCGTTATATCGAAATCAGTTGGAGCTAATTTGTTTGATACGAAATCAAATTTCCGTTATTTTGTATTAGTATTTAGATGCCATAAAGTTTTTCAGAACAAAAATACGCACCCCCAGTTTAAGACTATGACAAGTCAAAAAATAGCATTTTGAGATAATTGGGTTTTAAGATTCAAAACCTCTGAGAATTTATGTGCTAAGCCATTTTCTTTCTCGATGTGTTTCAGGGTTTCAGGTTTCTTTTGGATGAAATAATTTTTATATTGAAAAATTTTACAGAAAATGTCTTTTACTAGTATTTTTAAAATGTTATTGTCTAAAATTAGACTATTTTGACTATGCATGCAATATTATAATTATAAAATAATATAAAACGACATGAAATTTCTTTAATATAATATACATATCATATAAAACAATAAATAACGTGTCAATAAACAAACATTTTTAAGCTTATTTTATATTCAACCTCATCTTCAAATCTTTCTAATCACTATTGTTACGGAATGCTTCACAATTACAACTTTTTCGTTTATTGTCAATACTTTGTCTATTCCAGAACTATGATAATTGAAGATGTCGTAGTCAAAAACTCAATAAAAGTTTGATCCCTGATATTGGACTATAGCAACTTAAAGTAACACAGTGTTTAAATATCAAACACAACACTTTATAAAAATTTAAGATTATTCATTCTGTCTAGTATTTATGTAGAATTGTGCTAGTCTGTGATCAGCTAAATAATTATATTTTCAACCATTCTGTAATAGTCTAAAACTAGAGGTACGATTCAAAACTTAAATTTAATTAGGAAATAAGGCTTTGACCAATAGTGTAGCGTTCAAAGTTTTTTTAATTAACTTTTGAATTGGTATTAACAACGCTATAAATTTCTGTGATGTTTTCATTCTTCCCTGCTATCTAATCCTTTAAAATGTGGCGTAGAGAGAGCGATTAGCTAACTGCTTATCCTTTCCCAACCTCACTCTTCATTTTTTATCCTCTTTTAAGAGAGGCTTAGTGACTGACTTAAAACCAGTTCCTTTCTGCTAAAATCCTCTGTTGCAAGTTTAACTGCTCAATATTGAAGGCGAACATTGTTTAAAATATATAAAAAAATGAATTAAAATTATTCGGATTTTACCATTTTCGCCCTCCCTACATTTTTACTTCAAAAACGATACATCTAGAAATCAGTGTGTACATATATATATATATATTATAATATTTACCTCGGAGAATATTGGATCAGTAACACCATGAATTGTCATTAAAAAATATTGTTAAATCGCAAATGTTTACATTGATTAGGTATATATCGTAAAGAAAAGTTATCTTAATAGTAGAAAACAAGATGTTTTGTTATCGATTGTAAAAAATTTAGTTCTACAGTAATTAAAGAATAAAGATGACTATTTCGGATTCACCATCGATCATTACTAGTCTAAATAGCCGTTCTCAGAAACAGTTCTGACGATGAATTGACATCGAAATAGCTATCAACCGTATCATTTATTTACGAATAACTACATAATTTGATATTTTAACCGTATTTAAAAAAGGATATTTTCAACACTCTGCATTTTGTTGCAGTAAAAAAATGTTAGTTTTTCTTGTGTACTCATGTTAAAATAAGTATGAATACAATACTGGATAGTCTAACACTGGTTTGTCAATAAAAAGGAGAGTAAGGAAATAAATGACTCGTAGAGAGTTCAGTATGATTCGTTTTTTTGCTACACAGTGACACCATATGAATGAACGATGAATTCAAAATGAAGCGGAGAGAGAAATTTACTGTAAGTGTTCTATTATCCCCTATTTGACAAATTTACCATGTCTACTGGACAGCTGTCTTTCTTAATCAACTCTTTTTTATGCAGAATAAAATGTAATAATAAATAAATATAAATATTAGTATGTATACCTCTAACTATTTATTGACACTAAATTTATTTCAATATAATAGTTAGGAGTGCTTCAGGGTTGTTATTACTTGTAAAAGTATTGTTGTGAAAGCTTTACAATTTCGCTAAGTTTACATTATCCTATTCTATAGAATTTTCCTTCGATGCTTTTAGCTGAGGAGTCTTTCAGAATATTCTTTATACTTCATGTTCTTGTGGAGAGAACATGCCCCCATGTAAAGGAAATACATATTTTATATAGCAACGACAATATTCGTACTTCTAAGCTGTATTATTTTGTATGAAGAATACTCCGCGAAGAGACTTACTAAAGCTTGTCTCGTATGGAAAATGTGACTTAGTTTATAGGACTTTATTCAATATAGTTAAATAAAACACAAATTTCCTGCGGCACTATGTGAAAATAATTATTATTTACAATGCGTAGGTTTATAATACGAAAACTTTCTTCCAAATAAAGTAGATTTATCTACATAAAATCGTCGAGGAAAACGTGAGATATCGATGGTGATAATGAATTATATTTAGTACTAGTATAACCGTAACCGTCATGGATGAGGGTACGTCTAAAGTAGTTAGTATGTCGAAACTCTGTGTGCGTTGTTTACACCGCGAAAGCTTACATCATGAGAAAATTTTATACCTTCATGTGATATGTGATAATAATAAAACGTCTACGGAGTGGTCTGGGCTATTATATATGAAATATTTGGAGAAGATTAAAAAATTTAAATAGTCATTTGTTCATAGAAAGATGATTTAAAATACAGTCCCAAAGTTAACTCAACATTAAACAACTGCCCGTTGAGGACTCAAATTTTGCTTATAAGGTACATTATACAATAGAATAATTTAAAGTTTGTTCCTAAAAATGCAATGTGAAAAGAAAACAGAGGGATTTCTCTCAATGTCGGGAACTTCATAAACGACTTGTAATTTTATTTAAATGCAACCAAGGAGTAATATCCAACGGGTGAACAGTTCCAGTTGATGGTCGTATTATCTCTATATATATAGATCGACTGACAAGATCAATTTACGTGTTAGATGTCAAAACTTTCACAGTAATAAGAACAAGTAAAGGAAATTGTTGTGATTTCTGCGTTTTCACTTACTATTTTCAGATGCTTAAAAAAATCATATTCACTAGTTTCTGCACAGGAATACATTTCAGGATATCCTGTTAAAAATATGAATATAACAAAATGTGGAGTATGTTTCAACAACTTACCCACAAGTTTTTAGACTTTTATTTTAGTTTTAACTTCTAAAAAATTGTATTTTCGTAATAATGTTTTAAAGAATTTTCACTACCTTATACGCATTTTTGAATCGTTTATTATGTAACTGTGTTATAACAGAGATTTAATTTAAGGATAGATCGGCCAGTGAGATATGATTGTTATCCGCCAGTGCGTGAGGTAGTTCGGCTTCTCTGACGGTATTACGCAATATGCCCATGTCTATTCTTCTTATCTTGTATTGACATGTCGTCTGGGTTGCCATTGGTATTGATTCGTTCCCACATCTAATAATAAATGTATACGGAAGTTTTTGTGCACTGACTTGTCATAGCCATATTAAAGCAAAAAATATTCATTTTCTCAATTTTAATGTGTTGCCCATTCTCCCATTCTTGGATGAAAGGCATTATGTTTTAACAATAAAACACAATTTGTTTGTATTTATTTCACATGTTTATAATAATCAAGACCGTTTTCACTCATAACGAGCATTATCAACTGATGGTAATGCTTGCGACGACTTTAAAACAGTTTAAACTAAGTTAAACATTAATCCGCAAAATATTTCCGTCAATATTCTCAATGTATTTTTCATACTGAAATACTGCATTATTTTCTCCACTCCGACTAACTGAATTCCATACGGGATTTCAACTGTCAGTGGAATATTGATATTCCAGTACTTTGACTGACGGGATGACGATGGATGCCATTACATCGATATTGTACTAATTAGGTCATCTATTATCGTGGCTTCGAATGTTGCCATTATGACGAGACTACAATGGGAATCGGTATGGTACAAATGAATGCCTGTAGGTTATAATGGGAGAAGAGCTTATTCGAATCCAGATAGAAACGAACCTTTGATCTATTATTGTAGTATCAATGTTTTTGTATTTTTTTCCCATCGGGAAATCGTTGTATGAATAGTGAAAAGGATTTTATCCCTAGTCTTTTGTATATTTATATATGGCCACTAAATATTAACAGATTTCAAACAATTTACCTGTATGTTAAAAGTATGACGACCCGTACGAAAATATTTTGTGCTGAAATTTCTGCAACTGTTTTTTTTCGCATTGGCCTTTCATTATGCTCAAAATCAAAATATGTTACATCATCATTGGATTCGGTGATTTTTTTTTTTTTCCATATCCGCTCCCAATGTGGAGCATATGGTCTCCTAATGGAGGTATCTTAACAGGATTTTTCTACGAGAACTGCTTGTTACTCAGTTGCTCAACTTCTCTTTCTTCAAAGAGAGTAGGGATAGTAGGAAAGGGCTATGATTTTATATTGATTAACAGCAAATGGGAAAATATTAAAATAATATTTCGAACCACGTAAGCAATGTTTTTTTTTCCATGTCTGCTCCCAACCAATGGAGATATCTTGACAGAATTTTTCTACGAGAACTGCTTGTTACTCAGTTGCTCGACCTCTCTTTTTTTCGAAGAGAGTAGGTATAGAAGGATAGTGTTAAGACAGGACTAGTGGTTAGCTAATCGTTCTCCATACGCCCCGTGAGGATGGGATGGGTGGGAGAGAGGACTCAGACTACGACCAGATATCAATAAATCGATTGAAAGGTCAATCTATGAAAACCGTCCGCACCGGGAATCGAACCCGAGACATCCGTAACCGTAGCCAGCGACGCTACCAACTGCGCCACGGACGCCGGTGATTCGGTGGTAACTTGGTGGAGATTCGTTTTTAACCCTTCCGTATTCATGGTGTACAATGAGTTCTAGGTCATACATAATTTGTAAATAAAATAGTTCTATATATAAAACTAAAAAATCATTATAGTTTACGTCTTCATTGTATAATTAATCATAACCATACAAAAATACAAAATTATACTATGTGATAGTAACAACCCGAGATGCATGACGTATCATATGCAAACGTTTTGTTTCAAACGGCAATAAGACACGTCTCGAGCTTGTTCTGCTATGAAGAATTTCTATTCTTGCGTCTTTTGATAATTTCGCTTAGTTTATTATGTATTTCAGGTTTTACTCACAAAATAACACGTAGAATAATTACTTAATTCTAAATAAAACCATATTTTACTTTTTGAAATTGTCATTTCACTTTATAAATGTGTTTATATGACAAAACATACACGGTAACGAAATATTTTTTTAGCATGAAAACGGGAAGGTTTATAGTATACTACTGTTGAGAAACAAGATAATCAATTTTAATTTTATATCAAAGTTCAAACACAAACCAATCTGCATTACTTGGAGAATATTCAAAAAAATTTTCATTTGAGACATATATAATAATATTGAGATTATATTTGTTGTGTAACTAGATGTGACGCATGATTTGTAGCGCGCTTATTGTATCGTTAGATTTTAACTATGCCGTAAATATTGATTCGTGTTTTTTGATTATTCTATACGTACGAAATTAAGAGTGGGATATTTATTTTACTGGGTGTAGTTCGGGAAAAGATCCAACAATAACAATACTTGAAAAATACTATTTAAATAATAATGTAGAAAAACTCTATTTAGTAAATTATAAGATTAGAATCGTGAAAATTAAATTGTAACTGACTAGTAATGTGTTAGTAAATTATAAAGAAGTTGTTTTCATGAAACTGGTTGTTATTGAGTCGTTTAACGTCTGTTCTTTGTTGTGGTTAAGGAAAGTAAGATGGCTTTTAGAAATTTTTGATAGTTAGGATGGAAAATATGAAAATTTAGAGATGAAAAAAAGTATGAAAGCTTTTGTTGAGGATCTCGGAACACATGATCATATAAGCATGTCGGTGAAAGCTGGTGAGTGTTGACCGCTCGGCTACAGGACCAATTTATAATTATTTTGTTCAATAGTGAGTTTAAAACAATTACTTGCAAAAAATAATCATATCGGCTTATATACTTTATCTGTTAATATCTGAATTTAATTATTAGTTTTCGATACATAATAGTAGGCTTTAGACATAATCGCTGTCACTCATAATTGGGTGATGTGCGTGCTATTAAACGTTAAAGAGTTTGTATAATTTTATCGTTTTAAAGAACACACACCAACCAATCGCGCGTGAGAGCGCCTGTATGTACAGCTCGCATGTATTTTTCATTACAAGTTACGATAAGTAAAAAAGTGAGTTGTTCAATATTTCTAACATGTTTTAAATGCAGATTGTTGACATGTTCGAATAGATTCTATATGCTGTTTTAGTAAAACGAAAAACAAACATTCCTTTTGAAGAATTGTGGGCAATCGATAGGACAGAAAGGAGTGCCTTAGCATGTCCCGGGAACATTGGTCTTAACACGGTTTGTTGCTGCGGGCGAAAAACGCAATTCATAAATCATGGTCGCCAGGCATGTACTTTTATCGCTTATGGAATTCCTACAAATGGAAACACACGATATTATCATGCAACATTACGTAAATCGCGAACTGTTCGGGGGTTTTGGGAATACTGATATGATAAATTAAAGTTCGCCTATCGCCGAAGCAATCGTAAATACAATGTTATAGATTTTACTACTATCGCTTGACCGCTTACCAAAATAGTGATGTCGTAAAGGAAGAGTGCTTTTTTGTTCCTGTTGTTATTTTATTTATTTTTTATATTTTTTATCCTCGTCTGCTGTCAATGTGGCGTCTGTGTACTTAACTCCTTAACATAACTAAAATTTTAATGTGTTATATTTTTTAAAATATTTACGTAACTTGTAAAACAACGACTGGCTATAACGCATTCATTCGACGTGTGGTTAAAAAAAGAGATGTGTAAGGATTATAACTTGCTCTACCATATGTTTTGATGGGTGGATATTCGAGGTAATAGAGGTTTGAAATCATCAATGACATATATGTCATGGAGTACGAATCTTTTAACAGATAATTCCCTCCAACCATATTCTTTTTAGCTCTACCTTACTTTAAAATGCGAAAAGCAATTTTCTATGTGCTAAAAATAATAAAACCCCCTCCCACCCATTCGATTCTCAATAACGGGGCGTAGCGAGAGCTATAAGATAACCACTAGTCCTGCCCTAGTCCTATCGTTCTATCCCTAATCTCTTCAAAAAAAGAGAAGTTGACCAACTGAGTTACATGCAGTTCTCATAGAAAACTTCTGTTTATATGCCTCCATCAGGAGATCATATGCTCCAAGTTGGGAGCGGATATTGTAAAAAAATAAGAATTCAAAAACCCATAATGTTGTTAAGCCTTCCGTACACATGGTGTAACAATGAATTACTTCGGCCTTTAAACCTTTAAATTATCTGTGAAATAGGCTATACCAAAAATTTTGTTATTTGTAAATAAAATAGTTCTATATATAATTGAAAATTAAAAATACATTATAGTTCACTTCGTCTTCGTATAATTAGTCATAATTTTAAGACCTCGTCAATTTTACCATCAAAAAATACAAAATTATAGTAAAGTGTAGTAGCAATGAATATAGAATAGTAACAAGTGGTATAGTAAAAATCCAAGATGCATGACGTACCCTATGAAACCTTTTTGTTTCAAACGGCACCGAACACGTCTCGAGCTTGTTCTGCTATGGAGAATTTCGATTCTTGCGTCTTTCGATAATTTCGCTTAGTTTGATATGTATTTCAGGTTTTACACACAAAATATGTCGTAAAATAATTATTTAATACTACATAAAACCATATTCTATTTTTGAAATTGTCATTTCGCTTTATAAATGCGTTTATATGACAAAACCCACACGCCATGAGATATAATGGGATTTTTTTAGCATGAAAACTGGAAGGTTAAAAAAAATCCAAATTTTAATGAAAGTATACTAGTCTAGTGAAAAAGTACCTGTTTTAATTTTTGTTCTGAAATAATGTGAAAATATTGTTTTTCTTATTTATTAATAATCTACCCCTTACCACTCACGCATCCTCTTATGTTTGATATGAAATTCTGCATATTGTGTTTCTTCAAACAAAATTTTTAAGTATTATTTTTAAATTCAACTACGACATACATTTTGTAAAAGTTTCCTTTCACAAATTGGAATTATTGTCCATGAAAATCATACAAGAATACCATCAAAACCGCCCTTGCGTTCCATTTATTTAATAAATGAATATTTCTACCCCTACACGGTATTATTATTACGGGGGTAATTTTACCTAGTGCTCTGCACGAAAGGTGCTTGTGCTCTCGCTTCGTATAATTCGATTGAAAATATCGGAATACATATTTTTCTTGTCAGTCTGAGCGAGAAGAGTCAGTTATTATTTCGTGAGTTATTACATTTGGTAGTTTACAAGTATTCATTGTTTTTATTACTTTTTAATATCGTTCTTAGTGGTCTAATGATAAGGCTTTTACTGTAGCGATCAGGTGGGTCTTGATTCAAACTTTCAGTAAGGTCAATATCAAATTAAATTGCTTCAATTCAAGTTTGATCTTGGACATGGGTGTTTGTGGTTTTTTCTTTTTGTTCGAGTTGATCTCAGATGGTTAAAAAAATCATTTGAGTTAATTTCATAAAACATTCTAAGTATATCTTGCTTTTGGTGTTAGTTGTAATATCTGATATTTTATTTTACATTAGATTCAAAAAAATATTTATATTAGTTTTAGCTTAGTAAAAAATAAATGAATTTACTAAGCTCATAACATCCAGCTATTTCAAATTTGGATTATTGAGATTTTGTACACTTCCATGTATTTTATTATTTCAACTAGATTAAGACGTCATGATACAAGTTAACTTCTGTGTTATAATGGTAAGAGATGAGCCCTAGTGATCAGGTAGGTCCTGGTTCACGTACTAATGACTTCAATATCAAATTTAAATTCTTTCAATTTAAATTTGTGATCTTGGACATGGGTGACATAATAATTCTTATCGAATTTGGATTATTGAGATTTTGTACACTTCCATGTATTTTGTCACTAACGACCCGGGTTTGTCGGATCTTCAGGACATGGGTCACGAATACTCGAATGACTTATCGAGTTTATCTCATATGGTTTTCTAATTTTCAAAATATTTGACGAATCACCTGTACTTTTTTTTCCTAATTCAAATAGAAAAAAAAAAATTGCGTTAAAATGGTATAGTCAATAAATGTTTATATTTCATATATAAATCAGATGATTGATTGAATATATGCCAAACGCCTGATGCCAAAATAGCTTTCAACGATGTAACATAATTCTCGTGTAACTAAATATTGCAAAAGTTAATTCGTTTATCATAAATTATAATTAACGGTATTAATCAGAATAAAAATTACATTAAAGTGATGTAATTTTTTTTTATTTCCCGTCACAACATTTTTCACGCAAAGTAGGCACTATTTTGCGAGCGTAACCGACGACACAGTTATCGAGCTAAACAATAAATTATAAAATTGCGATAAAAAGGATGATAAGGATAAACCTTATGTTAGATCTTATTATCTTTCAATTGATTTTTCTGCTAAATTTATCTAGTCTTAACCTTGTCAAAAAACAAATTGCAATTTATATTAATGCAAGATAATAAATATAAATATAAAGGTCAACTGCAATAAAAACATAATAAACTGAATTCCTGATGTCGATGCATATAAGTTGACAGCTGGTAGCATAATTTATTAAGCTTTATAGGACAGCTAAGGAAATATATATAAATAAATGTTGGGAACTCCGAGGAGAAAATAAAATACACTTTGAAGCGAAATAATGTCCATATTTAAATAGAGAACGACAAAACAAATAAAACGATTTGCATAATTTATTTTATGAAAATTGTCACGAGGTGTCAACTGAGGCATCCAATCCCGGACCCTTTATGATCCCGGGATTTCGGGATTCAGAAATATTCAATCTCGGGATTGGTCATTGAAGATTAATTGAATGTGTTAAATTGTACATTTAAAATTGTATTTGTGTACATTATTGTTTCAATTGGAATGTATATATGATTTAATACTTTTTTTGGGTATTTGAATGTTTTTTTTTATTGATTTTGAATGAGACTTACAAAAAGAGAAAAAATCAAAAAAAAAAACAAAATTGTTTTATATTTTATTTTATTTATTGCACCTTTTGCACATATTGGTTTTACCAGATGGTATTCAAAAAGAAGACATTTTGACTTTAGAATATTTTCTTCATCCATTTAAGAAGCGGTCTTAATTTTTCCTCCAATTCAAATTGCTTGAGAACGGCTGTTACGAAATATGAGAAAAATGATGGTATAAAAAATACTTACATGAAAAATCCAACATAGACGTTGTACAGTCAATTAGGAAGTTTTAATTTGATATATGAATTATTTTTTAGCATTGGATGATTGAGCATGGGATTGAATAATTGAACGAGAACCCGGATCCTGGGATTGGAAGCTCTAGTGTCAACTTATATGCTCTATTAAGAATCAATTAAATTCAAATTAGTACAGATCATTGTTACATAATATATTAAATAAAATCAGATTCTTTTGGTATATTTTGTTTCCAATTTATTTACCCGACAAGCAATATTATACAAATAATTGATTATACTCTTATTTAATGCGAAAAAAAAGTGAAATAAAAGCAATAATACGATTTCATCAATGTCGAGTATCCTTATTGTATAAAATAATAAATATTCATTATATAATACACATATATAGTGTTTCTCTATATCCACATATCGTTGGAGAGAAATAATATTTCGTAATTCATCATAGATGCTGTCATTACTTGTTCATTAGTTTGACTAGTAAGGAGTCTGACGAGAAAACCCGATAACGATTTTCTTTCTAATATATTATCATACAAAATAAAAATATATATATACGGGGTGGTAAAATTCAGCTGTAGAGAAAGCGCTTCAAAGATATTATTTTTATTGTGTGATCAGCTTCGTTATTATCTGTTTTGAAAATGTTTTATCTATTATTATATTAAGCATTCCGTATTCATGATGTAACAATGAGTTATTTTGGTCTTTAAACCTTTAAATTATCTATAAAAAAAATTGAAAATTTTGCTATTTGTAAATAAAATTGTTCTATATATAATTGAAAATTAAAAATACATTATAGTTTACGTCTTCTTTGTATAATTAATCATAATTTTAAAACCTCGTAAATTTTCCCATCGAAACATACAAATGTATAGTATAGTAACGTAGCGTATGCAACCGTTTTGTTTCAAACGGTACCAATACACGTCTCGAGCTTGTTCTACTATAAACAATTTCCATTCTTACGTCTTTTGATAATTTTACATAGTTTGATATGTACTTCAGGTTTTACGCACAAAATATGACGTAAAATAATTACTTAATACTACATAAAACCATATTTTATTTTTTTGAATTGTCATTTTGCTTTATAAATGCGTATATATGACAAACACCACACGGTAACAAAATGTGACTGTATGAGATCCGAAAAGATTTTTCTAGCATGAAAACGGGAAGGTTAATGGGTCATATCAATTAAAGTGGTTTTTGTGAGAAGAAAGAAACGATGTAATAGTGGAGTTAGGAAGGAACCAGTTATTAGATAATTTCTCTTGTAACTTCTCGTTTTAAGACCGGATAAGGGTGGGTGTGAAGAAATCAAAATATCACAGATCATGGCTTTGAATCCATATGCATAAGTCATATGTGTGAAATTGTCCATTCGGGTAGTCGAATCCCTAAGCCCGCAACTGAGAAAGACGAACGCTCAGCTACAGCTATAAACAGAATAGCGGCTATTGTGACTGCATTAGATTCGAAGGGAATCATTTAGAATTAAAACGGGAACGTTGAAAGAGTATCTTTTGGTATATAAATATGCAATTATAATTATGATTTTGATAACAAGCATCTAATATATAAATAATACAATAATGTTTCCTTAGCATCGGCGTGACATAACTATTTGTATAAAATTATGTTACCGGCAAATCTCTTTGATATTTTGTTGAAAGGGGTTGCACGCAACTAAACTATTACCAAATACAGCATATTCAATGCAAAGCTTGTACTTGCATTTGATCTACCAAACTTCAAAGTTCTCACAAAAGTTCAAGCATACTTTAGATTGTTTATTACCTTTGTTTGATATGAAGAAACGTTTAAAATGCAACGATATACTTTCTACAGATTTACCGGTTACTATATGGATAATTATGTTCATCATTCTGTGGTCCATTGCAGTGTTACCTCAACCGTTGTGCCGCGGCAGACTTGGATAAAAAAAATATTTGTCTCTAATATCCGATTCTCTACCAATGCAAATAATTTTTGTTTAACAAATCTAATATATAGTTTTGTATACTATCAGGGTACAATCTTTTATCTATATGTTATACTTGTGGTGAGTTGCGGTAAACTTAGAGTACATTTTGTTGTGAAATGGTAAAGAAAAGACTACGGACCACTGATATTGTGCTTTTACTCTAAGGGAAATTAAGATTTTTTAAATGTTCTATTAGAGATTTTAAAAAGGGGTGTTCGTGATGCGTTTTCTCTTAGAGTTGATTTCGAGTGACTTAAAAAAAATCTCTTCAAGTCAATTATATGAAGTGATTTATAGATTCAACATATTTGGCGCATTTTCAATTGTTGACCGACGATATTTTATTTATTTTTATTATGTATAAAATATCAAGATTTTCAATTTCTAGATTGAATACATTTTTTTTCAATAAATACTCAATATTCAATTAGTTTGTCGATATTTTTTTCATGTCCGCTCACAATGTGGAGCATATGGTCTCCTAATGGAGTTATCTTAACAGACTTTTTCTACGATAACTGCTTTTTACTCAGTTGCCCAACCTCTCTTTTTTTGAACAGAGTAGGGATAGAAGGTGAGAAGACCCCGGATCGAAGAGAGGCGAGCGGCTGGTTATCCGGAGTCCTGGAAGGGCTGATCTCAGACAAACACCATTTCAGATCCGGTTAAAAACTTATTTATTTTCCATTCAAGATGCAGTGGTTTAATATACACAAATATATAAATCTTAACACATAAAATTGATTCTACATTTACATTTACTTAGCAACTGAATTTACTTTAAGTTTTAATACAAATGGCACAACGAATTTAAATTAAATCCAATGCAAATCAAAACACAAAAACAAACAAACAGTTCACATCGTCACATCACCTTCGTCGCGACGAGACCTCGTTCGTCCGACTCGGCAGCTCGTCATCGACTGTCTACAAAAATTCAAAAAAACTCCGTGCAAAGTTGGAGCTACCCTTTTCCGTAAAAATGGACTCGTCCAGCGGCCGAAGCCCGGGGGCTCTTTTTTACCGCCTGGCAACAAGAAAAAAACCTATACTGCGAAATATTGCTGTTTGCCGCAGGCCGATTTCAGTTCAGGACACTAATGACACTTATACTTAAGAAAAACCAGGGTGTGTCAAAGGATATGGCTATGAGAGGACTATTGGTTAGCTAATCGCTCTCGCTACGCCCCGTGAGGATGGGATGGGTGGGAGGGAGGACTCAGACTAAGAAACAGAAATTCATAAATCGATTGAAAGATCAATCTATGAAAACCGTCCTCACCGGGAATTGAACCTGAGACATCCGTAACCGCAACCAGTGACGCTACCAACTGCGACACGGACGCCGAGTTTGTCAATAATAAATAGTTATTTTTATGAAAACATCAGTATAAAAAAGGAGCATTTTGTAAAATATATTTCATAAACTCTTCAATTTGACTATGATATGGATAAATGGGTACAATCACACCCTTGCGAATATCGACCGCAAAGAACACATTAATGTATATGGTAAATTTAAATGAGGAATTGTGAGATTTGTAATCAATAATTGGAATAGTTTTACTCTTCATTAAACAGACCCACTTTGTACGTGGCTTCTTTCGATGCGTTATATTTAAAAGTTCGTGGAAAGGAGAAAAACAATATTTTATCACTATTAATATAAATATACGGCTTTCCGCGCTATAAAATGGCAGTTCTTTTATGATATAAATAATTTAATCTGTAACTTACATACAAATAATCGCGAAGTGTTAACAAATATTTACATTCAAAATTGGTGACTGTTTTTAATATCATTTATTTTGATATCCACTATGAAAGGGGAAAATGGAGCAAGAGTTTAGAGTTACAAGAGATATTAAATTAAATTTGTGCTCCTTGTTTACGCAGCATGCATATTTTTAGAACACTCCTATTATGGCCTTTATCAAGGTGATTTTATATTAACAAAGCTATCTTGACAGCAGTGATGCGCAGTCTTTACGGAATATCTATAACAAATAATACGTAAAAGTTTATGGGGCGATTTTCATTGGGTACGCGTCAAGCGTATATCATCATAGCAGGAACATCAGTTTTGCTAAGAAAACATTACTTAGAGGACAACGGCTTGCATTAATATCATTAACCGTCTACAGGACGACATCCACGGATGCGCTTCCAGTCCTAAATAGAGTACTACGACTGAATCTGCACATTCCATTACCTTTTTAATGAAATGAATATACACATCAGATAGCGGCTCTCTCTAGTCAGGAAAGGGTCACACTTACCGCTCGTTTGTTGGCAAGCTAGTGCTCAAAGTTGTCGTCATGGTATGGCAGACCAGATGGAATGTATTTTCCAAGGGATGTCAAACGTTTTCACCAGATGTGTCCTGATGGTAGGCATTAAAATCACTTGCACCATCACATTGGACTTCTCTTCTTCATTGGAGTTCTACCCAGCCATGGCAAGTTAAATGCAAAACTCTTCGCGCTGGGAAAATTGGTTTTAAGACCGGATTGTACCTGTAGGAATGCCAAAAAAGATGGCGATCACAGTTTGTAAGACAGCCTTGAGTTGAATTCAAAACGTTCAGAACTCTTTGCTGCGATCCGTTCTCATACAGGTTCAATAGACTACGCTGGTTTGATTGTAACCAAGTCTAACTTCTCAGCATTTAAAAAATTGTTAATATAATTTAGATATTGAGATTCCTGACTAAAGTCAATAGACTCATCTAATACAACAGGCTCTCAGTATACGGATTATATTCAGGGTACTCAATATTAAATTGATTTAAGTGGCTGAGCTAATCACACCGTATTTTAAATTTTTATTTCTATTTTTCTGAAGCACAATAGTGCATGGTACAAAATAAATCCCGTTCAGTTCTGCTCTGGCCATGAAAGTGAAGAGTATACTCCTTTTTTCACATGCACAATGGTGGTGGAATAAACAAACATAGTTAAAGTATTCAGGGTAAAACATTGATATATCAGGAGCCTTATACAAAAGAATTTGCTTTTAATGCCTTTGTTAAATGATTTGATTTTTGAATGACGATTATTTACCTGAACCCAAAACAGACTGTTGAATTTATCATATTTTAGATTTAATTTTTAATAATATTTTTTGTTTATTTTAATATTAAGCAAATAAAAGCCGATATACCGCATAGACTTTGGAGATTCAAAATAGATTAAAATTTAATTTAATACCTCAGAATTCGTCATATTGTCGTCTGTTTTTTCATAAAATCAACTTCTAATACAGTTTTATTTGCATTCAAAATGGTGTTATATCTGCATTTAAAAACCTTACAATTATCCATAAATCCATCAAAATTCAAATTAAAAAATAAATTGCATGAAGGAAACTACAGTCTTTAAAACGGTTGTCTCTTTCATTCTTGTATATGCATAAGTGTATTTCATTCAGAAAGAAACATTTTCTGAAATGTTAAATTGCTTCTCCTGGACAGTTTTAGTTTTTACAGATAGGACCTAGTTTACCCAAGGTGACGATATATCGATGGTTTTACATCACTGTGCCATAGTCTACGTACATTGAAGATTCAAAATAGATCAAAATTTAATTTTATACGTGAAAATTCATCATGTATCGATGGTTGCACATGACTGTGCCATAGTCTACGTTCATGGATATCAGTCGTGATGAAGATTTATCGATATGTTTTTGGCACCTTGTAATACTCAATATTTATAAGGCTAAGTGAAAAATAATCTCTAAAAAAACGTGCATTATTTTTTAGGTAAAATTATTTCCATCAAGATGTATTATCGCAATATGTCAGAAACATTTTATATTCATTGTCATTATTCATTTTATACATACTAATATGTTTCTCAGCCTACGTTGGATTTTTTTCTTGTAGAAAATGAGTATAGCACTGAAAAATACACCATATACCAACACACGTCGTATTGATTGAATTATCGGGATTATTGAAACTAGAAACCCGACGATATTTCGACTGTTTTTTTTCATACAAAAATACCAGTATTTGAGTATCACAATACCTATAATGTATATTATATCGATGGTGTTTCGGCCAATTGATGTAACCTTCAGTATGTAAGAAAATGGATCAATGATTGTATCTCATTTTAAAGACGACAGAGCAGGTCTCGGCCAAATGATGTGGATCGGAAAAATAAATTGACCACTTTTTTGAAAGGAAACATCATTTTACATTGGTTTTAGGTTTAAAAATTCTGACCTGGCCACCTGATGTAATCCACTGTTATAATATATCAACAATTCCTTTGTATAATCCCGTATCTACAAACATGAGAATTTGCATTAGTGCATTTCAAAGATTCATAACGAAACTCATCATATAATGTTTCGATAAAAAAAAATTTTACTCTCTCCTGAACAATTTCAATTTCGAGGGTTACATCAATTAGCCAAAATATCCTCGATATTATACAGTAGCAATTATTTAATGACTGTTTTTCCATCAAGCGTTCAATCACAGATGAATTTTTCTACAGCCGGAATTCCTTGCTCGTGCATCCGATTAAACTTGACAGATTCTAGAATTGATAAACTAGTCTTTTAAGGGTCGTATAAGAAACAATTTATTTTAGATACATATTTACGAACATCCGTATTTGTCCATTCGATATAGACATATTTTAAATGTGGTGATAATACATTCGTCCTGTATTAAAATTCCTCAACATACGTTATCAAAAGAATATAAAATTTTAATTGTTGCGATTTTGTACATTAACATGTATTTTGTCACTAAAGACCCGGATTTCGCCTTTCGGTATCTTCAGGCATTCGAGCACACGAACTCAAACTGACAAAATACATGAAAATGTACAAAATATCAACAATTCAAATTTTACATTGAAATTCCATCAAGTACCCACAGTCGATGTCTTAAATTATACGAAAGCATATTGATTGAATTGACATTTAATTGGCTTTAACTACATTATAATAGAAAAAAAATCAAAGTATTCAGTTCTCTATCGTCAGTCCTATCTATAGTTCCGACGATGGAATGAAACTGAAATAGCTATCAAATAACTATTAAGATTGATAAAACTGAATACTTTAATATTTTATCTTGTGTTTGAAAATTGCATTAGTTCTTATCTTCTTCTTCTTCTTCCGTATTTACTCCCTATGTGGAGCATACGACTACCACGTGGCGTCTCCATGATTCCCTGTCAATCGTTTTGTTTCGTCCCATGACATGCAAGAGTCCCTCAGCTCCGTCGAGTACATCCTATGGATAGTAACCGATGGTCTTCCAGGGTGTCGACATCCCACAGGATGGAAGAAGAGGCAAGCAGGATTGATGCTCACCGGAGGCATCCGCAGCATGTGACTCAGACAGTTCCAGACATCTTTCCATAACCGTCAATGTGACAGGGCGTTGCCAGATCCGTTTCCTAATCTCCGAATTCCTTACAAAGTCAAACCACTTCATCCCCCCCTCTAGTAGTTAGTTCTTGTATGTTTGTTTAATAAAGATCATTTTTTGTTTTTAAAAATATGTCAATCAATAGTTCTCTAATGAATGATATCTTATTTATCTTGCAAAATAAAAATAAACAACACAAAATTATAGATGCAATAAACATAATACGGGATTTTGTTGTAAGCTATGTTACAACGGATATAATTTCAGTAGATTTATTGTAAAGCTTATTATGCCCTTTCTCGGCACCAACATAAAAACATGTTTATTATCTATAAGACTTCGACATTATTGATTTGACAACTTTCTCCCATAATATTCCATCTCTTTTGCCATTTTTACGATACGATTACAGAATTCAACCCGACATTTCGAATCATGCGCCCGGCCGAGCTTACGCGACGAATTTTCATATAGCCTCTTTGGAGGAAAATATTCTCCCGCAGGCTTTCATTTTGTCTCGTCGCCGATATACTTTATGAAGTAGTGCAGGCTTTTATTTATTCCGGTGGCCAAACAAGGACTCAAGTAAATAACAACGATTGACAGAGGCCTCTTTTGCTGGAACAATGGCTGGAAAGCTGAAAGCTATTTGGGAAAGGAGAGAGCTTTGTAAGCTTATTTTGATAAGTATGGTTAAGAAGCCGCGGCGAATTTATTCAATAAATATTTCCATATTGATATAGTTATAATTTTTCATATTCAATGAATTATTTAATAAAAACTGTTAGAATATTTTATCATAAAAGTTTTTAATGGCTTCATTTTATAAAAATAAAAATATATCAAAGTCTGTCATTATTTCTTTGAAAAAATTTTGATAAATTCCCTAGTTGAAATATTTAAATTCTATTAATAATTTCAGTTTTTACAAACATTGGTAAAGTCTAAAGTCTTTGTGTCTACCAATTGTTAATCACATACAGCTTCAATATGCAAAAAATTGCTCATATTTGATCCCTTCATCGTTGGGAATATTGATGGTATACTGACAAAAGAAATTAAGTGATAAAAACAAATGCTCAAATAATCACACTTAAAGCATTATTTTTTTACAACACTCTTTCTCCCAAGTACAATAATTCAAATTCGATATGGAAATCACATCAAGCACCCTCAGTCGATGTCTTAAATTATAATTGTAAATATTTTTTGTACATTTTTTTTCCATGTTCGCTCCCAATGTGGAGCATATGGTCTCCTAATGTAGGTATCTTGACAGAATTTTTCTACGAGAACTGCTTGTTACTCAGTTACGTAACAGTTTTTTCGAAGAGTGTAGGGATAGAAAGATAAGGCTAGGACAGGACTAGTGGTGGGATGGAGGAATCAGACTACGAACAGAAATCCATAAATCGATTGAAAGATCAATCTATGAAAACCGTCCGCACCGGGAATTGAACCCGAGACATCCGTAGCCGTAGCGAGCGACGCTACCAACTGCGCCACGGATGCCGACGGATTTTTTGTACATTATAAAGAATTATCTTTTTGATATACAAATCATAATCTTTGAATTACAGATATGTCTTCTTTTTCAGTAGTATAAAAAATAGCATTATGATTTAAAACTGTTTTTTAAAGCCATTTTATCTTATGGTTTCATGCGTTCTACCAGTTTGTAGAGCGCTAAATTGCGTACATTTTAACATTTAAAACAAAACATCATCAAACACTGGTTTAATGCATTCTGCCAGTATACCCTCAATGTGTCATAAAATATGATTATTCAATATGATACTTAAGTCGATCTTAACGAAAATCAATTTAAAAATTTTATAAAAACATGATACAAAAACAAAAGACAACTGTCGCAGTATAAACGATTCTCTGGCACGCCAAATTCTTTAAGAATATACGTTCCCAAGATAGGAGTTTTATATTTCTTTGTCTAGCAAATTTATTTGGGCATTCATAATAGTCTTCCGTAAAAAAGCCGACGATTTTCATGCGAAAAAAGCTTACTGATAAAATAAAAATATACAAAAGAGTCGTTTCCACGAACTGTCACAAAAAAACTCAAGCCTGTACAGCTTAATTAGCAACTTGATGATTTTCTATGCCGAATCCAAACAAAAACCCAACCCTTGTGAAAACAAACCGCCAAGGTCGTTAGGAGGGTCGCACCCCTGTTTTTCTGTGAATCGCGTATGTAATATTAGCGTGTTCCCATTAAAATTCCATTGTGATGCTTTTTGTGTTGAAATGTTTTCCTTCGACTGTATGACGTAAGCGCTCGATGGAAGTTTCTGAGGCACAAAGGAATTTTCTAAAATGTTTTTTTGATGAAGTTAATTCAAAATTCTTTCATTCGTTATAGACTATTACAAATTTGGTGTTCTGATAACTTTTAGAATCTGACCAATGCAAGTTGGCTCATTAAAAACAATGAGGGAATGAGCGTAATGTTTAAAGAAACGGACATTCGAGTATTTATCTCATTACGCTTTATTTTGATTTCATTTTCTGTGAGTCAAATAATCTGGTTTGTGTAATATCATATTTGTCTTTGTATTATCAGACTGTTTATAACGTACAGAACTGCGAAAGAGTGTGTGTGTGTGTGCGAGAGAGAGAGAGAAAGACAGAGATATAAGATAATTTTTGAGAAAATTTTTACAGGTCGTAATACCATCTGTTATATGATATATTTTTAAACTATATCCGCTCCCAATGTGGCCATAAATTTTTGGAAATTTGCTCAAACGTCTCATTTTTGAAGAGATTAAGTATAAAAGGATAGGGCTAGAACAGGACTAGTGGTAAGCATATCGCCCTCACTACATCCCATTTTTTCAGGACTGGAGGGGTGGATGCGGTTTTAGTCATCACAAATATCACTGCCTTCGAACAGAAATCCATTAAACAACAAATTTATGAAACTATCCCTATTATCCACTAAACTATGGACCCGGCCATGATCTTATTAGTCTGTTAAATTTAATTTTAATAATGCAAGATAGGACAAGTTATTAGCGTCTCATTTTCTTACTTCCATATTTTTGGATACAAATTCGTAAATAAATTGGTAGGTCAATAATGTAAACATCCATTTAGAGATAAGAGCTCTTCATTATTAATATCAGCTTAGAAAATAAAACCAAATTATTCTAATCAAGGAAATAAAGAAATCGCAGATTAAATTTAAATAGTATCTTACAGTATGTAATTGAATGTTTTATTTATTATTCTAAAAAGAGAAAAACGTTTCGGTCGTAACGAAATTCATTCTGGAAATAAACACATTGTGTTTTTTTTAATTTATCGATTAGGCATTCATTTTGTTTGGCCTCAAAACATAATTAATGTAATTTTTAATCTGAAAGACAATTTTTACACGCCAATCATTAGCAAAAAATAACTTTCCCTTTGAAATTCCATCGACGTTTAATAAATGTCCAACTTTCGCTGCGGCAAAAATGATCGGTTATCCGTTGATAATATTTATAGGAAATTTCTTAAATATGAACGTCATTCAAAACATTAGCAAAAAATCTTTGATTGATTACTACCATAAACAGCCTAATGGCTTTTTCAGGAAATTAATAAAACGTAATTTTTGAAAGTTGCACGGACACGCTCAATATCCGTGGGTATTGAATATCTCCAATAAAACGACTTTTCTTCTTATTTAAAGTATGTACATCTTAAGTTTTAACTTTTATGGTGGTAATTGTCAATTCTTCAGTCACGTGGACGAGTGATCAATGCCGTTGGCTTTAATTGTCGTGATCACGATCTCAAATCCCAATACGGACAATTTTAATAACTGTATTTCGAATCGATTTATGAACTTTTGCATATAGCAATTGGTGTCTGCGATGTATACAATTACCTTCCACCCATACGATGTTCAAAACGCAGCGTACCGAAAGCGATTAACTAACCACCAGTCTAATTCTCGACCTACCTTACCAATCCCTACTTCTCAAAAAGAGAAGTTGAACAACTGACTAACAGGTATTTGTCATAGAAAAACTTCTCCATTAAAACTTATTTAAATGCTCAAGTTGTAGAGCATATGTAGAGCATATGGCTTTCTAATGGAGGTATCTCAACAGACGTTTTCTACATAAACTGCTTGTGACACAGTTGCTTAGCTTATCTCTTTAGAAGACAGTAGGGATAAAAGGATTGGGCTAAGACAGTTCTAGTGGTTAGCTTATCGGTCTTGGTACGCCCTGTTTTTAGGATAGGATGGGTGGGAGAGAATGTTAGAGATCACAAACATTCATGCCTACTAACAGGTATTTACAAATCGATTAAAAAACCAATTTATGAAACTGTTCGTACCAAGATTTGAACCCGAGACATCCGTAACCGCAGCCAACGACGTTAACCACGGCACCACCGAACCGATTATTTGCATAACGCTTCTGAAATATGTTTATAAAGTTTATGATTTATAACGTAGTTGAATTGAGAAGGCAAAAAGAAAATATAAAGCCAGTTTGGTATGACACTTAAAAGTTGAAAAATCTATCAGTACGACCCTTTGTCCACACGGTAAATCCCGGTTACACGTATTACAGTTGGCCGGTATTGCCTTTGGGAAAATTCCGGCTATATCTGTTCATTTATGCTACGCATATAGGGCTACCAGATTGTGAGCACGGCGCCCCGGGAATACTTTTTCAATTTGGGGCCAAGTATATTCAATATATTGTATTATGGCGGAGCAAAGTGGGTGAATAAAATGAACTTTGAATATTTTGCGTCATAAATATGACTTTCTTGACACCATAATAAAAATATTACTATCGATTTAGTTGTAACAAAAATATTGCTAGGTGCTCATTTTCTTTTTTCTGTGTACAGAAGGTAGACAGTACGTTCGCATAACTTTTACGCGATTGCGATATTTTAAATAAATAGTTGAAAGGTCAAAATATTTTTTGAATTACATCATGTTAAATTAGATTCAAATATAGTTTTATTTGTTTTTATCTGGCACTGCCCTGTTTCACACTTAAGATTTTGTTATAAGAATCAGCTACGAAAGATTATTTTCAAGATATTATTAACATGCCTATGAATTCTAAATATTATTCAAGAATCATTATTATAATGTTCTTCTTTTGTTGGTCTAATGTTGGCCTCTATTTCGAATATGATGTGCCTTATAGCAATCAATAAGGTACCCTTAAATTTAATATTAACTCTCCAAACAATATCTTTGCTTGATTCAGCTCCGCCAACATAACATCCTACGGGAGTTTATGAACAGTATTCCAGGGAGATAGAAACCATCTAGTGTGTAGAAAAGATATTTGTGAGTGTTAGTTCAGGGTTACTTGAAGTATAACGACACGTGCCCAGTACAGGACTATCTCCAGTATATTTTACTAGCTAATTTCTGAATTCATAGTAAATATAAAACGCCACAAGCGTACTATCGCAGCTCAGAATATTCAGTAAAGATGCCTTATAACAAGTTATAAACACCGTAAGAAAGCTTGCATTGAATATGTGGCACTTGTTTATGATAGTGGTTCTTTGTTAAACCTTACAGCGCGAGCCATTTTTGCACGGATTTATTTTCAGTCAATTGATCTGTTAAAATGCTCACTGTGGCTAAAAATAGATCAATTTCAACAGTTAAAAATGAAATATATATTAGTTATCCCAAAGAATTAACTAAACTCGTCGCATTCTTCCAAAGATAAGTCGAAGAAAATAAAGAATCTGAGAAATATTTATTCTCGACGTTGCAAGTAAAATGGCTGCGGCCAGTCTTCATATACACCGCCAAAACGCACACAAGCAAGCCCGTAGCTGCATAAGTATGTGTAATAAATAAAGCTGACGATTAATGCTTCATATTGGCAGTTTAAAACAGAAATTCGAAAGACTGAATATCGAAAGCTCTTTTCAAAAAAATATTTCCTTATGTTCTACTTGACCTGATGATGCCTGATTTGTCTACCTGAAGGTTTCAACTATTTTTTAAAACATGTATCCACAAGTGTTCCATCTAGTTTGGCCGGAAATACGAGATTAAGTCATGGACATGTAAACATGTCCAGCACGTTCATCGGGTTAATAAGTTAGTTTTTTTTATTTAAAAATATGATATTTTTTTCGTCAAAAAAAAAACATTCGATTATCTTCTTCACATACGCTAGCTTTACTTCAGAACTGTACTGCATGTTAATCATTTTATATTTTTTTGGTGAATTACGGAAAAATTCAGTCAACCCTTAAATTAAGTTTTAAATTATCCACAGAAAACGGCCACATTTTGTTTTTGGCACAGCGCTTAGAGCGCGCGTAAATACATAGCTGGAAAGTCAGCGTTGTCAAACTGAGTTTCGGGACCTGTTTTTTTTATGTTGTTTTGTTTTAAAAAAGGTAAGAGTGTATGCGATTAAATTCATCCGTTTGACACTGTTTCCATTTGTTTGTTCTTTATCTTTCGTTGACTTTGAGAATAACAGATAAAATTATTTACCTGGGGATATATAAAATGCGCATTTTCATTCCAGTAGGTAATGTGTGTTATCTTGTATTTTTTTATTAAAAAAGACTCGAAAAAAAGCGTATGCTTATAATGTTTACGTAATGTCAAATTAAAATAAAGGTGACTAAAACAACCAACACTTTATTCAGTTTATTTTTGTTGAATCATCAGACTGTATGTTTTTCAAATCGATCGACAATATACATATAAAAGATAAACGTAACTTTCAATACATGAATTGACACACCCTGGTTTTTGTTAAGTATAAGTGTCATTAATGTCCAGAACTGAAATCAGCCAGCGGCAACAGCAATATTTCGCAGAATAGGCTCTTTCTTGTTGCCAGGCGTTCAAATAGCCCCTGGTTACGTCTGCTGGACGAGTCCATTTTTACGGAAAGGGGTAGCTCCAACTTTGCAGGGAGTTTTTTTAATTTTTGTATACAGTCGATTACGATCCGCCGAGCTGGACGAGCTGCGGTCTTGTGGCGGCGGAGGTGACGTGACGATGTGAATTGTTTGTTTTTTTTTGATTTGCATTGGACTTTATTTAAATTCGTTGTGTCATTTGGATTATAACTTTAAGTAAATTCAGTTGCTAAGTAAATGTAAATGTAGAATCAATTTTATGTGTTAAGATTTATATATTTGTGTAATGTTAAACCACTGCATCTTGAATGGAAAATAAATAAGTTTTGAACCGGATTTGAAATGGTGTTTGTCTGAGATCAGCCCTTCCAGGACTCCGGATAACCAGCCGCTCGGCTCTTTTCGATCCGGGGTCTTCTCAGAATATACTTCAATATATATATAATAATAATTATCTATCGATGATTAATTTTATTGTCTTCTTTTAAAGCAAATTTTTAATATTTTATGTTCATTATAAACACACATGTGGAAATAGTACAAAACAAATTGTTTTCTATTTTGAAAATATAATTTTTTTCCACCAAAATTGACACTTAACACCTTAAAAAACATTGAGACGTGTGGCTACAATAATTAAACTAGAGCCTTAAACAACAATTATATCGACGGTGTTTTGGCCAATTCTCTCAAAATCGAAATTGCTCAGGTAATAACCGTTTTTATCAAAAACATTATATGGTGAGTTACGTTATGAAAATTTGAAATGCACTCGTGCTGATACAAAATTATGCGCAGAGAGTGTTGATACAATAGTGGTTTACCTCAAATGGCCGGGTCAGAATTTTTAAATCTAAAACCAATGTAAAATGATGTTTACCTTCGAAAAAGTGGTAAATTTATTTTTCTAATTTACATCACTTGGCCGAGATCTGCTCTGTCTTCTTTAATATTAGATCTAATTATTTACAAATTTTCGTTTTTTTTGAGTGTTACATCAATTAGACAAAACCAGTCGAATTATTATTATTACAAAAATCAATTTTTCCTATACATGGAGTTAATTATGAAATAACTATTAATGATAGTGTTGAAAAGGGTTGTTGCTTTTATGACAGAATTATGTAACCATTCGTAATGCAAATTAAAGTTTTGTTTGCCTGTAGATTACTAATCAAATAACAATTAAAGTAGTCAATTCGAGTCCATTTGTGCGCTCGAATGCCTGAAGACGCCGAAAGGTGAAACCCGGATCGTTCGTGACAAAATAATAGAAGTGTACGAAATTTCAATAATTCAAAAAAAAAAAATTAAAGTTCTTACTTTATTTTTATTTTTTTTTGTAATAAGTAAGTCACTTTGTCAACTTATATGTCTCTTATAACAAAGTGTGTATAAAATTCGATTTGATGACACGATTTTTATTAAAGCTTGAAGTAATTCACCAAAAAATAGTTTTAAAATAACTGATTACTACCATTGACGCAGTTTTTTTCTGTAATCCCCTAAATACGGGAGCTTTGCATCACTTTTTTGGAATTGAAAGGGAAGAATAGAATGCGTGCAAATAAAGTATACTATAAAGACCTCGCCTATTAGCATCATTATTTCACAGCTAGAGGCAGAACGTGTCTCGGGACTAAAATGATTATTGACAAATCAGATACGCTTCATTTCTCTCCAAACTGTTTATTTATTCCTTCAAGTTCATTACAATTGAAGGAATGAAGATATATAGAGGATTAACATAAGAGTTAATTCCCGTTATTTTATTACTTAAACATTGACATTTTCTTAGTTTCCTTTACCTAATTATTTTCAATATTAAAATTTACGTGTCTAATTAAAAATACAGTGTTTTATTTATGGTATTTATAAAAAAAAATGACTGAGACCCAACTTGTGATGCCCGAGAAGTGATATATTTTCTTAAATAGTTCTGTTTCTAATACAAGATGTTTTCAGGAGAAGAGAGAAAGGCCTAGTAGAAAGTTAATCACTTTTACTACGTTCTGTTCAGATGATTGCACATAAAATGGTTAAGAAAAAGTGTAAACAGCACAAACAACCAAGGCTTTTAATACAAATTCAGCATACATTGAAAAAGCAATGAATGAAAGTGTCATTTAAGGAATTCAATTCCTTGATCGCGTAATCGAGTAAGAGAGACGAAAGCCCAATAGCGTAAATAAAACTGGAAACAAAATTTTCCAGTTGGATTTGAACTGAACTTTTATAAGCTGAAAAATTTTGCGATGAGAGAAACTGATCCTGACCATTCCGTTAAATTGTGGAATTAGTAGGAAAACGGTTTCTTTTTATAAATTTAGTGCCCTTTCGACAAGAATTGACAATTTAAAAATTAAAAGTGGTAAAGAATACTGGTTTCAGTAAAAGAATTATTATATAAAGAAAACAACATAATATCAAGAAAATTAATGAACAGGTTTTCATGGTATCAATCAGTGTGGGTAGAGCGAAGCAGAAATTAAACATTAAGCAATTAATGAAATGGAAATAATGAAATTCTCATAAATTAATCTGTTTCACTAGAAACGATCTTTTAATTGATGTATATAAACAATTCTCAACGGATAATACATTTAATACAAAAGAAATTCACTTTTAAGATGACTGTAAATTATTGGTACAAAAGCATTATATTTTAAAAATAAAATAGAATTTATTTTATATTATTTCCACATCATATATGCTCGCAATGAGTGAAACCGGTCCTCATCATTATGAAAATGTTGAAGTATTTCAGAATAAATTGTGTTATATTTTTAAAATATAAAATATATTATAATGAATCAATCAAATTTTCGTTCATAATTTAAAATACCTAAAAAGTTTACATGTTTGTTTGAAATAGAACTAAAATTGATAAAAAATCTCAACAATTCAAATTTGATATTGAAATTCCATCAAGCACCCTCAGTCAATATCTTCAATTACTTAAGTTGTATAAAATTGATAACTTTGTAAAATATTTCACATTTCTTGTATCACACATGTTTCACTTCATTGAAAAGCAATCTCATATATTTTGTAGTACACATTTCATCAATAACAAATTTATTTTGTGTAATTTAAATTAATTGAATATACTAAAAAATAAATACATATTTTTTAAAAAATTTGCAATTCACCTGATATTGTCGACGGGTATCGTATTTTGTAATCTTAAATACTTTTTAATATAGAACATGAAGATGCGATATACGAATTTATTCAAATGATCATATGTCATGGTCACTCTCGTTGCCAGTGAAATACCCGCTAACCTCAGATTTACTTTGGGATATTTGGACTAATAATGACAACAAAGAAAAAAAATTAAGATTCATTTTCTCACAAGACATATTATTTTTTAAAAAAGTGGAGCAATGTTAAAAGTATCAATTTTAATTTGGTCATGCAAACAGCTTTCCACAAATCCCAATGAGGTGAGAAAATGTATTTAATATATTACATTGAGTATTGACACACGGCATATGAGAATGCCCAGCCGAATAGGGGCGAATGCTTGGGTGTCACCATCTAGGATGTATAGGATCTCAATCAGAACACCGCTCCAGTACGGTTAATCTCTTAATTATTGAAGATGCGGTGGTTTACTACACAAAAATTACCACTACAATATAAAATTGAGTGTATATTTTCGTTTACTTAAGAAATGAATTTACCTTTAAGTTTTAATACAATTGACACAACAAACGATTTTTAATTTAAATTAAATCCAATTTCAAAACAAATAAAAAAAAATTATAACTACTGCAAAACCAGACTGACTGCCAAAATAAAAATGAAAACTTTAAAAAATGTAGGCTCTTCCCTTTTGTCAATGACTGTCGTCAAGCGGACGAGTCTCAGCTTTAGCCCATCGGTCGGTCAGTAACCGATTGATTTTTAACAGCCATAAACCGGTTCGACTAAATAATTAGTTACGACGAATCATTGTCATAAAATCTATTCGCTGTCAGTTCTGTATTCTTTTAAAACTTGAGCTTAACAAAAAAACCAGGGTGTGTCACATAATAATGTGTTAATTTTATTGTTTTTCACAGACGAATTCCGAAGTAAGGTCGGCTGCGAGAATGATGTCCTGCAGATGACGTGTAACCCTCACTCCAGGATAGCCATCTATTCCGCGAGTTTTGGCAGAACGGAGTATGAAAGTATACAATGTCCGCAGCCTCAAGGAGTTCCCGAAGAGAGTACGTATTTTGAATGTATTTAATCGACGAATGTTTGATTACCTTTGGTCTAAGTCGTACTTTTTAATGAACATTTTTGTGTTACGCATTTTATTATATTCCTGTTTAATAAACGAGGGTCTGACGAGGTAGATTTTAATAAAAAAGGTAGCGCTTAGCAACATAATATGAATTTTTTCATTTAGCGTGTCTGGTGAGCTACGCTACAGAAACCGTAATGCAGCTATGTCATGGAAAGAGAAGATGCGCCCTATCCGCTGACTCAACAACCTTCGGGAATCCCTGCAGACCTGAATCGAGAATGTATCTTAAAGTCGTCTACACATGCGGTAGGTTTTGATGATTTTTTAATGTTTGAGCAACACTGCACGCCCACTGCCTACTGTGAGAATGAATACTCTTTCGAAATTTAATACCACCGTTGAACATATAAATTAATTTTAAAGTGAAGAGCATTTTTGATTAATTTACTTTGAACAAGTGCATAGTTAATGAAATATAATAGAATTGAATAACAGTATTTTTTCTATCGTACTGATGCTGTGTGATGTTAATTCAATTGTAATATTTTTTTATCAACAGCAATAATTAAATTTGGATTCATAGATTCAATAGATTTTGTACATTTCCATGTATTTTGTCACTAACAACCCGGGTTTCGCCTTTCGGCATCTTCAGGCATTCGAGCACACGAATGGACTCGAGTCAGTTCGTGTCCATTGATATTGAAATTCCATCAAGCACCCTCAGTCGATGTCTTAAATTATTGCAATAATTAAATTCAAAAATGTCTTTATCACTTATTAACTGCTTTAACAAAAAAAAAAATATTTTCATGTTCGGTGTTATTAATTTTTCTGTAATAATAATACTCGATTATCTTTTTTAAGCACAATGTTGGTGTAATAACAAAAGACAAAATGAAACGTTTAACATTTTATACGAGAAGTCTTAAAAAATCTTTAAACTTTTGGCGGAACAATAAGTGACTTATAACGTATCAACTTTGAATAGGTATATTGTTACTTATCGTCGCTTCCATGAGAAAACTACTTCAATAATTATTTAAGTTCACGTTTCTTATTCAATTTAATTATTGCACAGATTGTAGAATTTACTTTTGTAGCTCAGTATTAAAAGCTTAAGTAATTGAACAAAAAGTAAGAAAATCGTTTTATAGAAGTTACTGAATATAAAATTACATGAAAGTGATTTTGTAATAAAATAAACACAAGCTATGTTATACAGTAAGTAAGCGTAAAAAATCACAGTTTTATTTTTGTCTTAAGTCAACAACAAAACATTTTTATTTATTTTATATCTAAATTTAAATGTTATTCTTATTACATGTAACTCCCGTCGTTCTAACAAAAAAATATGCGATAAGCATATTTATTATTACAACATTGATCAGGCTTTTTATCTGAAAAGCCAAATTGCGAATTATAATAAACGGTGGGTCGCATTTAAAAGACTATTTTGAGATATGTAGTATTTATTATTATGAAAAAGGAATGTTGACATGAAACAGTAATTCTATTATAACCAAAAATTCGATACGAGTAAAACTGTGTAACATCTTTCAATCTGTGAACCTTTTATTTAATTTCAGGTGATAATTTTATAGTTGAGATTCTTAAGACTGTATTTTTATTGAGATTCACTAAAAAAAATGTTTGTTCCCATACTATAGGCAGGTTGACCTAAAAATAAAAATATTTTTATAGCAAAAGTTCATTGAATTTGTTCGAATTAATAGTGTTATAGTATTAACAGAGAGCACACTGAAGATCTATAATCTTATTTTTTAACTCCTTCAGTGCACTTTATCGACTTATTATTTATCGTATTCTTTTGGTACTGATGCGCAGTAAACCAGAGATGATAAAACACTTTACAAGTCATCAAATTCTTCAATGCATTGTATAAGCCACTTTTAAGGTTAAAGTAGTACAAACAAATTGTGTTTTATTTTTTAAAATTATATAAATCACTTTAAAAAACCGTCAGCACTCAGTTAAAAGATATTTTTTTTAAGAAATACAATTGAAGCTCACGGGCCACGCTAAAATATGAAGTTGGCTCATATAAATTATACAGATTCAGACTTTGTATGCTTAAAACAAAACAAAACAAATATATGTAATAGCACAGCTAAAATGATATTAATGTTTTTTTCTGCGAAAGTTAATATCAGCGTATCCCGATGTGAAAATAAATCATGCTTTATTCGATAAAGAATCCATATAACATTGGCTTTTATTGTTTCTCTATCAGTTCCGAGAAAAGTCCTGAAGGAGCGCTACGAAGGTCCGCCGGAGGAAGACGAAATACCGCTCCACGAGGGTCACATGACGTCAGATTCAGACGACTTCTACGACACCGGTAAATATCACCTCTCAACGAGTTTATTAAGTGTCCGTTTTATCTCACTTTTGCTTTTGTATTTTTTGCGATATCTGGAAAGATCGCTCGAGATTATTATTATTAAAAGGATAAAGAAAATATGAGTTATGAATCTACCAGTATTTTTATATTAAAAATCAAATTCTAAGTAAGACTTAAGTCAACATACATGTTCGCTTTTTTGTAAATGTGTAAAATTTAAGAGGCATTTATAAACATTGTTGCGACAACCTTCCAACCAAATACATCAGCCAAACAATCATAAAAAGGGTTAAAAAAGTAGTTGATTGTCAGGTTCACTAATCATCATGTAAGAGAGTGAATATGATTTTAATATAAATAATGATGTATGAACAGTACATCGCGTAAAGAAGTTATAAAATGGATAGCCGTTTTCTAAGTGACCTATTTCTATATTTTAAAATCGAAATTATATAAACCTTCGTTAACGTTTGAACTGGTATCTGGTAAATCGACGTACTAATGGCAAAGAAGGATGCTTAATGTTTTGAACTAATACAAAAATGAAGATCGAAAATAATTAAAATGAATATATTGAGATTACCAAATATGTAACAAATTGACAGCGAAAAAAGTTATCTATTGATTACTTCAAAGAGTGTTCTAAACTCATACTTATCTACTCACATATGGAGTAAAATCGTTCAGTTAGTATTGTAAAACATAGAAATAATAAGCTTTATTTATGTAAAATAAAATACGTAATAATTAATAACGCCTGCCAAAGACAAAGGTAAAACTAAGATATACCTTTGTATTCCATTATGATTCATTCGATATGACTTCAGTGTGAGAAAGTCTCCTTTTAAAAGATATTATATTTCACATGGTATGTGTTTTTGAAAAGACGTTTGTCAGATTCGACACGTGCTGGTAATAACGCTGACATATTTACTCCCAGCACATCTTTTGTACGTAATAAGATTCTTCTAAATTTTATTATGTCCCAAATCAGTAGAATATTGTGAAGTAACGTTATTATTTTGATAACATGAGAACTTTGGCAGGATATTATCACTGAATAACAAGGAAATCCTTCTTACGTTACAAGATTATTGGTATCCAACTTTCTGTTTCTTTTATTAAATTATTTTAGTATATATATGTATACGAAGAAAATGAGTGCTTTCATAAATGTAAGATAAGAAACAATTCATCAAAATAAAATACAGATGATCGTACTCATTATACATTTATCTTATACTAGTGAGTACCCGGCATGCGTTGCAATGCTAATCAAAGAAAGAAAAAGTTTGTGTTTTAATTTTGTTTATTGAAGTGCTTTTGGATACACAATATTTTTTATCTAGTGCGTACACGAATAAATCAGAAGACTTTTCCGAGATTTCGCTGTTTGTACGTATTTGAATTTTTTTTAGATTTTTATTCAACCTTCACGGGTGTGCGGACAACAACTAACTATTGTGTCATCGAAATCGGATGAATGGCAAAGGAACGCATAGAGGACAAACAAACATTCATTTTTTATATATTTATATAGATGAACGGGACAGATAGAAATTTTATCTGATTTCTCAAGCAAATAGTTGAGTGTACGTGATTAAATAAAAAAATCCATATATATCGATGGTGTTTAAGCCAATTGATGTTACCCTCAAAAAATACGAAAATTAGTTAATGATTGGATTTCATTTTAAAGACGACATAGCAGGTCTTGGTCAAATGTTGTTAATAATAAAAATAGATTGACCTCTTTTTGGAAGGGAGACCTCACTTTACATTGGTTTTAGATTTAAAGCCACCATCATATCGACACTCCCTACGTATAATCCCGTATCTGCAAACATGAATGCATTTCAAAGATTCATTACGTCAGTCACAATATAATGTTTTCGATAAAAACAGGTTTTACTCTCTCCTGAATAATTTCAATTTTGAGGGTTACATCAATTGGCCAAAACAACGTCGATATTATAAATTGTAGTTTTAATTGGAAAATTGTATATCTGCAAAATTTCATTTCTTCTAGGGAGTATAACACATTTGAAAAAATAACTATGTCTACAGTTAGAAAAATAAAATACGTTTATTTAACATTACATATGTGACGAGTTATCAATATAGACAATGAAAATTCTGCATAATATTTATAAAGGTTAACGCTCCCGCAAAGCATTCAGCAAATTCAAGTGATGACCGATGCTGAATCTGCGAAAACTGATAAATATAGACAACACCGATTATGCATACGTAATTATAAAGGTGAACGCCCGGGGAAAGCAGTCATCGATTCAAGTGATGACTGATGGAGAAAACAATACAGTTCTAAGACAAATGGGCAACCGTACAAAATGACCTGCATTCTGTCATCGCGCCCTGAACTGAAAACATTTTTCCAAGTCCACATAATTAAATTCTTAAAAATGCAAATACTTTACCTGAATTTTTGTTAGCTGTGCTATTTTGAATGCACTTAAGGGCGATTTTCGCATTACTAATAATACAAAAATTCGAAAACGCATATACAATTTTCCAGTGGAAACAACGATATGCTGAAAGAATGTGTGAGGTTGTGGCAATGATGTTGCAATCGACCTCAGCTAATGTTACCGCGATCGACCAGTTGTTGGGACCTGTATACATAATATAAAAAGCCACGCGCTCACAAGTCACATTTCCATCATAATTAAATTCGATTTGATCGAACGGAGTTGTATGATTTTCATCGTCAAAAAAGAAAATATAATTACTATATCAACAAATACGTGGAGAAATATAACTCCCTCGTTTATTTCATTTCTTATGAAGGTTATGGTTTAGTTTTTTGAAGTAATTATTCTGCTTAATTTATCCCTTGCAAATTGTTATTCTAAGGGCGTGAAAATAAAAAAGCAAAGAGGAGACTTGGGTGGAGAAAGAAGATTTGTAAATATCACATAAATTCTAAATTCATAAATCGATTAAAATAATATGTGAGATGGTGTTTCCCCATAAATCCTTTGTATGGAAATCTTTAGATCTCTCGTACGCAACAATGCCATCTACCCCAAAGAAAATTGTTCAAATAGCTGGAGAAAAAACGATACCTATGTTTTACCTGGTCCAAATATTCTTCCTACAATTTTGTTTCAAATAATTGGATAGTCATTTACTGTTTCTCCGCTTTTCGCATTATATTTGCCGATCGCAATATAATAAACAATTTAATACTTTGGTTTACTGAACACCCACAATCAGTATTCGTGAGGCGATTTCATAATGTTTTCTCTATATAAAGCCTTCAGTTGACAGAATCTTTATTAAAACATTACTTAGCTAGAATGAATGCGGGAAAGATATATACAGACTTAGTCTGTACCCGTCCAGGGAAAAACAAATATCCAGAAAACCCACTCCACTCACCCAGAGAGCCCACTTCGTAAGATCCATATAGATTTAGTAGGTAAATAGATAGAAAAAAAGTCACACAATCTTGCATAAATATTTGAATCAAGATCAAACTGATTTATTTGATTTTTAAAACTTATATAAGATTATTACTTGATCTTATTTTAGAATTTGGAAATATAAATGATGGATGAATATACTACTGTCAAGTGTAAGTTATTTTAAATAGCAAAATGCGTCAATCATATATCTTTTATTTTGCTTTTCCATATAGATCCTGGGGATGATAACACGTATAAGGAATCAGCTGCAATACCTCCTGCGCCAAAGGTTGCGGCTGGTCCGACTAAGGTAGTAGACAATGACACTCTACCAGGAAAGGTAAAAGTATCACCACCAGGTCTTGTTGGGCCTTCAGGAGCTGGGCCTGAACCAGATGGTGGGAGACACATCAACAGGGGTAGTGATCAATCCGGAAGTAACACAGGTAAATAAAAAAATTGTTTATTTTTTTTACAAAATTGATGTTTAAACAATATGCTTTTGGGGAATTTATCACAGAATTGATTTATCGTCACAAAATTTGACAATTTCATATGTTACGATGTTTAAACCACAACACACTTTTGTATTATAAATAAAAGTTTACGGCGAGAAATCGGCTGTGTGATGTTTCCAACCATAGTGCATCATCATCGCTACATCAACGCTCTTGAACCCTGCGGGTTAACGATTGAATATTGAAGCTTTCTTTGAAAGAAAGCTTAATAATCCTTCAAGCGCGAGCCGTTTTCGCATGAATTTATTTTCAGTCAATTGAACTGTTAAAACTCTCACTATGGCTAAAAATAGATCAATTTCAACAGTAAAAAATAGAGAATTATGTGAAATAAATATTAGTTATTCCAAATACATCAAGAAGTAAACTAAACTCGCTAAAATAAATCGAAGAAAATGATAAAGCTGAAAAATATTCAATCTACGACTACGCATGCAAAATGGCTGTGGCCAGTCTTCATATACACCATCAACATGCACACAAGCAAGCGCGTAGCTGAATAAGTATGTGTTATACATATGGCTGACGATTAATACTGCGTATCGGTAGTTCAAATCTGAAATGCGAAAGACTGAATATCGAGTACCTTTTTCTACTTGACATTCTACTTGACATTTTCATGATGCCTAAATTGTATACCTAATGGTATGAACTATTTTTTAAAGCATACGTCCACAAGTGTTTTCTTCTAGTTTGACCGGGAATACGGGATAAAGTCTATCTAGAGGTATGTAAACAAGTCCAGCGCGTTCATCGTGTTAACAAGGCTTAAACATTTAGCATTTCTAAACAATAAACAAGTGTTTAAACATTTTGACTGAAATCAACTTGGCATTAATGTAAATAAATTCCTTGTTTTCTTTGGGAAAGCAAACACAAGAAATAACTTTTGGTCTTCATAATATACCATGAAATATGGCGCAGTTATGAGTCTTGGAACATTTTGAAACAATATTCTAGAGAATATTATTCTTATATAATAGTCTCACATATTCAATTAATAATAAATAGTGAATTCTAAGTATAAATATACCAATGATTTTAGTTTATTCACCATAATTCAAATATTTATTTATTTAAAATGTTTGGGTACCTTTGAATTAATAAGAAAAAAGGTAAATAGATAATTATAAAATGTTATTTGATGTTTTTTTTTTGTCAAAAAAATAATTTTTAATATAAAATCTATCGTCCCAACAAAATATTTGATGGGAGTAATTTAGGAATAAACGATTGCTGAACAAATACATACTGTTAAAGTTAATTATTTATATTTGAATAAATAACTTGTAAATGGTTTTTTATGGAAACAAAAGTAAACCAATTATATACGAGCTTATTTTTGCTGTGAGGTTATTTACATTTTCACATAGATATACTTATAAAAGGAAGAAACTGCTTGTCATTACTATTTAAACGTGTTTCATTCGGAGCGTAGACTTAAAGATTTATTTTTTGAATTGTAAACTCGGTTAAGTTATTTTTATGTTACAACTCAATTGATAATAACGGCATCATTTTATGATTAATTAACTAGTGAGTACTAAACTCGGTTAAGTTATTTTTATGTTATAACTCAATTGATAATAACGGCATCATTTTATGATTAATTAACTAGTGAGTACCGAGCATGCGTTGCAATGCCACTTAAAGAAAGAAGAGGTTTGTGTTTTAATTCTGTGTATTGAAGTGCTTTTAGAGGTCTGCACGGGCCGAAATATCACACTTGTTACCCAAACCTGACCCGAAGTCCAGATTTATTTTTCTTAACCCGAAAAATGCCCGTGTTTTTTTTTAAATAGTAATTCGTTTATACTTTTCAAACAATATAATGTGTTATTGTTTCCATATTTATAACGATATTCATAGCACATGTGGAATAAACTATTTAAGTTATGAAAACTATTGTCTTATGGCGGACACATGACCCAAACATAGTAAGAGATGTTTTTCTTAAATTTGAATTCCTTACCCGGGCCCGGCCCGAGCCTGAATTTGAATTGTCTTTGCCCGCCCAAGCCCGCCACACGGGCCGAGCCGGGTGATGATCCGCTGGCCAAGCCTAGGCCCGTGCAGACCTCTGTTTTGGATATACAATATTATTTTGTTTTTCCGTCTGGTTCAGAGATGTTGCTAGTTGTACTTATTTGATTATTTTTATTATATTATAATTATTATATATTTTATTATTATATCCAGTAGTATTGTAGGAGACAATGTGAAAAACTCACCGAGAGTTTAGTAACTTAATACTGGATAAAAATATTATGTTTTCTTTTATTCCTAAGGGGAACCATTGCCCTTGTTTTGTCTTTGATAATATTATCTCGTCTACTGTTGTACAAACCGCAAAATAGGTAGCTGGTATTTTCATGCTGCATCCAACCAAAGGATTAAATTGAAGTATTATAAGAAAACGTTTGTTTATTCAACATTTTTATTTTTGGGACATAAAAAATAAACGACTTTCTCAACTTTTTTAAGATGTTGACTTTTCAATAGATTTATCTATTATGTATAATTATGCTCCCTTTTCATCACTAACACACCAATCTTATGCAATACTAAAAAATGATGCGTAGAGGAGACACCAGTAATTTTATAACCCCATATTTTTTTCTGTTTACTTTTTTATACTTTATACTTTTTTAAGATCAGTTACTATTAGTGTTTCCAATCCCGGGATCCGGAATTCCAGTAAATTTTTCAATACCGTAATCCCAGGCTTGATATTCAAAGAATCCCGGAATTTCGGGATTCACTGTAAATGCTAAAAATAATATATATTTAAATTAAAATTTCCTAGTTAACTACAATATGTACTTAGGTTTGTTCATATACATAGTTTTTTATAATACCTACATAATTAGTATAAATTTATTTTAGTCTCCCTCTTTTTCATATTTCGGACAGTCGTTCTTAACCCATTTGAAATAGAGGTAAAATTATGACCGCTTCTTAAATGAATAGAGGGCAATATTTTAACGTCAAATTGAAGGACATGTCATCTTTTTGGATAAAATTTAGTAAAACATACCATAATAATACTGCTATAAATAAAAAAAATACAAAATTATTTTGATCTTTATGTTTTTTTTTTTTAAAATATTTTTCTCTTTTTTTGTAAATGACTGTAATTTTCAATCAACAAAATAAACTATTCCGGTGCCCAATAGATATTTAATCATATAGATACGCCATACACTTAATGACCAATTCCGGGATCCCGGGATTGAGAAATTCTGAATCCCGAAATCCCGGGATCGTTTAATGCGTCCAGGATTGGGTGCCCTAGTTGATATTATAATATAAGAAGCGTTTTTTTCAACTTTTCAAGTCCTAAGGCGCGTTAACGTCAGATTTCGTCGAGTCTCCTTCATTTCTAATTTTATTATTTTTGTATTCCTTTCCGTTCGTATACTATTGTTGCCGACACAAGGCTTTGATCGCTGCAGAGGTGAGCAATCTACATTGATGCCAGTTCATGTGGACACCATATGCATTTATATAAATATACCTCCCTGTATATACTGTATTTTAGAAGCGCATATTATGCATAAAATTAGCAGCGGATATGTTTGAACTATGACGAACTAGTTTTGCTTCAAGACGACAGTAATAAATTACTCAACCAATGGAATAAGAAATTCATTAATTTCGATTTTATGTTAAAAATTTACGATTCTGATTTCATAATAACATTAATAATTCAAGATTTCATGTGAAGATGAAAATCCTTTATTCCATTGCAAAAGCAGTTGTGATGTGGAAGTAAAATATGGATTGATGAAAAGAGAGGTAAAAGATTGACTTGTTATGCTCTTCATTGAGAGAGATTTATTCAATGTTTGTCATTTCTTATTGACTAAAATAATATGTATTTTAACAGTGTCAACTGTAAATTCTCGGTGAAAAGACATAATTTAAACTGAAAAAATAAAAAAAGACAATTATTATAAACTGACACAATTAAAAGAAATAATAATTTTCAGCTGAATTTATGAACAGAGGTGGACTCAATTGTACTCAATTTCGGAAATGTTCTACACACATTATTAGTGGCACCCTTCAACTGCAATGGAAAAATAAAATAAAAAGTTTTATATGCTCACACAGATATTTTTAGAAAGCGAAAAAGTATTTTGACTTACCTGTGCCAAAAAAAAGTGCAAAAACATAAATAAGGAATATGCGCGGATGGGGACATTTTCATCAATAATTCATAACATTCCAGTTTTCTCTTCTTTTCGCTGGGACACCCATCAATTTATGTCATATTTCTCTTTTCCACTTTTTCGCCTTCCCAGTAAAACACCAGACGAGTTTTTGTCAGCCCGCGCGCGGCTTGCCAAAATTTAGTTTTTTTTGCGGATGCTTATTTTTCTCTCGTAATGTACAGCTTTGAGGCTTAGTCCGTGAAACGTTGGTTTATTCTATTAAAATTGATTTTTAAGTATTAGATTATTAATGACAATTAAATAAAAATACTGGCATTCGTCTATTCATTTATGAGTCAATTTTCAATAATATTATATTATATACTATTAAGGTCCAAAGTTTCCTATCTAAGCATAATTATTTTTATATAGAAACCAACCCAAAGCCTATAATATTGACAACTCGGTTGTGGTATTATTAGTAAAAAACATTCATCTCATATCTCAATAAATTAGATAATTTGTTAAAGAAGTCGGTCCAGCTCTGTTTTCAATTAATTAAATTGCGTATTTTAGACATTAAGTTTCATTGCAAAACTGAAATCCACATCTTTGAAAATGTCACGTTTTGTGCTATTCTTAGTGCCATTTTTTTTTGAAAAAATGCTCTTGTTGATAAATAAAATTTTAATGGAAATATAGATTTTATTTTCCTTATGAATATTAGTGAGATCAACAACTGATCGAAGAGTTGGCTAAAAATTTCATAAAATTGTGGAATTGGTATAAAAGTGTCTCATTTTTATAAATATTATGTAATGATCTTACACTAAGAATTTATACTTAATATCTTAAAACTTATCAAAATTGAAGTCATAGCATATTCGGTACCGAGGAATTGAAGAGGATAGGGAACAAACAGGAGATAGTGGCGATTATCCTCAGCGAGTCGTCGTGCCAGTGAGCTGACGAAAATATTTTTTTTAATTTAAGGATGTCGTCTGAGTGTGCTTGCAGTAATCAAATTTAAATATTTCATTACGACGGTGTTTTTGCAAATTGATGTAGGAGAGAGTAAAAGTTGTTTTTATCGAAAAAATAAATTGTGAGTTGCGTTATGAATCTTTGAAAAGTACTCCTGTAAATTCTCGTGTATGCAGATACGTAATTATACTTAGGGAGTGTCGATATAATAGTGGCTTATATCAAGTGGGTGGGTCAGAATTTTCAAACATAAAATCAATGTTAAAAGATGCTCCCCTTCCAAAATTTATTTTTCTAATTTGACCGAGACCTGCTCAGCCGTCTTTGAAGTGAAATCCAATCATCAACTCATTTTTGTATTTTTTGAGTTTTACATCAATTAGCCAAAACACAGTCGATAATAAATAATACTTTTAGGAGGTTTTATATTCACTTAACTAAACATGTGCATTTCATAAAAAAAATATATCAAGTGATGAATTTTGAGCAGTATAAAATTTACTCAAAATTAAAATTCTAATATACAGAGGTCAATTAAACGCTTACGAACATTTAGTCCATTAATAAAAAAACTTTAGACAATGTTGATTAAATTTATACATTTTTTATGAAAAAAATAAACCGTTTTCTTTTAAAGTAAGCTACTTTTGGCTAAATGAAAATAAATTTATCTCTAATGCATGCAGGCGTTAAACTTTTTTCGCTAAATTCCGGCTACGTTTGGGAAATGCCGGGGGCAAGAAATTCATTTCCCGCATATTTTTTTCATAACAAGACTCACTGTAGAAATTTTACTCGCTAGATCGAATACGTAATTTGGAATTTTATACTTTATTCTAAGAAGCTCGATTTGAAATAATGAAATACAGAAATATTCCCCAAATTTTAGGAGGCTACTAACTTATCCGAAAAGAAGGGCATCACATGATTGAAAATAAACTTTTTCTTTTTGCTACAGTAAATTGATATTAAATTTATTCACGCGTAATTTATTTTCTTATTTTATCGCGTGTTTCTCATTTGTATAATTCGACAGTTAAATAATAAATTACGAATAAAGTGAAATAATGTAAATCTATCGTTTATTTGCAACCGAAACAGAAAATAGTGATTCCAAAATATATACCTATAATTACTGAAGGTTGGATATTGACGTAGGAAGGTAGAATACAAAGCGGAGTGGTGAATAATAATTTAGGCGGCCAAAGTTCACCCTGTTCTGTACCACCAGGAAAGAAGAAGAGATCTACTATATTTTCTTATTCTATTATATAACAGCTGTCTTTTTTCATCAAAACTAGATCAAGAAGAAATGAATAAACAATATAATAAGTTAGTCTTTATTAATAAAAAAATAAAAAAGACAAGGACAATGCATAACTTAATATTGATTTACAGCTGACGACAATGCGCCGTATATTAGATAAAATTGAAAAAACAGATCAAAGAAAATAGTAATTTTATTTACACTACATTGAAGTAAAAAAAAAATACCAATAAATCGTAATACACAATGTTCATAGCTGAACATGTTCACCTGTCTAGCCAATGTATCCTTCAGTCAAACTTTAATTTGTTGTTAAAAATATGGTTTAATTATAAAACGACGACTTGCCAAAAAGATAGTTTAAAAAGTTTATCGTCTATCTAATGTGCTTAATAATTTAGCACATATAATAAAAAATAATAAATGTGTTGAAATATTCCTTTCGAAACGAGTAAAAAATATTTAGGAAGTACAAAAAAAATATTATATATTATTATGGGTATAATGTACATAAATTATAAAGAAAACTGATACGCTATAATGTGTTATTTAGTAAGGAAGAGGGAAAAAAATCTTGTAGTGGTTGCCAAAAATATCCTATCTTAAGATTAAACAGATAAAGCAGTTTGCTTTCTCGAACGATCGCTTTAAAGGAGTTCACTTGTGTGGCATAAATATAGTTCAATTTGTAATAGAATGTTACTGTAAATTTTCGTTTTTGTTTTATCTTTTTTCTGAGTGTTAAACAGCCAATGAAAGTAGATAACATGATATCAAGCCATGAATATTTCAATTAACTCTGTACTAGATATGATAGCTTTTCATTACGGTTTTAGAAGCTTTCCCTCTTCATGGATATGAGCTAAAAAAATCAAATGAAAGATTATTTGAGAATGTGTAGACATTACATAAATAAGGAAGGAAGAGTCACCGTTAAATCGTCGTTTATCTACGATTAAGAGGTTGAAATATATAACAAATATATAATTTATTATTTCGATATCAATATAACCGTACCCTATAGAGAACGGCATTGAAATTAAAATAATGAATGTCTAAAGTAGCTAGTACATCGGAGCTGTGTGAGCATTGCATAAGATTTTATACACCGATAACGCTTAGGTCATGAGAAAATTTCATATTGACATGTGATAATAATAAAACGTCTACAGAGCGGTCTGGGCTATTATATATAAGATTACAAATTTTAATATCGGTACAATAGAAAGATAAAATGAGCGAAAATTATAATGACAATTACGTCTAGTTGAAAAAGCATCATCGGGTTTTAATATAAAATGAGCGTAACAAACCAAATTAAATAAATAATCAAACTACCTAAACCATGAAATCATAACTATCATCGTAAATTCAATAATATGTGCAAGGTTTGCAAGGACCAACGTTTGACTAAGCACAAGGCGCACACATCGTGCGCCACTTAAACATTTTAAGTAACTTCTAAAATCAAAATCAAATACATTTCTTTTTTTCCTAAATTTTTGATACCGGTATTTCGGTATTCACAACACAGCCGAAAACCGGTTATAGGAAATTACACGTGTAAGCGCGATCTTTTTTAAATTTAATTCACTAGTCACAGTAGAGTGTTTTGGATAATACCAAATATTAAGCACTCTCACATTTCAGAAATGATGAAGAAATTTGAAATATGAGAAATTTCAAACAAAATTTAGATTATTGACGTTTACATACAGCAGAAAAATCGCAGCTTTGTTCGGCTCTACCAGTCGCCCACGAAGCTATTTTTGCTCAATCGCTTTATTTTATATTCATACACTGGTATCAATAACCAATTTAGATGGAATTCTTGCTTCTTTTATAACTTTATATAGAAATGATGTAAAAATACACACATTATTTTATTAGATCATTCCAACATGCATCAGCAGTCAACCGCCATCAATAATTTTATGAACAAGTAGCCCCTAGAACCTAGAAAATAAAAGAGTGGGTAAAATACACTATACTAAAACCTTGAGGCATATTAATGGTAAATTTAATAAATCCTTAAAAACGAATATTTTAATTTTATCTTTACTTCAGGACATTATCAAATACAACTCGATTGAATCACTTCACGGAAATTGATCTTGAATCTTGGTTTGGATTTCTTACATGCGTGAATCGTTTGGTAGGACAAAGACGTTTTTCAAACTTAATCTGATATTAATATTACTCGTATCCCCAAGTAAGCTCTGAGCGTATAAAGTTTCTATATTACGTCACACAGCTCTGTAAAGTTTTAAAAACATTAAATAATTTACATACATACTCAAGCTGTCATTTATTGAATCATAATTTTTACATCCCAATTATTACATTTTGAATACCAAATGGCTGCTGTACTACTTCTTAATCTTTGCTTGATTTCGGAAAACTGTTAGTTCGAATAATTATAATTTTTCGAGCTAGGAAGTGTTGAAAAGATTGAAAGATTCAAATGTTAACGGTTCTGTATTATTAAATATCGATGGTGTTTTAGCCAACTCATGTAACCCTTAAAAAATGCGAAAGTTAGTAAATAATTGGATCTCATTTTAAAGACAACAGAGCAGGTCTCAGACAAATGATGTAAATTAGAAAAATAGATTGACCACTTTTTGGAAGGTAAACATCATTTTACACTGGTTTTGGGTTTTAAAAATTCTGACCCGGTCACTTGATATAAGCCACTATTATATCAACACAAAGGCTCAAAACGCAACTTACAACATAATCGTTTTTTTTTTTTTTTAAATGCCCTAGGGTACTCAACGTTGTACCCACCACCACCCACTACGGCTTCACACTCTTACAGAGTGTATTCCGCAGCGTAACAACGTTATGAAAAAAAACAGTTTTTACTCTCTCCTGAACAACTTCAATTTTGAGGATTACATTAATTGGCCAAAACACCATCGATATGATAAAATAGTTTTTAGGAATCCGCCAATCATCTAATTCAGTGTTTCTTAACCAGAAATGCGAGAAACGTTTGTTTCAGATGTGTAATATAAAATTTAAAGATATCCTACTTTACATAAATTTAGCGCAAATTCGACTTGTTTCAAAAGTATTATTATGAACAAGCAACAAAATTTTGGTAAGTAAAAATTGAGATAAGAATTATTTTGTATTCCTATGAATTGTAGCTTTGTTTTCAAAAACACAAATAATGTCTTTTAATAAACGTAATTTGAAAAAAAAAAATGAAATACGTTTTTCAAGAGGCTGCAGATCAATAAAAAGGTTAAAAATCACTGATCTCATTGAGAACGATCACAATTTTAATTAATTCTGTAATGTAGAGATACTCAAGCGAATTAACAGTAAAGGGTTGACTTAGAGTTCTTGGAAACTAATAAAGGCTTTAATGATAATAAATAGTTATTATAAAATAACATTGTCGGCGTCCGTGGCGCAGTTGGTTTCGTCGCTGGCTACGGTTACGGATGTCTCGGGTTCAATTCCCGGTGCGGACGGTTTTCATAGATTGATCTTTCAATCGATTTATGGATTTCTGTTCGTAGTCTGAGTCCTCCCTCCCACCAATCCCATCCTCACGGAGCGTAACGAGAGCGATTAGCTAACCACTAGTCCTGTCATAGCCCTATCCCTACTCTCTTCGAAAAAAAAAAAAAAAAGAAAAAGAGAGGTTGAGCAACTGAGTGACAAGCAGTTCTCGAAGAAAAAATTCTGTCAAGATACCTCCATTAGGAGACCATATGCTCCACATTGGGAGCGGACATGAAAAAAAAAAAAAAACATTGTTAATAAAATCAGTGGCTCCCTACTATTAAAATTATTTAAAATGCGATTTTCGCAAAACGGTACCAACACACAAGCAATACAGTTTATAATTATATTTAATATTGTAATTCGTACATGGACCATTTAAATATTTTTAAAAGCTCGCATTTTTATGGTCAGAATTTTATTTCAGTTTCGGTCATAATCTTTAATACATTGGTCAGAATTTATATTAAATTGTCATAATGTATCGGTCAGAATTACAAAGGGCAAAATAAATAATTTATGGTCAGTATTCCTAACCTAACGAAACCTAACCCAGCCTTTAATTCTGACCGTATAATAATTTTATTCAGACCATTCATATTTTCATTCTGACCAAAAAAATGTTGATTCGAATTCTGACCAAAAATTAATTTAAATTTTAACCAGTCAAAATATATTGAGATCTTTAAAATTAGTATGTGTTGATATCAAAACAGTGTGGGAGTGGACAATAGTAATCGTGTTCTCTCGTTGGTTGTTGATTTCTGCTATAGTATTTGATTTCTATCCTGATGGTTGGTATCTACAAGAAAAACCTAAACAAATTTAAACGAGCTGGCCATCCCAAAGAGTTTTTCAGTAATGCCCTGATAAGCCCCTTCCATTAGTATTTGACGCATTACATTGAGCCTCCAGGACACGCGCGAGAAAAATAAGAAAGTTTGACACTCGTTGATGGGTGAGAGACATTTTATTCTTTCTAGGTTTAAAAACACCTCTTTGTTCATCAACTCGGATAGAAACGAGCGATAAGGTAAATTTTATTACAATACGGGTTGAGAAAATGATATAATGCTTTTATGTTACAAAATGTTAGCTACCTTCAACTACCACCTGCCGATTACTCAATTAAAAAATGGAAAAGCTGAAAGAACGTGTGTGTAATAAAATAGAAAGAAAATAATCACGTGGATTATATATGAATAATCCAGGAAACACCAAACTTTGGGAACAAAAGGTAGATATTACATTCATACTTTGCGCAAGTTGGGCACTAAAAAACTTCTCCGGAAAGTGCTAACAACTTTTTGTTTGAAAAGCTTAATTCCAGTTACAACCAGATATCAACACAAACAAAGGCAAAAGATATTCGGTCAATAACTTTCCTAACATGGCGATAACTTTCTATAACTCGTGATAACTTTTCATCCCTCACCCCGGTTGTTCTTTGATTTTCTTTATTGATCTTTAAAGGGTGGTTTCCTGATAAAATCCCTACGAGCGCAATACACGTTAAGACTTGTTTAATTAAACTTTTTATTAAATAGGTTTATAATTACAACGTCTGCCTACGCTCAAATCAAATATTGTTTGTTTATAAATTATAATTTTCGTGTTAATCACCTTGGTGTATTCCTCCACATGATTAAATATTGTAATTGATTAATAGAATATCGGACAGCTAAATTTCTCCTGCAGTGCATATTTAAGTAAGGTTAATTGATCACAATAGGATTTTCATTTTTGTTTATTTATTCCTAACCATAACCACTCTTAGTCTAAAGCATATTGTCCTATTTTTGTTTGTATATTTTATTACAATACAAAAAAATTCATATTTTTTGCCAATGAATCGGGATGATGTGCTTGGAAGCTGCTAGTCCATATTGATTTAACCCAAGTTTCAAAAGTATCACAGGGTTGAAAATTTGACAAAAATGAATATGATGTCATTTAACCCTTCCGTACTTATGGTGTAACAGTGCGTTACTTTGGCTTATAAACCTTTAAATGATGTGTGCAATAGGTCATACAATAAATTGAAAATATTGATATTTATAAATAAAAAAGTTCTGTATATAATTACAAATACATTAGATTTCACGTCTTATATGTATAATTAATCATAATTTGAAAACCTCGTCAATTTTACCATCGAAAAATACAGCATTATAGTGTAATATAATCTTAAATCTAGTAAAGTAACAATTTGTATAGTAAAGTAACTATCCGAGATGCATGACCGTACCGCATGCAACCGTTTTGTTTCAAACGGCACTAAAACACGTCTCAAGCCTGTTCTGCTATGAAGAATTCCAATTCTTGTGTCTTTCGATAATTTCGCATAGTTTGATTTCAGTTTTAACACTCAAAATATGATGTAAAATAATTACTTAACACTACATAAAACCATATTTCACTTTTATAATTTGTTATTTCACTTTAAAAATGCGTTTATAAGACAAAACTCACATGGTAATGCAATGTGACTGCATGAGATCCGAAGGGATTTTTTTAACATGGAAGCGGGAAGGTTAATAATGATAATCGAAAATAAACGAGATCATTGGAAACGTCATTTGACAAGAAAATAAAATATAATTTCAATGTAGAATATGAATTCTCGCAGTTACATAATATATAGAAAAAGAACAAATATGTTTATCTTTGTGATAATATAACATTTTTAAGGCTTTCTTGTGATCTAACTCCACCATGGATTTATCACCCCTATTATAGTGATCACCCATTTTTTTCTAGATATGACGTAATGTACCATTATTAAACAAATATAAATGAACGTGATAAAAACTTTTATTTTCTCTAAAACTCAAAACACCATCAGTTTTCATACAAAAAGCGACCTGCATTAAATATATTGACACGCAAGAGTTACCGATTGATAGTTCTGAGTAAACTGATAACAAAAATTTGAGCTTTTATGATATAGCCTTTATACTTAATATGTTTTATTAGATAGATAGTTATAATATCTATATAAAGATCTGACACAAATAAAAATCGGCGTTAATAGACTGGGACAATTAACTAATGAAATAAATTGCATTTTTTTTCCAAAATTGTATATTAAATACCAGCTGAGTTATTCCCGACAATGAATTGATATACGAGAATCTCATTATGCACTTCCCTCATTTTTGTAAATGTTCTTGCTGACCAACTTCTGTCAATATGGCGACGATACATTGTATTATTAAGGCATACAAATAAGATGTTTAAAATGACTTCTAGTAAATAAAGATCTATTTCAAGATACACAACATAAAACTGTCCTAGTGAACTGCTTTTAATTTGTTGGAAAGAAATAAAAATGCACCATTTTGTAATTCAACAGAAAATTATATCTGTATTACTGCACAGAGCCAAGATTTCGGATAAGTTGTAAGTTTTTAAGTTTAGCCATTGTTCAGTTGGCAGCAGACTTCTCTTTAGAAAACAAGCCAGTTAAATGTTATGACTTTGAGTTTCATATTTGGTGCTGAGCGTAATTCAATATATGCATCGCTTTGTAAGGTCGTCTAACTGATAATATGCTTTTATAGCAAACCATTTTTAAAATTATCACCACTCAAGAAATAGACAAAGGTAAAATTTTAACTTTGTGTTACCTATACAATGTTGGGCATTTGTAACAATGTTATTGATATTTTCCTACTGAGATGGTATTTAACGGTATTTTTAAGACCACTCTTTTAAAAACTCTCATTTTTGAGAAAGTAATGTTAGTTTGTTTTCTTTAAAGAAAACATTATCTGTCAACTTAGCCCCTTTTTCAATATTCGATGGGGTAGATCGATGGGATAAAATATTTACATATCGACTGTAAAAGGAAAAGGGACGTAACTCACACACAAAAATACTGTGTATAGCCCAAACAAATCGTGTATTAAATTGCATATATTTTGATTATCGAAAAAATAATAGATAAGTTCATTTGTCTTTCTACAGTCGATATATTATATTTTTGGTCGACTTACGTTCTTTTGCCTTTCCACAGTAGATATTACGGCCGGTTTTGCTTATTACGATCATTTTCAGTATTTGACACAAATAGCAAAAGTTAAAAATGCTATGAAAAAAGCGGTTCAGATCATTTGATAAAATTTTGGAATATTGGAATAAGTAAAAAATGTGTGTTTATTATAAATATTACGGCGAAAGCTTGGATTTTTGACAGTTGATATCATAAAAGTGACCGATGAAATAGGCACAGAAATTTACACTTTCGTATAATCATTATCAGGTTTTGTCAATCCATTGCTGAATAAAAGTCATTCTTGTATTTTTTCCGAAGTTGTTGTCGAAGAAGTCGTTGTATTGTTTTTTTATTTCGTTGAAATTTCTAAGAAATTATTATGGTATTGTAGTTTATTAAAAATTAAGAATGCCATTGAACGAAGGAATAATCGTTCCATTGTATAGTTTCTTTTACGTATCAAATTGCGATTGCGACACTTGTTTGGGAATTGACGTAGTTACGTAAAACATATAGCGTAACCACTTGCTCACGTGAGTAAATATAATTATCATTTTCGCAATTTAATTTTTTGAATAACACTTTGTTTGTTAATTTGAGCTTACGTGATACCTCTGGATTGACTGAAAAATGATCTCCCTTTATTAGGATTAAAATGACGACTTCACGATTCAAATTTATTTATATCACTTTTAAAGTGAAAACCTTCATAAATTAAATTCGTTTATTTTCAAAAAACCTGCTGAGAGATATTTTTTTGAAGATGTATAGTACAATTGACATTTAAGAAATTGAAAATTTAGCAGTCGAAAAATGTTGCTTAAAAAAATGTTTTGCCTTGTTTCATCGAAAAGCAAATATACGGTCATTTCCATTGCAAGATTTTACATCTGCGCAATCTAATTATTTTAAAGGAGCATAAAAACAGTTTATAAAAATAAAAAACACGTAACTAATATAAAATACTTGAGCATAATTCATGTTAGTGCAATGCAATTGCAATTAGAGGCGATTTTTGCAGTATTAATAATACGAAAAGTCAAAAACGTATAATATATGCAAATACACAATTTTGTAATGGAAAAGACGATACGGTGGTCGTCAAAATAAATCAGCATGTATGTAAAAGTATGCGCAGTCGTTAAAAAAATATTTTGAATTAATACACATTTTATGATCCCACTAATTAATCAACAACTCTTTGAATTATTTTTGTATACCAAAAACTCAGTAGAATTTTAGTATGCATTTCAGTTATTCAATAGTTTATTTGATGATTATAAATAAAAACGGTTTTTAATGATGATAGGTTCACAAATCCGACAGTTTGACGCTGTTAGGTATCAATGGGCTATGGCTTAGTATCAGTAAAATTTTTGTGTTATCGCTCATTCCTTTTTCAATATTTTATGCTAGATTTTCATGCATCAATATAGCAATATCACATTTTCAAACTAATTTCGTTAAGTTAGATCTCTATATTTGTTAAACTTCGATTACTAAGCAAAAGTAAATTGCCAACAGTACGAATTCAAAATGGCTTTACGAAAAATTGGTAATGAATCGAATTACGATTTATTTCTTACCATTAATTAGAAAATACTTACCATCATCATATATTTTACAGCAAAGTAAAAAAGAAGAAAAAGAAATTTCCATGTCCGCTCCCAATGTGGAGCATATGGTCTCGAAATGGAGGTATCTCAAATTTTTTCTATGAGAACTGTTTGTTACTCAGTTGCTCAACCTGTGTTTATCGAATAGAGTAGGGATAGAAGGATAGGGCTAGGACCGGAATAATGGTTAGCTAATCGCTCTCGCTACTCCCCATCAGGATGAGATGGGTGGGTGAAGAGGGAGTTTTAGACAACACAAACACTCAGACTACGAACAGAAATCCGTAAATCGATTGAAATATCAATTTATGAAAACTGTTCACACCGGGAATTGAGCCCAAGACATCCGTAGCTGTACCCCATGACGCTACCAACTGAGCCACGGACGCCGATACAGCGAAGTAAGCTTATACTATAACGCAACGCGTTCTTACCTGCATAATTATGAGATAATAACTTACTACCATGTGCATGAGATATAAAAATACCTTAAGTAATCTCGTGAACTGGCTTCACTGTGGATTACTTATCTCTTATTTTGTCTCAACGAAGAAGGAATTAATCTTAATTTCCATAAAAAAAACAAGTTAAACAAGGTATTGCTCCCTTTTGCTCCACGGGGTAAGTTGGTATAAGAATGCGAAAAAGCGTCTCATGTAGTCGATGCGAAAAGAACAAAACGATAGAAAAGAGATGATGAGATCAAGGGTACCTACATGAATGGTGGCCTTCAAATAAGGGTCGCTGTTTGAAACAAAAGGCAACCCTGCTTCGAAATGTAGCGAATATGTATTGTGACAAAATGTACCACGCTCATTCGTGCGCGAAGCTTATTTGGGCAGCAGCAAAATACGAGTAAATAAGCACGCGCTTCATAAATCTGCCTATCTGAGCGGGTAAAACAAACCAACGCGTCCGTTTCCTATAAATTATATCGTGAATATATAAATCCCGATTCCGCCACTGCGTCACGATAAATAAATCTGAGTCTGTCCCTGTCCGAAACAGAGATCATCGAATTTCTTCGCCGAAAGATGCCAACGAATAAATCTTGAGACTCGGAGAATGGTTGCTTTGTATAGCTTAACCAAGGAGTATGATCGATATTAAAATAATTATTTTTGCATTTTTAATATCATACATTCACACCCAATGGGTAATACACAAACTCTAGATAAAGAATCTCAATATAAGGTGTTATTTAGGGGGGCTGGTTGTGTTATCAAGTCAATTCGTCAATCTATTTGGAAAGATTGAGTTCGGAAAAGACTAAAAGTAAGCTTTCTCTACGATTCTTTTTCAGTGTCAGTTACTATCCATGTCTTAGGATACAAATTCATATATCGCTTTCCAATCAAATTATGAATGATTCTAGTCAAGTAGTTGAGCTTGAAGATCGTGAATTGGTTACTGGACTGACTTCATTGTTTATGAATTCCAATAATTCACATTACAATCAATACCATTTAAGTTTACAATATTTTAATACAAAAGAGGAAAATATTCCGAAACCGGTCTGAACGTTTTTTTATTATTACACATAAGTATACATTTTGATTATAATTAAAAAATAAAACTGGCTACTTTAGACATTCAGTATTTCAATTCCAATACCGTAATCTATGACGAGCGTCCGACTAGTTTATAAATAGTGAAGCAAAAAATCAATCGTGGCATCTGTAAACTTTGGTCAAGCCAAATATTTTTTTTTTGTAACTTTTCAGAATTTGTAAGTTAATAATCTCATAGAGAATAATGATTATCTTGATGAAACGTATTTATAAATTTCCATAATTGAGGAATCGGAATCAAAACATACCTACTGTTCAACATTAATACTACAGCAATTTTACATAATTTACATACCTACTCTTGGTCTGAAAATGCTTCTCATAGTATCGAAACAATGTATTCATACAATTTAATGTTACATTATCATATTTTAATATATTTTTATACATTTTTCTGATACGAAATACTGCTGAACATTCAATTTTCTAGTGTGCATGTTATTGAAAGCATATATTTCATTGAAATTAACTTTAAATCGACATATTTATTGAGCCTTGAGGATATTGCGTGGTGGCCATATTCTTGTCACATACATTGCGGATATAGTTAAAGGAAAATAAAAAATGCACTAGAATAATAAATAGTGAATAATTATACCCTATTTACAAATTTTCTGTAGAATAAATACAGGGATTTTTTTTATTTTTAATATATTTTATCTATATATTCATACTACATATAAAATATTTGACTTTCAACAGCAAGCTTTTGTATTTTATACAGCTAATATGTAATGCTTCTTTTACCCTGGACCTAACTGCGCAAAGAAAAAAAGCAATTTTACTACATAGAAGTAAAGCTCAAAGCTCCAGTCTGTTGCATAAAATATTGAGCGCCTCCGTATGGAAAAAGAACTTTCAAAGTACTTTTCAAAAAATACCTCAAACTATAGTATGGAAATGGCGAAACATCGCACTTTAGTTTCTGTATTGAAACAAATGAAAATCTACCCAAGGTTATTGAGCATGGATATTGAAATTTCAATTTGGTTATATTTTGTAAAACGGTGGAGTACTGTTGTGTAATAAAGAGATTTCATTTCACGAAGAGAGTTGAAAGAATTCGTATTTTGTTCAGTTATTGATGCTGAAGTTGAGCAGCGAATTCAAAAAAACGATAATATAATGTTTCATATTGTAAAAGGGAAGTATCTTTGAATACCGTATAATTTAATATTGACATAAATGCATACTTCGAAAAATCATTTTTTGACGTGTTAACGATTTGTGCATTTTTTTTATTTGTTATTAAGTTGTAATTATTTCTGCATAAATCTGCTACGCATAGCTTACCAGTATCTTTGAAAAGTCGTTACCTTACTTTGAAAACGTTCTAACTGACATTTTGGCCTAAATTGACCTTTTGATTGGAAAATGTTGTATTAGCCACATTCTACCATATACGTTGATTTCAGAGTCATATATTGTTCAATGAGGAAGTTAGCAGGATTCCGGAGTTCTATCCAGACATTTTTTTACATAAAATTGTTTTATACCGTTCTTTCAATCGATATTACTGCTTATTATTATCTTACAGAAACAATATACAAATCACAATTTCTTTAAAAAGGTTTTAACGTCATGTAGAACATTCTTTGTTCGATGTTTGGTGTGTGTTTACTTTTTACTTCTATTGTTCTATTGATGTGGTCATTGATGAAAATTAGCTGAGTTCGTTCAAGCATTCAAAGTATATATGTGTTCTGTTGTATTATAATATTATTGTTAGCTTATATGGTTCAGCATGGCATGATAATATATACTATTAATTAATATCTCAAAAATCAGAACATTTTGTTTGATAAAATTGAAATAACCGATAAAACTTTTTCAAACAAACTATTATTGTTAGTTCTCATTAAAGCTTTATATACTCAATACTTTCTAATATAAAGACTTTAGTTAAAATAATTTATACGAAAAACAAGTGATACTTATATATATATAAATATGCTAACTCGCTAATTAAAAATACGTTTTTTCCTTCAAAATACAAAATATGATCAGACAAAACTTCAAACGCTCGTATCTCAAAACATAGTCAAGTGCAGTTAGAACCTTTTCAAAGTAAGGTAACGAAGTGTTGACGCTTTTTAACATGCGTTATTTTCGGTTGTGTGGTCATGAGACCAAATTTTCTGATATACATTTATTTTAAGAAGTCTCTTACTTAAACCTATTTTATTACTCTATCAATACTTTTTGTGTCAATAAATGTTGAGTGAATATCACATTACAAGTTAGTACTGGTTGGTGTAGAGGATACGATATTTGGTAGCGCATTTTCTACACTTTATTACGTATTATGAAGACTTATTTTTCCATATCTACAAATAGAAATCCATAAATCGATTGAGAGATCAATTTTTGAAAACTGTCCGAACCGGGAATTGAACCCTAAACGTCCGTAGCCGTAGCCAACGACACTACCAACTGCGCAACGAACGCCGACATTACGAAGACTAATTTCTCTTAACGAATAAGAGATTTATTCTTGAATATATAATATGTTGCTATTTTCAATAAAAATAATATGAAATGCTAATGATACACTATTCCAATTGTTTATAAGTAAATCTGTTTACAGGAAATAACCAAATACTTAATTTCCTCGATTTAATTTAGTATTAAGCAAAACGTGTCCTGCACTATCCACCATATCGAAATTGTATAAATTAAAACGAAAAAAGTTTTCAATGTAATTTTATTGCGATCAACAACAAAAATATTCGGAAATCAGCTTTTCCTCTTGACAAGTCCTCATTAATACACTGTTTTTCACGAAGAAAAACAATATTGTATAAAGCAGATATCCTGTAACAATACAGATATTTTTATGGAACACAAAAATAATGAAAAGCTTAGAGTTTTTAGAAATTAATAAAACCATTAACAGTAATCGATTATTAGTAAATAACATTGTAAATGACATTTGGCTCACCACTATTAAATTTATTTGTCTTTGGATTTTCACTTCTAACCACTAGTTTCAAATCATGTTATTAGTAGGGTTATAGTAAATAGTACTATTATCGTTTGTGTCTTACCCCTCCTCATATCCAGTGGAAGGAAATAAACCCACAACCCCCATTAAAAAAAAAAAAACCTAAGAAATAAATAGCCTTGCAATATAGTTAGTCCGAAAATTCTTTTAAAAGGAGCAAAGCATGTGTCACATTACACAGACAGTAGAATAGCTAAGTGTTCAATTTTAATATTTTTTTTAAATAATGCTGTTAAATAAATATTGTTAAGACACAAGTTTGGCGCAAAACACGAGTACTTAATGTATTTATTTTACTCCTGTAAATAATCACGTTTGAATACATTCTAAGTAAACAGGAAACCATTTCCAGATTCTAAAAGATAATTATCGGCATTCAAATTCAAAGACTTCCTTGGTATTTTCGCAAATTGTAATTATTGTTCAAAGGAGAATTCCCACAAGCCGATATGATAATATATACGTTTCGTCATTATGCTCGTCTGGTGATTGTTTTTAATAACTTTCATAAGGTACTCTAAGAATTATTATATTTTTAAACAGTCTGAGTTTCAAGGCTGTGGCAAAATATAATATAAATAAAATATGTGGAATTGGAAATGTTTACTCAACAATGAAAGTTTATTAATGAAAATACCATTGAATATCATGACCCACTGTTACTTCTTTATTGAGAGTTGTTTGAAAAATATTACATTTATATTTTTCAATTAAAAGAATTTTCATTTTTTTCAATAAATTATGGTCCTTGTTCTGGCAAAAAAAGGTTTTGGATTATTCCCAAATGATTTGTGGTAAAGTGGCATATTAATAAATATTCAACACGCATCTAAATCAAGAACAGTTTTTAAATAAGTTGAAGAAGATATCTTTTTCATCTATATATAAATGAATGTTTGTTTGTCCCTTATGCGTTCCTATACAATTCATCCGATTTCAATGAAACTTTGGTGAGTTGTTGTGCGCACACCTGTAAAGATTTATAAAGAAAAATATAAAAAAAGAATCAAATACTTACACACAGCGACATCTCGGAAAACCTTCTGTATTATTAGTGCACGCACAAAAACAAAACACGCACGACCAGAACAAAAAATATTTATTATAACACTTTATTTCTTAGAGTGGCATTGCAACGCATCCCTGGTACTCACTATTATAAATACACATAACATGAATGATTTAATTCAAAATTCTCATCTGACAGAATAAGTCGGTATGGCAGTTAGGGATGACTTAGTAGGGAATAGGGATATCATGATTTATAGCATCACATAATTAAGGAAGTAGGAGTGCGCTTTGCACACTGAACTATGACACGTGTTTCATTTCATTGAGAAGCATCTTCAGACTTACTCTATTGTCCGGTTATTTATGTATAAGGTATACATTGATTGTAATTCTTAAATAATAAATAACTGAAATAAAGGGCGAAATTTTATCTTCTTATTGAAGGTAGGGAGGGGATTAGACACAAACAATAATTGTACCAATTACTATAACACTACTAATTACAAAATTAATTACTTGTGTTTGGAGAGTAAAATCCCATAGGAAATAAATTTAGTAGTGGCGAGCCACCAGTGGAATAACAAAGTTATCAAGTTTAATTTTGAATGAATAGTTTTAACCGTTAAAGAAATAAATTTGGCCTTAGACTGATACCCTGCCGACGGCTTGTTTTCCGTTTCCAGGTCTAGATCTACAGTGTTCTGCGTAAACAGAACTACAAGATGGCTACCACATAACACACTCCGTTCTTTGCAAGAGGTATTCAAGGAACTTATCTTCAATGATTCAGTGGTTGTCAACTTGAAAAGAAGCTCTCAAACCTTACTCGGTCTCGCTACGTAGTATAATATATTTTTATAACCAAGCAAGATAAAATTAATATTTTCAACAGCCTGTTTTTCTGGGTACATATAATAATATCAACCTTTAACAAGTTTTCATGTTGTAAGTATTTAATATATATAATAAATCATGAACACGTGCTTCTTTCATCTATTTTATAATAAGGTATGCTAGTTCAAATAAACACATGTTTTCTTGTCAACACGTTTAACTTAAAATGAAAATTGTTACGCACATAAAATATTTTATGTGAGTATAATGTCGCGATATGAAATATGTGTTTTTCGGTGACATTAGTTTGATTCCCACAATAAATATTGCAACGCAGAGTGGGATTGAAAATTTTCAGAATTCGAGATGTGATGCGTCGATATGTTATATATTTCTTACCTGCATACAGAAAATAAAAACACGAAAGCTTATTTGTTATTATACGTTTTTAAATCTATATTTTTATCTAGATCATGTCAAGGCTAGGAAGTGGATAAGACCGAAAGTTTGTGCAGTTTGCCATTGTATTTATTTTTAAAATAAATTTATTATTTAAAACCTTATTTATTACTTAGTATCTAATGCTTTATGGTAAATATCTATCGACATTATGTGTTATGTTTAGAATGCTTTTGGATTCCATTATATTGAATTATTAGCCTGGTTTTTATTTATTTGATTATTGAATCGATTCTTTACGACTAAATTATCGTATAAAACTTACAAAACAACTTTTTTTTTTAAATATTTTTTTTTAAATAAAGCACAATTTAATTTGAGACATCGACTGAGGGTGCTTGATGGAATTTCAATATAAATTTGAGTTATTGAGACTTTGTACACTTCCATGTATTTCAATCAATTCGAGTCTATTCGTGCGCTCGACGAATAGACTCGAATCAAATGACGATCAAATGACGATTGATCATGCTCGTGATGAGCGAAACCGAAAGAAGTTAATGACTTTATCGTAACACCAGTGATATGTTTAGCAGTCTCATAATATTCACACATTTTTACAAAATACAACCCTCGTTTTAGACATCAATTATCATTTTTACAAAATTAATTTTGATGTGTTAATATTAGTATTATTTGACATTGTTATAATTTAGATTTTATCATATTTACGCAGTTTAAATATCTTATTTATAAAACATCATATGCAATTAGCTAAAAATATATGCTCTGCATCAAAAAACCAATTTAATCGAAATGGATATTCGAGAAAGCAATCATCCACTGGCAAAATAGGACGAGAATGTTTCAAAATACTTGTAATTTTAGCAAAAATTGTTCAGTTCAAAGCAATAAGCGTGTAGAAATTTATATCAGAATTGCTAGCCTTTGCCAACTGTTTTCCAAAGGGATTTAACTCCGATGCCTGGGGGTCCAATCCGTCCCTGATTATCTGCAGGAAAAGTTTAGGCAAATATTGTCGCGTTTTGTATTTTCCAGTGCGAATATGATATGACGGTGTAAGTACAAAACACACAAATATCTTCCCTCCTCACCATGTGAACAGATGTTATTACTAGTGTAGAAAAACATTTGCTTCCTGAAGGGAGTTATAAATCATGTGTTTTTGTTAAGATTTATTATCAAAGTTTATTATTTGATTCAACATCATTAATAATTGAGAAATGTAAATTTACATTCCATTTGGCTTGTCTATTGCAAAGAAAACACTATCTGCTTATTTATATCCTATTCAAGCTTGTTCTGTATTACTGATAAAAAGTAGCAAATACAATAACTAAAATAACCACTCAAAAAGCTATTAATCAACTTATAATATAAACCGCTATGAAATCTCTATGTAAGTTAAACATGTTTTATTAAAACACACATAATGTGAATTCATTATTACTACCTGAATAAAAATTATCATTTTGGTTAAAAATATTTAAATTAATCTTTATATGATAAATGTATTTAATTATCATGTTGAATATATCGTCGTTGTTCTGGAAGAAACAATAAATCGAAAAATGATAAATTGAGTTAGTTATTCCAAAATTTGTCTTATTTCAAACTATACTATATGAAAAAACAAACATGTTTTTATAAATTAAACTTTTACTTAAAAACAGTTTTGTATCAACAAACAAAATGGAAAAGCTATAGGATTTAAAAAATTTGACAAACTTCAAATTTCAATTACTAAAAACTAGTATTTTTCAGTTAGTGTCTTCTTTCAGAACAACGACGATATTATCTCTTCTAAGCTGACAACTACCCTTTAAGTCTAGATCTGATTGTGTGGTTTTGAAAGTATTTTTGTATCATTAAATAAATTCTTTTTTACCACATTATCAGTGGTGTCTACTCAGTGAAACTCAATTACATAAATCTGTGTTATAATAAAAATACTATAGGAGTAAAAATCATACTTCACTTTACCCGATAGAGACATAGCAATGTACATGGCCAAAGCTTGTTAAATAAGCATAAATAAATGTATAGAAAAAACACAGAATGGATGAGCAATTAATTACAACCTCTATATAATCTTATAACACTATATAGAACAAAATACATGTGTCTGTCTCTCTGCCACAAGAACTTGCACATGTATATCTGGCTTCAATTTATAAGTCAACTGTGCTATTTAACACTATATTAATCAATAATCTTTTTAAGAATACGCTGCATTGAACAAAATTTTCGTACAATTGATATACCGACTTAAGAAAACTTCAGGTAGAAAATTATTTTCCACATCATAACACCATTTCCGGAAAATCTGTTGTGAGCTTAAAATATCCCTGAACGCAACCTAGTGGTAATTGCATATCAACGACAGGCATAGAAATCTGTGGTTCTCTGGCGTACGGTGAATAAGCACCAACACGTTTAATATCGGAGAAATGTATATTATATATTTTGGTGTTATATTCAACTACTTTCATTGTTCATTATCGTTAACACACTCCATGTAAATTGTAAAAGATGTAATGAATAGAGTTAAAGTTCTTGTTTCCTTCCTTTGTTTAAATACGAAAAAATGATATGTGCTTTGTATTATAGCACAATAGTGGGCCAGTTAGTTAACATGTTGATAAAATATTCAGCGCGCAATAGTTTTTATCACCGTTAATGCTGAAAAATTTCGAATGTAAGAAAAAATGCTCTCAGGTCAAACTAAATTTTGTTTTGAAGTGGTGAATCAAAAATCTCAGAATCCTTTTGTCCATATAGATTAAGGATACTGATGTTTTTTCAACGATAAAAAACGCCATCTTTGATGTAGGTATATAGAATTTTTAATCATTGCATAGTTAGATGGTGGTTTCAAAGTCACTTACAAATTGTATGACTAAAATTTTGTTATCGTATCGTATATTATCGTATTCAATTTTCAATTGGTAAAACTAATTGAAACAAAATAATTATAAACAATCAGTGAAAATCAAATAGCTACAGTGTGGCACGTATCTCGTCTTTGTTTACATTAGCCTAAACTTATGAAGGTGTAATCCAATAGCGGATTGTTATTTTCATCAAAACTGTTGCGCCTTTTTTAGACTTTATTTTCTCAACCATGGCGGTTTGCAATGTGCTATTTTCTGATAATGGAGCATTTCAAATGAAATCGTTTCTGCTAGAAACTTATGTTATCTAATTGATAAACCTCTCGCTTTTAGAGATAGCAAGAAACGATTAATGGAATAGATCAGGACAAGTAATTAACTAATAGTTCTTGCTATATACCCTTTGTAATATCAGATGGTTGAAAGGGAATATGGACTTCACATATCTTCATTGGACACAGATTCATTAATCGATTGTCAAATTAATTTATATTTTTTCAATAGGATGTGAATCTGTGGAAACCACAATTGAAGAAAACGACATCGAACACTCGGCTAAAGACCCAGTAATTATGTAGGAGAATAATTGATAATTTATCTATTAGAAGTAACACGAACGCCTTTCTCAAAGCAGGTGCGATTTTATTACCTGACAAACACGTTGTATTGTTTTTCCCGAGCTGGAAACATCGAACTTCATTGGAGATATTTTTCAATATTATAGAAGAGCGCAGAAAGGAGGACTGAAGCTTATTTTCTATTATGATTCAAATTGAAATTGGTATTAATACTTTTATAACTTGATTACTTCGTCATATTTTGAATGAAAGTATTTAAATTACCAACATACGATATGCTCAATTTTTAGTACGGTATTTAAAATATTCAAATGCTTGTTGAATTTAAATCGTTCAAATTTTGTACACTTTCGCAAGTTGTGACACTATACCGATAAAAAGATTTCTTTAACTTATTCATTTTATTAATGAAATTTGAAATTCTTTTTCTGCAGATTTTACGGAGAGCTTCTACCTGTATTTGATAATAAGCGTTGCGGCGTCAATAATACTGTGCGCATGTCTCGGCGTTGCGCACTGTGCGGTCCGCCACCACAACTCAAGCAGGGACGATAAAATACCCGACATATCTGCGACAACGGATCTACCCAATGGTTTCGGCGACAACATATCCGAAGTCGACGGGGACATCGACATGACGACGGCCCTGCCAATCGCTGCCGTCAATTCATCACTGAAGCCCGACAGAGTCGCCGCCTTTTCGGACGTATCTTTACCCCACAAAGGCGTATACGGCAGAGCTATGTCTAACGCAGCTTTTATTGGCGGCAATGCCAACATGTACGGCCAACCTGATGAATATGTCGTCAACGTTGGAACACTACCTAGAATAAACGAGGGCGGCACCCTCAGACGAGGTGGTCCTCCACCGCAAATGAACCAACCCCCCACAGACGTCGTCGTCAGCCCTAGAAGCCTAAATAGATGCTCAAATGCGCAGTATTATTACGGATGACAAGACGATGCCCGGGGGATGTGCGATGTCTCCAGAACATACTGCTTCTAACTCAATATAAGGACATGCAATTGAGAACTTTTTACTATAAAAAAAAAATAAAAAAAAAAAAAAACTATTTATTACTGCCGACGTTTGATTAATTTAAAAATAGATAAATTAAAAAATCAAGTTAGTAATATAATGTGTAATAAAAAAAAAAAATCAGTGATCAAAAACCTTTCTGAATTTTTTTTATAAACTTAGTGACAATGTGTGATGTAAATTAATATGTTTAAGAAATATTACGAGTATGATTGACATTATTTTATAAGTTGTTGAATTGAACTAATATTTATTATGTAAGTGATTGTATAAATTAGTTGAAGTATCTAAGAGGAAATGCTAGATTTATATGAAGTTTTCTTGTTTGTAGTGAAATTGCAGATAGAGAGAAATGTGTATATAATCACCACTTTCAAAGTCAATGATTAATAATAAATCCAACTGTCATGTTATTGTAGGAGCAATTCAAAACATGTTTGTTATTTTCAATTAGAAAAAAATATTATTTGATTACTGTCATTCAAAAGTCATAAGTTTATTTACCGTTTTCGTCAATAATTTGGGAAAAGAAAAATGGCAAACAGTGCGTATTTGTCTTTTTAATAATATTTTTATTCAATACATAAAAAATAACAATAAACTTCGAATCAATACTTGATGTTAATTATGTCTATGACATTATTCATCATTTGATGTGCTAATTTTTCAAGCTATTTTAAAAGTTCACCATCACTGTAAAATGGAAACCTTGAATTTTTTTCCAAATGACGTTTTGGTTAAATTTACAGATAATATTTTACAATGAAAGCTTAAAAAACATTGATTTAATTCAATTATCAATTTGGTGTGTACCTTTATGATTTTTTCAAAAACAATTAATTTAAATTATATTGAACCCTTATAAAAATGTATTTTTATTACATTTATTTAATAATATAAATATATTGTATCTGAATTTTGTTTTGAAATGTTGATATCATTAAGAATATTAAAATAAATCTTAAAAATGTGAACATGTAAATATTTATGAATATAATCAAATTGGCAAACTTTTATTTGATTTTATAAAAAAAACGTAATTTAAAAACCGGAAACTGTAATTGATTTTAATGTGTCGCTTGACCTGCATAATATGAATTTTAATAGTCTATTATCATGAAGTTTATGGAAATTATAGTATTGTTGGAATGAAATGTATAAGTGTTGAGATAAGGAATAAATGTTTTAATTAATTATGAGTTTTTTAGCTTTCGCTCTAATATAATACATGCCATATTCCAATTTTTAATATTTGAATAACAAAGATGAAATCAACCGAAGACATTATTTCACTTTGAAACGTATTTGTAAATCAACAAAAAAGTTTTTTTCATTGCTGTTATGAGTTTCTAAATACGCTTCCGAAGTTTTTAGAATTTCACGAAAAATTTTTATGGACAGTATAATAGTTTTATATATAATTTAAGTTGTTTTGTATCTTCCGGTGTAAATATTCTTTTACACTGTCGTTTTTTCGGAGCGCGTCGACCGTATACAATGATTATCGAGATCGTGTGAAAACGACATTTTTAAGTTTGGTAACAATTTTTTAGAACAAGGACCGAAATAGGAAATTTTTTGGAATTTCAAGTGGGAAAATTGATAGATCTATCGATAGAGCACATACGTATGTTAAAAACTTATTTATTTAAAAATTTCCAGGAACGTGTTCAGTGACTCAGTGACTCATTTGTTCAATGCTGTCATTTATTTATCATAAAAATTATAGACTCATTAAAATAAGACAAAGTAATACAGCTATTGAAATTGAAAGATTGTGGTAAACTATCTAATAAGTTTCATAGTGGAATAAGTGGTTTTTGGAACAAAAGTTAAAAGGATTAGTTTTCACAGAAATAACACACGCACGCTTCAATCAATTTTTACATTTAAAATATCAAAATTTAATCAAAACGATATTAAATCTTATTTATGAATGAAAATAAACATAAAGAATCGAGATAGACTGCATGCGTGCTAACACGTCTTAGAACTGCGGGAAAAACAAACCATTATTGAATAAAGAATAAGTATCTGGATGTGAAATTTCTGTATGTACATACGCTGTTCAATTGAACTATTTAAGCGATACACGTATCTAGAGCAAATTTAAGTTAAATAATGGGCCTAAATTTCAAAAATTTTGAAGATTTTTTCCTATTATTGCAAGTATGCAGAAGTTAGTAATCAAACCAATATGTAAATATTAATTATTGTGTCACATCAGTAATCATTGTTTTAAAATATGATTTTTATAATCCACTCATAAAACTGGGGCTTTTTTGTGTATTATTTGACTTTAATTGTATTGATTTTCTATGTTTTCAGCTGAAGGAATATCATGCTTAAGGAATAATAAATTCAACTGTTAAGTTGTTAACAGTCAACTCTTGGTGGAAAGGCATTATATTTAAAAAAAATTAAAAAACAATATGTTTGTACTACTTCTACATGTTTATAACGATCAGGACCGGTTTCGCTCATCACGAGAATTATCAACTGACAAAAATACAAACATAAGAGGGCTATTTATGTAAAATTGAATATTAAAAAATAAGCTACATAAAACAGTTGGTTCGTGAACTAAGACAATAATTTACTGATCATCAAACAAGTTATACATAAACCAAATAAAATTGCCTAAATTTAAAATGTTAAGAACCTCTTAAAAATCAATAAATACTAATCTGAAATCACAAATATTTTGCTCAGTTAATGGACTTTTAATGTTGCTATAGTATTTATTGATTTGTAAGAGGTTCTTAAAATTTTAATTTTAGACCATTTTATTTGGTTTATGTATAACTTGTTTGATGATCAGTAAATGCTTGTCTTAGTTCACGAACCAACTGTTTTATATACCTTAATTTTTAACATTCAATTTTATATAAATAAACTTGTTATGTTTGTATTTTTATCAGTTGATAATGCTCGTGATAAACGAGACCCGTCCTGATCATTACAAACATGTGGAAGTAGTACAAACAAATTGTGCATCATTTAAAAAAAATCAACTGTTTCATTTTAATAACAAAAAGCATTTATTTTAACCCTTTAAAAATATGGAAAAAAACTCCTGTGATAAGTCATGATTAGAGTAATACTAAAAACATAACGTAATCTAAATGATAAATATTGTTTAGTATAATTCAATACATTTACCAAAAAATAAATAAACTGAATGAAGAAAAATACTATGAATAAATAATGTACGAAATCATAAAAAATGGCAATCAATAAAAAAATGATCAAACTTTTTTTTTACTATGTTTACTAATTTCAAGTCTCGATTGTCAAAGACTTATATAATAATGTTGAATCATATGTTAAAACAGAATACCATTTTCTATGTAAAATTGATATGTAAAAGATTTATTAAAATACAATAAATAAATATATATACATACAAATATATATATCTCTATATATAACCAAAATAATGTGTGTTTTTATTGAATATCCATCCACCTACAATTATGTTATAATATAAATAGCTGTTTGAAGTATGTGTTTCAACACATTTTTATGGATATCATTATTACACCAAAAGTACATTACGACTAAAAAAGTAACTGCAAGTGGTTTTGAATATTTCATGGTTTGAAAAGATGCACAACATGAGAATACTAATAAATAAAATTGAATATTTTCTCTACAGTTTTAGGTTTTTGGAGAGATTTGAATAAAAAAACTTGCACTCCTTCTATAGGTCAATTAGATGAAAAGCATGTGTACATTCAAGAATTACGTAAGCTTTAAACTTGTAGATGAATAAGTTCAGATTATTATTGAACGTACAGTTGTTTTGAAGTCGATATGACCAATATTCGAAAAGGGTTATGTTACGAATTTTCCTTTTAAAAAGGTTTGGATAGAGAAATGAATTTAACATAAATCTTCTTCTTCTCTAGGTGCTGACTTATAATGAAAATTGATGACTGAATTTCTGCGTGTCTTCCAATTATACGGGACATTGAATTTTCCAAAACAATGTTTGTGATAGTTGTATCTCGTTGCATTTTTCATTTGAAACACTGAAGTCTATATTTGAACATACTCATTTCTGCAACTGGCTAATCTTGAGACCAGTTTATATCACTTATCTTCCCTTTCAGCGTTTCACGTAAGTAATAATGACACAACTACCTGACGGTACGGAAAATTGATCAATTTTCCAGATTTATTTGTGAGGTAAAGTATTTTATAAATAATGTAATGCTCTATTTGAGGGCGTGTGGATAAAGCCCTTCAACAAACTAATTTTCTCTTAGGGAGATTCACGTTTAAAGTTTGAACGCCCGAAGAGAAATGTACCTGGTCACATATTTCTTTCAACATATACGAGAACAAAATCAGAATTCGGTCATTATTGAGAATGTCAAGTATCACGTTCCTGATTATTTTTTGAGGAATCGTAGACATGAATTGTTTATTCTTCCAAAGTTTAAAACCAACCTGTCAATGGAGATGCCATTGAGAAGATCTGTTATAATGCTTAACGGATTCGAATGTTGACATATCACACGTGGACGTGAGTTATCTGAGACGAGTACGGTTTTTAAATGTTTTAACGTGGATTTGGTCTTACTCGCCAATTTCCAATGTTTACTTTTTTTTTTATGGATTCGGCGGTAACTTTGTGGAAATTCAGTTTTAATATAAAATTAAAATTTGATAAATTTGTTATTTCACTCGTTTTATCACTAACTTGACGCGTTTCGCCTGTTTCTTAGTAAGTTAGTAAAATACTTCTTAAAGAGGCAAAACGCGTCACGTTAGTAATAAAACAAGTGGAATAACAAATTTATCAATTTTAATTTTATATTTACTATTTTTGTTTCAGTATGTTTCAGTCGTTTTTTTCACAGCAAAAATGATAAAATTATTTATTATTTATGTATAAATGAATACGTTACTCGAATACCTAAATAAGAAAAAATACTATGACAAAACTCGCGAAAATTTTTATTTACAAATTAATTCAGATATTTATCAGTTGGCTTTTATAAGATATTTAAATAGACTGCGTATGTCATTTTTAATCAAAAGGAATTTAAACTACAATGAATACACATTTTTATTTACAATTTTTTACGCTTATTTTGGATATAAATACTCTATGGATTTATCTGCCACATTTTAGGCTTGAAAGCATCTAAAAGTGTTTTTCCAGTGTTATAACACGAGTATATTTTCCCCACGGAACTTTTTCCTCAGATCCCTGTCATCAATTCTCGATAGCTAATCTCTAGAGTGGTATTTCGTTTTGTTACAAGGAACAATCACAAACTTTGAATAAAGTCATCGATTGTCGCTCAAATTAAGCCGGGTTAAGAGGCCTGATCTGAAGAGAATAATGGAGATATACTTTACTCTTTCGAATAAGAAGGGAAGTTTATCTGTTACCCTTTTGCGACCCGTTTTAGTTATCCAAATAAGGTTGCCCACAACTTAAAGTAAGCCCACTTTAATACGATGTTGTCTTTCTTCCGTAAACTATCATACATTGTTGTATAGTTTTTAGATCGAATTTTGTTATTTTAACTGTTGCATTATAATATGTATTGTATTAAAATGATGAAGGTTTAAACAAATGATTTAAGCCAACAAAAATCGAAAAATATCAACAACTGAAAATTACCTGATATTTCCGATTCCCTTTTTTATAATGAAGTTCATTGTAAGTATTCACCATTCCTATATAACTTAACTTATGTTGAAAAAAATGAATTTGATATTACAACAATAACCTATGAAATGGTAAGGTTACATGACATAAAATGAATGAGAATTTCATGTCAATGTCACTCAAGAAAAATTCGAAAAGAAAAGACATCAAAAACACCCATTCCTACAATACCAAATGTTAAATTTAAAAATATCTAAATTTGATGTTATAGAGACTTGGCCAAGAATGGACGGAACCATTTGATTTCAAGAACAAAGTACCTACATTTAAAAAATATTTTTTGTACTACTTCCACATGCTTATCACGGCTGATTTCGCTCATCACGAGCATTATCAACTGAGACCGGTCCTGATTATTATAAAAATTTGGAAGTTGTACATTTAATATATGTTTTATTTTTAAAATATAATGCCTTTCCACCAAGAATTGACAGTTAACACCCAAAAGTAAAATAATTACCACTAGGTCATGGTCTAAGAAGTATAGTTGAGCTGGATTGTTGTTTGTTTTAAATATGTGACGTTACTTTGATGACCAATGACGTCACCAAAACATTGTTGTAAACGTAATTTGTTATTCAATAAGCACAGAATGACGTCAAAAATGCAAAAATGAGAGACCACAATGAGTACAATACTTTCTTATTAATATTAGAATGCTTAAATGTAACTGATCTCAATAATTTTATATATTATAGCCCAGGCTGATCTGTAGACGTTTTATTATTATCATATATCATATGTAGCTATGAAAATTTCTCGTGACGTTAGCGTTCGCGGTGTAAACAATGCACTCACAGTTCCATCGTACTACCTACTTTAGACAGTATTTAAATTTCAATTCCGTCATTTATGAAGGGTACGGTTATACTTGCTTAAGAATTAAAGGATCCGCAATAATTGCCGTATTAATCCGTCACTTAATTTAATTTAAATTTAAATTCTTATATATCGACTGTAGAAAGGTAAAAAGTAGTAATGCACACAAAAAAATGTTATGTATTAGTGAGCACCCGGCATGTGTTGCAATGCCACTCAAAGAAAGAAAGTGTTTGTGCTTTAATTCGGTTTATTGAAGTGTTTTTGCACTCACGATAGTTTTTGTTTTTCTGTCAGGTGCGTGCACGAATAAATCAGAAGGTTTTCCGAGATGTCGCCATTTGTACAAAATTGATTCTTTATTTAAGATTTTTTTTAGATTCTAGATAAATCTGGATTGTGAGATTGATTTTTTTATGTAATAAGATATACTGTAAGTTAAAAATTAAAAAGTTGAGAGTCGGGCTCGGGCCAGGCCTGATTGTACTATGCCTATATCCTTCGCGCAATTGCAAGAAATAACTTGACAGAGTTTTATCGGAATCGGATGAACGGTATGGCAGTGCATAAGATACGAACAAATCCACATTGATTTTTATATATTAGATAGCCCACACAAAACGTGTATTAAGTTGTATAGATTGTGATTATCGAAAACAAATGTATTTAGAGGTTACGTCGTATTGCCTTTATAAAGTTGATATATTCAATACGATAAAGTATATTTGTTCGTCAATATAAACTCCCTTTTATAAAATGTATATAAAAATTACAAGCAATACTACTGTCCGCATAATAAAACGTTTATAATTTCATACCGTTAATAATAAACAAATAAGGGTTTTTGATATAACATTAATTTCAACTTTAAGAATAACGATGTATTGCAAAATTTCTAAGCATCGCCGTAAAGAAGCAAAAGTCCGAACTTAAGAAAAGAAGATACTGGACTATCGAAGAAGGGAGGTTTACAGTCGTTCAGGAGAGAGCTTCGCAATCTATCCAAGTCAAAAGTATTAGCCCCGATTACTTGTCAGAAGTTGGCAGTCACCGTGCTATTTACTTTCTCTCTCTACCCCTTAACATTGCGATGCTTAGTTCGAGAGTAACATCGCCACGGAAACTACAATGTTTATTTACAAAGAAAGTGGTTTTATAATATGTTTCTATTTACAAAAATCTTTTTTTTAATACTTTAGAATTTACTACACTTCCGAAGGCTTTTGGTATTATATGCACCACAACCGACTACAGTTTCACATTAATGCTCCTGACAAGCGAAACCAGTCTTGATCATTATAAAAATGTGGAAGTAATACAATACAATTTTTTTTTATTTTTAAAATACAATGCCTTTTCACCAAGAATTGACAGTCAACACCTTAAAAATGATGCATTACTATAATGTTTTCAATAAAAAATCGAGAATATGCCATAAATATAGGTACATTTTTAACATGCCTTGGATTAGATGTAGATGGTTAGATAAAGTATAATTTCACACGTATTCGAAATATCCACTCCCAGTGTAAACCATATGGCCTTTTAATGGAGGTATCAGAAGTTTTCTACGAGAACTGCTTGTTATTCAGTTACTCAACCTCTCTTTTTCGAAGAGAGTAGTGATAGAAGGATTGGACCAGGAAAGGACTAGTGATTAGCTAACCGCTCTCGTTATGCTCTGTTTTTAGGATCGGATGGGTGGGAGGGAATTTTAGATATCACAAACTTTCATGATTATGAACAGAAATTCATAAATCGGTTAAAAAATCAATTCATGAAACTGTCCGCACCGGGACTTGAACCCGAGACATCCGTAACCATAGCCAACGACGTTAACCACTGCAAAACGGAGCTGATATTCGTATTATTACTATTTTATTATCAATATATGTGACATATCATGTTTAAATGAACATGTGAACTATTTACTAACTGTCAGTTCGAGTTCATTTGTGTACTTGAGTGCCTGAAGATGTCGAAAGGCGAAATCCAGGTCGTTAGTGACGAAATACGTAAAAATGTAAAAAAAATTAACTTTAAAGTTTATTTTGTACATTGTCTTTATTTAGGTTAACTCGTATGTGAAATGATCGAGAACACCCTGAATCAAGAAAATAATATAATATATTATATATACAATATTCAAAGTAAGCGTGAAAACAATTACGATGTAACGCTCGTCGAGTAGAGAAGTTTTTGCACAATTCAACTGTTTGACGAACAACTTTGACAATAGATTTTGATTACAAAAGGAGCAAAAGTTGTGCGACTTATCGACGTTTGCCAAAAAAGTCGTAAACGTGCGAGGAATTCCAAGCTTTTTTTTTGTTATTTTATTACTTATATACTGTTATCTGACAACAGTTTAGCGTTCGGCTGAAATACAGGATTCAGTTAAAAGGCCGTTGTTGGAATAGGTGATTAGTAAATTAGCAATTTATTTAAAAAAAATTGATATCTACGATCAACAATACGTCAACAATATTATTACAATCAGTGGACTCAGTGTTATTACACTGAGTGCCAATTAACATGAATATAATAAGATTTAAAAGGGAATGAATAGTTTATTTCGAATTCACGCCATCATTAAAACTAGATGGCGTGATGACAAAATTAAGCATATTAAAAAAAATTAATCAACCTAATAATATATTATGTCTAAGATAAAAGATGAAAAAAATATGTTGTTTGAAGATTCTACCTAGTCTGTAAAATAATTTCAATGCTTCTTTGGGTGTTTATTTAGAGATAATTAAAGTCTCTCTAAATTAATACAAGACGATAAGAAATATAAAAAAACGTTTACTTTATAAAGCATTTTTCTTGAAGTTTGTTCATAAATAAATAATTCATACACTTTCTTAGTAGATGTAAAAAGAAAATTTGAAATTGTTTAATTTAATATTACGGTGAAGAAAGATAATTTTGAGGAAATATGAAAACCGAATGGAGAGTTTTCGAAGAATCCTTGAATGCCTTTCACCAGCGGTAATGAATGTGAAAAAAATAACAATTCAAAAAAAATTACAGATATTTTGTTAATATTGGGGTTTATGGTGAGTAATTTATTTGAAATATAAATAAACTTAGTAAAACAAACAAATAATCTTTCACGGAATTCTTATTGGAAATTAAGTACAAAACTTTAGTTAGTAATATTAAAAAAATATTTTAGACAGGTGAATCAAAGATTTTTGGCACGTTTATGTTGAATATTTAACTTGAGACTGTGTTGATATATTTTACTATATTTTATATGGTTATATATTATGTTTATAGACATAGCAAACTGATAATTATTACTAGTTAATTTTTAAATATCCCAAATTTTCTTTATCCTAACATTAAAACTTCTGTAAAATCCTTCTAAACACAATAAAATTTTATCAAATTTATACGCATTTATTTCCGAATATATCGGATTCAAAATAAAATCATTATTTTTGTGTGATAAAATATTTTAATAATGTATTTTTGAATGTGATATTTAGAGGAATACAAGTTTTTAATAGTTTATGATTGTCATTTGTCGAAATGTCGAAAAGACAGAAACAGAATCTAAATATTTGTATAACTAACGTTTGACTGTTTAAAAAAATGGCGAATTTTTAATTTGCTCCGGTGAAATCTAATTTGATTGGTATTTTTTTTAATTAAATGAGGTTTTTTGTACAAATTTAAGGTAGCATTGATATTTCAATAAAACCTTTTTGTTGAAGTGGGATAATATGGAAATGTTAAATTGTTCATTAGAAATAAGCTTTTTATAATGACGTAGACTTATCATAAAATATAAAGCTCTACGTAACAGCGATAACAACGATAAAGCGCTTCACGTAGTTAACAAAGTGTTATGCTAAAGCTTACGAAGAAAAATTGCCACAATATTCGCTTAAAGAAAGCTTTAAGACTTAACAGACAGTTAGTTGTACCGATAAGCTTTTTGAAAATGCTAATTGAACCATCAAGTTCAACATACTATTAATTTTGATATGTATTACTGAATGTAATAAAACTACGTAAGCAGAAAATTATGAAATTTTCTATCCGTGTCTAAATAAAAGGAGTCTTAAAAATATTGGACAGGAGCATCTTGGACAAAACAATTGATTGAATTCACATCGAATTATTAAAACCAAACTATTTTTAAGCTTTCAAACATTAAAGCATTGTTAATTTGTGAATATTAAAATACATATAAATATTATAATAGATACAATTTTTTATTAGTCAATAAAAATACAATTTACTAAAATAACATAATATTAAAATTTTTTTGTAGTAATTTTTAATGTTTAAAATTTCTTGCATCCCCCTGGATACCTCGAGCGTACCCATAACGGCGACAGCATTGCCACGTTGGATTTCTATGCTTATTCGCTGTCTAAGATATTCACCTGAGCGGCACTCACCCGTCCTGTCCGTCACCCTTCGACCAATTTCCGCCACCGTCCTCAAAGCCGAGGGTCCCCAGGGACCGAACGTCTCAAAACCCAATGGACAGAAAATGAAATTTGGCGAGAGACAGTCGTATTTTCTGCATATTATTGAAATGAAATTGACTTTGTCCGATATAAAATCTTTTATAAACATGGAAACATAATTTATCAAATAATTTATTTGTTTTATACAAAAATCTGAATTCTTTTTCACTTATTCACGTGAAGACAGTTGATTTATATTATGTAACTTATTTTGTTTAACAAAAAAAAATGCGATTACATCGAAGAAATAAATTGGCAACAAGTTTTTGCCGAGCAGTTTTGACAACAGATATTTAAGAAAAAATAACTTTTTAGTACAATTTAGACAGATACTTTGAAAGATAAACTTTCTCGAAAGACTATTATTTTGTAAATACTTCATTTGAATATTAATTGTGATAGTAAAATTACTTTAAAGGTGTTTTCGTGCTTAACCGAGTATTTTCAAAGTAAAATTTAAATTGCTGATTTGTTTCTAAAGATTTTAAGCCTATCAAAAAAAATGTAAATTTAAGTATATTGTCTACACAAAACAAATAACAAAGAGAGGCAATGTTGTTTTATAATTCCAAATAAGTCATAAATAAACAGCTCCAGTGAAAATAAATTTAAAAATAGGAATCGTTTTCGACGGATAATAAAAGAAGCACATAGTTTCAGAAAAGCGTCTTCTTTATTTAATGTATAAGCATTAGAAATATATCTATAATGAATTCCAACATCAATTCGTTGATTGAATTCAACATAAAAAATACAAACGATTTAAATGTTACGTATTCATTTTGGCAATACTTTTATTTTAATTTTTTGATAACACTTATGATTATTGCGATTTGTACGATTTATTTAGCACATATTGGCGTAAAACTACACTTGCCTGTTTAATGATATTTTGATGATTAATGTATTTTGGAAATACGTACTGCATTATTAATAACGACGAAAACATACTGTTAATCATAATTTTGGGTATATAGGATTGACAAACACGTTGATTACTGGGCTACCGTCCCAGAAAATCGGTATGTTCAGGGGCTAAATGTACTGAGGATAGTTTCAGAAATTTATCTTTCAGTTGATTTATGGAAATGTGTAAAAAGGTATAAATAATCTCAAAATTTCCTCCAGTCTTAAAAGGTAAAAAGTCCTTGCTCCATTCTTCTATATAGCATTACTCCGTCCAAATAAGAGAGGTTGAATAGATATACATTGTAGAATAACTTATGTTGAGATGAGCTCTATTATGAGTTCATTTGTTCCAAATTGAAAAATACTGCATTGCACTTAACTTAGATCTATGTAATATTATTCTTAAGTCACCAATAAACTGACCGTCAATCAATTAATACGGATAAATAAAGTAACGAAGAAATGCGTTATTCTTGATATTATTTCTAACAACACTGATCGTTTCCTTTATTATGTCGTTTGCAATTCCTGCGTATTAATTCTACACACACGTTTAGAAACTCACGTTTTTTATGTATTTAAAATGGGTTACTATCGGAAGTACACAACACCTCAAGGGTAGCTAGAGACCGTTGGAAAATACCTTGTCAGGAATCAAGACATTAAATAATTTAATATTAAATATTATTAGGTAGTTTTCACAATTCAAGACTGACTCAGTCACGGTGATTTGTGTATTACTTAGGAAGAGGCAATCGTAACAAAAAATGAAGATTGAAAAACGTAATTTTGATCTATTTTTCTGAAACTCTCTGTAAATATTTTGTTCATCCATTGACGAGAGTAAATAAATTACTTTCTTTAAAAAGCGAATGAATATTCTTGTGACGTAGATTTAGGGAGAAGTTGGCTGCGGGCCATTTATTCAGACTAGGGATTGCAGCACTGGTATTACCAAAACCGAGATTCCCCTATTTTGATAGTTTTTTAAGCCTAAATACCGGTTTCAAAAATGAAAAATACCGGTATTGAAAATTAAGCAAAATAAAAGTGTCATTGATTTTTGATTAAATATAAAAAAACAATAGTAAACGTTTTGTTTATGAGTCATCAGCCGGCAACTTCCTGTTCTAGGCGACTTTGACGGCACATGGATTTATGACTTTTTTCAATCATACACTGGTATTTTCAAAAGTTACACCTACGAAGGTAGTCCCAGAAGTACCTGACCTGACGCACATATTGCAGTTGTTGTTTGTAAATAATGACTATGCTAAAATGTATCAACCTTAGAGGGCTTAAGTTTGAAGTTTGACGACGCTACGTTGTTGAGTATTTGTTTGACAGCCATCAACAGTGAACGCTCTCAGTGAATTTGTAAATATGGAAAAAAAATTGTTGATTGTTATGTGATACAGTACTTTCATTTGAAAAGCTTTCAGTCTAACCAATATCCAAGCGGAGCTAGATTCTACTCTGGAAGTGTCTATTCCTTTGTTTACAACAATAACATATTGGGTGGGTGGCAGAGTTTAAGCAATGCCGTACGAGCTGCCAAGATGAACATCGCAGTAGGTGACCAAATGAGGTAACCACGCCAGAAATGGTTAAAAAATCAACAAAATTGTATTGGATGACCGTCGACTGAAATTACGCGATCTAGCAGACATGGTAGGCATTTCAAAAAGTGCTGCACATCTCATATTGACTTGAAATTTGGACATGATTGTTACCGTGATGGCCAAAATCAGTGAGTTAAGGTTCGAATTGCTTCCTCACGCACCCTATTCGCCAGATTTAGCCCTCTCGGAATATTTTATGTTTCCAAACTTAAAAAAATTGCTCGGTGGTTGAAGATTTGCCAACAATAAAGTTGTGAAGTCTACGATTGATGACTATTTTGAGGAGCTCGTTGATTCTTACTGAACATTGCTGGGAAAAGTGTATCGAACTAAAAGGAGACTATGTAGAGAAATAAAGATATTTTTTTTTCTGTTTTCTTTATTGGGTCAGGTACTTTTGAGACTCCTCTCGTATTATTAAATAATAAATCACAGTTTTATTGTTTGAATATTTTGATCAGCTATCAAATTCGGTCGATGCTCATATGCTCATTTTTGGATTAATATTGTTATGTTCAAATAATCTTATTTGTTGATTGATCATTTCACTCGTTTTCGTTTAGTAATACCGGTATTTAATATAAAATACTGAAATACCGGTAGTGATATGTTCGTACGGTTGCATTCCCTAAATGAGACCATGCTAAAATGAAAAAAATAAATAAACAGATACATTTGAGAATACGTAGATAGATCGTTGTTAGGGAATGTTAGTGTTTTGATAAGTTTTTAGTGCTCTTAAATTTATTTTCTAGTTGAATAAACAAAAAAAAACAAAAAAAAAAGTAAAGAGAGCAATTAATTGTGTTAGACTAAGTGATAATAGTGTACTGATAATGTAATAATTAGTGTAAAGATATATCGCTGTCAGATGTTTGAATATTAAACATAGTTTAAGGCTTACAATTAAATGCCCTTTTGTTTAGATCAGTGACTTCCAAACTTATTATGCCCATGGACCCCTTCTTAAAGCAAAACCCTCATCATTACCCCCCTACATAACTGCATAATAGAAAAATTATGAATTTAATTTTGATGTCTTGAATGGTTTAACTGAGAATCGGTGCTCCAGCAGAAACCGACTCTGGGAGCTTTGCATCCTTAGTTCGATCGGTTCCTGATTAGTAAAATCCTGCCGATACCAAGCAATCGAAACCATCTCTGCTGGAGCATCGATCCTCAGTTAGATCGGTTCCCGATTAGTAAAGTCCTACGGATACTAGTCAGGTGAAACTTTGAGCATTAATTATGACATGCGATATACCTGGCTCCTAACCTACAGGGTTCGTGTATCAAAACAATGAATGTTGTTTTTTTCAGTTAGTAGATAAGAATAGATTACGCTTGAGAATTAAATAAATCAATTGTATAATTTAATAATTTAAGACATTCAAATTGATATCAATTGTAAATAAAAAAATCTTTTCACATTTGTTTTGTGTTTCAAACATAAAAAACTTAATATGCATGCATTATTTTTTTTCTTTTGTTTTATCCATGTAAGCTCTCAATATTATATTGTTACTTATAATTTTTAAAATACGTACAGAATTATTTATAAGGAAAAAACGCTTGTTTGGGAGTCTTCACATATGCTAGGCTAAGTCGGTCGAGAGTAAAAGGGTTAATTACGAGAACGTTTCACCTCACCTCCTAAGCAGTGGTCTTTTCATCGATGTGTGGGCGCTCTCTCTGCAGGGTGTGCCATTCTTCTTCTCGTCGGAGTCCCAAGTTTTGATCTCGGATGAAATCAGCGCGCCCAAACTCGACGGCATTGCGTAATTGACGTCCGCTCCTTCATGTCCAAATCGAACAGCGTGCAGTCTTCCATTTCCGAGATGCAGCTGTTGCTTTCGATCGAGTTGGTGCTCATGCTGTTGAAGAGCCTGGATCTCCTGCTGCCAGGGACCAACGAGACGCTTTTCGCTTTTTTTGTGGCACTCTTCTTGTTCTTCTGCGGTGGTTGAAATCTTCCTCCGCAGGATTTTGGCCTATCGTTCCAGTTCCGGATGCCGCTGTTGACAAAGGAATATCTATCGGCCAGATTCTTGATACCGAAGCTGCACGGAGACCCGCTCTTGTTGGGTGTCGTTTCATTTTTCGACATAAAATTGAACGAAGGCTCGGATTTGCTTGCGCTTTTGTTTCTGATTCTAAAAACAAACATATTCGAAGATTATTTAGAAACGGAACTGCTCCCTCTGTCGCTGTTCAGGTCAAATTCTTCTTCGAAGTCGTGCAGGGATTCAAATTCGTAATCCGAAAGATTCTGCAATTTGACGTCGTTGCTCTCCGGCTGCAGCCGCGACGCTCCGGAGATGTCGAAGTGCCTGGCGGACTTGGACGTGTCATCTTGGAAGTTCTGCTGAACGTTTCAATGGCGGATGGCGTCGGGAAACGATCTGGGCGTGGATTTGAGTCTGTGATAGACGTATAAAACGTCTGGTACGTAAAAATCCATAAATCACTTAAAAATTCAATGTATGAAACTGTTCGTACCGGGATTTCAGCCTGTGAAAACCGCATTAGAAGACAACGATATTGCCCACTTGGCTACAATTCCAGCATAATATTTAATCAAAATATCCTGATATATTAAGCTTAGGTATATTAAGTTTTCAAAATTGTACATTCACTCCTATATTATAAAATTATCGCTTAAGTTCTGGTTTCCGCGAAAGGAAATTAACACGCATTGAAAATCTAGTAAATAGGACGACTACAAATTAACTTGGGTATTGAGAGCTGCGATATCAATTTCATGACTTCTATTGTAACCTCGCACATCATGGACTCACCAAGTAGTTGCGCCAATCTATTCAGTCCATTGGAAAAGTGGGGGCGGGGCATGCAGTTAACATAGCGATATTACGTGGTTTCATTAGGAATTCACCGGGGCAAAATGAGCGAGTGCGGGGCAATGGGTAACTCGTAACTCGCTCTCCAACCACGCCACGCCACGCGGTATTATGCTTTATTATCTTCTTATTATTCAACCCTTGAATAAACACAGCTTTCATCCCTAGCAGTTTATACGCGTAGATATTTATAGAATAAGGGTTGGCGCACGATATAACTTTGACGGCAACACATATAATGTAATAAGTTAAAAAGTATACTTTGCATGAACCAATTCAAATGCAGTTGTAAAATGTAGTATTATATCTCATCCTTGCCTTTGGCCAAATACTCAACATCTTTGTCTTGAGTTGTGACCCTCATCAGAACAAAATCTAACAGGAACAGTTTCATAAAATGATTTTCCATCGATTTAAGGATTCGTATTCAAATGATTGGATGTACGTTATGTCTAAAATTCCCTCCTACCCGCCTGATACTTAAAACTGGGCGAAGCAACAATGATTTTTTTTTACCTCGTTCTCTCTCAGTGTGGTGCATATAGCCTCTTAATGAAATATCTTAACAGACATTTTTCTACTAGAATTGCTTATTACTCAGTTCCACAACCTGTCTTTTTCAAAGAGAGTATGGATAGAAGGCTGACACAAGACTAGCTAATCGTCCTCGCTATGCCCCGTTTTTAGAATCGGGTGGGTGGAAGGTAATTTTAGATATAACAAACATTCATTTTTAGGAAAAGAAATTCATAAATCGATTGAAAAATCAATTTTAGAAACTTTCCGCACCGGGACTTGAACCCGAGACATCCTTAATCACTGCAGCATGGAGCCACCATCATAAGTTCTGTACTAACCTCGTATTTTCTATTTTTACTTCTTAATTTCTGTTGAAATAAGCTCCATTTAGAGTTAATGTACTCTTATTTGCTGTGGACACAGTTACAAAAAGTATTTAAGCAGCAAAACATTGATTCAGGGAAAGAAACCTATATTGACCAGATTTTCATTTCTGAATACCAACAATCAGTTTTACCAAAGGGTTTTCCCCATTCAAGACCTTTAACTGACAGAATCTATAGTAAGACTATAATTATACATCTGGGAAAAAGTAACACTAACAAAGAAACATATTTCTAATGAATCTATTAGTTCTCTGAATCGTTTCCAAAAATTATTTACTGTCGAGACAAATTAACAACAACTCAATTATCAGGTTTCTTTTATCAGCCCTAGTTGATGAGCTAGGTGTTTGATTTTACGCCTCTGCTATGAACAGATACGCTGTTAAAATAACAAAATTCGTTTTGCCTGCTCCGTAATAATTATTATACAGAAACTTGGTTGTATGACACACTGTTTCTTTTTTCTAAAATTATTTTTTGTATGTACATATTATATTTCTCTGCAAAAACAATAACAGATCAAAAAAAAAACAAATAATTCAAGCACGTGTGTGAACAGACTACCTATGGATTTTAAGCTAACTGTTTTTTTCAGATAATTATTTTAACAAAGAAGATGCGGAATAATATTTATTGAAAAATACAAAGGAATATAAGAAACTAATAAAAATATACTCTTCGATTTGAATTATAATTCGTTCATTGTTTGGTTTCGTTATTTACATTTTTTTTAGATATCATGTTTAGATGTTCGTTCTAGCCGAGTAGTCAACGTTTGGGTGTTCATCGTATTCAATTGCAAACTTCACGGGTTGGAATATTGTTTTTCTACATTATTTTTTTTAATCGATTTTTGTTCGAAACCTCTGTATGGGATGTTAATACTCTTTCCTACCTGAGTGATCCAAAAATTGGACGATAGCAGATAGCAAAAATAGCAGAATGAATTTAGTATTTTTACATCACAATTTTTATCTTCACACATTCTCCAAAAACGATTAGTTGAATAACTGAACAGTACTTGTGAAATATCTAAAGTTGAAATCCTTCAATAAGTCCATATGCTTAAAAGCTTTAAACCTTTTAATTGAATTTAGAACTTGTTATATATTTTAGGATCCCGTGTTTTTGGTTCACAAAACATCTATATTAAAAAAAAAAAAAAACACAATTCATTTGTACTACTTCCACATATTTATAATGATCAGGACCGGTTTCGCTCATCACGAGCATTATCAACTGATAAAAAATACAAACATAACAGGCTTATTTATATAAAATTGAGAGTAAAAATGAAGGTATATAAAACTGATGGTTCATGAACTGAGACAAGAAAATGAAAGGACAAAGGACAAACAAACAAACGGACATTCATTTTTACACATATAGATCTGCTTTTTTTACTTTAAGAGGAAAATTATTGAAGATATTTAACTATGTTATATTAAACTATGCTTGGCTTGTAGCTGAGTGATTTTGTTTTGATGGTTTTGGTTGCGTCCTTCACGGGATCAAATCTCAGTACGGACAGTTTGATAATTAGATTTTTCAATTGATTTATGGATTTTTTCGAATACATGTGTGTTTTGCAATGTCTCATTCTGCCAATATCTTTTACCTCGAACCAATCAGATTATAAAAAAGAGGAAGAGCTAATCATTAATCCTGCCTATGATCCATCTTTTTACTCCTTCGAATCACTGAGTAGAAAAAATTGATTTTAAGATAAGCTCTAATAAGAGCCCATATGTTCCACATTGGGAGCGGACATGATTACATAAACCTAGTGGTGCTATAAAACACGCCTGACAGATTTCAGATTGATATATAAAAGAAACCCTTTTCAATATATATTTTTTCTTAAAAAAATATTTCTTTATTTATTTACGTCTTCAAAATAAACATTTAGCTAAAACACTCTATGACAAATATTTAAATATGGAAAATTTAATACTGTTAAACTTTGAAAACGAACGTGTTACAAGAAATTGAGTATCAACTTAGGTGTTAAATTACACATATTTTATGTATTTACTTTGGAATGAATACTGAATAATATTTTGTAAGTTTATAATACACACGATTAAATATTATAATAATTATATTTTATAAATATCTATAAAGGAAAACTTTGAACTTAAAGCTGAATACCGTTGTTTAATTACGAATACATACGGTTCTTATAAAATTTTGGTGTAGTTTTAACATTTTTAAACATAAATTAAAACTATACAATAGCGGCAATTCGCCACTCTGTTAATATGGTGTTTTCAAAATAAGGATTAGGGCGATTCTCGAAATTTTAACTCAGGTATCAGTGTGGCTCTCAGACGTACAATATCCTACCTCGTAAATAATATTTGTCGTATTTGTATCTTCTATATAAACGTTAGACACTGTTTACTGTCTGTCAGTTCGAGTCCATTCGTGTGCTCGAATGTCTGAAGATGCCGAAAGGCGAAACCCGGGTCGTTAGTGACAAAATACATGGAAGTGTACAAAATCTCAATAATCCATATTTTAATAAATTAAAACTGTTTGAAGCATTCTAGAAATTTACGCATTTTGAAAGAAGTAATGCAAAAATAACTTAAATAAAATTGAGAAAAAACAATGTTTATTGATTCAATCAAATTTCGTTAAAGCTCAAAGACAAATAAGTCAACTGAAAAAATTATTTATTAATACATTGTTTATTTCAAAAACGGATATATTTTAATGAATATCACATTTATGGTGTTAACTGTCAAAAGTTATTGGAGGAAAAGGTGATTGGTGGAAGAAAGTGGGTATATATAAAAATAAATTACATTTTTTTGTACTTCTTCTACAATACTACGTAATGATCAGGACTGGTTTCGTTCATAGCAAACAATTTCAACTGGTCTTACAAAATAAATGAAACTAAATAATTATGAAAAAATTATAAGTATTATCTCAAATATGTATCGCAAGTTATATTATTATTTCAAGTTTCACTTGCTTTGTATTGTAGCCACTCACGAACCGAACATGCGTCTCGGCTCCAATAAAAATTCTAAATTTAAAAAAAAACGCAATACGCCCAAAGTTATTTGAAATAAGAATCATAAACAACGAATCCGAACTCTCTAATGAGCTATGTGGTCGAAGAGCGCTGCAGTAATATTTGGCTTATCTCTGTGTTTTCGGAAAATTTGCATTCTGATAAATTCGCTAACTTAGTTAATATATAACATTTTCGTTGCAACCTCATTAACTTCGTTCACCGACGAAACGAATAAATTATTATGCGAGGAAAATAGCACGAAATTTAATACACTTGCAGGTAAAATTTTATAATTTACTGAACATTGTTATAAACAGTTTTAATTAAAAATTGTAGTGAATGGGAATTTAATATGCACTTTTTAATGAGTACAACATAATAATATGTTGTATTTATACATAGAATATCGACTGTGGTAAGGAAAAAAGTCGTAACCCAGACCAAAAATTTCGTTTATAACTCACACAAAACCTGTTAATACACTATATTTATATATAAATATAAATCGTCCGTAGAAAAGCAAATGGACTTATCCCTTTATGTTTTCAAAATATTTTTTTCGATAATTTTAATGTATACAATTTAATACACGTTTTGTTTGGGCTATACACAATAATTTTTGTCTGGGTTACGACCTTTTTCCATTACACAGTCGATATTATTGTATGTATTAACAATTTGATAGTTAGAAATTTTACATAAACTAAATAAAATACCGATGTTATTTTAGTACCAACGCTATCAAACCCAAAATTTAAAGTACACACCTTTCGTTAGTCTTTTAAATACATATTTACATTATTTTTGAATAAAAACAAAATTCAAAATTTTAAGCAAAATCCGGAAAATTGAAATCTATATATTCTTTGACCCGTATGCGTTCCTTTACCATTCATCCGATTTTGATGAAACTTCCGTGAGTTATTTTGAGCACCCGTGAAGGTTTCTGTAAAACAAATATAATAAAAAGAATAAAATACGTACAAACAGCGACAACTCAGAAAACCTTCTGATTCATTCGAGTACGCACCAGATGGAAAAACAAAAAATATTGTGTATCCAAAAGCACAGCAATAAATAGAATAAAAAAAACTCTTTCTTTCCGGCTACTCACTGGTTTTATATACATTATAAATAATTCGGTAGCACGTTTCGCGTTTTTTTTGCTTACTCGTCACACAGAGAAAACATAATTTTACATTTTATAACTAAGGTACGGGTAGTAAACCTTTTTCAAAAAAGTGCCCAATATAAGAAGTGTATATGCAGGATTGCACTAAAATTTAGAGTTCAGACAAGTGAAACTATCTTTTGTCAGATTGAGGAACTAACACATTACCATATATGTCATTGGGGTGTCGTAGCGGCCATTTAAAAACATTACCTTATCCAGTAAGTGTTTTATTTTGATCAACGTTGAAACACCTAACTGATTTCACTAAATGTGGAATGATTGTATATATTTACCCATTCGTCGAATTACATCCCGTCAAAACCCACAATACTATTATAATTGTAAAATCACTGGTATTTCTAAAAGAAGTTGAAAAGCGGCAATCGCCTTCGGCAATCGCCACTCTGGTAATATGGTGTTTACAAAATAAGGATTAGGACGATTTCCGAAATTTTAACTCAGGTATCGGTGTGGCTCTCAGACGTATAATGTATTGCCTCGTAAATGATATTTGTCGCATTTGTATCTTCTATATAAGCGTTAGACACTGTTTACTGTCTCTCAGTTCGAGTCCATTCGTGTGCTCGAATGCCTGAAGATGCCGAAAGGCGAAACCCGGGTCGTTAGTGACAAAATACATGGAAGTGTACAAAATCTCAATAATCCAAATTTAAGTTTTATTTTGAATTTATTAAGACAATTGTTCGGGATATCAGTGAATGTAAGCATATGCTACTTGATTCAACCAAGAGTGGTCTTACAGGACGTTATGCTGAAACGTTGTCATGAAACTCTCTGATTACGCATGGTCAACTGCTAAAAAAAAAAGTTGTCAACTACGGGAACTTTAAATTTTTAAGATGGTCAATTACCGACACAAAAATGGTTGTTAAAAATTGAACACAATTGCTTTATATACATAACTTTTTCTAATTTTTGTCTTATCATATTAATTTAGACATTCGATCCATTATGAATACATTCGCTATGTCATCATTCGGTCTAATGCTAAACGTTAAACGTTATTTTTGTTGATTTTGGTTGGCTACTGGTACGCTTACCTTACTTTTACCTTTTTAGCAGAATTGTTTTATTATTCATTAATTAAATTCTACCCGACTTCAAAATATAAACAAAAACCACCTTTTGATGGATTGAAATTGAGGTTAAATAAATCACGGATTAAGTACACTTTGATCAATTAGACATCTCAATTCTAACGACGTAAATCCATCAGTGGATGCATTGAAGCGAAAATTTCTCCCGAACGGCCCCTAGTTTAGAGTAAAACCAAGGGAATCAATCCCTAGCAGTTCAATTGTTGGTACGTTTGTTTATTGTAACCACTTGGTGACAGATCACGACGATGCTTTTAACCCTACTTACATATAACCAATGCTTTTTGTTTACCTGCAAACCACCTGAGATAAATTTATGTAAAAAATACCATGGTAATAGGATCTCAAAAAGTTGGTAGCAATTGTGGCAGCCCGTCATCGTCCAATCCAATTGCTAGTTTGCTTTTTGTAAATCTTCAGTGGATATCTACTTATTACTACTAAATACTAATTCAATTAATTTATGTCTAAGCAATATCACTCTGAAGAAATTCAAATGAACGGCATCAAAATTACTCATGAACTAAACGTCGAATTAAAAAATTAAAATACATTCGACTTCCATTAAGACTTAAAGATTGATCCTGTGGTATTCAGGTTGAAAAACGGATGTAAGTATTGTAATGAGTAAAAGCGACATTATTTTTTAACAAGAGTTTTAAAGCTTTTTTCATATTTTTTCATCGTAACATTTTAATTTGTAATTTTGTTTTTCAACCAGTGAAATAATTAGGTTATCAATTAAAATTTAATAATGAAAACGAATTTTCACAACGTTTTCACCGGATTCCAATACTGGTTATTTTGCATAAAGCCGTCGATAATAAATGTATGCAAAAATATTTTGCAACAATTAAAAGACACACAAAAAAAAACACACATTTGGTGTTTTTATAAAGAAAAATGTGTGAAAAATATTCAAAGTACTTCAAAAAAAGTAAGTTAACAGTTTTATTTTAGACAAAACTAGTCTCACACTCAAACAATCTTTTATCGTGATGGGCAAAGATTATAACTGGGAGAGGCTAGCAGTTCTGTACGTTTTTTTTTAAAATTTATGTTTAATTGGCACCTTACTAGGTATAATATTAATGCTTTTATGGGTGGGAAAACAATCAAGTGTCGTCTTTTTGTTTGATTAAATAAATACTATTGTTTTGAATGAACGGTAAAATAAAGGGTGACTTTTAACGACATCATGAAAGATGTTTCCTTCTACACCCATTATATTTTTGATGCGGACGCTGTGAAATGGCGTAGAGCCGAGCGTAGCAGATAACGTAGCAGCTGCCCAAATATCGTAGACACAACCAGTGCTGGTATAGTCCAGATACGGCTAAATAGAGATTAGATACGGCTTTTACCAAACATAGTCTCTCAATGATTCTAATTATTTCTTGTTTATGTTGGATTGGACCAGAACTACTAATCACGATAATTTTTTTTATTTTATTTATAAACTATTTAACATGGATGAATTATAATTATCAAATTTTCACTATTAAAAAAATATTAAAATTTAATTACAATACAATTCACTTTTAAAGTGTTAACTATGAATTATTGGTGGAAAGCCATTATATTTAAAGGAAATAAAGTTAAATTGACTTTTAATGTAGCTATATTTGTGGTTTCAGGTTAGTATTGATTGATTTGTAAGAGGATCTTAAAATTTTATTTGTAGACTATTTTATTTGTATTATGTATAATTTTTTTGATGATCAGTAATTTCTTGTCTTAGTTCATGAACCAACTGTTTTGCATACGTTCATTTTTAACACTCAATTTTATGTAAATAGCCATGTTATGTTTGTATTTTTATCAGTTGATAATGCTCGTGATGAACGAAACCGATCCTGATCATTATAAACATGTGGAAGTAGTACAAATGAATTGTGTTTTATTTTTTAAAATACAATACAATTAAAATGAGTCAATTCCAATATAATATCGACTTTTTTTGAAGGATTTCATCAAATGGTGTTTTGTTGATAAATGATTCCTATTCAGTCGCTCAGCGTCATTTTTCTGTCTATGTAAAGATAGAGAGATTTCGTTATATGAATGATAATGGCTGGCATTTTTGCCTATTCTCATTTTAGGAACAGACAAGGAAAGTGGAAAAGACTTAAAAAAATACATACAAAAACTTTGTTTGAAAGTGTTTATACAAAGTTTAAAACCCTTGACCGCACAACCAAGCCACCACTCAGTTACAGGATTGAATATTATTTATCTTAGTATCTAAGACTTCTTGCTTTAAATATCTGTTTTCAACAATGTTAAATTTAAAGCGTTTTTTTGTAATTGGAAAATTAAACGTAATAAATTTTACTACACCACAGAGAAACTTAACCAAACAAGAAATTTAACTTTAATGTAACCCTTGAAACTATTTTAAAATCACGTTCCCTTGTACATAGACTTCCTCGCCCTTTGTTTCATTAAGTAAATTCTAAAGCTATTCCGCGCCAGCCTCTCGAGCGTGGACTGTTAGTGGAGTTAGTTTACTCCATTAATACTCTAATCCGTATCCTCAGACGTTAGAATTACTCCAGTATTACTCTAGTGATCCACCTTCCCGAGCACTTAATACGGAATAACTCCGCGCCCGAACACTGGTCGTGCGGTTACGGAGACTAGTTTTCAACTCATTGTTACATGTATGGTATTATTTAGTAGTTGATCCTATGTTGCAAGAGGTAGATGATACTTGCAGTTGTTAGTCACGTGATTGAATTCACTAAGCAGCTCGCTGTGTCAGACGTATGAATCTCTACAAGGATCACCTCCTTTGAGCGTAGTAATAATTTGAGGATTAACATTGTCAACGTTGCTGGTATTTAATGAGATGATTTATTCAACGTGCGTTGTATTAAATAGACCACTAATATGTATACTAATGCAGGAAGGAATTAATATTGGTCTTTTCAAAGTTTAAGCATATAAGCTTAATAAATTTAATATGAATGTAGAACTTAACTCAAATTAATATAATTTTAAGATATCTACTGAAGGTGATCAATGAAATTTGAATATGAATCTTGAACAATCAGTTCAAGTTCATTCGTAGTGAATGCTTAAAGATGTTGAAAGGCGACAGACAAAACGTATGGAAATGTACCAAATTCAAACAATTCAAAAATTAATGTCTTTGATATTTCACTGGTTGTGTGTGTGTAAAAGGAAAAGGGTACTTAATCTGCTAAAATAACTGCAATGCAATTATGCATATGAGAGAAAAAAGACAACTCGAATCAATGCTGTTGAATAAGTAAAATTCACCTTTAAATATAACATTTTATACAAATGCAAATCTTGTTTTGATGAACGAATTTTAGACTTTTTTAGGGCCCTTTTCCTTTCACACACAGAATTATGTTTACACTAACTTCATCATCAAATTTTTGCTTAACATTTATTGTAACAATTGATCACTTGATAATGCTCGATATTAGTGAAACAGGTCATGATATTTACTAAAAATGTGAAAGTGGTACAATACAAATTGTGTTTTATTTAATATTAGCGAAAACCTGGCATGCGTTGCAATGCCACTCAAATAAAGAAAGTGTTTGTGTTTTAATTCAGTTTATGGAAGTTCTTTTGGATACACATTTTTTTTGTTTCCGTCTGGTGCGTACACGAATAAATTAGAAGGTTTTCTGAGATGTCACTGTATTTGATTCTATTTTTAGATTTAAATTTTTTTCATAAACATTCACGGGTGTGCGCACAACTCACCAAAGTTTCATTGAAATCGAATTAATAATAAAGGAAAGCATAAGGGTCAGACAGACAAATGTACATTCATTTTCGTATGAATAAATAATGTTGGATTAATTATGGAAGATTTATTATATAACTTTTGACCCAGTTAGATAAACCGTGAAACTTTGTTAGCCCAGTGGAGTAGTCACTTCACTGCACTTCTAAGGCCATGGCAATTAAATAAATACATTGTGACAATAGTGCATTACATAATTTTAGTCACGTAATAGTTATTTGATTTGAAACTATTGCGTCTTACTTGAAACTACACCCGACCTCCATAAGTTGAAGTTGAATTATTTGACAGAATAACTTATCGCTCAAATCGATAAACATTTAAAACGCAGGTAATTCTGGTTAAAGCGATAGTCATTCATAATATAATTGCTGTCGTAAACGTAATAAAACTTATCTCATAAATTATTATACCCATCATTCTGATCTCGCTTTGCAAATTTAAACTTCCAAACTTGAAACAGCTGTTTGATTTCATTTCAATGGTTATTCGTTATTGAGGGAAGAGACCTCCCCTCTGCAAAGATATCGGGTTGGGATATCTATCCCACTATCTATTACTTCGTTACTCGTTATTTACGCAAAGTTATTGATTCTTTTTTGACTTATTTGCTTTTTTATGCGAGTGTTGGAATTTTGTAAAATAGAATTTCATTTAAACGAAATAAACGTGTGAAAGGTGTAACAATTCCCACACGTTGGATCCGTGGTGCGGTGGTAAACGTCGATGGCTTAGGTTACGAATCCCACGGGTTCAATTCCCACTACGCACAGTATCACAAATTTATTTTTCAATCGATAGATGGACTTTTATTTAAAGGTATACATGTTTTCTATTTGTTAATTCCGTCTCACCAATTAGCTAAAAAGTCAATGACGTTGACCACTGCACCACGGACCCGACAATTTTTCAATTAATGTATGGATTTCTGTTCGTAGGTATGGTGTTTAAAATTTCCTCCCATCCATATGATCCTAACAATGGGCCGCAGAGATAACGATTAGCGATCGCTTACTCTTTTCTAAAAAAGAGAAGTATAACAACTGAGTAACAAGCAGTTCTCTTCAGAAAACCTTCTGTTGAGATACCTCCATATTGAGAGCGGAAACAGTTTTAAAAAAAACTTACACTCAGCTTCGTTCATGTCATATAAGAAACGCATTGCGACTGCAAACCGGCTAACTCCACTTGTGTATGTGAACGTAAAAGTGGAGTGAATTTTTACAACTTTCTGAAGTTTTAGCGCACAGGTCACATGCACAATTTCTCTAAGTCTAAAAATCGTTCGTTTCAAGCGTACAGGGCTAAGGTTGACAGGTGACACTGCCGGTTATAATTACTATTACGTTAATAGACATACTATAATAACAGCTGCATGAAATATTTCTGAATTAATACACCATCATACCAATTTGGGAATCGATGAATTTAATACTCGACCACCGGGGTTTTTTAGTAAAACGAGTCAATTTACATCCCTACTGTCGGCACGAGAGAGATCTGTTATTAAATTTAATATTCAGCAAAATTTATCTAAATATTGATCGAATACATTCTGTTGGCTGATGGAAAAAGAAATCTTTTAACGCTTTTTACCAGAGTCTGTGTATTCATGTCAATATTACGACGTTGGTTTGCTTATCTTTCATCTATAAATTTTCTAAAAAAATCATCTTGATTTATAGTTCTACTAAGCAATTTTCAAAAAATACAATCAATAAATTTAATTATTTCTTATTACATAAAGCGTTTATGATTTTTTAATTGTCTGGAATCATTGTAAATTATTTATCTAAGCTTTATCAAAAAATCTATCTTGAGTACATTTTCCATAATTTGAATCATTTAATAAATTGTTTAAACCAAAAACTCGTTTTGCATAGGTTACGACCATTTTCAACTGATAACCATCAGCTCACAGCAGTGAAGTGCTTATTAAATGAGTGAAACTGGTCATTTTCTTTAAATAAAAAAATGTAATAATTTATTATGTATCACACACAGGTAGTTTATTACGATAAGTCTGATAAAGTAATATCATTACATTAGAAAAAGTATTTTAGTTAACCATGTCCACTACGAATGTGGAGAATATGGTCATACAATGGAACTCATCTCAAAATAAGTTTTTCTTCGATAAATGACCTTTACTCAGTTACACAACTTCTCTTTTTCGAAGAAAGGTGGCAAAAGAAGGATATTTATGGCTAGAACAGGACTAGTGATTAGATACTCATTCTCGCTATGCCCCATTTTTAGGATTGGGAACTGGGACACGGACTCGTGAGCACCGCAGCCGAAGCCAACAGCGTTTCCCACTCGACCATGGACCCGGCAATTATTAATGTTCTCATGATTATCTTTCTATCTACAATCGAAAAGGAACACGATTAATTTTAAAAACTGCTTAGTTTACTTTCGTCTAGACAAGTGCTTTATTTATAATTTCAATATTGGATTCAAATAATTAAAAATCGTTTAAATAATTTGGTGAGTGCATTAATTAAATTTATCATAACGCAAATAGTGATGACAACATTTGATATTTTCTCATTCTTTCATGATTCATTTTCAAGTTTCATATAAATAAAACGTAATCTTTATGTTCTTATTTAGCAATTTTATTAAACAATCAAGACCGATTTCACTTATCATGATTATTTTCAATTGAAAAATCGTATTGAAGAAAATTGTTTCGTTTGATCAGATGAAAATTTGCGTGGTGAGCGAACCGGTTCTTATCCTATTTTGTCGTCCTGAAACCATATTGAAGTATTGAATAAAATAGTAATTTTATAGATTCGATGACTTTCTACCATGAATTAGCAGGCACCATCTTAAATGTGACTCTTTCGGAAGTGTTAAAATATTTATATTCTGTAATATTTCTTATGGTAGGGTATAATTTAGAGGTGACAGAGTTAAATTTTAAAAAATAAAACACAATTTGTTTGTACTACTTCCACATATTTATAATGATCAGGACCGGTTTCGCTCATCACGAGCAATGCTCGTGATGAGCGAAATCGGTCCTGATCATTATAAATATGTGGAAACTAAACAAATTGTGTTTTATATGTCTTTCCACCAAGAATTGACAGTTAACACCTTAAAAGTAATGACAGAGTTAAGCCATAAATACTTCTATTTAAAAAAAAATAAACCTAGATTATTATCACTACTTCAAATCGTTATTTTCTTAACCTTTTCAATTAATAATATCTTGAGAATGATATTAAGAAAACGTGTGAAGCCGTTAGCAAGCATACCGTTATATTATGCTTTGTTTGTATGTTGTCTAGAATAATAGTTATTATGACCTTTGTCATTATCCTGTATATGACGTCATATTGGGCGAGTAAGTGGGCTTTGGGAAAACGTGTCATGCCCATGATTGTCTGTTCCAGTAATTAAGGATACCGACATTGCAATATAAGCAAACGTAATGTGACCATACTGGAAACAGAATCTGTAAAACAATGAAAGTGTTGTTACTTTTGGATTAGGTGCCAAATCTCAGTTTAACAACATGAAATTGAGTAATTCTGTTATGTTAATAAATTAACACTTTTCGTAATGAATAATGAATGTCAGAATATGAATTTCTGCAAACACACATTTAAGAAAAACTGTCATAGATGTACAAATTATACAGTAATATGTCGCTTGTGAAAAAACGAAAATGCTCTAGAGACTTACTTCCCTAATATTAATATATGTCAATACGATATGGGTATATACTTGTTTTTAATTTCACAATATAACTTGCAATATACTTTTCTACGGTTGAGAAAAAGATGTAGGAATTAAATGAAAATCAACTTCAATCATATTACATTATACGTTTGATAAAAACATGTAAATTTATGAAATTCAGTAAGTAAAATCACTTGAATAGTTTTTCTTTTTCCTACTTAACAGCTTTCCCAAACATAAATACATATTTTACTCGTCAATATTTATATTTTTTTCCCCTCACAGTACCCAGTGACATCTGGATTCTGGACTCAGTGAAAATCCACTCTACACGGACTTTTTAAACTATCAATATCAATAAGTTGAGAAGACCAAAGTCAACGAGAGGTGAATGGTAGGTTATCGAAACGGCAAACGACTCTGGTAAAATCAGAAATCGGACTCCCGCACCGTCGGGGCCACCCCTTTCCATCAAAAATGGACTCGTCCAGCGAGCATTTCCGCAGACGATGCCAACACCCTTCACGACAAGCGTTGGGTATATTTCTCCGAATCATTGTCATTAAAGCTGTGCGTTTTCAGTTACGGACCCTAATAAAACTTAAACTTAACAAAAAAACCAGGGTGTGTCAAAATATGCACCTCGTTTCTGAGCAATATTTATTAGAACAGTCCAATTATTTTTTTATTTTAATGTTTCGTCATATTCAGTGTCTTACAAGTATTATGCGATGTTTAGTTAAATTAATTTTATTTTAAAAAGTAAATCTTTCATTTCAAATCTTTTTGATATGATCAGAATCGTATTACAACACGAAAATCTCCAATCTCTAAGAGACGGTTTTGATATTCAAACACGTTTCTGAAAAGATATCGATTATTTACTTATCGAGTATTATTGTGAGTAATAAAGTATCTTTTTGAAAAAGAAACAATGAAACTTCTTTGTTATACCAACTGTATTATTCCCCGAGTAACTATGTATGCATGCATACAAACTGAGGTATTGAATACAATGAGTTATTCGTCTTGATGCAAATTCCCATCAAAACCGCAACTTTTGGTCACGTTCGTACGTCAGTTTACGAACCAAAATAGCAAGCTTACGGGCGGCTTTCGAGAGGTTCGTTCTAGTCACACATAAGCAATCAAAAATTTAATGTCACTTCCAAACACAAGGCTCCGAGGATTATGCGAGTAACAAGTTTTTATGGTTGATGGTCTTAACCTTCAAGGACTTAGCCTCTGATACCATTATCTGGCAGTCGTTAAAGTCGATCGGATGTTCATCAAAGGCATACAGCGCATGCCGTCTCAATTAGGGATTTTAATACCGGACAAATATTATATATCAATACCGGTATTACAAAAACAAATGAAAGTTAGCAAAAAAAATGTATTATAGTCAATTAGCATTGCGACACCGGTTGTAAGATATTTCATATATACATCGGTTTAAAAAAAAATGTCACAAGCATAACATACCAATTTTCTCAAATACCTTAAATCAGTGATGGCAAACCTAGGGCAAGCTTTTCAGATATGGCACGTTCAATAATTTATTTGGCACGTAAAAATTAACTTTTTTTTTTAAATAACTCACAGATAAGATACATACCTGGACTTCATTTCATACTTTTTTTTCGAATAACGACTGCAATAGCATCAATTTTCTATTCCACATTAACATTATTTTCCGAAATGAATTTTATTAAATGTAGTATAAGATGTAGTTTGACCGATAAATCCAGTTGGGCGTGCATTTTAGTAAATAAAAGTGACGACGTATAAACCAGATATAAAATATTTTGCATCGAATGTAAAGTAATAAAAATCTCATTGATTTTATCGTTCTAACATAACAACCCAAAGTGTATTTTTTAAACTTTTTTTCACTTTCTCCCCTATTAAAAATGGTTTCGAAGCGTGAATGAACCCATTCTATCTTATCGGACCATGCTGTTGAATGATGACACGGTCTTCACGTTATGTTTTGAAGTAAAAAAACTAATTACATCATAATTGCTAATTGTAATTTATTATTCAAATAAATAAATTTACAAAAAACTGCTCGACAAGTCAGACAGTGGAAGTATATTATTTGGGGATTTTTGACAAGCATTTTGGCATTTTTGTAAAAAGGTTTAACACCACTGTCTTAGATGCATTACTCCTTTGAATTAAAATGTACAATAAGAAATGTTTAGTTCATCAATGTGGAAATTTGTCTATCTTGATCGAATATTCGTGTGAATTAGTCCAGCTGTAGAAAAAGCCCTCCCAGATTCAATGATTTTCGAACGACCAGTCATTTAGTATTTCGTAATATATTGTACTACAAAAAACCATTGTTTTTCATTATGGAAACCGGTATTTTGGAATTGAAAAAATAGCCAAAATACCAGGATCCCGGTTTCAGTAATATCGGTGTTATTGCAGTCCCTAGTCTCAATGCGCTGAATTAGAATATTATCTATACATAAAACGAGCGAAACTATTGTCAACTTTTCGAGCCATTTCATTTATTTTATACTTAGTCTTCATCCGTTGGTTTCCAACAAAAGCTTCTTGTATGATCTACAAAAATAAATGGATTGTGTAGTACAATATTTATTTATAGCTCATAAACATTAAATCTGGTGCGCATGGTCGTCTGTTTTTCCAACCAAGTAGACCCTTAAGTCCTGAAAAAACATAAGATGAATTGCATTTGGATAATTTCTTTGAAACCAAAGCAGTATGTGGAAAACTAAGAAGCCTGACGCAATACTTGGTGGTAAAATGCTCCACGCAGGAAACAGATAGCTCAAAATAAAATCTAATGATATATTACATTTCACGTTTAATTATAAAACTTTCAATGGTCGGTCTCTATAGTATCTTTGAAAATTCTCATCTAGTTGACCTTGTGTGAATTAAGAATGTATATTTTCAAATAATTTTATGAAAAATAGCATTATAACTATTTTGGTTAAGCTGATTAAAATGGTCAAATCATTGTTTCAGAGAGACGATAAAAAACAGATTTCTACACCACGATTTCAGGTTTCACCACGATAGGAGGGGATGAAAGCATTACAAATATTCATGACACAAATGATTTATAACTTTCATGAATTACTTAATGTATACAAGTTGGTTGTCCCACCTCCACCCGTTATGTGTATACAGCCGCTCTCTTACGGCTGCCTTCCATAACGTAATAATGATCAAGAAAATAAGTGAATTTACTCCTCATACTCTTGGTCCGATGCAGAGCTGCACGGGACCGATCTTTTAACGATGCAGTATTGTGCTTAAGAAAAGAAAAGATAGAGGAAAAAAACTGTGACTTGCTCAGCCGCTTAGTTTAAGCGATATTAAGTATCCTGTGTATCCGTATACTGAGAATCCGCGTAGCGCTAGAGTTTAATCTACTCCGCGTTGAATCTAAAGAGGAATCGAGGACATCCCCCTCCCCATATTTTGAGGCATTCGATAAATGTGCAACATCATTACTCAATGTATATTCGAACTCAAGTCATTGTATGCTCACGATTAAATTGTGTACATCCTAAGTGAAATATATTTGGTCACATATTTTTTTCGGCTCATACGAGACTGAATTGAGAATTTTGACACTTTGGAACGTGAAACTTTACGTTTCTAATTATGTTTTGATGAATCGTCGAGTGAATTGAATATTTGCCCAGAGTGAAGTACCTGCCTACATGGTTGAACGTTGTTAAATTGTATTGCTTCGGATGTCGACATATTCCACATAGAATCGAGTAAGTTAAAACACGAGTACTATTTTTGCAAATGTTTTCTTTAACAGTTGATTTTTTACTTCCATTTTTAAGCACGTATCCTTTCTGAAATAAGTAGACTCTTAACTACTAAATCAAGCTAAGATGCCATATTGCTGACGCTGAATTAATTAATTAGTATGAACGAAAATAATTTAATAACTACGTCATGAAGCATTTTTAATATTTATTTATTGACTTTTAAGGTGTTAACTGTCAATTCTTGGTGGAAAGACATTACATTTCAAAAAATAAAACACAATTCATTTGTACTACTTCCACATATTAATAATGATCAGGACCGGTTTCGCTCATCACGATCATTATCAACTGATAAAAATATATAAAAAATTGATGGATGCTCATAGCTGCTCTACTTTCTCCACTTAAAATGGCTGCTTATTATTAATACTAATTACATACTTAATATTGGATTGTTTTTAAAATGGTTCAATAATTTTTTTCTTATAATTTTCTCAATCCACTATTTGATTAAGCATTAGTAATGTCATCAAAAAATTTGCTCAGCTAATGGACTTTTAATGTAACTATATTTGTGATTTCAGATTAGTATTTATTGATCTGTAAGAGTTCCATAACATTTTAATTGTAGAATATTTTATTTGATGTATGTATAATTTGTTTGCTAAACAGTTTTTTCTTGTCTTAGTTCATGAACCATCAGTTTTATATACCTTACACTCAATTTTATATAAATAGGCCTGTTATGTTTGTTTTTTTATCTGTTGATAATGCTCGTGATGAGTGAAACCGGTCCTGATCATTATAAATATGTGGAAGTAGGACAAATGAATTGTGTTTTATTTTTTACAATATATTAATTGGGTAATGTAGGTCATATGCGTGTTCAAATCACACGCCGTTGTTATTCTTGAGTGCGAAAATACAGTTATTTATTATAATATCCAAGCGACAAGAGTCGTAATTGATTTGTCTAACAACCAGCATGTGTCACTCCATGGCAGATTGATTCATTTAGAATATATTCAAATACAAAGAATATGAATGTGAGAAATAAATTCATTGTGTAGGAATCACATTTACCATACGCTTTTAATTAAAACATGTTAGTAACAAAGTATTATACATAATTAATATTTCCAATATATTATTATAAATAAAATACATTTTTTCAGGACGAATTTCGTTCATTACTGAGGACATTATTAGCTGTTTACTTTTCTTTTAAAAAAATGTATGTCAAAAGTGCTCGTTATGGCCAGGTCCTGATTCTTTGATAAAATGGTTTTATCAGTGTGAAAAAAAATTAGATATTTTTTCTAAATAAATTGCCAAATAATGAGTTTTTTTCGACTGCTATAAAAAATGATTGCAATATACTTTTCAATTTTATTTAAGGAACTGCAATTAAGTTTCTGACATAAGAATGTAGAAATAACACAATTCTTACACATTTAACCTACCATATGGTATTAACACTGTAAGCCGTTCAACATTTTACAATATTTATCGTAATTATTTTTCCATACGTGTATAAATACACACTATAATATCGAGGATGTTTTGGTCAATCGATGTAAACCCTCAAATTTGAAATTGTTCAGGAGAGAGTAAAAACTGTTTTTATCGAAGACAATATATGGTGAGTTATGAATCTTTAAAATGCACTCCTTTAAATTATCATGTTTGCAGATACGGGATTATACGTAGGAAGTGTCGATATAATAGTGGCTTACATCAAGTGGAGAGAGTATCAGAATTTTTAAACCTAAAACCGATGTAAAATGACGTTTCCCTTACAAAGAGTAGTCAATTTATTTTTTTGATTTATATCGTTTGACCGAGACCTGCACTGTCGTCTTTAAAATTATATCCAATCATTAACTCATTTTCTTATTTTTTTTACATCAATTGACATAAACACCATCGATATGTATTGTGAATATTTACAACCATGGGAAAAATTGGAAAATATTGGATCTTTTTCCATAGTTATGCAGTAGAACTATTTTTTATCGACTCTTATACAAAATTGATTGCAATAAGCTTTACAGCTTTATTTCAACGTAATGCAATCAATTTTCTCATACAAGAATAAAGAAATAACATAACTCTTACACATTTTACCTGCCTATGGAATAAGCACTGTAAGCCGTTCAACATTTTACAATCTAAATCGTAATTACTTTTACAAAAATTCCATGTGTATACACTATAATACACTATAATATACAAAATCACTCTGCCGAGCTTCTGCGTTACCTCTCCATGCCTATATTAAATTCAATGGCCATTAAATAATATGATGATCACAATATTATTTTTGACGAAGCAATCATTTTGAAGTAGATACTCATCGGAGGAAGTAGTAAGTAATAATGAACTCTTCGTTTAACGATGGTGTCACTTTTTTATGGTGCAGAAAAGATTTTCCAGGTTATTAACCTCGCCATAAAGGAGATATAACCATATACTCGTGAGATTCACGTACCAACTGTGTTCCAGAAAATAACGCAGCCTGATTCTTTTGCAACATGATTTGAAAACTGAAATACACTCATGTTCTCCAGTATGTTTTATTTTATTCAATCTCCAGTGCATTTCTTCCGTAGAAATTATATTCTACATCAATTTCACTTACTTATTATTTAATTTAATTTAAAAAATAATTCAAAATAAAAGTTATTTCTATATCGATGTCAACTGTCAATAATTGAATTGGTACCTAATGTCTACCGGTTATATTGTATTCTGTCTATTATTTTTCTAGTTCAAATTACGTTAAAAAAAAAATGAAATAGTTTAGTTCGAAATCATGTACTGATGTCTATTTTCTAATTGTTTATCGTCATTTTTTTCAAAATTAGCTATGATAAGGTACATTTTCAAGTTGTGGTTGAATGTGAGAAATAAAAAAAAATTACCATAATAGGCGATGTCGGAAGAGTCTATTGAAATACTTAAAGAGAAGAAAATATTACAAAAACGTATTCCGAATCAAATATTTAATTAAAAAAATCAAGAAAATACCGTTACATAATTTAAACCTTGAAACATCTAATTGCTCAAGGCAGAGGTCGGCCACCTTTTAGACCAAAAGAGCCAAATATGAATAGCAAAACTGCTTAGTTTTCTTTGGAGAGCCAAAGAAATATTTTTATAATGACTTATTTAAATTAATTAATAGTATTTTATCATGTATTTTTAATTCACTTACCGAACAAAATTTACTGAATAAAAGTAGTTTAAATATTTAAAAGTTTTCTTTTTTTATTGTTGAAATTACAAATGTATGGGATGATCTTGATATAACTGACCAATGCGTCAGTTATATAGAGATCAAGCGATGGTGTCTGTTTAAGCCGATTTTTTTTATTAACAACATAAACGGTACAATACAAGGCTTATAAAGTTTCCATAAATGGATTGAAAATATTGAAAAATTGAGCGGATTATAAATTCTAAGGTTTCTTTGCTATTTTTAAAATTCTGGAATTTATGCATAAAATATTTCCCTCGTATTTATTATTGCTGTCCTAAAATAGTCAGTGCCAATGATGGCATTGCTTTCTTGGCGGTATTTACACAGTTCCTCGAAATGAATCAAGGATCTTTACTTTTAGTGACCATAGACGGCGAACCTTACCGAACTGATCTACAAATTAATGCACAACAATTGTAAATTTTGTATTTTTTTTGTAAAAATTGTGAATTATGAATTTGGCAAAGAATAAGCCACATGAAGCTCGCGAGCCACAAGTTGACGACCCCTGGCTTAGAGTAACTACATATGATTTACTGAAAACATGAGTTCATTTAGTTGTTTTTTTGTTTATCTTATTATCAAATATTATTACATTTATCATTAGAAGACATAAATATGTCTTATTTAGTCCGAGGTGAATCATATCAACCTTAATCAATCTCCTCCACTTCACTCGCTCCTCCGCCAATTGCTGATTCCCAGCACTCATAGGTATTGTGACACCCACTTTAACAAATACAAATAATTTAAATCAGGACCGATTTCGCTCAGGTAATGAGCATTTTCAATTGAAACTCAATCGGTCTGGTTTTCAATTAAAAATTGTAGAACATGTACGGAACATATTTTGTCAGTGAAAAAAAAAACACTACGAAAGCACACATATATGAATAGCATTATAATAATGTACATTTACTAGCAAAATGTTGATAGCTATTAAAATCATTGATATTTGAATACTATTCGAAATTAATGCTTGCTCTAGGCAAATATTACTCGTTCGCCATGAATTAATATCCTTTTGATTTATAGAGCTCAGAATCTAAACTTAATTTGTCTACTATCTCTTGCGTTTATCTATGTTCTGAAATAGTATGTACGCATTTCGATTGGAATATCTCTAATTTCCATTAAGCGCTTATTTACTTATAGTTCAGTAGAAATTTACAAAGGATCGCTTCTGATGTAAACGTGTATAATAGTGAGATGTGGTATAATTTAAAATGTAATTAGAAAATTACCTTGTGAACTTGTATTTTTTCGCAAACCATAACAGATGTACTTTTAAATTCATATAAATAAAAATAATTTTTGTACTGATTTCAAAAACTGATTTAATAATCAGAACGGTTTCATTCATCGTGAGAACTGATCATTTGATGATAACGATGAGAAAGCCCGGTCATAGTCATTGATCAAATATACCTTAACACCAAGAATAGACAGATAATAATTCGACGGTGTTTTGGACAATTGGTGTAACCCTAAAATTGAAATTGTTCAGGAGAGAGTAAAAACTGTTTATATCGAAAACAATATATAGTGAGTTGCGTTATGAATCTTTGAAATGCACTTCTGTAAATAATCATGTTTTCAGATACGGGATTATACGTAGAGATTGTCGACATAATAGTGACTTACATCATGTGGCCGGGTCAGAATTTTTATACCTAAAACCAATGTAAAATGACGTTTACCTTCGAAAATGATGTCAAATTATTTTTCTGATTTACATCATTTGGCCGAGACCTGCTCTCTCGTATATAAAGTGAGATCCAACCTTTAACTCATTTTTGTATTTTTGAGGCTTACATCAATTGGCCAAAACACCATCGATATCTTAAAAGATACAAATGTTTTGATTGAACTTCACTATAATAACAAAAAGCGAAGTATTACTTTCCAAAACAAAAATGTAATATTCCGACTGGCCTATGTCTAAATAATAACTATGTTCGCTGTTACATAATTTTAGTTCTACTAAGTAATTTTCCATATTTTAGATATTGCAACTAGCGATGTGAAGTCGGGAAAAAATTGGGTTTTTATATAAACTGGCATGGGAAAATTGGGAAAAAAACAATTATAATATCATTTAAGACATCGACTGAGGGTGCTTGATGGAATTTCAATATCAAATTTGGATTATTGAGATTTTGTACACTTCCATGTATTTTGTCACTAACGACCCGGGTTTCGCCTTTCGGCATCTTCAGGCATTCGAGCTCACGAATGGACTCGAACTGAGTCAGTTCGAGTCCATTCGTGACTCAGGTATCAGTGTGGTTCTCAGACGTATAATATTTTACCTCGTAATAATACTTGTCGTATTTGTATCTTCTATATAAACGTTAAACACTGTTTACCGTCTGTCAGTTCGAGTCCATTCGTGAGCTCGAATGCCTGAAGATGCCGAAAGGCGAAACCCGGGTCGTTAGTGACAAAATACATGGAAGTGTATAAAATCTCAATAATCCAAATTATAATATCAATGATAACTGTATATCATTTTAAGCATTTGTCAACACTTATATTAAAAGCATGGCATTTTTTACGGGTCCAAAATTGTATCCGCAAATTTGAGGTTACGATGAGTTATTAGTTCGATGATATAGATGGAACTAAAGATTTTATTCCGTATTCCTGACCACAAGTAAGATGTACGTATATTTGAGCCCTACACAAAATATTTACTGAAACTTTACTGTTATTTTGTATAAAGTTAAGTTCATTGAGATGCACCTATTTATATGTCCACACAAACTCAACATGTCGTACAAAAATGACTTATATCATAATTAACAGGATATTCAAAATTTTCCGGGTTTTTCCAGGTTTTCTCCACCTTTTTAAAATCCCCGGGTTTTTCGCAACACTAATAGCTCATATTTATATTAAAATCTCTGCATAATAAATATTCAATCCAAAAATTTGTAATTACTTTTATTGAATTGCATGTATTGTTTTTTGAGTGAAAAAATATTTATTCAATAATTATATTCCGTTTTTAAAATTATCAGTCATTTGAATATTCATGTTGAACGTATTAAAAATGTCTATATTTTTCACTGTTTTATTTTCATTTGAGGTGAATAAAAGCATTTTTCTGGCTATTATTCTAAGTAAATATGACAGTTAATAGCGCTTGAATTATTTGGAATACGCTGTATATTTTACGTCAGTAAAATACCTCTTAAAGTAGAAAGAATTTGTATTGTATAAAAAGAGAACGACAAAAATTCAGTACAGTACAGAAGTTGTAAAAAGCTTTTAATCTGTTACTTGTTGTGAGAAAACATAGTATTTAGTACGTCACTAATTTCCAGTTGAAAAACTCAGGCATTTTTATCAACGTGGAAATAAATCAATGTGAAAACGAATAAAACCTTGGTTATTTAAAATATAACAAAGAACTTTTTACCTGGAAAGCAAATATTTTTCGTTTATTACACCGGTCAGACATTTACGTGAGCATTGAGAAATCGCGCTAACATTATTGGTGTAATTATTTTTATCATGGAAAATAAAAATAAAGGTAATGATGCTGATTTCATTATTATTTCGCTAATATCGAAAAATGTTGTATTCAGAAAAAATGTATGAAAATCAAATTAGATGAACGGGTTCAAATTGTTTAGACTTGCGAAAATGTTCTCAAATTATAATACATTTATTGAAAACTGTTTTTTTATGTACAGAATAAATTACCATAATTTTTCAGTAGAAAATAAAAAGTTTTCTGGATTCAAAATCGTTTTAGTGTAAGTGTGTTTTTTTCACTTTTTATTTTCTTACGGATGGAGCAGGTCGAGGGGTTTATGAGTCAAAAATAGTGTGAGAGACAATATTATATTGAAATGATCCAGAATGGTTTCGGGTTTGATTCCCGGCAAGGTCAATATCATATTGTGAATATTTCAAATTAACAACATTATATCATGTAAATGGGTGGCCCTGATGTCTTTTCTCCTCAAGTTGATCTCGAGTGACTTAAAATAAATCTAATCATGAATATCTGACGCATTAGCATCTATTATCTGTAGGTATTGCCACATTTTTTCCCCTTTAAATTTATGCGAAATTATCGAAAGGCGCAAGAATCAAAATTTTTCATTGCAGAACAAGCTCGAGAGGTATCTCGGTTCCGTTTGAAAAAAAAACGGTTGCAAACAGTACTTCACTCATCTCGGATTGTTACTATACTATTCTAATTATTATTATACATTACTAAATACTATATTATAATTTGACATTTTTTGATGGTAAAATTGACGAGGTTTTCAAATTATGATTTATACAAAGAAGACGTAAATTGAAATGTATTTTTGATTTTTAATTATATGCAGAACTATTTTATATACAAATAGCAAAATTTTCAATTTTTTGTGTGATCTATTTCACAGATAATTTAAAGGTTTATAGGCCAAGGTGGCGCATTGTTACACCATGAGTACGAAAGGGTAAAAGAGGCGAAACAGGTATCACATATAGTAACACAGCCAGTGGAATAACACAGTTATTAACTTTAATTTTATATTGAAAAGGAATTTTCACAAAGTAACTGCCAAATCCATTGAAAAAGAAGTCGTTTCAACTTGTCTTGGGAAAGACAGAAGTTGGTAGAAGACGAGAATGAGCTTATTTGGCTGATATTTTGCATATTTATTTTAGTTAAGAATTTATTAAGCCGAAAGTCGTTTGTGATGAAGTATGTATTATTACATAAATTATTGGTATTAATAATGTGAAGTGATGATTTTCTTCTTAGCGATTCTTAAATTTCTACCTACTTATCAGTGAAGTGAAGGTCTATAAAGCTTAGAGCGTCTCGCTAATAACCCATAATTTATCGAATGCTGGCTCAGTGAATACTTTCAGAACAATCGCAAACTCAGATTTCTTTAAATCGTCGGAGGCTGCCCGCCACGCAAAACCGCTCGTCGGGAATTATTTCAGCCGTAAATTAGGGATTCATTACCAAAATAGGATATCAAACACGACAACCAAAAAAGCGAAGGTTTTAAATTCTACGGTTTACTGGCAAGTAAATGATTAATTAACACGTGTTACATAAATATTATTTATACATAATCTGCAATAACGTATATTTTTTTTTGAATATTTGACTGTTTCCGGGGCATGTTTTTAATTTAAAAGCAATTCATTAAAATTGAAAAAGTCACTAGACATCAAATCGAAAATAAAAATATTTAATAAAATTTTGACCTCCAACAAAATATTGAATTGGAAAAAAAACTCATATTCAATTTCTGTACTAAAATGGTTTTCTTACATATAATCAACTCAAAATATATTGTTTGTGGTTAACGAGTTTCTGTGAAACCAAAAAAATTCCAATATATAGCATATGGACTTTATTCGACTTGTGTAATTTAACATTTTGGAATAGATCTGCCGCCAACCTTTGCAGTCGACGGCTAGTGAGGAATTATTGTCGCCTGCATCAGTGTGTGGGTTAGTCCGGCTTTTATGACGTTCGATCGCGTTCTGTCTATCGCCCGTCTCAGTGTATGGTATGACGCGTTCTCCAGCGTTGGAAATTCGTCTGTGTTGTCAATCATATTTATTCTTTCCTTACAAGAGTATTCCAACTTTTGGCGAGAACTGGTTGTGAGTGCTTCTATCTTGCTTTTTAGATAAAGATGCGGTTAAGATTTTAAGTTTTAATAGCGGATAGAGCCCGTAAAAGACATTCCAGTAAAGTGTGATCAAAACAGAAAAAAAATGCATAGTTTTGCACGATCAAAAAATGTTAGGTTCTGTTGCACGTTATCACTCGTCCACTGCTATCGGTATAAAGTTTAAATGGTTTATTTATCGTAAGCCTAAAATACAAAAACAGTTTTCAAGGCCTTTCAATTCACAAAACGAGCTTTTCGTTTCTGAATAAATATTCTCAGTATAGTTAACGAAGTGTTCAACATGTATATAGACACTTTTTCCATTGACGGCATGCTGAAACACCACTTTCCAACCCCTACAACGAAGAAAAGGCTTTCACGAAAGCTCAAAACGCCAAAAGCTTTGAGGCCAAATAGAAAGCTGCTGTTAGTGGCATGCTTTGAGGTTATTTATCCGCCGAATATTCTATATATCTACAATATATCTGTTGAATAAATCTTTATACACCCATTCTTACAGTTTTGATTTTAAAGTTATTAGATCAATAAGTGGTTTTGATATTGAAAATAAAGTACAAAAATATTTTTTAATTCTTTCAGCTTTCAGGTTTTATGAAAAATACCTATACTTAAATATATTAAATAATATAAGAGTATGGTCAATCTGGGTAACTTTTGTCCAGTTATAAGGGTTTTCGTATGTTTACGGTTCGCCATTGAATTTATGGGTGGTATTGTTTTACATAAAAATGTACCAAAGTCTTAAGATGATATTTAATTAACATAAATAAATTTATTGCTCTAATTTATATACAAATATAGATAAAACAAGATGGGCCAATGTTTGCGTTCAAATCGGATAACTTTGGTTCACGATACAAATAATCACAGCAATTACTGTAAATTCTATGATTTTAAAGTCTTAGCAACTTTTATGCTGTCATATCGACTGTGGAAAGTTAAAAAAACGTAACCCACACTCAAAAATTATTGTGTGTAGCCCACACAAAACGTCTATTAAATTGTTTACATTCTGATTATGGAGAAAAAAATATTTTTCAAAAACGGATGGATATGTATTTTTGTCTTTCTACTGTCGATATATTATAAATATAGTGTATTAACACGTCTTGTGTGGGTGATAAACTATATTTATTGGTGTAGGTTACGTCCTTTTTCCTTTTCACAGTCGATATATATTCTGCACATAATTGAGATGGGAAAAAATATACAGATTAGTTATACAAATTGAAAATATGGCCAAACCAATTTATTTCAAGACATGTTTTTAAATTGTGTTGTATCGTTCCAAACTGACAGCTTACAAATTCAACAATAAAACAAATTATTTTGCACATTAGTTCAAATTTGTAGGGGCTACTCAATATCTTTTGCTTAACTAAAAAATATTCATAAGGCATTATTATATTATTATCATGGTATTATAACATCACTTTTTTCCATGTAGTGAACAAATATTAGACCGATGGGAAAACTTACCCAAATTGTTGGTGTATGTTATGTTAAGAATTTGGTATGTAATTTAAGACATCGACTGAGGGTGCTTGATGGAATTTCAATATCAAATTTGGATTATTGAGATTTTGTACACTTCCATGTATTTTGTCACTAACGACCCGGGTTTCGCCTTTCGTGATTGCCAACATTTCTACGTGGGTAAAACCACACATTCATTTGATATAAGGGTATCAGAACATTTAGCTGCCTTTAGATTAAAAAAAGAAACTTCGAAATTCGCAAATGGAGAACCATACGTTTAATGCGGATGATGGGATGATGATGTTAAACTGTTGCATCAAAACATGGGGGATCATAAATTATTTTATCAAGAAATTTTGGAAATCAATAGAGCCCAGTTAAATTTCTTGCCAATTCTGAATGAGCAGCTGAACTTTCCTAATTCTCCGTTATTGTATCATATACGTTGAAACACCCAACAGATGTCACTAAATGTGGAATGATTGTATATATTTACCCTTTCGTCGAATTGCATCCCGTCGAAACCCACAATGCTATTATAATTGTAAAATCACTGGTAATTCTAAAAGTAGTTGGAAAGCGGCAATTCACCACTCTGTTAATATGGTGTTTACAAAATAAGGATTAGGGTGATTCTCGAAATTTTAACTCAGGTATCAGTGTGGCTCTATAATATTTTACCTCGTAATAATATTTGTCGTATTTGTATCTTCTATATAAACGTTAGACACTGTTTACTGTCTGTCAGTTCGAGTCCATTCGTGTGCTCGAATGCCTGAAGATGCCGAATGGCGAAACCCGGGTCGTCAGTGACAAAATACATGGAAGTGTACAAAATCTCAATAATCCAAATTTTATTTGCTATGTCATTAATGTATTAATAATATAATATTTATTGGCGACTGATTCATCTCTAATGCTTAATATTGTTATTAACAGTTTTGCTTTCTGACATAGCAACTAATCTACCAAAACGCATCTGTTGAAAAAGGTCAAATAGATATAAATCATAGAATAAAAAACCCATTAAAATATGTATAATATAAACTGTTACAATGTACTTTCCTTATCATTTATTTACTCTGAGCCTAACAAATAACGCACGAAGACATTACTACCATACCATACCTCAAATACAGAAATCATTACTAATCCACTTCAAGTAACTACAAAAATCAAGCGATGTGTTCTCAGCAAACTTTGAAATACAACTGAATATTTTCGATTATATTATTTGGAAATTTCTATTGTTCTATTTTCCCTGCACAGAATTCTTAGAATTTCAATAAATTTTTTGGGTAAACGAACACCTGACCGCCTCCAACGCTAAATTTTATAACTTCATTATTTTACTTTGTGTTCTCCATTTGATAGTTTTATCCCAATCGATGAACTGAAATAAATAGTTGTCTATTTCCTAGCACATATCTTTATTTACAGCGCGTTTCGAGGTAATATTATTTGGCTTATGCAGAGTAAAAGAGAAAATTCCTGCGTTTACATTAATTTGATCAATTACTAAATACATGTCCAAGATATTATTTGTTAAATTGTAAATATCAATATTTTATTGTAACTTTTTAATGAACGTTTTGTCAGCAGCTCAGACTACAAAACGCCAATAACACTTTTCGAATGGCCTTGTTGAAATTCAATCCCAGCACGTCACTAGAATACAAACTTTACAACAGCAGTTAGTTCCATTTCTTCAATACATTCTTTATGAACAGCTCTCTATGTTCTCCTGTCGGGAATTGAACATGCAAAATTTTAAATATTACGGGTGTAAAATTTTTTTCATATTAACTATCAGAATATAAAAGCGAACATAAAACATTTTAAAGCGCAGGAAAAGAGCGATGGGAAAGAAGCGATACTTGGCTCAGAAATAATAAAAAGGTCAGCATTTTCGGAGCCTATGTTTCGAGTTTTTCATGCAAGTGGGTGGAGCTGGGTGCTTTACCGATACTTTAATTCCCACATCATAAGAAGCAATGAAACTCGCTTATTAACACATTTTTTGTATACTGGCTTCACAATTTTATAAAATTATCAGAATCGGTTTCGTTCATCGCACAGTGTTCAGTTGAAATTGCTCACGATTAAGGAAACCTGTCTTAGTCATTTAATTTAATCGTTAAATTAGTGAAAAAATAGCGTTTTTATGACAAAGCATCAAATATATAATTTTAAAAAAAGTTGTAGAACTAAATACTTTGATATTTTATCCTACGATATTTGCTAGAACTATTTAAATGCCGATTCAAACAACAAAACAATGTGTTTATTTTTTATACTTTGACATATTTATACATAATGCCTTTTCACCACGAATTGTTAGTTAATATCTTCAGCGTGATCAATGATGTTATGTCGTGAGAAGATTACCACGAATTTTAAAAATTCATGGCGGATTCATAGGTAACTGCATTGCTTCTGGTAGACTTTGTCAAAGATCTTCAATTTTTCCCATACCACAGTCTATCAAAAATTGAAACAATCTCTTAAAAAAACATTAGGTACCAAAACACAAATTATGTTGAGAATTTTATCATTTCACTATGTTCGAACTTTGAACATCTTTTCTCTATCTCTGGGAGTAAATAATAGTGATGTGTCTAAAATATAAAGTTAAATGTTCGCTTTGAATTATTTGTAATTAATTTGAAAGGACACCCAGCTCAAATAAATTTATAATTTTAATCTATAAGAGCTTTATCGTCAAACCAACTGTAATGCATAGATATTATACTGTATAAAATGAAATTTATTGTATTGTTTTGTCGACAGTCCACCCTAGTATACAATATTCAAAAGCCTTTCTCGTTCGGAAAAGCGAAAGTCGGGGTGGGTTCCAAAACGAGGCGGGAAAAGAGATGTAATCTCCACTACCCAATACTTTGTAAGTTACTCGTGATTCCTGGTTTTAGCAAAGTAACAATTACTTCATATTGCTCTTTATTAAAACGTTCTATAGAGGACATTTTATTTACCATCACCCGCTTTGGCTTCATGTTCTTCTTACAAAGTGATTTCCGCAATGTAATACGTCATTTTTGTTTCAAGTTTGGTTCTAAAATGTAGTTTCATGCACTTTGGTGAGCAGAAAGAAAAGTTAGTTATCAAAAGAGCTTTGATAAGTTGGGTTCCTCTTGCTCTACAGAAGATGCCGTGAACTATTTGAATACTTTGTAATTTTCCTTAGATGCAAACAAGTATGGCTGAATGTGATACCAGTGCTAACTGAGTTTTATCGTCTTTTAGCAACTTCACTTTTTGTTGATCATATCTGGACATTCCTAAATTAGGTGATATAAATTTATATGAATTTCCCCCAAAAAATCGTAAAAGCAGTTCACATACTTGAATCTCATACTGTCTGCTAAGCCTCGCAATCCATTTAAAATGATAACATAAATAGTTTACAAGGCTATCTAAATATTTGTGTCTCTATTCAAATCATCATGGAGGCAGCGATACGATAGTCCATAACGTGTTTGAAAAGCATTAAGTATTCTAAAATATTTTCAAAATAAGATACATTCATGCTCATTCAAAAAAATCGTGCTGTCCGTTGAACTTATATCTTAACCTAGTTTAGTAATTTTGCAGTGGCAGTTAAGACTGTAATTGAATCATCTGAAAAACAGTTTACGAAAAATGAGATTCTCATAGTCTACTTAACAAAGAATGCAGTTATCGACTACTCATAAATTCAAATATCGAGTGATTACACATCTCTATTTGTCACTATCTTCTCCATGAAAAAGAGGTTTCATCTGATGACAGAGTTGTGTGGAAATTGTATGGGAAGTATTATAGCAGTCTTTGAATGTCTTTAGACCGACTTTGACAGTGATTATTCTTTTGTTTATTTTTCTGTTTGTTATGTTTGTCTGACTGCGCTTAACGTTACATTAGGGCTTCGCTTTATCTTATTTTGTATTTTTATTTAATTTCCGCGGCGTGAATACCATAAAAAACGGTTGACGATTTTTACCTCTTGTAGGCGGACAGAAAGAATACATTGGAAAGATATGGTTGTACACTATAAACACAGTAAAAAAAACATGTTAATGTTGGTGGATGATTATTATCGTAATAAGAAACGTAAACCTTTTACTCTAGAGGACGTGGTACTTCTGTTGAGAAAACACAAAATATAGGAGATTTGAATCGTTGAAATTTTGTACATTTCCACGTATTTCGTCACTAATGACCCATTCAAGCACACGAATGAACTCGAATGGTCGTTAATGAGCAAATACATGGAATTGTACAAAATTTCAACAGCTCAAATTTGATATTGAAATTCCATCAAGCACTCTCAGTCAACATATTAAATTATGTTAGAAAATATTTGTAAAGTATACCTGGGTACATAATTCTAACATACTATTTGAAAATATGCTGATCCTGTAGCCTGGTAGTCTTGTGCGTTCGCAGTATTCGATTTATGTGACCATTGGGTATGATACAAATTCTTAAATATGTTTTTTCAATCGACTTATACATTTTTGGATCCCCATATTTTGTATTCAAATGTCTATAACGGTTTATCAATACGCAATGTATAATACATATGTTAATGAGTCTTTAACCTTCCCGTTACCATAGGTGCACCAAGATTGCCATACGAGTTGAAAACATTAATATCTCGCTTATTAAGTTTTATAGAAATGTAGGATTTTAGTAATTTGTAGATAAAATAGTTATATAATTAAATTAAAATAAATAAGCGGTTCGATTCAATGTTCTCATCATTAAATTTAAAAAAATTACAAAACTCTGATGACAATATTATTCCGAACTCAATTAAAGTGATAGCGATATATAAAATTCTATAATCAAGAGTGACGCACGATATATATTTGTTAAGTTAAGACAAAGCGAAAAATGGTATTAGTTAGAGGGAGAAAAGACCGGATGCATCTTTGCTTGTTTTTTATGCAGCGGCATGTTGTGGAGTTACTATCTCTATCGCACAACCTCACTTGTATATGAGCAAGTAGGATACAAGAGCGTACGCCCGTAAGCCCTTGTATCTCACTCACTTTACATGGGATTGAGCGAGAAAGAGAGAACGGCACGTCACTCGCTTGCTTGTGTTTGTTATAATATGAGTTAACTCGTCAAGTTTACATTTCAAACGTTAGCGTTTTTCACCAGGTTTAGGCTCGCTTTGGTAAACTTTGAGAAACTACGTGGGACCTGTGAAGTGGGCTCTCAGTTTCCTGGAAACTTATGTCTTTAGGGTGGGTTCAGACTGTATATCTCTTTCCCTCGTGAACTATAAATTAGTAATGTTTTAATAAAGATTCTGTCCAGTATTAATAAAGATTTATCAAATAATCAGAAATAAATTTCTATTCCATTTTATAGTAAAAAAATATTCTTAGTTTTTACGGAAGTTTTATTCCTTATTTTGTTAAATAAAAATACTTTATTGTTTTATGGCGAAAATAGTACAGCAATAAAAATTCTTTATATACCTCTTTGTATAAAGCAGCTTACTGAATAATGCATTTAATATCAATTCATTGTTTATCAGACTTTTATTTATCTGTCGTTCCGCTCACCCCACATCTATCGTCCATTAATATACGAACGTAAATACTCATATATTTTTTGTCATGTTCAATTCATTTGTTCATTTATTCATGCTCATAAACATTTATAAGTATAGTCCGACAAACAGTGTATACCCATATGGAGGTAGAAAATGCCTTCGCTAAGATTTAGTGCATGGAGGATAAAGAAATATTTCGCTGATAAAATACGTTCTAGTTAAGATTATTGAACTAGATTTTTTTCAGTAAAGTAAATAATATTATGAAGAAAATTTTCAAAGCATTTGAAAGAAAAGCTTGGAATTATTTTTTGTGGTCATGCAAATAGTTAATTTTTATTGAACCCTCATCACGAAAGATATCTTTGAAGAAAATATAATACATGTTTTTCTATTTTTTTAAATTGGCATGGCTCCAATTCAACCACGTATTATTAAAATTATGAATCAATGATTTTTTTTATTTTTTATGAACTTGATGGAGCGTTAAGTACTAAAGTGCGCTAGCGTCATAGTTGTTTGAGTCTCCTTCATCTCTAATGTTATTTTTTTTTGTTACATTTGTGTGATCGCTGCAGAGCTAAGCAATTCACAGTGAAGCCAATTCATGTGGGCACCATTTACATTTATATACCTCCCCGCTTACCGCACCCACATACATACATATATATAAAACGCATACACATTTGCACATGAAATACGTAAGGAAGCATCCCGAAGAAAGTCATTTTCTAATACAAGGTGTCGTGTTTATTCAATTTAAATAAAGAAAATCCCTGTTTATGGGGGGTCGTCGAGCAGAACTGCTCTCGGTCGAAACCGATTCTTAAGTATTGTCTCATGGTAATTTTGTAGGTAAGTGATCGTTGTGTTATAATAAATGCCTGCATCATTGTGAAACTTTTGAGATGTTTTGCGAACGAACTCTCGTATTGTAGGTACTTTTAAGTCTCTGTGTAGTAGCGAGTTACGTACGTACCACGGGGCGTTACATATTTGTCGCAATGATTTATTTTGAATAATCAGAAGTATCTTCAGACGCTTGTGGTGAGCATAAGCCCATACCGGAGTAGCGTACATCATGATTGGGCGAGTTATTGCTGTATAGAAGAGCAGCTTGCTTTTGAGAGTAAGTTTGCTCCTCACATTTGACATAAAGTTTAATCTTCCTTTTGCAGCATTAGCTCAACGTTTTTTGATCGCGGTGTTTTCGTTGAATTTAAGTCTACTATCTAATGTGAGTTCAAGGACTGTTTTGTACCACTTGATCTCTGTATTGTGCATGCGAATGCAATCAAAATCGGGTTTTCTTATGAAGCCCTTAGAAAACATGACTGCCCCGCTCTTTGCAGCATTAATTTTGATTTTCCAGTTGTCACACCAACCCGTTATGGTACTGGTGACTGATTGAACTTGTGTGACAGCACTTTAGGGGATTTTGCTAAAATAGCCGTATCATCTACGCACTGAGCTATGATCGTATATGATCAGTGTTTAGGACAATCATGTTTTCAATATACTTAATAGGCACAAAGACTTCAATATTTATATACTGATAATCCATGATGGGATGATAATAATATCGTTTATATAATATGTGCTTAATCTTAAACTTAAGAATGTAAGAAAAGGGCTAAATAATGGGAACGCGGAAAAATACGAGGTTGCGTTTTCCATCAAATGAAATGACTACCATAATTAAGCTTTTGAAAAATAAATGAAAAAGGAATAAATTTGCTACCGAATTTTGCTTCTGTATTTTTATGACAATCCAGATAAATTAAGAGTGTCATACAGTGTTTTGAATAATGTTTATTTACCATTGATTCATAATTTTTGTAACGAAAATGAAATGTGTAAAGTATTGAATAAACCACGCTATCATAACTATCTCTTAATTAAGTTTAATTGATAACTGGCAACCAGTTTCTGTTCCCTACGAGATCACAGGACGGAACCCCATAAGTCATTTTTATGTAACTAGCTAGTACCCGGTATGCGTTGCAACGCCACTCAAAGAAAGAAAATGTTTGTGTTTTAATTCTGTTTATTGAATTGCTTTTGGATACACAATATTTTCCGTCTAGTGCGTGCACGAATAAATCAGAAGGTTTTCCGAGAACGTCGCTGTTCGTACGTATTTGATTCTTTTTTTAGGTATTTTTTCAGAAGCCTTCACAAGTAAGCGCTCAACTACTGACCAAAGTTTCATCGAAATTTGGTGAATGCTCTAGAGGGCAAATATACAAACAAACACTAATTTTTATATAAATAGATTGCTAATCACAGTCGACTTTGTAACTGTTGCCTCTGGAACTGTTGGATGACTGGAGGCTTATTCATATAAGGAACGTCACGACGACCATCTTTTATATTACCGTATTCCAATGCACGTGGCCACATGATTGTCACAAAAACGTGAATTTAGGTGAAGTCGAATACAATATAAGTGACAAATAATAAAAGCAGTTTTGCATCGAATAACTATTTTTTCGACACAAACGTCTGAGAGGAAAATTATTCATTATTATTTAAATGAAATATCCGAAAATGGTCATAGCTTCAAAGAGAAACCATCAAATAACATGGGTGTTGGCTACAAATATGTATTATGACGCAAAATATAAATTATTTTAATATTGTATGAATTAAGATTCTATGACTCTGGAATAAATTTTCGTTAATTTAGCGGTTATATTTATAAATAGAAAAATTTTTCATAAAATTTTTACAAATATTTTCTTGGCGTTTGTTTTTATTTGTAAAATAACAACGCAAACTATCTTGTGGCTTCTACAAAGAAACGTCAAAAATGAGGGCAAGCATCGACAATTGTAGAGCTTTATTAACACATAAACTATAAACAGAGACAATTGTGGCAAAATAAACGACCCACAGTTGTCCCACGACACACTACTTTTCGCTTCGATTGACAAAGGGAAAGCGAATGGTATCTCACTTTGAGATGAAATTATATTTTACAAGAGAAAATAAAACAATAAACGAATGGTGCAGATTAACTTTACTCCTGCAGCCAAGGAGTTAATACCTAAATGAATGTTTGTATATTTAGATTTTTAAGATTCGAACATTACATTGTTCCCATCACTGTTTGTAGTTTATATTTTTATTTTAATTGCAGTATAGCTCAATTTAATGCTCATCCACCTGGGTCTCAATGATTGGATAGAGTAAATTTCTTGATGAGACTTATACCCAATCTAGCGTTAAAAGAAAAGAAGATGTAGATGTATTGGATTGCTTAATTCTTTAATTTAAGATATCGACAGAGGTTGATTTATGGAATTTGTACATCAAATTTGAATCATTCAAATTTTGTATATTTTCATGCATTTTTTCACTAGCGACCCGAGTCTCGCCATTCGGCATCACAGTTTGTTAATAGTTTATATATAAGACAAATTAAGAAAATATATTATCACTAAGTTTGAAAAAATAAAACACAATTCATTTGTACTACTTCCACATGTTTATAATGATCAGGACCGGTTTCGCTTATCACGAGAATTATCAACTGATAAAAATATAAAGCATAACAGGCCTATTTATATAAAATTGAGTGTAAAAATGAAGGCATATAAAACTGATGGTTCATGAACTATGACAAGAAATTACTGACTAGCAAACAAATTATAGATAAATCTCTTGTTTTCTCATATCACATAGAATAACAGTAGACTATTCTCAGTGAAGAAGCGACACACAGTGAAACAAAAAAGTTATCAATTTTAATTTAATATTACACATAAATTTAATCAAGCTTACTTCCGAATCATTTGGTGGGGTATGGAAAAAACACATTCATTACATTAAATCAATTTGGACATTTTAGTTTGATTTGTTTCGTGTGTATTGTTTTAGACGACGAAACATTGATTATATTTTCACTGTTGATCTGACAGTACACTGAAAAAGTAGAACACAGAAATTGGCTATAGCGTAAAATACGCAAACCTTCGAAGGCGAGAATAATCATCGAGATAAAGCGCTTTGAAAATACCGAAGGCGTCAAAGTAAACAACAACAGTTCAAAAATTTACCCGTGGACCAGAAACAAACAGAAAATTCCAATAAAAATCGTGCATTACAAATGGCGCGATTGAAATTCAAAACAGGCGAGTTTGTAAACAGGCCTGAAATAGACGAACTGTATTATTTGTCGACCTCTCCCCCTCGCTTCCAAGTCTTTGGTAGTTAGTTTTAAAGGCGGAATGCGAGTCTACATGGCAAAGCTTTCAGATTAAAATACACGCGGAAGTGTTATAAAAGTCCAGTTACAAACGGAACGAATTAAAAAAATATCCAGGAAAACAGGAATTTGGGAGACGGAAATAAGTATCGCTCAAACGTAGGTTTGTTTATTTAAATGATAAAGAACTGAGTTAACTATCCAACTTATATTGCGTTTAAAATCATATCTCTACTCAACGATTAAATGATTTTTGCACATAAAATAAAATTACCAAAAAATAATACACTCGATAAATAAGTAAACAAATATACAATTTAAGACATCGACTGAGGGTGCTTGATGTATTTTGTCACTAACTACCCGGGTTTTGTTTTACGGCATCTTCAGACTGGCAATCACTGGTGATTCCGACATTATTTGGCACCTCGTTACCTTACTTTGAAAAGGTTCTAACTAACATTTTGGCCTAAAATGACCTTTTGATTGGAAAATGTTGTGTTAGCCACATACCACCGTACTCGAATGCCTGTAGATGCCGAAGGGTAAACCCCTGGTCGTCAGTGACGAAATACATGGAAGTGTACAAAATGTCAACAATTCAAACTAATATACTTTGTACAGTCAAGTTATAAGCAATATTTTCTGCTGTAAATATCTTGTACAAGGTATTTTTATTAATGACATATTAAACAACATTGGATACAAAAACACGGAGAAATATTCGTTTTTTTTAAAATCATAGTGCACTGTAAAAAATAACTAGTGCTTAATGTTGTACTTCAATTAAAAAATAAATGAATAATGAACATAATATATCTTTTATTTAAACTGTGTTATTTTTATGACGAAAAAAAAATACTAAATTGTTGGGAATATATTTGCGCCATAACAATATTTCTCTTCAATTTGACATAGTGTATCTATAATAATTGTTAATAAAACAATCTTCATCGCAATTATTTGCTTCTTAATTTTCTATTAGATTTTAACAAGAATCTATCGTTAATAATGAAATTAATTAAAAGAAACATTTATAAGATACTATTATAAAAAATGAACGAGTATCACGAGCATTATCAGTTGATGCTCGTGATGAGCGAAACTGGTCCTGATTATTTTAAACATGTGGAAGAAGTATACATGAATTTTCCTTTCCACCAAGAATTGACAGTGATGTGATTAACAAGATTCAATAATTTAGTCACAATCTGTAGTATTGCTTTTTCCAAATGAACATTTCAATCAACCCTACTAGAAACAAAGCTGGGCGCCAAGTTGAGAGTTATTTTGCGGAATATCTGTCGTCGCAAGTTTTCCGTTTCATAATTGGGGTAAAATAATAAACCGGATGCGGAACAAACAAGCCTCTTGCGCCGAAGAAGCTTCAATTCCGGACCATTTGCACCGGCACAAATACACATAGATGCCCATTCAAAAATGTCATTTCTTCGTATTTTGAGTGGAGACAATTGAATTTCTAAGCACATTAAAGTTGCGCAAGCTTAAAGATGCGACCCAATTTTGACTCAAAGTTACTTTTAACGCGAAATATCTTTTATAATTTATTTGGAGTCGTCATTAACAATAATTGGACATTATCCCGAATTTATGTTTCATTTTACCAAAAAAAACGAATGACAAAGAAAAATTATAAGCCAATATTCAGAAATTAACACTTGTACCTACGTCAGTTATATTTGAAATAACATCTTAGGGTAAAATGAATGGAACTACCAATTATTGAAACTTTAACTTAACTATTTTATTATTTGAGATAATTTAAAATATTTGACATAAAAAATATCATCTAATTCCGAGGATTTACCAGAACTTCTTTATATTTTGTTTTTTTCGCGAATTGTAAAGTACGAAAAATATTTTATAGAATTCAATATACTTAGAATAAATATAAATCAAAATAATGACGAGTTAAAAGTTTTAGTAATAACGATTTTTGTCAACAACGCTGACCATAAATAAAGCGTTCTTTTCACTTGAAAGTGTCTCCTAAACTTTCATAAATCAATTTTTGAATATCTATCCGAAAGTTTTATGATATAAATAGTTCGATTAGCGAACTACTAGATACTAGAACGTATCTTATTCCATCTTTCTAATACTACCATCATTAACGAACGAACTTCAAATCGGTCGCAGATATGCATTTAATATTATTCAATGTTAAAATTACATACTCACTGAGACCATTGGTGAGGTATTGTACTAAATAAAATAGTTACTATTTAATTTGAATACATTTTTATTGAATTGAAGAGAATAAAAATTACACTCTTTAAATCTATTATTATCTTTCGTTTGATACTTTTTTCTTTTTTAGTGTTAATTTTGGATCAATTTATATCTTTCTTCCTTTATCCAATTTTATAAAAATACTTCACCAGTAAATCTCATAACAGAAATCACCGATACAATTCTTATAAAATAATCCAATCTTGAGATAATTGCGTTAATAATTAAATTTTTTAACCTTTCAAATACTTTTTTGAATCACTAACGTTATGAATAAAATTTGAGATATTTAATCAAATTTAAAATAAGTTTAATAATGTAAATGTTATTTCACAATGATCACTTAAAATTTAGAGCTTTTGGATTCCTGATTGTAGTTTATTGACGAGAAGTATGGTCAGTAAATAAATCGCTATTTTTATACGGATAAGGATATAATGAATGGATGGGGTTACGAAAAGACAAGTTGTTAGTCTATTTTTTATTCTTCTTTGGTCGTATTCGCTTCCTGTGTGAAGCATATGGACACCGTCAATTACTTTTCTTCGTCCCATGACACACCAGAGTTCCTTCAGTAATTAGTTATAGTAGATAGTACCCGATTGTTGTCCAGAACACCGGAATCCCACTAGTCGAAAGATGAGACAGCACGTGACTCATCCAGTTCTAAAATCTCTCCATGAACACTGACGTAACAGAGAGCTGCCTGTTATATTACCTAAACTCAAAGTTTTTCACGAAGACAAACCACCTCACCCTTTGTATCCAACGAAAGATCTATTCTCGAAGTTGTCGTCAGGTGATATGATTTGTTACCAGTACAAAAAATAAAATACAAGCGTTGCACAAATGGCATTTTGTTTTCATCAGGTACAGCTGCTTATCTCAATCAATCCTATAATCTAGAGAAAACGGTTATCTAACAACAAATTACTATTATCCTGATCTAATTCATACGCTCTAAATAAAGGTTTCATAAATGAATTTTGGTACACATTTACTTCATTTGAATGAGCGTTGTCTACTTTTTGACTGACAAACAACATTTCGTTGCTTAATTAAAATATTTTCCCGCTCTATTTCATAAGAAAATATTTGTACAAGTCTACGATGATTCTCAAAGGATAATAGAAGCAAACTATTTCATATAGTCTCTACAAACACAACATTTTCCTTTTACTGTATTACAAAACTTTCCTTCTTCTAGAACACATTTCCGTTATTATTATGACTCGCATTAAATTTAATCATGCATACAAGCGGGGTACAGGTTGCCCACAAAATTGTTTTTCTATAATAAAACTATTTCTCGATCCAACCATAAACCTTTCATAATAACAAGCCAAATTTTCTTTTGTTAAATTACTTTGTCGAGACGAGTTTAACATATGATACTGAAATATCTAATTAAATAATGCATAGAATAATTGCTATTGGTGTAACTCTATTTTACAAGAGTTTACAATAAGAGTGTATTCAGTTAAACGCTCCCCATGTCCAATCCCAATGTGGAGTATATGGATTCCTAACGGAGGTATCTCAACAGGTTTTTAAATGAAAACTGCCAGTTACACAATTATTGCTCAACCTCTCTTTTTTCAAAGAGAGTGGGCATTTAAGGATAGGGCTAGAACAGGAATAGTGTTAACCACTCTCGTAACCCTCCATTTTTATGCAATTTTAGACAATACAAACATCTATACCTTCGAACAAAAATTCAATAATCGATTAAAAAATCAATTTATGTAACTGTCCATTATGGGATTCGAACCCGTGAGTTTCATTATTAAAACCAACGTCTTTGACCACTGCAATGCAGACCAAACTTGTTTATACCCAGCTATTAAAACTTTCAAATACATATTTTGGATTATTGAGATTTTGTACACTTCCATTTATTTTGTCACTAACGACCCGGGTTTCGCCTTTCGGCATCTTCAGGCATTCGAGCGCACGAATGGACTCGAACTGACGGGTCGTTAGTGACAATATACATGGAAGTGTACAAAATCTCAATAATCCAAATTTGATATTGAAATTCCATCAAGCACTCTCAGTCGATGTCTTAAATTATTTCAAAAACATGTTATACTTTCATTATATTGTATGGAACAATTAAAAATAGATGGACAATTTATGAACTTACTTAATCTACTATATTTAGTTTATTCCGATGGATTTGATTGTTCTAGTTTAAATTGTTCAATAAAAAAAATTGAAATATAGACAGACACAATATACATAACTACGCACAATAATCGGGAGAGCTTTCACAATATTAGTCTAATAAGAGGTAATTCTAAAAGAAAATACTATTTGTTTGTACTACTTTTACATGTTTATAATGCATGTTTAAATAGTACGAGCAAATTATTTTTTTTAATTTTATAATATACTGTCTTTCTACCAAGAATTGACAGTTAACACCTTAAAAGTGATCAATAGGTAATTAATTTATATTTATTTAGGCTTTTTTCGTGAGAATTTGTGTAGTAGTACATAAATACAGTCGAGAATCTTTGAATTATATTGAATAAATCCAGAAATTATATTTTCTACTATTACAGTGACATGACATGTGTATTATCCCAATTTAAAACTCGTAGTGAAAGCTAGAAAAATACTTTTAATGCTGAAAAATCGAATTGTTATAATCAAATACATTTGTGTTATTTTAATGATTAAATGAAATATAATAACGACTTACAATCAAATGCACTTTTGTTTAGATCATATTCACTTTCATCTTCTGTTATGAAATGTCACTTATTGTTCTACCCTATATTAGGGCGCCTACATTGTCTGTGCTCCACGCATTATAATACATTACACAAACCAAACAAGACCAACTCTAACATAACCTACGACAACTTAACTCACTTTGTTAAAAGAATCTGTGCCTAAGTGGAAACTATTAAAATTAAAGTTAGAGTGTTCTAAGTTAAGACTATCTAATCCAAAATGCAAACTATTGAAATAAAAGTTCAAAGTGTACTTAGTGAATACAATCTAACACAAAGTGCAATTATTTATAACCCTATAATAACCGTGAAGTAAAAAATAACTGTCAAGGCAAACCAACATGAAGTGGAAAAGGGTTTTTATTGTTTCTTAATATTTCAGTAGTTCAAAAAAATAACGTAATTATGAAGTTTATTTTGATACAATAAATTGAAATAATGCTCGTGATTCACCAAACACCGCGTAGGCTAGGTATCCAAATATTATGTATGCACATAAAAAAGCAATAGTTTTCATGGTAAGTTCATTTTTGTGAAATGGAGTAATAATAATCTATGGGAATGTTTCCAATGAATGTTTTTCGAAAGAGAATCGAAAGAAAAGTTCTCAAATGAGGTCAAGGACTCCAGGCTAGATTCATAAATATGCCTCATATCCGTTTCCCGTTAAATATTTATTGCTTTTCAAATGATTTGGAAATAAGGAAAAAAACAGAAGAAGAAAAATAGAATTCTTAACTATTGTTTTTTTTTGTGTGTGTAAAACATCGATAATAAAATATTATCTAGTACATCGGCGATAAAAATAAATATTCTTTCCAAATCTGTTGTACCATCTCAACATAAAGAATATAAGTTTAAAATTTACAGTTATTTTTTTTGTAAATCATGGAAAATTAGAACAAAAATAAAAAGAGAGTTATGTTTTAAATTTCAACCCTCTTTTAATCTTAAGTCCGATCTCCCAGTCAATCGGCTGCCAAATTTAAAAAAAACCGTAATACAGTTTTTTGAAAATTTATTGTTAATATACCGTAAAACGTACACTGCTGTTAAAGTTGTGTAACGAAATAGTGTATTTATAGATTTTTCAAATTGTTGCTGGTAGGACGTAGGGCATGCATGAAAATTTATGGCATTTTATCGTCCTGTACATTTTAAATTGAAATATTCACTAGGTTTTAAAATTGGATCGCCACAATGGGTTGCGACCCACCGAGAGAATGGAGTGAATCCTGGGTCTCACTGTTTTCTTTCTGAAAAAAATTGTTAATTTGTGTCGAGTTTCTTAAGCAATAAGCTTTCGTAATTTAACAAAAAAGTAAAAAACTGAATGGTTTTAAAAAAAGATTGATTACTTTTATTAACAAATTAATTTATATCCATTTAATATAATGTCAATAACTGTATATCATTTCTTCCTTGATCATTCCGTTGTGTCGTATGTGGCAAGCATACACATGCATCGTCCCGTGCCATAATCAACAAGAATCTAGACTTTAATCTACCATATAGATCGTAGAGTTGTAGCACGCGTTGGATAGTTAACTTCAGTGTATAATGCACAATCTTGAAGACGTGAATATTTTTCTCTATTTAACTCTAACCAATTCTGACTAAATGGAATGTATGGAGAGAGATAAGTTTCCATTAAGTTCTCTGAAAACATTATCTTTCTATCGTTGTCTTCCTTTTAAGAAGTTAATAGTTGACTGACATACAGTCATAACACATTCATTACAATATTAGATAGAAATAAATCAAATGTACAAATGGTACACATTAAGGGCAGACGGAAAACAATTTTTGATTGAATTCAATACAATTTTATACGCATAGACTTACTCAATTTTAGAGACCTTTAACTGAGTGGTCAACATTGTTCGACGATTCGACTTGAAGTATGAACAGTTTTAAAATCGATTTATGAATTTGTGTTCTAAGAGAGGATTTATTTGATGCTCTACTTCCCTCCCACAGTTCCACCAATTCGATCCTTAAAATCAGCTGTAGCAAGATCGATTAGCATACTGTTGGTTTTCTTATAGCCCTATCCTTCTACATACTCTCTTTGGAAAAAAAAGGTTGAGTGACTAAGTCAGCAAACACGCAGTTCCCGTTAAACAACTTTTGATTAATAAAAATTCATCTGGTGTCCATATCGATAGAACACATAATAACAAAAAAGATAAAAAAAGACTTTCACAATTATGTTAATTATCTCTGAATAAAATATATTTTTTAACCATTTTCGCTCCCAACGTGGAGCATATGGCCTCCTGATGGAGGTATCTTAATAGAAGCTTTTTTATGTGAACTGCTCGTTACTCAGTTGCTCAATGTTTCTTTTTTGAAGAGAGTTTGGATAGAAGGATATGGCTTGGACAAGACTAGTGGTTGGCTAATCGCTCTCGTTATGCCCCGTTACATCACAAACATTCATGCATACGAACAAAAATCCATAAATCATTTGAAAAATCAATTTATTAAACTGTCCGTATCGGGACTTGAACCCGATACATTCATAGCCGTTGCCAACGACGTTGACCACCGCACCACGGAGCCGACACATATACGAATATACCCACTATCATTATCAAAGTCTACACGTTTTATTAAAACAAAAAACTGAGATCATATCAATACCAAGTATTGCAAGATAAGAAAAACGGTTTGGTAATTTTCCGTGTTGCAAAACGCTCCGCCCTGGATCCCGAGATTTCAATCCCATTTTATGATAAGGGATTCGCGTAAATGAATAAACTATACCGACAACAGCAGCACTCCCGTTTATATTTCGTTATGAAACATATAAACTTTATAACAAGGGCCTTGATTGAAAACATACAAGTCGAAATGAAACATACTACATCCACGCAAAACAATATGAATCAAAAAAGAAAAATCTATAAATCTCGGCAGACTTAACGTATCGGCTGTTGCCCCAGCGGAGATCGTTGTAGGTATTTCTTTAGATTCTTATATGTGTTTTTCATTTCCGCGCAACGAACATAAAAAAGCAACTTTAGCCATAAAGCCATGCTTGAATTATGATCGACGCGTCTGATCATAGCGCGAGATGGGGGGATATATAAAAACGGCCCCCCAATATATTGCTTTATCGGCGATTGGATTATACACGAGTATCGTATTTTTATCTATAAAACAGTGTTGCTTGCTATTTTGTTTATTCGTAATGATTTTTTTTATTGTTTATATATTTTTTAGTAGTATTCAGGCAAATAATAAAATATTTTATTGTACGGGACAAATAATCGAGCCCTTTCCCGGAAAAACGTTATTTTCAAAAAAAGTAAACTCGTCAATTGAATTCATCAAAAACCAACTTGAATAATAGTATCGGACGGCAGTATACAAAAAAATATGTTTTAAAATAATCTTGAATTTTATAATGCACTAGTGAGTACCCAGCATGCGTTGCAATGCCACTCAAAGAAAGAAAGGGTTTGTGTTTTAATTCTGTTTATTGAACTGCTTTTGGATTAGAGGTCTGCACAGGCCAAAATTTCATAGACTTACCCGGTCCGAGCCCATCATCTTCACGTCTGGCCCGACCCGAACCCGAGTTTCAATATCACACTTGTTATAACACAATATTTTTGTTTTTCGTCTGGTGCGTACACGAATAAATCAGAAGGGTTTTCCTAGATGTCGTTGTATGTACGTATTTGATTCTTTTTTTCAATTTTAGATTTTCATTTTTTTTTCTTCAAAACCCTTCACGGGTGTGTGCACAATAACTCACCGAAGTTTCATCGAAATCGTATGAATGGTAAAGGAACGCGTAATGGACAAATGGACAAAAAAAAAATTATTTTATATAATATTTCCCGGCATGATCACAATAAGTCCTTACTGAAAGTTTCGTCGCGATCGGTTGAGTAGTTTAGGAGCCTATAAGATCCAGACAAACCAACAAACCAACAAACAGACATTCATTTATATATATATAGACTAGTGAGTACCCGGCATCCGTTGCAGTGCCACTCAGAGAAAGAAACAAAGGGTTTGTGTTTTAATTCTGTGCTTTTGGATAAGTCTCAATATCACACTTTTTACCTGAACGCGTCCTGAAGCTCAGATTTATTTTTCTCATACTGAAAAAAGCCTGATTTTTTATCAATATTGTAATTCATTTATACTTTTCAAACAAAATATGTTATCAAATTTGGATTATTGAGATTTTGTACACTTCCATGTATTTTGTCACTAACGACCCGGGTTTCGCCTTTCGGCATCTTCAGGCATTCGAGCACACGAAATGTCTTAAATTACAAAAAATATGTTATCTTTACACGAATAAATCAGAAGGTTTTTTATGTAGAAACCTTCACGGGTGTACCAAAAACAACTCACCAAAGTTTCATCGAAATCGGATGAATCGTAAAGGGATGCATAGAGGACAAACAAACAAACATTCATTTTTATATTTATGGATTTATTTTAAACTAGCATAGCCGTACCCGTCATAGATGACGGTATTGAAATTGAAATACTGAATGTTTAAAATAACTAGTACGTCGGAACTGTGTGTCTATCGCATAACATTCTATTTTATATTACGCGACGCTTAGGTCATGAGAAAATTTCATACCTACATGCGATATGTGATAAGAGTAAGTGTTCAGTCAGAGTCATCTCGCGACGGCGGAGCGGGTGCGGCGTTTAAAACTGAAATGCATTGCATGCTTTTGCAATGTTTGTAGTTTATATGCAGGGACTGAAAGTTCGATGGTCTTATTTTGAGCGGTTTTTCATTTCAGCTTCATAGGATACGAACAAAAAATATTGATTTTTTATATAAAAGGTATAATGTTATAGCCGTACACATGAGACTAGAAGAAAAGACATACAAGAAAGGCCTATAAACCTTTAAATTATCTGTAAAATAGTTCTACATATAATTAAAAATATATTGTAGTTTACATCGTTGTATAATTAATCATAATGTGAAAACCTCGTCAATTTCACCATCAAAAAATACAAAATTATAGTATAGTATCAATCCGAGATGCATCACATACCGTATGCAAACATTTTGTTTCAAACGGCACCGAGCACGTCTTTAACTTGTTCTACTATGAAGAATTTGGATTCTGTCGTCTTTTGATAATTTCGCATAGTTTGATTTCAGGTTTTACCCACAAAATATGACTTAAAAGAGTTACTTAATACTTAATGAAACCGTATGTCAATTTTTTTGAAATTGTCATTTCGCTTTATAAATGCGTTTATATAAGAAAACCCATAGGTAATGAAATGTGACTGCATGAGATCCGAAGGTTAAACCAGATGGTGGAAGGTTAAACTTGCTGACGATGAGTCATATGACATACTTGGAAGAAGCATGACTGAAAGCACCATATAATATGTTTCCAACAGTGGGATGACATAGTCAAAGAGAGAAAGAGATCATTAGATAGTTAAGAAGACGGCTCAAAAATAAAACTGAGCAACTATAAGACCCCTGATGTCATTGAGAGAAGTACTGGACAACTAACTACTCTTAATGTAAAGTTGTTATCATTGGTATGCTTTTGATTATAAAAACGACAGTAAATATCTATATAATTTTATATAATCTATATTATCCCCCATGTTTTGTGTTGCATCAAACCATGGGGGATCATAAATTATTTTATCAAGAAATTTTGGAAATCAATAGAGCCCAGTTAAATTCCTTGCCAATTCTGAACGAGCAGCTGAACCTTCCTAATTCTCCGTTACTGTATCCTATACGTTGAAACACCTAACAGATGTCACTAAATGTGGAATGATTGTATATATTTACCCTTTCGTCGAATTGCATCCCGTCGAAACCCACAATGCTATTATAATTGTAAAATCAATGGTAATTCTAAAAGTAGTTGGAAAGCGGCAATTCGCCACTCTGTTAATGTGTTGTTTATAAAATAAGAATTAAGAGCGATTCTCGAAATTTTAACTCAGGTATCAGTGTGGCTCTCAGACGTATGATATTTTACCTCGTAAATAATATTTGTCGTATTTGTATCTTCTATATAAACGTTAACCACTGTTTACCGTCTCTCAGTTCGAGTCCATTCGTGTGCTCGAATGCCTGAAAATGCCGAAAGGCGAAACCCGGGTCGATAGTGACAAAATACATGGAAGTGTACAAAATCTCAATAATCCAAATTAAATATCTATAGAAATGAAAGTTTGTTTTTTTTCTTCTTCCATGCGCTCCTTTACCATTCATCCGACTTCGATGAAACTAGGTGAGTTGTTATGCGCACAACATAAAATAGCATAAAATATTGTGTGTCCAAAAGTACTTCAATAAACAGAATTAAAACACAAGCTCTTTCTTTCTTTGAGTGGCAAAGCAACGCATGCCGTTTACTCAGTAGTTAAATAATAAATATATTATAATAGCGTCCATGTTTATGATTCTACTAAATATTTATGTGTATTTTAAAATAAAAAAAACTACTCTCGCTTGTAAAATAACCTTCAAGGAACTTTTATCAATACATAATTAATCACAGTTTGACCTTTTTTCTTCAAAAATGATTGACAATCTTCTTAGAATATTAATGTTAAATAAGCATTTTTTTTTCATTCATAAAATGAAAATCTTTTCTCAGAAAAAAGTTCGTGATATTTTTTCTTTACTCTCAAAGACAGATTTATTTTCACAAGACAAAGTATACTTAAGGAATAAAAATGTAAATGGTAATACTGTCTTGGTTTTCAATATTTTTTCTAATTACAACGTAAATTTATGATTGAATAATATAATACATAAAATTACTTTTATATTATGAACCGTATTATTTCAAATGCTCGAACGCAATTTAAAATTATAATTGGTAGTATCGTATGTCAAATTAATTTATGAATAATTTTTGGTAACATATTGTGTTTATTTAAATATGTGTATATGACGTGATAGCTTACGCCAAATGCTTCAATGCACAGAAAAATATAAAAAAGCTTATCGTATCAAAAATACATATATTTGAATATCTAAAAAGCATTTTTTAAAGTTGTATTTAACAAAATAAACAACTAATTTGGCATTGTAGCTGATAAAAACCAAAGCATCAACTTGAGAAAAAAATACATCACAAACACACACCCTTGTCCAAGACCTAAAATATTAAATTGACAAATTGAAATTATATATACATCTTCCTGGGAATTTAGACCACGACGTATCTGATCACTAGAATACAGCTCTGATGAGAAGTTGAGAAGTTGAGATGATGAGAAGTTAGATGTTAAAAGAAAATATATATGGGTAAATAATTATTCTTCCAAAAAGGTGAAAAAATAAGCCAACACATGTTAAAGCGACTATCAAACGCAGAAAAGTTGTAAATTTGATCACAGTTTCTGCAATGAAAAATAAGAACTAAGTAGTTAATACTTCAAATTATCCACCGAGAGAAAAATAGAGGTTGGCTGAGACATACGTAGAAAGAGATTAACTTAGCTTAATATGGGTACAGGAATGGCAATAAAAACTACAAAATAAAAGTAATACCGTTCCTTCAAATTTCTCAGCCCCCCACCGGTTTTTTTGCTTTCTCCCAGCTCATTCTATCCTAGAGTCCCATAGTTTCAGGATGACGGAATCCATCCGGTCCAAGAGACAGGCAGGATACAGGCCCCCTTAGCCATCAGTAGCACATGTCCAAACCGGGTCCATCGTCGGTTTTTTTATTTTGGTCGTAATAAAGAGTCCGTCCTCTATCTGATCTCCAAATTCCTGACAAAGTCAAGCAACCTTACCCCTAGTATTCACTGCAATTATCTGTTTTCGAAGCATCATAGCGTACAGAGTTCTCAATACGATTAAGGATAGCTGGAGCAAACTTCAACTCAATGCGGAACTCATGGTTATACTCGGTCAGAACTTGGTTCTGACTCAGAACCAAGTGCTACTATTCAACGCATGCATTCTGACGGTGCCACTTACGGTTGCAAGTCGTAGCACTTCACTAAAGCACGGGGTAAGTATAAATATATTCAGTATTAATAACCTGCATTTTTTTGTTTCTGTTTTAATTCAAAAGAGTTATTTCTTAAACTCTTCTTTCGTTCCCCTGAAAAATTAGATTCTGCAGATATACCATTTTGCAATGTCAAAGACGACATTCTGTTTTTGATCTCTGACAGTAACATCGTCATTGCTATCCAAACGGACACAGCGACAAATAAGCACAATAGTAATTTCAAACACATATAAATAAATTTAACTAAATTCCTATATGCATGTGCGACAGTAATAAAATATATTAATAATTTCCTGTGGAATTATAACATAATATTATGATAATTAATTCAGATGTACAATTTCCATATTTTTGTAATCCTCGATACAATTTAGTATTCTCGTGACGTAACTTTTTTTTGACGTGAAGCTTGCTTTGTGATATTTTTTAATGAACGAAACATTTGTGAAAACGTTTGTTTGCTTTGAATAAAAATTATTTTGATTTACTACAGAGGGTTTTGGAAGTTAAGTGGGTGGAAGGTAAAAGGTTGAGGGGTAGGTAAGGAGTCGAATAAAAATATTATAAAGTATGTGCCTCGGAAACACGCAGGTGTGAATCTAATGAATTCGAACTTTTTTAACCCTAAAGTTTTTATTTTCTGTTTATAAAACGTTTTGCTATCATTGTTTTGGGTTCTCTAATGAAGTTTGTATTCATTATTTTATAAAATTGTGTATGAAAATGTGCAGCAACTGTAAAAATGTACAGTGATTTTTATAACCATACTGGATTCATAATACTGTGGAGTCTTAATTGATTGAGTATCTCAACAAAGGTTGCTTTAACGATAACTGCTTATAAGTAAATCGATTAGCCTCCGCATTAGGATAAGTAGGGATAGGGCTAATAGCTATCTAATTGATCTCTTTGAAATCTGTTTTCGGACCCTGTTGCTTAAAGGTCAATTTCAATATCAGAGGATTCCGCGTTTATTTTTATTTATGACTTGTTAAAGTGGATGGATTTCTGTATTTTTTTAACCGATAATCACTTTTTTGTTAAGCTGTATACGCATAAGAAATAGCTCATTTTAATTAAATTTCAAAAAAACATAACCGGCTATTTTTATGTTTTTAACGAAATAATAATTTGCAAGATTTTAGGATAAAGAAAAAAAAATCATATAGTTAAATAATATCCATGGATTCAACGGTAACTAAATATGTTCAAATTAATTTGTAACATGAAATTGATAATTTTTATTAGAATTTGAATTTAATACTATAGATTAATTGTAACGAATATCAATACTTAGACAGTATTGTAATAAACAGTATAGTAATAGACAGTATTGAAAAAAAAAATTAAAACCGTGAGTTAAGATAGATTGAATGTGATTATATTTTTTAAAGTCATTAAACATGTATTACTTTAAATCATTAGTCGTCAACCTGGTCCGTACCACCCACTAGTGGGCGGTGGGAAATTTAGTTTTTTTTTGTCTGTTTTCATCGAAACCATCGGTTTAACTCGACTCGTGGCTTAGTTTATTTGAAGACATTTTGGAAAAAAAAAATTGCTACGTTAACTGATCGGCCGAGGGTAGGGGTGCGGAAGAATGGGGGTTTTATGTTCTCTTCTCTATGTTGCTCGCTTATACCTATCCAAAGAAAACAAAATATTTGTCGTGTTCTGGCTTAGCGTTCGACTTTCGACTCGTGTATGCGTATAATACGCACGTGATTACACAATTGCACCAGCTTTAACGTGTGTTGACCGATAATTAGACATGCTTAAACCCAACGTGTGCATTCAATTTGATATGTCAACAAATTGTTCTTTTACTTTTCTGTAAAAAACAAGGAGTGACCCAACTACACCGACAAAATAAGAAAACTGTCGCGGGGTAAAGTATAACAATACATTTATAAAAAATAGTCACTATAAAATCATATCAGCTTTTTGGTTCCAGAATTAAAATTCGATTAGACGTTCATAGCACTGGCACTTGTTTATAAAATATCCATATTTTATTTTATTCTTTTCACAGAGTGAGTTGTAAGGAGGCACTTTCAATTTTGACGTAAAATATCGCTCCATGCGCGAGTGTTATGAATCGCGCGATCACGTCTTAGATATCGTACGTGATTATAAAACATCAGAAACACTTCTCACACGATTATTACAAAAAATCTCAAAGAAACACCTTGCAGCCATTGAAATCAAAATCATCGATTTAGGTTTAGTACTTTTTAATTTGATAGTAGTTTTATGTATATTTTGTCTATTTTTTTAAACGATAATTATGCAGTCAGATTATGGCGCGATAATCGACACTCGCAACGTATAATCACGTAAGTGCAAAATAAATGATTATTAGATCTTTTGCATTTTCGTTGTATACACACTCAGTTCTTTTGCCAATCAGCCAACAAGAAAAATTAGATTTAAAATATTAACACTGACCCAGTTTTGTAGAATATACATGCAGTCGGTACTTTGAAATTGTGTTATGAATCTTTGAAATGCTCTCCTGTAGAATCTCATGTATCTCTATATAATATATTTTTTGAGACTCTATATACATAGATTGAATAAGTAGAATCAACACCAAGATCGTGTCTTATATGTATAATATTATTATATCAAATTTGAATCTAATTTAAGACATCGACTGATTGATGGAATTTCAATATCAAAGTTGGATTATTGAGGTTTTGTACACTTCCATGTATTTTGTCACTAATTCGCCACTATGTTAATGTGTTGTTTTACAAAATAAGGATTAAGGCGATTCTCGAAATGTTAACTCAGGTATCAGTGTGGCTCCCAGACGTATAATATTTTACCTCGTAAACAATATTTTTCGTATTTGTATCTTCTATATAAACGTTAGGCACTGTTTACTGTCTGTCAGTTCGAGTCCATTCGTGTGCTCGAATGTCTGAAGATGCCGAAAGGCGAAACCCGGGTCGTTAGTGACAAAATACATGGAAGTGTACAAAATCTCAATAATCCAAATTTGAAATTTGAATCTATTTAATTTTGTACACTTCAATAAGAATTGTCACAGAAACAAGACGTGTTTCGCATTTCAACATCTTCATGCATTTAAGTGCACAGATGCACTTAAACTGACAATATAAAAACAGTTTATATATAATATAATAATAATTAAAAAAACTTATTATCACTTAGTCTAGGAAGATTATTCAAGGTGATCGGAACTCATTTTCACACTATTTTGATATTAATAAGACAATTATCGTCGCAATAACGAATACCAGAATACTGGAAGATAACAATAAATTGAAACAATTAGATATTGAGTTAATTGTTCCAGAATGTTTTTTATTTAAATCTCTACCATATGAAAGAACGAATTTATTTTTTATAAATTATAATTTTACTTAAAAACAGTTTTGTACAAACAAACTAAACGAAAAAGTTATAGAATTTCAAACATTTGAAAAACTTCAAAGTCCAATTACTCTAAACTAGTATTTGTCAGTTGGTGTCTTCTTTCAGAAAAACGGTGACGTATTATTATCCATTCAAAATGGCATAAAAGCTAGAATATTTTTAAAACAAGATTGTTTTATTACTGTAAAATTAAAAACTGGAGGAAATTTGTATGTTTTAATCATAATCGTTTTCTTCTTTATTTTATATTGAATTATCAAGACATTAACTGAAAACTTTTGTATTTTTAATAGGAAATCATATAAAAAAAAATGCTTACACAGTATAACTATTTTTATTTCAGAGTCAATGGGGAAATTATTAAATTATAATTTATATTTCAAACGAAATCAACACTAATCTTCGGATCAATGTAATGTCTCAATTAAAATAATTTTAACATATTGCGATCGTTCAATTATAAACTACTCTTTCAACCTGATTTTTTGTCATAATTTTTGATATTCACTTACGGAATACGAACAATTTTGAAGTGATCAATCACATATTAAATGAAAACAGATAACTCGTCACGATAGAAAGTTATTTGGAAATATCATTGTAAATCTGTATAAAATCAACGACGATCAATCAATGTGTATACGACAAAAAAAATGTATATTTACAACTGCACACAATTTTCATAGGCTAACCGTTAGTGGGTATTACAGAATCAAATATTTTTTAGGGTGCTGAAAGTTGTATCTATTACCATCCAATTTGGCGGCACACTTTTCATACAGGACGTATTACGCAATGTAACAACGTTATTCGTATTTAAAATTTTTGTCTGGAAAATTTTTCATGATATAATTGTGTACACTGTGCACTGAATAAAAATTAAGTTTTGAAAATACTTTTAGAGATCCATTCGCTCTACAGGGGACGTTGAGAACTCTTTGAACGCTTTGTCATTTTTTATTCGTTAGCAGTTTCAGTTCATCGAAATGCATTTCAATTTCGAAAAAGTTGACACAGTTTGTCGACGACGAAAGCAATAAATTTGGTAGAAATGCATGATAAAAATAAAAACCAAAATCAAAATTTGTGAAGATATTTTACAATATAGTTACTTGTTTTTCTCTCCATACCTCTTTTGAAAGTGAGTCACCAAAGTACAGTATTTAGTGGTATGGAATAAGGCAAGGCTTTTGCAATAGCTATTTTGTATTATCTTTTGTCATTACTATACAGGACTAGTGGCTTATTTTACCACGTTCGGTCCCAATGTGGAGCATTATGGCCTACTCATTAAGAATGAAGTATTTCTGTAAAACTGTTTGTTACTCAGTCGCTCAACCTCTCCTTTTCGAAGAGAGTAATGGTAAAAGAACAGGGCTAGGACAAGAATGATGGGCAACTAATCACTCTCGTTACGCCCTGTTTTTAGGATCGGATAGATATGGATGGGAGGACATTTTAAACATCACAAACATCCATGTATACGAACAGAAATCTTTAATCGATTGAAAAATCAATTTATGAAACTATCTGTAGTGGGACTTGAACCCGAGACATCCGTAACTGTAACCAACGACGTTGACCATTGCACGACGGACCCAGGATTACATCATCGGTATTACTGACACCGGGATCTTGATAAGTGGACTGTTTTGCAAAATACTTAAACGCCAGTTTTGAATATACCTACACAGTATAGGTATTTTAGTATTGAAAAATTAAAAAAAAAAATTTGATTGTACAGAAACAATCTATGAAGTGTAGTTTTATGAGCTACAAGATGGCCACTAAATTAATGAATTGAATATTGTCTTTGAACAAAATTGAATCAACCAACAGATCGTTTATACATCAATTGCTTTATTATATCATTCAGTTGCTCCTTGCAAAAGTGTAACCTATTATTGAATACGCAATCATTGCAACCCTAATTGACAGCATTTTTATCAATCAGCTGACAGAAATCTTATTTCAACTGCGCCCATATAGTTTTGAGCCCAGGAGATATCGTTTATCCACATTCTCAAAGCGTAAATGAGTGTGTTTGTACGTATCACCAAACATGTTGATGACTTTTCAGTGTTTTCAATGAATAATGTTTCACATACATAATTACGTACTGATTATTTTATGTGCGGTTGAATATTCATTTATAATCAAACAAATGTTTTCAAACAAAAATCTTTGAAACATTTGTGACTTGTTTCATCAATTTACATAATATATCTACTGTTTTTCATGGCAATACATTATGGGAATGTAAAGAAATACGTGAATTGGGACTCCATCTGCTAGATTACACGTATTTAGAGTAAATCATCATACCGGCGAAAGAAATTTTCACAGTAAATCGTTTTTATATTTATGCGTTAGTCTGCAAAAGAATGAAAACGGAAGTATGCATAATAATATGCCGAAAAATCTTCGTATGGCAGAATACTCTTATAAAATATTTTGACATTATTTACATGTAAACATAAAATTTATTTACATTTCACGTGTGCAGTTGGGAAAACGTATTTATTTTTTAAATTATAACAATAGATCACGTTTTTTTATACTGTTATTATAAAGTTATTATAAAGTTATCATTTTGGATATTTGGTAGTATTATCAACAATTATTTTGGATAACTAATTATATGAAGAGACGAACATAATATTATTTGAAAGTCGTTAATAAACTAAATGAGAAATTTAAATTCCAATTTAATACATAAATTCAACAAAAAAATGTGCTTTTGAATTTGATTTGGCAAAAAACACAATTTGTTTGCTCTACTTCCACATGTATATAATGAACAGGTTTCGCTCATGACGAGGATTATTAATTTCCATTATCAACAGTTACATAAAATGCTCGTGATGAGCGAAACTGGTCCTGACCGGACAAACATGTGGAAGTACTACAAAACAAATTGTGTTTTATTTTTTGAAATATATAATGCCTTTCCACCAAGAATTGATAGTTAACACATTAAAAGTGAAAAATACAATCTCTGTTTTTACGCCAAAACAATATTGCGTTATACAATGAATTAGAAAATATGCTTTGAGAAGTACAACTATATTTAAATTGTGAATTTAATTTAAAACGTAAACTAATTCACTTTAAAAATGGTCGAGTGAAGTCCTAATTAATATTAATCTTACTATCGAACATCAATGAATATAAAACACCGTAGCTAAAAAATAAATTTATCTTGACCTCAAGATTTAATATTGTGATGAAACTGCATTGAAGACAATCACATTATTAAAATATTTTAACTCTATTAAATATTAAAAGATATTGTATAGAAATTAAATTCACAAAAAAAATTTAAAAACATGCCTACCCAATTTCAGATTTATTTACTTTTTACTATACGTTCATAGCATCGCGGTACTAATCTATTTCAGAAAACAGATTTAATCTTCTTTTTGTTAGGACTGTCTGCTGTTATTTTAGCCACTTTATTGTCCCCTTGCAATATTGAATACAGATGTTTTTTCTGATGTCAAATTTGATTGTTTTCAATTGATAAAAATGATAAATTACCCCCAAGTATCAGTTTGACATTAATGATGGAAAGATTTCAAATAAAACTTATCTTTTTATTTGAATTTGTTATAACAAAATTACTTTACAGGCTTAATCTCAGTGAACAAATTTGATTACTATAATGCGCCACTTTGCTCATCAAAAAATAATTAAATCTGTAACAAAATAATTATTCACCTGAAATGAGAGAGAACCGAACTGAACCGAACCGTTTTCGAGGCTTTGATTAATTTGCCGCAAGATTCAGCCGCGAGGCGTTCTTGGATAGTTTTAAATTAATTTATTCAAAAACGAAGCCAAAATATGGCAGTGAGGCTGTGAGACAATTTTAATTGAAAACCATTGGCAATTAAAGACTTTTTTTTCAAATTTTATCTTGGAAATTATCACAAAAACATAATTTGGAACGTTTTTAACTTCTTTTGAGAATGGGAGCGTCAGTTTTGGTTATTACATATGACAGCTTAAGTCAAAATGAAAAAAAAACGTTTCTTTTATAGTTCCACGTATCTGCAATCAGTCGGGTGTCGTCTACGTTAGCCATCGTGGTGCAATTGGGAAAAAAATATCAATCAGGTGGATCAGCAGTCAACCCGCGGGATAAACAATGGGGGTCCACTAGATGATCTGTTGCTGAAAATAGCTTTGAAATTAAGTTATAGAAAAAGCATAGTCCTCTGGTCATTCAGGTCTCTTGGAGTTTGTGTTAAGCAGAACTTTTCAATATATCAACAGCAGTGAAGCACTGTCAAATAAAGATCTTACCATAACGTGAAGGAAGATTGCCACAATATATATTACGTCAGGAGAAATTTAACTAACGTTGTTTTTACTGCAATTCTGCAATCAACAAATACATTTCCGAGGCAATTGCTTAACAAAATTTTCAGCATGATGTAGGTTTTTTTAAATATTTATATTAAGATCGCATGATAAAATATCTGGGGTTATAGCTAATAGCGATATTTTGAATTTTTAAATTACATGAAATCAACTCAAATGAGAACATTTGTCAATTTAAACGAGATCAACTCGTGGGAACAGATATCACAAACATCCATTTCCATGATGATCAATTTAAATGAAGAGACCTAAATTTGATTTTGACCTTGCTGCGACTTAAGCCCAGACCCGCCTTATTACTATGGTAATGTTTTAAATACTAGACCACAACGGTCCTGCTCATTATAAACATGTGGAAGTAGTATTTACAAACAAATTGTGTTTTATTTGTTGAAATATAATGCCTTTCCACCAAGAATTGACAGTTAGTTGACCTTAAAAGTGATAAAGACCGACGTTTAAGAATTCCATATTTTTACAGTAAGAAACTCTATTTTCTACAAATTGGGGAAAGTGTGATTGACAAAGCAGCAGGATACATAATATAAAAATATTTTGGCACCATATCTTGGCATTGTTTTCCTGCTTTTAACTGACAGACAACATATCAAATAAATAATTGTTTTTGTATGAAACTATTGCAATTTAAGTCACTTGCCAAACTTTATTGAGATATTCTCTTGTCTGTAAAGTAAGTCATAGATTTCTCTTACGGTAACTATGCGTTATGCCTAACATAAACATATCCATGCCATTGATTTTTTATATCTCCTACTCAAGCGCAGACACAAGAATCACGGCTTTATGGATGTAGTAATATGTTACTAAATTCTTTCTCTCCAGTGAACAACGATATTCCATGTGTTTTTAATCACTGAACTGGTTAGCTTGAAGTAATTTGAAATGACTTCTAACTCAAATTTTAAGTTATTACCGTGTCGCGCTTAGTTTAAATTGTGTCATAATATAAGGAATATCGTCAGCCTATATTAAGCTCTTAACTCCGTAATTTATAACTTTATGAGAGTGAATAAACTGCTGTATTTTTTAAAGACCTTTTATGTACGACATAACCCGTTGTTTTGTTTGTATGTTATCATACTTTTATATAAAATATTAATTACTTATAATTTTGACCCCAGCAATTTTTGTACCAGCTTTGATAGATTGAAAGGCGTTATTATAATCAAATTTAAAAAGTAATTCAAAATTACCTTCAGATTTCATACGGCAATATGAGAATAATTGTGAAAAAGTATTTTATTCTTCAAATTTTTAATTAGGTAGCTGATAGCTGTCAACTACCTAATAAATTTTTGTAGAAGAAAATACTTTGTTATTTTAACCTATTATAATGGAGTTCTACCGAAGTAAATGCCAATTCAATCAATAATAATTGTGAGATTAGGAAGTAAGGGTAACGTTAAAAACGTTAAAAAGATGATGATAATATCGAATTAATTTTTTACGAGACTTGTGCTGCAGATCCCTCACTCCGTTTTTTTCAAAATTTTTCAACCAGTATGAATTTGCCGTCATGGACGATCATCCGGTACTATCCGTGGAAATAAAGGATGCTAGTGATTCTTAAAAAAAAAAAAAAAAAAGTTTTTGGCGGGTGGCATGAAGCCTTGGTGGTGGTGTAATGGAAGTTTTCTTCATACAAAGAATGAATAGGTTCAAATAAAAAGGTTTTTTTTTTTTTTACTTATTTTGTATTAAACGAGTGGAAGATCAGTATCTATTTTTTGTACTATTCGTTTGAAAATTAGTGTGTTGTGTTAAAATGCAATACTTTAATGGACGTAACAGTATAAGTCTTAACAATTTAATTTTAGCAAAGAAATACACAAAAGAAAGCATCCTAAAGTAAATAGTCTCTTGATAAGATCGGAAAAGCTATTAGACGTTTTCTATTGAAATATAATACTCACAATGGTGTTCAAAAATTGCATAGAGCCTTCATATCGGTCGATTTAAGTCGAACGCGAGAGCATACTAACAATAGATGAGATTGCTGTATACACTCTTTTAAAATAAGGTAACCATAGTAACCAAGTATTAAAATAAACGGCTACTAAAAATAATTTGAAAAGGAGCATAATTTATCTACAGATTTCCTTGGGGAAATTAAAAGTATTTTGTGATAAAATATTGAAAGTAAAATGTATCGAAAATTACGGCGCGTTAAATATGTTTCACTTTTCTTTATCTGAGTTTTTATCTTATTGGAAAAATATGCATGATCAATGGATACATTATGAAAACCATGTCCACTACCAATGTGAATTACAAGTGAAATTAAAACTGTGTGTAAGATAGTCACTCAATCGCACTTCTCATGAAGGGTAAGAAAATTATGAAAATGTCAGGAGAAAAAAAAGTTAGCTAACCGTTCTATTTACCTGCAAATATCCCGTTTTGACAATTTTGAAGTTTTTATAGTGTAGAAATAGAGAAGGTAAAAGAAATGACACTACCACATGCATTCATACTTTGTAGAAATCCATACAAATCACTAAAACCTCTGACTGCTTTATTGAATAGGACAAAAGTAAAAGAGATTTTACAAATAGACTACGTAACCACTAGGTATTTGACTAAAAATTTGAATGTAGAAACGCGTTACATTTTGACATTAAATAATTTAAATATTTCTCTGCTTATACACTATGTAGTAAAGATCTTAGAGTTTCGAGCCCAAACATGTAAGAGCCAGTCAGTTTTACTGGCGGAAAATATGATTATTTTTTATTGGTATGGAAAGGAAAATTATTTTTATCTAATAAGCGATGACTTTAATTCGACGGTGTTTTGCCCAATTGATGTAACCCTCAAAATTGAAATTGTTCAGAAGAGAGTAAAAATTGTATTTATCGAAAACATTATATGGCGAGTGGCGTTATGAATCTTTGAAATGCACTCGATTGCAGATACTGGATTGTACGTAGAGAGTGTCGATATAATAGTAGCTTACGTCAAGTGGAGGATCAGAATTTTTAAACGTAAACCAATGTAAAATGATGTCCCCCTTCCAAAAAGTGATCAATTTATTTTTCTAATTTACATCATTTGGTCCATACCTGCTCTGTCGTCTTTCAAATTAGATCAAATCATTAACTCGATTTCGTATTTTTGAGGGTAAAATCAATTGGCCAAAACTCTGCCGATGTTAAAAAAATAAAAATGATTGATTATTCCGTCGATGGTCACCGTAATTGTAACAATACTACAAGAGTTATCTTTTTTCGCTACGATATTACTTATTAAAAGCGGACTGTTCGTTGAAAAGCCTTGTTAAATAATATTCGCTATTTTCTGATGAAAAATCTGATAAAGAATTTCTTTTATTCGTTATAAAATATTCATTTATTAAATTTTCCCGTCAAAAGAATAATGCAATTGCATGGCAGCTTTAAGTTTTGTAAACATTTTTATATTATGATGTAAAATTATAAGCAATATTGTAAAAATTCTATAAGAACATTCAAGGAACCATTTACGAAACATTGAATAAGAAAAGAAAATTTTATTTATAATTATAAAAAAGTTTATGAAATTTCAATTTCTATATGCGATGAGCGGGAGGGAATTAATCGATTGAAAATTAAATTATGTAACTGTCCTACCAGTTAGCGGTCCGCACGGGCCCGGGCTCAGCCTGTGGGCCTCTACCCGGCCCGGCTCTTGGGCCGGGTTCAGGCGGGTAGAGATAATTGATATTCGGGCTCGGGGCGGGCCCGGGTAAGAGATTTGTTCTTCAGAAAAATATTTCGGACTATGCTCGGATCATGAGTACTCATGATAACAAAAAGACAATAAATAAAATAATTTATTACGTTTCGAATAGCATTGGACACAATAGAAGTATGGAGACATCATTTTATATTTTGGTAACCTGAAACTGAGCTCATAAAATTGTTATTGATTCGTGAAACAATGCTTCGTTCGTTTAATCATCACCGATAGTAAGTTTAAATAGTTCGTAAATGAATAAAGTGTGATATTATTCAGTATCTGCGTACTATTCGATTTAGATAGTCGACTATTCCGTGTGCCGAAAAATTCATTATAAAAAAATACAAAAGATTCGTTAAAAATTAGTTTCAACGATATAAAGAAATTGTTGAAAAGTGGTGACTGTGGTGATGTGTGGAAATCATTCCGTGAAATAATAGATTTTTCTACATGTGATAAAAGTTGGGTAGGTACGTTAATCAATTTTATGCTGCTGTATTTTTTTAAATCGGGTTTTTTTCGGGCCGAGATATATAAATTTAGGCTTCGAGTTGGGCTCAGGTAACAAGTGTGGTATTAAGACTCGGGTTCAGGCCGGGTCGGGCCTGAGGTGAACGGGCTCGGGCCGGGTAGTTTCATCAAATTTCGGCCCGTGCAGACCTCTAGTACGAGGACTTGGTCCCGGGACATCCGAAAGAGTAGCCAAGAACGTTGACAATCACCTCGAACCCGACCAATACAAATACCCATAATAAACATTATGTTTCTTTTGAAGATGTCTACTTTCAGTTCTTGGTGGAAAATCATTGTGTTTTAAAAATCAAACACAATTTGTTTTTAATTCTTCCAATATTTTATTCTGTCAGTGAAAAATGTGAAGTTAAATAATAACTATCAAAAACCTAATGAAATTCTTGTAGAACTAAAACACTTTCTTACTTTTACCCTATTATAAAAGAGTTCTACCAATTAAATCAATATTTATATAAGCGTTTTGAAAAATATGTAGATAAATTGTTATAAAAATTTTCACAGTAATTGACGAGCATTACTGGATGTGAATATTTTATGTTTACTAGAGTTATTTGTGATTTAAATAAAGTTTTTATAAAACTAGATTTTTTTGTTTCTCATTTTAAAACATTTTAGTAGTTTCGATATCTGAAATGCTTTGAGGATGTCACAACAAAAATTACATCTCCCAATCATACACTCAGAAGACAACGTCAGAAAAAGAAATAATAATTTAAATTCACTGATTTATAATACATTGTCGAATAACCCTTCAATGATTTCTTTTCATGGCTGAAATTTATTGAATAAATCATTCGCCTTTGACGCTAGATAACGGACATAGTTATCTTCTTTTCAAGTACAATTTCTATTCCTAATAGGAAGTCCATATGTCTGTCTGTGGACTGCTTTGGTTGGAATATTTTAAATCAGTATCTGCCCTGTCGATAGCAAGCAACCTCAAATAATAAATTCAAGTAAAGTTATTTGCAGCAGTGATTGCCCAGACCCGAATTCTCTCAAAAGAATACAAAAATTAAACCGATATTTTTCATAATTATTTTAATTTGATTTTGCATGACCACTTGTTCATTATTTCAATTATATTTTTGTGTAGCACGTGCACTTTTTAATTTGATCTGAATAGAATTTATTTTAACGGTAACTGCTAGTAATTTAGTTACCCAATACCTTTCTTCTGAGAAGGTAAGTACGAAATTAAATATTGCATTAGGAAAATACCGGTTGTTAGATAGTCATTCTTCCTATGCTCCGCTTTCAGAGTCATGTATGGGTGAGTGGCGCAGTTGGTAGCGTTATTGGTTACGGTTACGGATGTCTTGGGTTCAAGTGTCGGTGCGGATTTTTGTTCGTAGTCATGAAATTTCGCGATGTCTAAAAATCCCTCCCACCCATCTGATCCTCAAAAACGGGGCGTAGCGTGAGCAATTAGTTAACCACTAGTTCTTTCCTAGCCCTACCCTTCTATCCCTACTCACTTCGAAAAAGAGAGCAAATAAGTAACAAGCAGCTCTTATAGAAAACTGCTGATGAGATACCTCCATTAGGAGGCCATATTCTTCACGCTGGGAGAGGATATGGTAAAAGAAGTAGCTGAGTGGGAAGGTATGAAAAAGACACAGCAATACATGCATTTGGCTACAAATGAATTAACCGATTGCTTATTTTATCATTATATATTACCATGTGCACCTATTTAATCTTTCAGAAAATTATCACAAGAAAGGGTTAATTAACTTTAGAAATATAATTCCAATTATTTTATGATTGACATGATCTAACTGTAAGTATAAGAAGAATTATCATTTAAAGTGACGATTATACGATTCCGAAAAGATGTCTTCAGTTCGGGGCGCGACAACCTAATCCGTCTTTCCCTTCGTCGTCCATATATACCGTCGTCGGCTGTCTGTGTTCTGCTTAAATCATCATTACTTGCCTTTTCTAGGTCATTTAATTTTATCATTGTGTCATCGCTTGATTTCGCTGTCTGCATTTGCAAGTGCGTTAACTTGTATAAATTTTTTTATATTTTTTAAATCTGCATCGTCATATTGATGACTCACCACGTAAGAAAAAACTTTTTTAATAAAGCTAAACATCCAAATAAATAGTGAAAAGCTTATTTATGTTTAGATTTACCACTTCTCCGTAAAAGTCACAAAATTTACACAATTAACTATCTATACTAAGACGTACTTATTTCATTCTCCTCATAGTTTCCAAAAATAATTGATAACAATAATTTTGAAATTATTTACCTTTAAAATAAAATAAAGCAAGTTTTTATGATTGAAAGTCTAAATATATTTACTTTGAATAGTATTTTCAGACTTTTTTCTCTCAGTAAAATTAAAAGTAGAATTTATTTATATTGCATAAATTTTCCATGTCTCTATTTACTTATCGCGAATTAAACTTAATCTCATTAAATTTTCCATTTATAATTAATTTTTAATGAGGTTTTTGCTCGAAAATTTATATTTTAGCAATTCGTATATTTGCATAATTACTTTTAAGCTCTTGTAAACATTTTTACAAACTAAATTTTAAATTTCGTTTTATAGGTTGTAATTATTTTGTTATCATAAATCAGTATTAAAACAATTTGAAACAATATCAATGTAGCCTCTAGACTTCGTAACAATAAAAATTTTCTTAATTCTTAATTATAATTATATAAACAATATAAACTGCTTACTAAGGCAGTTTAAATGAATGTATGCGTTTGAATGCCCTGGAGATGCTGAAAGGTGAAACCCGTGATAGAACTTATGAAGACTAAATAATATTTGAAGTGGTTCCTGCAAGAATACTCTTATTCTTAAAAAAAATAATCAATGCTTTTTTTAAAAATATGTTTGATACAGTATTGTTAGCAGCGCTTTATTTATAGAATTGTTTTTTTACCATGTCCGCTCCCAACGTGGAGCATATGGACTCGTAACGGAGGTATCTCTACAGAATTGTTTTTCTACGAGAACTGCTTTTTACTCAGTTGTTCAACCTCTTTTTTTCGAAGAGAGTTGGGATAGAAAGATATTACTAGGACAGGTTTAATAGTTTAGCTCTGGCTACACTCCATCATTAGGATAGGATGGGTGGGAAGAAATTTCGGACATCAAAAAAAGCTATGCCTTCGAACAGAAATCCATAAATCGATTAATAAGTCAATTTATGAAACTGTCCGTACCAAGACTTGAATCCGAGAGATCCGTAACCGTAATCAGCGATGTTCACCACTGCACCAAGAATCCTGACTCTAAATTTATATTTCATCAAATAATTATTAAGTCCTTCTTGCACGTATTAAAAATGTCTTTGATTCTTTTAAATCTAAAAGCAAATTTATCACACATAGTTATTTTAAAATACTCTCTGTCGATAGCTAGTGTTTAAGCGTTTTTTTTTTAAATAATAATATACTGTTAACTCTTTATATCATTTTATTCATGTCTTGTAACGCACAATCGAATATCGTTCTCAAAAGCTGCTAGGAATAAGTTTATTGATAATTTACGGACGAATTTCATAATTTTGTTCCCAATTTTCCTCTGGATTTTCTCGAGGCCGATAGGTAGGATTTGCCAAAAATTCGCCCGAAGCGAGGTTTAAATAGAGATTGGCTGCTTCCCAACTGCGCAGGTAGGGGGCACCCACCAACCCTTGCTATATCAAAATCTACTTGTTACGGATAAACCACTATTTTCCAGAACGCAAAGAAGTCACTTATGAAAATGAATTCGGCATGATTTCTCATGATAAAGGGAAATTTTATCCGTTCTCTTTTATATTTGAATAAATGTGGATATTTTGTTTCTTGATGGGAAGCAATAAGGTTTTCATGCTGGATATTTGAATTCGGTCAAGCCAATTCTTCAAGAAGCGGACATTGTTTCGGTTTTTTTATCATCGAATATTCACAGCCAAAAGGTCAACGATGAAAAGGAGAAATGTATTAAAGTGAATGTTTTTCTTTTTTTTGGTTTACGTTTTCAGTAATGCAATACTATGATAGAGAATCGGTTTTATTTGTTACTTAGCATTTAACCTTTTCTAAGATTATTTGTTAATTTTATCACTCTGATAACTACTGTTTCATAAATAATTTTATAAGGCATATTTATCCCCACGATAAAGAAAGATGGCTTCTTATCAATTAAAATGTAAGTTTTACTGCATAAATATTGATTTGTTTATGATAAATATCTTTATTTAGATGGTTGGGCAAAGTGTTTTAAAAAAACTAGCTCAAGGCAAAGCAATCAATATCTTGCATGTACCACTTTGTCCTTGCCGTATGTTTTTAAATTGTATACCTCTCTTGTCTTGTTGCCATGGCGACAAAACGTCTTCTAAGCACTGTGTGATTTTTTTTAATATAACATCTAATATACATATATTGAAGAAAACAGAACGGTATAATTTTAGGTTTAAATAGCGAGTACAAAATACCAAATAGTTAATTTTCCACTTATTATTATAATATAATATGTTATCATGTTTATTAACGGTATTATAACTTTTCGTTTACAAATATTTGTAATCATTTACACCGCAGCAAATTGAAAATAAGTTTTAAAAAAATAGTCCATTATATTTACTTAAAAAAAGTAATGAAGTTAAGACTAAAAAGGATCTAATCTCTTTCTATATGCCCATTTTATAATGAGTAAGGTCAGTGAGGCCAGATGAAAACATTAGATACATGTATACCTATGGATACAAATCCATGGTATGAATTATGTGTATTACTAGACAAGCTTTCATCCAGAAAGGGATATAAAGACTAAGTCTGTTTCATGACTTTTTTTCCGAAAAACTAAGAGCCCGCTACGCGGACTCCACACATATTTTCAGCAGTAGGGGAAAAATAAATAAAACTGTTCGTATATTCGAGCCTTTGACCGTGAAACCGAATAGAAGATAGTCGGTTACTGACGCGGCGATTCATAAAGTTGCTCATAATACAGACCAGTTAAAGAAACAATAATTGCTACGCAATTGAGAGGTTTTTCGATTTTAATTTTCCAATCGAAGTCATTAGAGAGCACTTATGGCTATATGAGTAGTTAATAAGACGTCTGATTCTGTACACCTTAAATAGCAGATTCAAATTTAGTTGATATTAGAGATCCTGTGTGGAATAATTTGGTCCCGTGAAATCCAGGCTATTTTGCTATTTAATTTCCCAGAATTTTATGAATCGTACACAATAAAAAATGTAAGTTCTCCAAAATTTTATTCTTGTTGAAGGCGTTAAAATCAACACGAGGAAAAAACGTAACGAACGCCACTGTGTATTTTTATTGAATAAATCAAGATTAAACTTTTACATAAAATTTTGTTTTAAATACGATCCACTTATCCAGGTTTCAACGAAGTTTAAAAACTATATTAATTGAAAATGGATTTTTATAGTTAATTACAGTTGAAATATCTAGCATTACAGCTTATGTGCCAGATATTTTTGAATTATATGAGAATTTTTGTAAAGTCATTAGAGATCAACTCGAGGAGAAGAGACATCACAAACACTTATATCCAAGATGTCAAATTAAATTTGAAAACAAAATGATATTGACCTAGACCCACCTGATCGCTAGGGTAATGCTCTTATCACAAGACCACAGAGGCCAACTATTGTATCTGATAAATGTAAAGCGAACGATAAGTCAAGAGAAAAGTAGAAAAAACTCGCTTATTTCCTCTTAAAGACTGAATTTTTGAAATAAGAAATTTGAACTACGACAGACGTTTTTACAAAATGATTAATTATTATTAAAAGTATTTTAAATTGTTGTAAATAGTTTGTGTATAATATTCTTGTAAATAAATTTTGAGATTCCGCTTCTTGCTGTATATAAAACAGATTAAAATACAGATGATACATACATTTTTATGCGTAAAAAACCAAGCCTTCTTGACATTTTCTCTTTTAAATGGTTAATCTTTCACTGAATACTGACAGACGCTTAGGGCTTCCTGGGTTTACGAAATCTATCAGCGAAATCTGCCTGTCAGTTAGGAAAGTCAAAAAGACTTTCGGCTCTCAAAATGTTTAATATTATAAAGGCTTAACTTTCTTACCGATCAAACATTGAATATTTTAAATTCAGAAATAACATTTACTTTAACGGAATGTTTTGTTTTTGTTATGACGTAAAATATGTTGATCTGATGAGAGATAAAAAATCTTTTTGAATGAAGATTTTTTTACACAGTGAAACAATAAAATTCTGGACGGGCAATTTACAATGCACAGTACACAATTTTCAGAGATTATTTCAATTTTTTATATCAATCCCAGATACAGTTTCACGCAGTGAGGTAGCATTTTTAATTTAATAGTTATATGTAAAAAATTGAAAATTCTTGTTTTTCTGAGTGTAACAGGTTTTAAACATATAGATAATAGTAAAATAAGTACAAAAGGTCATATTTTTTTATATAAATATTTTTACACAAATATTTTATCCATGTTACAGTGAACACTGTTTTAAAGTAAATAGTTTTACAATGATTCGGTCTTCAGAGCTGCATCATATTTATTTGCATAGACAATTAATAGCTTTTGAAAACTAAATTTTTGTGAAACAAAGTTTTCTTTCCTGGGTAGGTGGTTTTCTTTGGAATGCAATATAACGTCTATTTTTTAAAAAAAATATTTTATAAGATGCTAACCTAGGTTTTGTGCTTGAGTCGTCAACGTCGGTGGTTATAATTGCGGAGATCACGGGTTTAAATCTTAGTACGAACAGTTTAATGAATTAATTCTTCAGGCATGATTGTCTTTGATTTAACTCTAAAATTTCCACCCACCCATCCAGTTCTTGAAGTGCGACAGAGTGAGAGTGGTTAACTAACTACTAGTTCTGTTCTACCCCAATCCCAAAAAGAGAAGTGAAGAAACTAATTAACCAAAAGTTTTCGTAGAAAAACGCTGTTGGGATAAGCTCTATTAGGAGTTAATATTCTCTGATTAAAAGCCGACATGTTTTTTTAAAACACTTGGGTAACCTAACTGTTAAGGTAACTGCCAAGCTGCAGACTGTCAGGTGTTCTTATTCCTTTATATATACAAAAATATTGAAACACGAAAGTATTAAAAGTAACCTGAAAATAAAGATATTCTTACCAAATATAAACAAAATAAAAGCAAATTTAGATGATATTAAAAGTTAATAGCTTCTTAGAGCAGTGCTTAGTACTCGGTGCAACGCGAACTTGTTACAGGTGGTATGAAAATTTTTAAGAATTATAATAGATTTATCATATTGACATATCGACTGTAAAAGCAAAAAGACCTAAGCCACATCAAAATACATTTTTCAGAAATGAAAAAAAACGTGCTATTACACTACATATCCGTATAAGATCCGATAGGACGTATCACGATGTATATAAGCTAAGTAAAACAAGTTTTGTGTGGGCTATATACAATATTTTGTGTATGTGTTACGTCCTTTTTACTTTCCACAGTCGATATAATTATGTAATCTGCGTTTGAAAATTTTATTGTGATTTTTCTGCTCCGTAGTTAATTTAAATTTAATTCAAAATTGCCTAAGATCTATTGCATGAGGGGGACCCAGATATTATTTTGAACAAAATTATGAAAGTGCAGGAAAAAACGTGTCGTGTTCTAGTATATTGGTGATTACATTAGTATAAATTATTATTTTTTGTTATTTTATCATGTAATTAATTTATCCATCAAAGAACAATCTTAAATATGCAATTCATTGTTTGAATGATTGTCCGAAAAATGCTTGATATTTCATTATTTTGAATCTATCACATCATCGATAATATAAAATATGCATAATATTTATTTAGTACATGTTAGTAAATATACACTAGACACATTAGGCATTTATAGTATAAGCAAACTTAAGCGATTTTTCCTGCGTGAAAAACCGGCTTCGATTTTGAAATCTGCTACAAGGCAAAAGCTTTTATTTAAATTTACGACAGGGTTGCCAATACAAAACATACCCATAAATACAACCCTCTTAGCGTGCTTACCCCGTGATACGTTCGGCTAAACTTAGTCACAATTTTTTATTTAACGCTGCTGGAATTTACATACATACTGGATGCGCTTAGGAAAAGTTGAACTTTTAAAACTGTGACGAAATTATGAAAGTTTTGTTTCGTAGGTCACAGGTATTTTATGTACCAATATTTAAAGCTAAGTGTTTTTAACAACAAACTTTAATTTTATATTAAAAATTAATTTCCACAACGTTATTGTTTACTGTCATAGCTCAGTGGTAATTGACCTTCAATATAAGTATGGTTAAATTCACAGAACTTTGATATATTATATATTGTATAAAATATTTTTTTTTCATTTAAATATTTACAACAAAAGTGAAATAACAAAATTAAATTCGGTCCCTGGGGACCCTCTTCTTTGAGGACGGTGGCGGAAATTGGTCGAAAGAGAGCGGGTGAGTGCCACTCAAGTGAATACCTTAGACAGCGAATAAGCATAGAAATCCAACAAGGGAATGCAGTCGCCGTTATGGGTACGATCGAGGTATCCAGGGGGATGGAGGAAATTTTTTTCATTCTGGGCGACAAGTTTGTTTGAATATTAAAAAAAAAAAAAAATGTTTGTATGTTTGTGGTAATATATTTATTTATTCATATTGTCATGTTTATATTATATCATAAAAAAGTAAAATTAAAATATAATGTAGTTAAAAAAAAAATTAATAAATGTATATTATATCATAAAAAAGTAAAATTAAAATATAATATAATTTAAAAAAAAAATTAATAAATGTCAAAGTTATACAAAATATTTTTTTTTTTTATTAATACTACCAATAATTTTAGATTCGGTATTAATGGGTGATAGTTAATTTTCAAAATCGAACATTGTTTGCGTTCAGTAAGTTAAAAAATAAAATGATGGCCTTCACTAAATTCTGGGTGATTAATTACTAAATCGGCTCTAATCTATGATTCAATTATACAATCATACCATATTCTGGAGAACGTTGTTTCCAACGAATAAATTGCATGAAGAAAAGAATGAATCGATCTATTTTTTATTGTATTGTGCATAAAGCAAGTTTCTATACACATTATGTTCTACAAAAAATTGAGAGAGTAAGCGACGAAATAGCGACCAGTTTTCGTAGAAAGACTTCTAAGCGTAAAAAAGTTATTTCAAAAATATTTGACTTCAAATTTGACTTTTTATTGAAACGCTAACAATACCTACGGTCAATCTGAGTAAGTTTGGCCCAGTTCTGAGGGTTTTTTTTATATTTTTATGGTTTGCCATTGCATTTATGTGTGGTATTGTTTAACATAGAAATGAACTAATGTCTTAAGATTAAATTTAACCAACATAAATAGATTTATTGTTTTAATTGATATATACATACAGATTAAACAAAATGGGTAAAATTTTCATCCTATTACAAATAATCACTGTAATTACTATAAATTCAGTGATTTTATAGTCTTGGCAACTTTTCTATATGCTTTCATAATATTCTGTACACAATTGTGATGGGAAAAAAATATACAGCATTTGCTTAACACATTATAATACAAATTCAAAATAAGGCTAATCCAATTAATTTCAAGAAAAGTTTTTAAATTTTGTTTTATCATTCCAAGCTGACAGCTTACAAATTCAACAATAAAACAAATTGTGTTACAAATTAATTTATATTTTTACCACCAGGGGCTACTCAGTACCTTTACTTAACTTAAAAATATTCATATGGCATTATTATTATCGTGCTATTATAACAGCACTTTTTTCCATGTAGTAGGCCAAATCTTAGACCGATGAGCAAACTTACCCAAATTGATGGTATTATAAGTGTTTATACTTAATTTTAACGGTGGGTACTAACTTCTTCCCACATGAGACATTTTTTAAGGGCAACCTTTTGGTGTTAATTATTTAACATTTTTTTTTGGTAAAACCTAAACTTCTGTGTGACTAACATTGTCTTTTTACCTACGCGGAATCAAGAAGAAAAATAATAATATTTACAATTAGTTTTTTCACATTAATTTCATGAAGTATTTTTTTCATTTAAATATTTTTTCAAGCATATATATATCTCAGTTAAGTTTTCCAAAGCTAGGTTTACAGACGTAATATACGATTTTTAAGCACAGATGGTGCTCGCGTAAGCCCGTTTCGAGAGATAGATACATTTTCCAATCTAGGCGTAGCGTGGGTATGTTGAAACTATTTTTGCCTCCACCAAAGGCTTACCTATGTTTACATAGGCTGTAAATCATGGCTTAGAATTGCATACACGTCTAAATTTGCGTTGTTTATATATGTATAAATATAATTTAGATATTCAAAACTTCTTAGATAAATAAATACATAGCTCTATTTTTAAAATGAATGCACTTAAAATTGTTCGACTGTACATGATTTGTAAATCAAGAATCATTTATAATACAATTAGCTTAGGGTGTATATGTAATTACAATTAAATAAATGTGTCTATGTGTATCTTAGGATTCTAGCACCTGAATGCAGAATTAAAATACATGATATAATACATATAATCACTTTAAGGTGTTAACTATCAATTCTTGGTGGAAAGGCATTATATTTTGAAAAATAAAACACAATTTTTTGGTACTACTTCAGTTGATACGCTCGTGATGAGCGAAATTGGTCCTCATCATTATAAAAATGTAGATGTACTACAAACAATTTGTGTTTTTAAAATAAAGTACATATAACTAAATCACACGTAATGGCAACATGTAAGTGAAGTTATTTTAAAATTGTTTATTATTTATCTAAATTAATGACATTTAAAAATTGCGTAACGATAAAGTTATTAGATATTTCCTATACTATTAAAATCGTAGTAATTATATATTACTTAAATTTTTTACCCGGCTTCGCCCAAGATACAGGACGTTCATTTTACACGGGCATACTTCTTGTAAAGTCCACGAAATGAGGATTTCACTGTTTTAAGTTTTATAATTTTAAATGATGGATAACCTTTCGCTCGATTTTATATTTTTTTATAAATTTTAGGATTCGCATCGAAAGTTATTATTTTTTACATTTATATTACAATATATTAATAGTCGATAAGCAAATATAGTGTTTTCAGTTTAAGGTTAAAAGTTGAGAGTTGACAGATGAAAATATCACAGTTTACCTACAAATAGCGAGTAAAATGACATTTGAAAATTTCGCGCCCTTACTGTACACAATTTGGCAGAAGATTTTGTGACCAACAGACTTACATATATCTAAATGTATTTTTTACTATAATGAATGTTTCTTTTAAAAAATTAATTAACAATTTATTTTTGTCAATTCAAGACTGTGAATGACATTTGACTGAGATTGAAATTTTAGGTATAGAGGACTCATCACTTGAACTTAATTAACATGTCAACATGAAGGATAAAGCTTAAAAAGTTTATAACAAGCACACTTCGATTTAAAAAATATTAATTTACTATAATATAATTTAAACATGTGTGAATTTATTTTCTAAAATTAAAAATAAAAATGCATGACATTACAGCTGATGCCAATGCGCTATGCATTTATGCAGTACAATAATAATAATAATAACCGATTTTTAAAATTTGTAAAGTGGAAAAAAAACAAGACACATTATTCATGCAAGAAAACAATATGCTTGTTGCTGAAAATATCCACCTCTCTAGGTAATGCATTGAACGACCCTTGCAACTGGTGACTCATATGACTGACGCGAAGCACAAATTTCCAAAACTAAAATTGTTTGGCCACGTAGATAACAATGGAAAGCATGTAAGTTGAGAATTTCAAGATCATTCACTCGCCCTCGAAAACATATAATATATATCCTCAATACTAACAAATGTACTTTATAAGTTATATCAGTCGTTAGAATACTTCAATTACTATTGACAATCTTGATAGATTGGTTGATGAATAGTCTATTAATTATATATAATAATATAATGAATGCGAGAACGACATCTCATTAATTAAATGTTAATACACATCAAGCTGTTGGAAGCTCCTTGTCAAAGATATAATTTAATCAATCATGATTGAGGTGTTAATACTAGTTTATCAGTTATTCAAGACAAAATTTACATAGACTTCCTGTATGCTTTGAACACAATAATTGGTTCTTAATTATTGACACTATATACTATGAACTTCAACTTGACACAGAATTGATTGCAGAATTGATTCATAGGCAAAGTATATAATTAAAACAGTTTGTCAATTAATAACCGGAATTTACTGATTGGTATTTGAACCCTTCAATTAGCTCGTACTATTATATCTGATAAATTAAGTTATTTTTAATTTTGGCATTCAAATATTGGGAATGATAAAGAAATCTATTGGGTTTGCCAAAAGCAATTGTTAATGAAATACATTTTTTGTTTAATGGTATTTTGTTATATTGCTGGTTTTTTTCAATTACCTTTTGTTTAAGACATACTTTTTAATAATAGATATTATCTAAAATACTTTTAAAAGTAAATATTTTACCTTTTAAGACTATTTAAAAAGTGAGTTAGAAATTTCAGTTTTCGAAAATATTTAGAATGTTCTAGCACAGGGGTGTCCAAACTCCACAGGGGCCCGTGAGCACTACCTTAGTGGCGGAATAGCAGACCGGACATGCCTGGTATCCAACCCACCATGGTTTATTTTGATGAGATTGTTAACTTTATAATGTAAGTAAATCATACAACATAATAATCAGATGTTTTTATTTAACGACTAATTAGGAAACACAATAACTGAAGAATGTAATGAAAATTAACATTTTGACCATAATAAATAATTTAAGATTTATCTTAAAACTTACAGTAAGTGACATTTTTTTTTTCATGTCCGCTCCCAATGTGGAGCATATGGTTTCCTAATGGAGGTATCTTAGCAGAATTTTCTATGAGAACTGCTTGTTAATCAGTTTCTCAACCTCTCCTTTTTCGAAGAGAGTAGGGATAGAAGGATAGGGCTAGGACGGGACTAGTGGTTAGCTAATCGCTCTCACTATGCGCCGTGAGGATGGGATGGTTGGGGGGAGGACTCAAACTACGAACAGAAATCCGTCCTATGAAAACCGTACGCACCGGGAATTGAACCCGAGACATCCGTAACCGTAGCCAGCGACGCTACCAACTGCGCAACGGACGCCGACAAGTGACATACATAGGTAATTCACTTAATCAAATTAAACATTACAATTATGATTAATGAGATTAATTTATAAGGCTGTAACTTTTCATGGACAATTGTTTGCAACTGTGGATAAAGTATACCAGTGAAAATTATCACGAGTGACTTCAAATGTTCATCAGTTAATTTGAATTTGTTGATATTTTTTGTATATTTCATTTTGTAGAAAGTTTTTTTACACAGATATGTTTGGAAACAGTTATAACACATCTGATACAAGTTGCAAATTTTTTCTCGAGTAACTAAGTTTATCTTCCACCGTTGGCTTAACGCCGAGATTAAAATCAACAATGTTTGATGAGTCGTGTAGAACTAGGCATTGCTTATTTTTAACTAAATATATTTGATTATTCACCCACGTGCACTGGAAAGCAGCAATAATACTTGATTGAAAATATTTCCTATTTTACCCTTTTTTAAGAGATAGATAAACTTTAGCCACAAGCTAAGAAATTTGATAAATATTACACATGTACTGTGAATTATTATAACGGTTTCATAATGTAATATAATAATCGACAGGCGGCTCATACAATGAATGAACATGACTAATTTTCGGTCAGAGCATCGCTTCCTCTCTTCCCTCAGACATCATTATGCCCGTCCTAAATCCATTTGCTTGCCCCATTAACGTATCGGCCCTTGCTGGAGCCTTTCAGATAACAGATTTGATGAACACGCGTCGGATATAGAACACTGAAGTGATGGGTAACCATTCAGCTACGTACTTTTGTCAAACATATTTTTGTCACGTCTTAGAATTACAAGCATTAGATCTGCAAGCAGTTTATTGAAATATTACAATGTTATGAAAAAAAGATCCTAATATAAATTATGTTCTATTATCATTAATATGAAAATAGTCTTTAACACTAACTTTACTGCTCCATTTAAAAAAGATTGAGTAATCCTCACAGTGAACGTTCATCCGCAAGTATAACTTTTAAATTTTAACGATTTTAAATTCGAATTGTTGAGATGTTGTACATTTCCATGTATTTCTTCACTAACATTCGAGCACACGAATGAACTCGAACTGACAACTCAACAATTTAACTTTGATATTGAAATTCTATCAAGCACCCTCAGTCAATATCTTAAATTATATCAATAACTATTTCAATATATCATCAACATACTGGCAGAAGTTGTAAGAAGATTGATACTTATAAAAAACAGAAATTTAAAATTGGATATTCTAAGATGAAACCTCTAGCCTTGATATGTTACGTTACATACATAGTAATTATAAAATAAAATTTAGATGGATTTATGCCGATTTGACACAAATAAAGTAAACGATTCAAAGACAGGGAAAACTGCCATCCTGTCTACACAAACTGATAAAATACGGTGCTGTTTATTGCCAAATATTATTATAATAGCACCTACTAAGTGAGTTCAGAAAAAGAATTGATATCCAATATCATCTCATGTACATTATCCTCGTTGATGTTTTAGCAACCCGAAACTGACATCACGTCATTTATTTAATTAAAAAAACCTGACGCAAACTATTAAGTAATATTTCTTTAAAAAAATTACCTTTTTTGCACTGAACCAATGTCGTTTTAAAAAATATTACAATTTTTTTACCGGACTGGAAATAATTTAAAGATTATTTAGTTACCAAACGCTAGGAAGTTAATTTTCAAGATTAGTTAAATAAAATTTAAGCATCGTTCTTTTCATCATACCCACGCATCGTATCTCTAGTGTATTTATCAGACTATAGAGAAAGCAAAAAAGTAGTTACTAGTTCTTTGATAAATACTTCGAGTAGACGTGGTGTGTTTAAATTGTTCTTTACGTAATAAGGTTATCATAAAACCTAAAAATAGAGTAATTAAATTCTCGGTATTAAACTAATTAATATTTTTCAATTTAATATGCTGATTTGTCGTCACTGCGTCATAACATATTATTATGATACCAACAAGAGATGAGCGACCAAAGAAGGGTCTTCGCTAATGACTTTGGAAAATGCAACGCGGGTTGATTACCCTTCCTACATAACAATTTTGCTGATGACTATAGTGATATCATGGACCTACGTCAATATAATTATTATTACAATCTTCAAGTTTTACAAGTACACTGGCTGTACTCCATCACTCGATTCGGTTTTGAAGTATATTATAATAGCTCTGGTAAAATGTTCCATAGCGGTATGAAGTTCTTCAGCCATGTAAATGTTTTTGAAAATAGAGGATCAGTTTGTTTAAGAAGATATAGAAAAGGCAACTCTGAACTTTACCAAATACCAGAGCCAAGTGTAGTGCCATAATATTTTTACTGATTCACTCAACTTTTCCTTTGCTAAGATCATACTGTCCACTCCCAATGTAGAGTATATTGACTTCTAATGGAGCTTATCTTAACGGTAGTTGTTATTCAGTCATTTCATCATTTCGGAGAGTTTAATTAGAATTATACAAGAGTAAGGCTAAGATAGACATAGTCATAAGCTTATTTGTGAGAGAATGAGTTTTGATGAGGGTTTGTAGCTGAGTTATCAATGTCGTTGACTTTGGTTTAGATATTCACTGGTTGGAATCCCAATACAAACAGTTTCATTCAACAAGGCATAAAAAAGAAACGCTGCGAAGTTGATATATATATATATCTGGTAGAGGGTAGAATTTACCTTGGCTGGGTGAGTTTTACTCTGTAATATTTGTATAAAAATAAAACGAATATGCTGGTCGTAATTTTATAATTTTGTTACTACAATTTGATTTATAATGAAGCGAAAAATTATCAAATACGACAGAATTGAAATTAAATTCAAATCAAGCAGAATAAATCAATATGGACGCATCTACTGCAACGACAGAAGGTAATATCAGTTAACCACTGCAATTAACATTCTCTTGTCATTTATTAATATACAGTAAATATGAGAGATTTGCTGTATTTTGATTTACTTTACAACGACACCTAGACTAATAAAATAGAGGAATGAATTTTAACATTAAATATTGATAGCGTGATGTAATTGAAAAATTTAATTAATATCTCGTGAAACTGTTTCTTAAAAGCGTCTTCCATCTTTTTTTATTATCGCAAATGGAAAAAGTTTCAAATTAATTACGAGAAAAAATGTCAAATACATGTTTGAAAAATATTCATACTTCGATTTACGCAGATGTTTTTTTTGCGCGGCTTTACAAAATAAAATATGTAAGTTTTTCTGTAATTTCTTTCAATACTTTACAAATGCAATATTATTGAAGTTTTAACAATTGGTTCACTTCGCCAGATTTATTCAAATCCAACAAACAATACTTGTTATAAAAATTGCTTTAAAAAGTCTTATATCTCAAGATAGCTGGTGATTTTATTAATATTTGAATTATTTTATGCGATTTATTTCATAATTCTATATATTGTATTTATGAATAAGTATATGAATATACATTAATCTAGACTTTTTTACACTTCGTCTTTTTGGAACGTATCCCAAAATTTTGTATAAACTCCATGTTATCTTTAATGGTAACTTTTATCCCTGAATCAAATCCATAATTTTGTATAACCTTCACGCGGTTTTTCGTAGAAATTATCAACCACGTGAATCAAGGGGTGGGTATTATTATCAGTAGTGATGTTATCTATTTAATAAGATTAGATTTAAGAAAAGTTACGCCAGTGAACAATTAAATCGATCGACATTTGATATAAATTTTATCTTTTCAGTATTGGAACTGTGGCAAATTTCTCATCACTAGGCCAAAGAGAATTATTATTAAACAGAATAAACAAAAAAGTTTAACAAAACAATTGTAGTAATATTGTTTTGGCTTTACCAATGGCATAGAAAATATCTTTTTACCAATTAGTATAAAAAAATAAAATCCCAGACTCGGATATCGATTACAACAATTAAAAAAATATACAGAAATATTTATTCACTATATAAATTCGTATTTATGTGAAAATATCTGGAGCGAAAGTCTATTTTCATTTCTTTGAATTAAAAAAAAATACTGATTGAAAGCTGCTTGTTATGAGTGGGTATGCAAGGCCCAATTTCCCATTAAGCGTCGTCCTTTGCGTACAGCAATTTGGGAAAAATTTAAGGTTCTGAAAAAGCGAGATATCGTTAAGGAAGGTTAATTTTCGGCAAAAGAAATTTTTATCAAATTAGAGGCACTTCATTTTTTAGTCGGCCGGTTCGCCGAATTATTGGATCTCATTCTGTGTTAAATAGATTAGAAACGTTATGAATAATTTTATGACTAAAACGAATCATTTGTGCTCTTTGTGGCTGGGATAATTAACACAAACAAATAATGGCACACATAATCATAGAGTTATTCGTCATTATTAATCATTTTTACGCTTTTAGCAAACGTTTCTTTTTATCTAACGGAGACAACCAGAGGTTTATACACATTGTTTTCTTACACGAAGTGGGTAACGAGAGGTTTCAAAAATGGCATATATTATTTAGTCTATACTGCCTAAATTTTGATACGATTCAAACATTATCATTAAAATAATATAATAGCCCAGACCGATCTGTAGATGTTTTACTATTGTCACATTTTACATGTAGGTACGAAATTTTCTCATGACCTAAGCTTCCACGGTATATATAAATGTTACGCAATGAACACACAGTTCCGTCGTACTAGGTATTTTAAACATTTAGTGTTTCAATTTCAATACTGGTACGGTTACTAATCATTAAAATAATAAACATACAATGTTTATTTATATTAAATTTGGATTATTGAGATTTTGTACACTTCCATGTATTTTGTCACTAACGACCCGGGTTTCGCCTTTCGGCATCTTCAGGCATTCGAGCACACGAATGGACTCGAACTGAGAGACAGTAAACAGTGTCACTGTCTGTCACTGTTTTCGAGACACTGTTTACTGTCTCTCAGTTCGAGTCCATTCGTGAAACCCGGGTCGTTAGTGACAAAATACATGGAAGTGTACAAAATCTCAATAATCCAAATTTAATATTGAAATTCCATCAAGCACCCTCAGTCGATGTCTTAAATTATAGTTTATTTATATGATAATATTATTTGTTTTTATTATTTATACACTAAATTTATTATATTTATATGTGTCACTTAAAATAAATAGTAATGGTTTAACTCCAAAATTACGAAAGAAGAGTTTATAACTCAAACACGTTAAAAAGATGTTAATTTATTAGTTTAATAGTGGTACACCTTCATATATACTCCTAATTTCTTTAAAAAACTGTTTTTTGTTTTTATATTCGCATATTAAGCGATATTTTTCAGAATAACAGTGAAAAATCTCCAATATCAGATTAAGAGTAAAGTATCCGGATAGACTTCACTACTACACTAACGTTTAAGTTCTTCAGTTGATTGACAAAATGGTTGTTATTTGATCCTAAGAAAATTTTACAAATCCTTGATTTTATCAAAACTTCAAAACTGTGGTTACACCATTACTATTCTACGCAACACATATATTGTACACGATAATTAAAAAACCATTCGTCATGTTTTTTTATATAAAAATTTGAAAATGTAGAAATGCCTAAAAGCTTAAAGCATAATTAAAAGAAAAATTGCCATATTTTTAACAGTAAATTGTTTTATTGTGCATTAATATTCTTCATATAATGTTACCAACTTTGAATTTCGATGATATATCATAATATCATGTAATTAATTATATCTTACGAAACAAATTTCTCTTGTACGGAATATTGAATATCTCTTAAAAATAATTTCCTAAAGCGCCCTATTTTCTCATTCGACGAAAATACAACTCATAGATTTTAATAGAAAAAACACGATCCATCACTTGCGCCTGGGAAAACTTTTATTAAAAAAAAAAAAAACATCATAATATACTTACTAATACTCTCACAGGCCCATCATTTTTAATTTTGCCTCTAGATCGCCGTTTATTTTGTTATTCATAATATTATTTTTTTTAATAAAAATAAATATCCATATATTTCAAGGAAATATCTGTGGCATAATAGGTATATCGTATACAGTACAAAGGATGTCAAAGTAATTCATTCATATTAATTCAAATTTATTTTTTATTTCATCCGTGTCATTTTCGCAGAATTCCATTTGATAATAAAAAATAGTACCCCTATTATAATATCCATGTATGAATGTCTAAATCCCAACAACTTTATTTATACTATACAACCAAGGTTGTTAGTGACAAAATACATGAAAATGCACAAAATCTCAACAATTAAAATTCAAAAAAATTGAAAATACATATATCAAATATGCCTTTACGTAGATTCGAGTACCCGACATTGACTATTCGGTTACAGGATCGGAAAATATAATTACATATTATCTTGTGTTGGCCTTTCAAGTTTTTTATTTTATTTGAGGCCGCTAAAAGCAAAACTGTATAAATCCACAGCTTAGCGAAATTCGTAAATATAACATGTAACTTAAAAGCCCGAAAAAACCATTAATTATTAATCACAAATAAATTTAACTCTTCCACATGTCACGGAAATCACACACAAAAGCTGATAAGACCAATTTAATGTCATTTACGTTTATATTTCGAAATTAGGAAATGGCTGGCTAATTTAAATTGGTATATTATTCTCAATTTAAAATACAATACGATGGGATAAAAAACGTCGTATACATTGCATTGCAAAGTGTCGATATCGGTTTTTGCTTTTAAACAACTCATTTGTATATTGATATTAAAACGTTTATTCTGTAGTTAAAATGTTAAAGTATAATATACCTTATATATTTATTTCTGATATTACCTAATAAGGGTGGATTTAAATGTTGTAGGCTGGGTGTATAAAACTTATTTATTCAAAATTAAATGATTATAAATAAGGCAAGTTATAAGATTTTAGCAATTTATGTACCAAGGTTTTGCGTAGAAATCGTAAAAAAACGGTTTTTGTTACATTATTTATGTCAATATTGATATCTGAGACTAAATTGTTGGCTTCAATATTATAAATTGTTTTAGAAAAGTTGAAGGCAGTTAAAGCATTAAAAAATATATATAAAACGAAGATTGTTTTTTGTCTCGTATGAAAAATGAATAAAGAAGATTATAATACCAATAAGAAAATCAACTTTTTAAATAATTGCATGCAACATTTAACACTAAAAATAACAAAGAAACGCCGACCCATGGCCCGGTGTTTCGCACTTTTTTGCCCTGCGTACACAAAATATTTGAGTAAGTCGAAACGCAGCGCTTGTTTTTAATGGCCCAAGAAATTTTAAAACTTTTTTATTGTCGACTTTTTTCATCACTTTTAAAGCTGTTTTTTAATGTTTTTTCTTGCTGGTATGCTAAATTAAAATTCTTAGAATCTTTCGGCTCAACTCCTCACTATATACGTAACCATATGGGATTATGTTGTATTTTTTTATTATGGAAATACTTCGTCTATATTTTATGAGTCACTCTATTCATTTTGACCTGAGAATATATAAGGTAGTAAAATCTTCTTTTCGTTTGTTAAAATTACTTTAGAAGTTGTAAAAAATAAATACCTAATTAGTCAAGTAACAAAATACAAATATTCGAAAATATTTTTTCATTAAATCCTAAATCACTGTACTATATTTCTAATATGGTGATCACAAAATATTAAATTTCTACTAAAAATTCAACTTATGAAAACACTTATTCAATAGTGAAAACCTAGCAATTTGTGTATAAGGTATTTATTCAATATTTTATTTTGACATATGACCAAAATCATACAAAACCGAATTAAAAAGGTAATTTACAATGGTAATGACCAATTTTCCAAGTCTTGTGGTTCAAATCCCAGAAGCGGTAAATAGTAAAATTAAAGTCAGTAAATAGTGAGTTAGATATGTAGTCTAATATAAATTTTATAAATCAAATATAATCTTTCATTATTACATTTAACTTGTAATGCGATAAACGAACACTCACTAAAAGTTTTGCCGTGTATTATATTTTTATAGTAACAACGTACGGAAATAAATATTTTCTTCTATTACACATTATCCTTCAGTTGACAATACTTTTGCATCGATTTATGCTATCATGTTCTAGGTTCGTATACTTATGTAATACGTGTTCCCGAAATGTCAGAGATCGAAAAAGACAGATTTCCCTCATGTCAAATGACATCGGTGTCTTGGGCGTTGAAGGGACAAAGGAAATAAAATAGAAAACGTGAAGTCAACCCTCAAGGTCAAATAATCGTTTCCAGAAAAAAAATGTAGATATATATATTTGTCCTTGTGGTTTTGAAGGCTGAAATATTGACTGCCTTTTCAGTATACGTACAATAATTCACTTTTGACCAACCAAGGCGGACACAGTACGTGTTGAGAAATATAATTGATATGAAATAACAAAGATACTTCTGGTGCCAAACTGTAAAATACCAAACAAATTTAGTGAATATACTTAACGCGATGTACGCGCTGGACATGTTTACATGTCCAAGACTTTGTCTCATATTTTCAGCCAAACTAGAAGGAAACACTTGTTGATATATATGTTTTAAAAAATAGTTCAAACCTTAGGTAGAGAAATTAGGTAACAGATCATGAAAATGAAGAAAAGAACACAAGGAAATATATTTTTGAAAAGAGCTCTCGATATTCAGCCTTTCGAATTTCAGATTTGAACTGCCGATACGCAGGCATTAATCGTCAGCCCTATGTATTACATATACTTATACCGCCATGCGCTTGCTTGTGTGCGTGATGGCTATGTATATGAAGACTGGCCGCAGCTATTTTGCTTCCAAAGTCGAAGATTAAATATTTTTCAGCTTCTTCGTTTTCTTCGATTTATTTTAGCGAGAATGCGACGAGTTTAGTTTTCTTCTTGATTTATTTACGATAAATAATTTATATTTCAGATAATTCTTTATTTTCGACTGTTGAAATTGATCTATTCTTAGCAATAGTGAGCATTTTAACGGTTTTTTTTTTCAAAGTGGAGCATATGGTCTCCTAATGGAGGTCTCTAAGCAAAATTTTTCTATAAGAACTGTTTCTTACTCAGTTGCTCAACCTAGGGATAGAAGGATATTGCTAGGACAGGAATCTTGGTTAGCTAATTGATCTCGCTACACCCCGTGAGGGTCGGATGACTGTTCGGATGATGAGGAAGGAGTTTTAGACATCACAAACACTCAGACTACGAACAGAAATCCATAAATCGATTGAGAGACCAAATTATAAAAACTGTGCACACCGGGTATTGAATCCGAGACGTCCGTACCCGTAGCCAACGACGCTACCAACTGAGTCACGGATGCCAACAAAAAAATCCGTTAAAACGCTTAACGGATTTAACGGATTAATTGTCTGAAAATGACTCACGCTGTAAGGGTTAATATGCAAATCCAGTAGTAAGTATTAATAATTGAATTTCGTTATTATTTTAAACCATATTGGAAACTTTGTACCTAAAACAGTTCAAATTTTCAGATTTTTTTGAAGTTGTCTTATTTAGAATTTTTCAATTCAAAGCTATCACGATAATAGATTCAAATTTTCACCAATGTCATCAGTTTTCTTTAATTATTTGGTAATACTGTTTTTCTTATTTTGGAATTGAGATTTTGACAAAAGTGAATAAGAGTGGCCATCGCAACTGCAGTTTATACCTAACCTAACCTAAGCTAACACCATGTGAGAAAAAATACAATAGTATAAATAATTTATGTTCAAAAATATTATAGCTATACAATATGCAGGATAAATTCTCAAATAGTGCATGCAATGGTGACTGATAGGAAGCTGTGCACTTTCGAACTTTTAAAACGGCGAGCTAAAAGGAAATCTGATTTTTCAATAAAATTGAACATAGCGACATTGCTCATGGATGCGAGCGAGCCAACAAACCTGCCTTGCGTCGTGCATGCCTTTGTAAACATTTCATATTAGATATTGAAATCGTAAGCGCATTTGCAATATAAGAAAACTTCACCAATAATAAAACGTAAAAATAAATTTTTAGACATAACTTATGGGCTAACGTGTGGTAGTTTTAACTTTTTAATAATTCCTGGAATACTTTATAAATTAGATGTTGTCTTTAGTAAATTAAATAAAACAATAATTTGATTTGAAAACTAAAGTAAATTTACTTCTTCCAGCTTGTAATATTACACTGTGTTGATATTTGATATTTTATTTAGGTGACTTTAACTCTAATACTTACGAAATAACTTTCTTAGTAAAACAACATTTTAATGTAAAATAATATATTATGTAAGAAAACTCAAGAAGCAAACTTCGCGTCATAACTCTAAGTTAATCCAATCACTAGAAAAGGGTGGGACACCTTTTCATCTTTGAAGGTTGCATTATGTTTTATAATGATAAATTCAGAAAACTTCCATTGGCTGCATGCGTTTATTTTAATATAGGTCTTGATACTAGGTAAAACATAAGGCTATATAAATATTTTATTGTATTGTTTTATTTAGTTTAATTTAAAAATGTAATCCAAATATAAGAGACAAACTAAAATGCGTTGATAAAAATCGAAGGTTTTTTTTTCCGTAATATTAAAATTTAATCTTAATGCCGCACTTCAATATTAGGAAGACTCAAATTTCTTATCCCGGCACTAGACGAGAAATAGATTTTGATTTTTTATCTTAATTTTTTTAAATAATTCAATTTTGATGCAAAGATAAATAGGGTAAAATCTTGATTACGTACTTATCAAAACCAGTCCTGACAAACAACAATCGTCAATTCCATATTGAAGTACTTCAGTAGAAGACCATGCGATCCACATTGGGCGTGAATATGGGCTAAAAAATAAATTACTCAATTTAGTTCGTTGTTATAAAGTTTGTTTCGCCTATTAAAATCGACTGTTGTCACATTAAAAAACCATCTTAATTTGAGATTTGTCGTGACGTGATTTGACAATGGTGTTATTCTCTTTTAGCCAAACAAAGTATTCGCCTACTAAAAATTGAGTGCAAATACGGTGATTTAAAAAGCGCATGTACGTTCTCCCCTAAAGAATTCATTTGTTTTCCTGCAAGCCATTTCGTAGATTACAGACAGAATATTTGCATATTGATGAATATTTTTTTCCGTTTCGCCTTTTGAGGATTCGCAAAAAATTCACATTCATTGCTGCACATAAAGCTAGGATTAGAGTCATCTGGATTAAAAATAACCTTAGCTTATTTCGTACATAAGGTTTTTTTTTTCATTCAAAACCAAAAACAGAAATAATCAATCTAACATTAAATTGAAATAGATTAATTCTTTTCATCTCTTTAGAAATCTTACAAGTTGTTTTAGATTGTTATTAAATAATTTATAATCTTTCATCGATAGTGAATACATGATAAGAAGGACTTAAAATGTACCTCCTGAAAATTATCACTTTAGTTAATAATTCATCCTATTTACAAAACACCGATGATATAATTATTATTGATTTTATTGACTTATAGTAAATTTATACTATACTCTTTATTATCCTTTTGATCTATTTATTACATCTCGTTTGTCAATTATTATTATCATAAATTTATATAAATAACCTTGTTTAATGTTAATGTTCACTAGCAAATTGAAGCCACTGGTATTTAAATATAAACATCATGGAATATTTAATTAACTATCAATATCTTATTCACTATATTTAAAGCTTTTGCTATTATGGAATTCCGAACTGAAATTATTGGAGGACAAATTGTTATTGATGATACTTACAACAACTTTGGCATAGCGGTGTATATATATATATATTAATTATTTCAATCTGAAATACGGGCGCTTAGCAGTTAAAATAATATATGAAAAATTCTAATAAAGAAATTTGAACAGAATGGTTATAAAATATTGTGTTTTTTTAACTGAAATATCATTAAAAACTTTGTGTTAAGCGGTATTCAATTGAAATATTATATATAAACATTTTCGAAAACTTCATTAAATTTACCATCAAATATGAAAACAACTATAAAGTTTTCATAACGTGCCTTTGTTTTTCTTATAAAAGTAATGAAAACATTTCTTAGAAAATATCGTAATTCACCAAAGAATATTTTAAAATTACGCTTTTCGTGCATAAAGTAAAAACCGTAAATAAGGAATACTTAAGTAACACGTAATAATATGCAAAGCTTCTTTGCGAAAAAAATAAACAACTTGCACTCTCCATTTTAACTTCCGGTCTGTTCAAAAAGCTCATCCCATATTTTCTCCGGAGCTTCGAGCTTTTATTTCAGTTTTTTTTTACTATATTTGACGATGCACACTTGCTTCAATTTTCCGAACGGATAAGCAATCTTGAGATCCTTTTCTATTTATAGACCAAGCAGTATATTGATTCGTCAATTCTTAGAGCTTAAATATTGAAAAAAATAAATAAAGTATTAAAATGGCCGCTGGAAATGTTAAACAGACAGACTTAAAATGCAATACATAGGACGGAAGATATTCAATGATAATAAGTTGATCAATCTCTTTTTTTTTTTGAATTGTCAGGATCTCTTTTGAGGTTTCAGCTGTCAAATATTGGTTGAAAGGCAATAATGTTTTAAAAATAAAACATTAGTTTCAAAACCAATTTACATCAGATCAGCTGATATTACTCGTGATGAGTGAAGCTGGTTTTAAGCATTTTGAAAATTTTGGAATTAGAAAAAAAAAATTTGTATTTTTTTATAAAAGAAAAACATACATAAATAAAAAAATAAAACAAAATACATAAAATGAAACACTCGTTTAAACACCAATAAACCATAGATCAGCTGGTATTAGTCGTGATGAGGGATGCGGGTTCTAGCTACTTTGAAAATATTGGAATTAGAAAAAAAAAAATTGTGTTTTATTTTTATAAAAAGAAATGTATGTATATAAAGAATACGTAAGCGTTTGTTGTTTGCTTATCAATCACTCTATGTAATATATGAAGAAACACCACAAGATGAATTAAGAAAAGCAGGCACATATTAAATTATTAAAAGATTAAATAATCTATGTTTACATAATTTTATTTTTTGTAATTCTTGGTTGTGATAAAGCACTGCTACGGAAACTCTTCAAGCCGCTATACCATTATTAAAATAAAATTTTGTATCGATGGATTTTATGAAAGTTTATTATAAATTGACATATTCCCCACTGAGAGTGGACATGGTAAGAAAAAAGTGCCTCAACGATCGTTTTATATTACTGGAAACTAAAGGTACAAGCTAGGCTTAATACTGAATAAAGTAGGTGGTCTGGTGCTTAAAATCTACATACAATTTTATAGAATATTTTTACACTTATGAAATACTGGTTGTCGCAACAAGGAAGTTTTAAAACTGAAAAAAATGCGTTATAAATATGTAGTTTTTCTCGTTTCCTTAAATACCTCTCAAAAATAATATATCACATGCTAAAACGCAAAAAAAACTTTTGGACGTGCTTTTGTATGTGTTTTGGTAGACTGAACAAAAAATAACCCTAAAATAGTCCATAACACACGATTGTTCCTATCAAATTTCAAAGCTGCTACGTACATAAAACGCCACTTCAAAGTACAAGGTTCATTCACAATATATACACGGTAAGAGCTTTAAAATTAATTCGTAATAGTAACATGTGACACCGCCCCGTACTTACGGGGCGGACAGGGGTCTTCAAAACCGTCTACAGACTCTTCCTATTCATGCAAATTTAATATGTAATGTCTCTGATAAGGCGTTCAATAGTATTTTGTCATATTTGTTTGTTTACCATTAAAAGTAAACAAAAAGCGTGCGACGCTTAGAAAAACGGTCACTTGGCACTCGGCGTATCCGACGAGGTGTCTGTCAGTCATTGACAAAGCCACGCCTTAGTTCGAAATTGCGACACTATCGTAAAACCACTTGCTTCGTTTTTAAATTTAAATTTTGTATTTTAAACTCTGTTTGTGTATCTTTTACTGTCTTCGAGGAGTTTATTAGAATAAACTAACTGCAATTAAAGGGAAAGTAAACTGACGGGTGAGTTTTAATAGAGGACGAAGAAGCCTGTGAATTATCCTTGTCACCACGCCGGACCTGGGGCAGTCAAAGTGTGTTGACGCTTCACCTCCCCGTCAAGCAGACCTTTTAATCTCTCACATGATTGTTTGGATACTGAACTATGAATCAATTTCATAAGTATGTATTTTTCAATACTATTTTGCCACAGCTGGCTACCATTTAAATAAATACAATAATCATGACCAAACTCTAGAAAACTCTAGAAAAATTTTCTCGAAACCAATTCGAGGAGAAAAATCACAAATAATCATGACTAACCAATCATCTTATATTTTAAATAATTGAAATAATATTGGCTTTTGATTGCTAAGATAAACTTCGTACCAGTAAACGACAGTTGCCGGCATGCGAGATTTTTTTATCTGTGATTTAAAAATATTTACATCAATTCGTCAGTGTAAGTTAAGACTTTAAAAATCTACTGTACACTATTATAATATGACCATTTCACAAATGTATGATTTGAAACTCGAAGTACCACGGGTGACGTTTACGAAGACGTATGTAAATATTATTGTCAGTTAATGGTTGAATCTTGAGATTATTTTTTAACTCTAGAAAATTTATATTTAAAACCAATGTTAAGTAAAACGTAGTAAATCAATACATATCATTATTGCAGTGGTTAATCATTACACTAGATCAAGAACAATATGCAAGATACTTCTATTAGAAATACCAAAATTAAGCCAAAATAAATTTCAAGGTTTGAAACACTTAAAACGTTTCTTAGTGATTCTGGGGTGAGTCTCAGCCTTTTCCATTCCACTCTGTCTTCCGACGTCAAAAGCTGGCTCCCAGCACTGTTGAGTCTCGTGATGCTCACTGATCCGCAGTACATATCTAAGCAAGTTCATTGTCACTTTTTTTTATTTTGGATGTAATAAGGTGCTGATCTGTTCGGTCTCTTACCCTCGAGTTCCTGACAAAGTCAAACCACCGTACTTCTAGTATTCGCAGCAAACATCTATTTTCAAAGCACAGTATACGGTTACCTTGTGATTTAGTGAGGTATCATGACTCGCGACTGTAAAGCTGCACCGTCAAAATGAATGTGTTTTAATAGTTGGCACTTGGTTCTGAACAAGTACAACCGTGAGTCAATTGAGTTGAAGGAAACATTTAATTAATTAAATATTGTCAAACAATGTGAACAATCCTTAATGCATGTGAGTTCGGGCTTTATTTTTATTTACCGCGACGCGTTGCCGTCATAAACCGCCCCCAAAATGTCGCCAGTCCTAGTTGGGAGCTTTTTATCATAGCGGGCTTTGAGCTGGATTCCTAGTCAAAAGCTCTACTAAGAAGAGTAATCAAGTGGTATATTATTATAGTATTACATTTTGGAGCGTATTGACGCAATGTTTGGTGAAAGCTATATCTTAGAAACGAAGAAAAAAAAATATTTTAATATTCTGGTAAAATTCGATTTTTCTCTCGTTTTTTCTTTAACTACGCCAGAAATGGAAAACCTGCCGACATCAAGCTTCACTAGGTTTCCTAGATCCCGAAGTTCAGTCTGAATCCGTTTTTTTAAAAATTTTATTATGTATTATGTAATATGTTAAATAGCATAAAATAAATATATAACTCTGTCTGTCTGCCACAAGAACAAACGGTGTACAGTAGGAATGTGAAATTTTATTCTGACTGCCATTTCTAGGTCTACTTTCCTATTTTCAGCCTTAAAGTTTCAACTATTAAAATTATTATAATTTATGGATTACATTACATGAGGTACTGACAACAGTAATATTTTCAACTTTCAACATGACCTTACACCAAAATGATACCACAACAACGCAAACGTTTAAATGTTAGCTCCCTCTATCCCGGGAAAGGTTGGGTAATATATACTTGTCTATTTATATATAGAATGTGTGTTTGTTTGTTTGTATGTTTGTTTTCTATACGTTCATTTACCATTCGTCCTATTTCGATGAAACTTTGGTGAGTTGTTGTGCAAACATCCGTGAAAAAGAAACCTCTTCGGGCTGAGAAAAATAAATCTGGGCTTCGACTGGGACCGGGTAATTTTATAAAATTTTTTGCCCGTACTGACCTCTAATTTAAAAACACTGCAATAAACAAAATTTAAAAAAAACCCTTTCTTTCTTTGAGTGGTATTGCAACGCATGCCGGGTACTCACTAGTTACAAATAAATTAATGAGGCCTTCCAACTTTCAAAGGTCTCCCACTCCTGGTCTTTGTAGCTGCATACAACTATGGGTAGAATTCAAAGGGACACCGGAGTAAAACTAAGATGGCCAAAATATTGAGCATGTGTAATTTAAAATACTAAGCATAATATTATTAATTTTTTTACACGTTCAAACCGTTTACTATGTGTCAGTTTGAGTTCATTCGAGCACCTGAATGCTTGAAGAAATGTACAAATTTGAACTATTGATATTTGTAGCTAGTGTATTTTGTAATTATTTTCATATGATTTCAACCAAAACGTGTCTTCGAACAATGGAGCCGATACTTTTTCGTCACAGGACTAATAATTTTAGTATACAAATAAAACGAAAACAAGATTGTTAATCTTATTCTATCAAAGTATACAATTACCTACGTAATATAAATGGATTAGAGATGCAGAATTTTATTTATTTGTCTAATATCAAAGCAAGCCAAGCGAATGACATTTCATTTACGAAGAATTCCATTTAGATGAGATTCAAGCACTGCAAAGGAAATGTTAGGCGTTTGTTGGCCTAACGCGATGTTCCTTAGACTTGTAGAAATCCTGCATTTTAATTGGGAACAAGACTTCATCCAGTGGCACTCCGATTTTTTTAGTTTCGGCAGGAAAGAAAATCACAGATAATAATTGCCAAAGCGTCAAATATTTTGAAATTTTAAATCACATAAGATAAACATGATGAGATTTTTTTAGTTGTATTAAAAAATGGCTTTAATCCCACATATTTACAATAATTAAGATCAGTTGATTATGCTAGCGATGAGTTAAGCCAGTACTGATCATTTTATAAAAGTGGAATTACAAAATTTTAAATGTCATTCGAGAGCACTCTAATAAAAATGAAATCACAGAGCACAGAAAACTACGTCCAACATCTTAAATTTATATAGAAAAAATTAAGATTTAATATTGATCACATCTTCTCCTTATGCAAAGCATATCAATTTAATGTAAATTTATTGTTGAGTATATGAACAAAATGTATTGGAAAAAAATGTCGAATGTCAATAATTGCTTAATTTTTGTTTTCGCATGAAGTAAGTAAAAAGATTGAGAAAAAAAGAATACTAGTTTATTTTTTTAAAATAGTTTGTAGGTAGAATTTACTATAGATGATCTACAAATTTTGAGAAGATATTAATCTTTTGACAAATGTACTCATCCGAACTGTTATATAATACGAATTGTTTTAATTGCTTTTAGTTTAACAATACTAATTATACATTGAAGTGTTTGTTTTAAAAATAAATGCTAAGGATTCAATAAAAAAAAGTAAACTAGATGGCAGTGACAATCAAATGTATATGGAGGTTATTGTGTAAAAATGATCCATCTAAGTAAATTGACCAAAATGCTTGCTGTGTATTTTTATTTTGTGTTTTAATTCATTTTACACGAAGTGACCAAACGCACGAGTATTTTTTCCCAAGCCAGCAACAATATTACTAATAGCATTTTTTTCAGATCGTCAAATTCGATCTGCGCTGACATGACCGAATGAATGAAATTCTATATGAGCAATTGGCTTAGTACATAAAACTCTCTACGGAAGAACGACACGTGTTAATATGAGTGTCGAAAATTATTTTATACATGCTAGGAAATTGGTTGTATTTATTTGGTGTCACGTTTGCAAAATAATCTTTATTCCAAAAAAAATGTTTATTATAGAAATGCAACAGATATAGATTTAATTTAAGACATCGACTGTGGGTGCTTGATGGAATTTCAATATCAAATTTGGATTATTGAGATTTTGTACACTTCCATGTATGTTGTTACTAACGACCTGGGTTTCGCCTTTCGGGATCTTCAGACAGTCGAGCACACGAATGGACTCGAATGCCGAAAGGCGAAACCCTGGTCGTTAGTGACAAAATACATGGAAGTGTACAAAATCTCAATAATCCAAATTAGATATAGATTTGTTATATTTGTATATCAGGTAAGAAGAACCGGATCGAGGAGAGGCAAACGGCTGGTTATCCAGAGTCCTAGAAGGGCTGTGATCTCAGACAAACACCATTTCAAATCCGGTTCAAAACTTATTTATTTTCCATCAAAGATGCAGTGGTTTACATTACACAAATATATAATTCTTAACACATAAAATTGATTCTACATTTACATTTACTTAGCAACTGAATTTACTTTAACTTATAATATAAATGGCACGACAAACAATTTGAAATTAAGTCCAACGCAAATCAAAACACAAACGCCGCAACTTGCCCGGCTCGACGGATCGTAATCGACTGTGTCCAAATACAATTAAAAAAACTCCCTGCATCGTCGGAGCTACCCCTTTCCGTCAAAATGGACTCGTGAAGCAGGCCTACCCCGTGGTTATTGAACGCTTGGTAACAAGAAAGGGCCGATTCTGCGAATTATTGCTGTTGCCGCTGGGTGATTTCAGTTCTGGACACTAATGACACTTATGCTTAACAAAAACCAGGGTGTGTCACAGGCTTATTTGATTTAGTCGTTAATGTACTGGTCTCTGTGCCTTAATTTTATAAAAAGTTTTTTTTCCAGGTTACGGTTGTTAACCTTTCTTACAACTATCTCTGTATAATTGATCTCAACAAAAATAAGTTTGAATTATCTATACGAATATTTTTTTATACATCTGATACATCTATGAAAAACTCTTTTATGAGTTTATTATTTCTTCTTCAAAGTCTTATTTGAAACCAGTGCATTGTAACAAACAGACGTTTATAATGAAAATAAAAAGCATTATTGAACATAAAAATGAAAATATAAAAATGATGAATTGCTATTTTTCTTTTAAAACTTTTAAAAAGAGAACCAGGAGTAATTAATTATTACTTGCAAATAACACTATCAAACAAAATAAAATTTTAGACATTGTAAGCGTATATAAGAAACGTTGTTAGAGACTGATTTTATATATTGTTTCCTGGTGTTAACAAGATCAATTGGAAAATTAAACTAAGGAATAACACAATAAAGAAACATATGTGATGGATGAAATTCGATAAAAATTTTGATATTTTAATACGATTTTTTGAGGACTTTTATCTTGTCCTAAATTTTGTACTTGTTCAACTGTGAGCTTTTATTCAACTACGAATGTTTGATTATAGACTTTCACGCTTTGACTTAGACGATTTTGTTTCGAAGCTTTGACTCAATGTTGGCGTTGCTCTCGTTTGTCTCAGCTTTTTTTTACATTTTTCGTTGTGTCCCTAGAAACTACAAATCAATTTTTAATTAACTCGGTCAAATTAATTCAAATGACTAAATATGGTTAAATTATTACTAATATTTACAAATAAATCTATAAATAAAAGCTGCACCTACCAATTAAAGAAAACATGTGGTTCTTTATGCTATTCTGCTTGATATTATCTCAATATTTTACATTCTATGTTTCTGAATTAAACATTTCACCAGAAGATGTGTAAAAACCGAAAAAAATAAATTGTTATGACTGACAGGAAAAAGTTAGTGGGAAGGGATGAAACAAAAGAACCTCGCAACTGAGCAGAACCAAAGTAATTTCATAAAAACAACTCAGTATGTTGTTTTCCTTTCCGATGACAAAATTATTATCAATATGTATCACGTGGTATTATAAATATATGCACTTATTTTAAGGATGCTCTAATTTTACGTTGACGCTGCATTTTTTGTGCGCTACTGTTTTCAGTTGAATGAATTGTCGCTCTTTTCCACAGAGTAACCAGATTAATATGTGATCCTGTTTTTCTTTTACCCGTTTCCGCCACTAAACAAATCCCCTCTTAAGGCATCGTAATAGACTTTGCAACTTTTTAACTTGTAACGGAATAAATAAATTTCTCAGGAATTAATGACTTTATGAATAGTAAGTCAGGTTCAATTGAGTATTCTTGTTTTTATTAAGAAAGTTATTTATTTTCAAATCTATTAATAATATTTTTCTTGACCATGTCCCCTCCCTATGCGGAGCAAACGGCCACTTTTCGGTGCTTCAAAGATTCCCTGTCACCCACCGATTGTTATGCTTTCTCCCTAAACATGCCAAAATTTTTTAGCGAAGTCTAGTACACGTTATGGAAAGCATGAAAATGTATCCAACGGTCGTCCAGGATTCCAAAAGAAGCAACAAGCTGTATGAATATTTTTCATTAATAGAAATATCTAACGATAGTGAATTGTTGGGTCCTATTTAAACGATGAACTATGCGATAAACAGAAAGCTAGCATGCTATCAGAGGATGCATAGCAAGTGGTGGGTGACAGGGAATCCAGGAGGTACCGTATGGTGGTCATATACCATATTCCCAGTTATCTGCTGTTATGGGTTTGCACCACCTCTGCCAAGCTGGTTGCTAAAATAATTTTTGCTCAGAGAGCTGGTTCTTAAAATACGGACGTTTTTTTAGTTATCGTAATTACGAGATCGAATTTTTACACGATCATAATATTTGATCAGATATGGATAAAGTAAAAACTTACGGCCGTTAATTTTAGAATTCTAAGTGATATTATGAAGTTCAAAATAAATATGCAGTGAATATGTCCAAAAAATAAAAAGAAAATACTGCTTTAGTAAAATTTGCTTATTTTTTAAGAAGTCAATTATAATTCAAGAATTCATAATAAATCATGTGCGATTTCTTCTGAATGTTGTCAATAAATAACTATTGTGTGAAGAAGCGTTTTGAAAGGTGGTAAATGGCTCTCAAAATACTTATTTTTTATTTAATCAATTTAAAAATACACTAAAGTAGTAATGTGGTTAAAAAGTATCGGCTTTGAATATTTTAAAGCACTTTCAATATACTGAAATATATTTTCTCTCGATCTTGTGAAATATTTTTTTGAGAAGTGAAAGCTTAACAACATTTGAAATGAAAATAGGCTTTAAGTCTCGACACTTTTTTGTGAAAGCTTCGTGTAATTTTTCTCGAGCTTTCCATACTGTCAGTTTCATCAAAACGTACAAAGAAAATGATCTAGAGAATACAATTTCGAAAAAGCTGTCATTTTACATTTCATTCCAATGATATGTCCTTTATTATATGTACTCCAAAAATTTTATTGAAAACGAAAAATGTTGCAATGGATTTTCAGTAATGCGAAATTTTTCAAGTGTTTTATTTACCATATTCGAAAAACTTTATTTTTATACAATGTTAAATATATAAATAGCATACCTACGCGAAGAGTTTATAAAAGGACAGGGATCGAGAGATGTGTCAAAAATATTGAAGATGCAATTTTTTTTAAATGTTATACTATTTCAAATTAATTTTATTATATTTATTATTATACTTCCAATAGGCTTCTCAACTAATTTTAAACATTTAAGAAGGCACAAAATATTTACACAAAGCTCTAAATATATTTTATTTTTTTTAATTTAAAAAAAAATTTGACATTACAGCTGACAGCCAATGCGCCAAATATTTTGAAAATCGGAAAATCATACGAGATAAGTTCGATGAGAATTAATAATGTGTAATATTAAATTGTCAAATTGTCTCTATGTATTTCGTTACCCGGTTTTCGTCTTTCGGCATCTTCCGGCATTCGAGCACATGAATGAACTCGAACTGAAATTTCATATTTAAATTCCATCGAGTACCTTCAGTCGATATCTTAAATAATGTCAAATTGTTAATTGTTGATCCCGTGGCGCAGTTGGTAACGTGGTTGGCTATGGTTACGGATGTCTCGGGTTCAAGTCCCGGTGCGGACAGTTTCATAAATTGATCTCTCAATCGATTTATGGATTTCTGTTCGTAGTCACGAATGTTTGTGATGTCTAAAACTCCCTCCTACCCATCCGAACCTCAAAAACGGGGGTAGTGAGAGCGATTAGCTAACCACTAGTCCTTTCCTAGCTCTATTCTTCTATCCTTACTCTCTTCCAAAAAAGAGGTTGAGCAATTGATTAACAAGCAGTTCTCATAGTTTATCGGTTTTCTCAGTTTTCAAAAAAAATGTTAAATTAATCGTTAAAATAAATTTTCAAATTTTCAAAAATTGTACAAATAATTCCGTAAAAATACATAGCAGCGATTTGGAATATATACGTATATACTTTAATAAACTATTGCATTATATTGTAAAATCAATTTACGTCAATACGTTTCACTACACAGCAAATCAAATCAAGAAAAAAAATGTTCATAAGTGTTTCATCACAAACAGAAACACAAAAAATTTGCTACACAATATGTTGTAAACTAGAAAATAAAGCGAAACGTGTTGTTTTATCGTAGAAATATATACAAAAAAAAATGCAAAAAGTGACCAAAGGAGGAAACGCCATTTTTTTTATAAAAAAGACAATTCAGTTTTGACAAATGGCTGGACATGAGGCCAATAATAATTTCCCATGCCAAAGGTCAACAGTGTTTATTTCGACAATATATTCGTAAATCGAATCTGTCGCTCTGGATGCCACATTATTATTCAAAAAAATGATAGAGAGGAAACTCCGCTTTATTTATGAACGCGAAAATGTTGGCGTGCATTATTTTTGCGCCAGTAATAAATATTAATTCGCTGTACTTCGGACATGTTTTGGCATGTACGTCAAAGTCACAATGAAATTGGAGTATCATTCAAGGATAAAGTTTGATCCACGAAAGTGTGCTTATGATCTACTTTATTTGTATTCATTATCAAAACAAGCATTTTTTCATTCAATATTACAGGAATGCATTTAATGGGAGATAAGCAATGTCAAAGAAATTTAATAACCGATACATTGAAGTGATAAAGCTGACCAAAGTTTTTGACTTTTTACTATGACTGAAATTTCAAATCGGTATTTATAAATATTGTCGGACTGTCTTTAAATTTGTTAATTGCAATAAAATAAATCACTTTTATATATCGATGGTCCTTTGATGTTTTGAGTTAAATTAGTAGCCATTATATTGTAACACCGCACTACTACAGTTCCACAAAAGTACAGGTTTTCTCTCAAAAGGCAGATATTTCCTTATGGAAATCAGCAAAATTAAATAATTTCTCAGTTCCTTATACATACATATAGAAATATCGTATGGTGGAAACATATTTTTGTGAATCGTAGAGTTCCATAAAAAAAATAACCTTTAATTCTAAACCTATAAACTATTGACCACCCATTTGAATAAAACGTAATACAAATAATAAGCCATCACTTTTTACGTGTCGGTTTTGATGAGTCAAAACTTTGATCAAATTTGGATTATTAAAAAATTCCATCAAGCACCCTCAGTCGATGTTTTAAATAATTAAAAAAACTTTGATCGGCTATATCTCAAACTACCAATCTCTAGTTATATCATTATAGAACTAGGCCATCGATAAATTCTAAAAATTTAACACAATTTGTTTTGTACTACTTATACATATTTCTAATGATTAGGAAGGACTTTGCTCATCGTATGAATTATCAACTCATTTATTTTTAAAATATAACGCCTTTCTACCAAGAATTGACAGTTAACATGTTAAAAGCAATTCTAATATATTAATAATAGTAATCTGCTTAGAAGAGTCGGATTCGAAAGAATCGAGTGAATCCGACGTCTTTGTCTATATGCCATTTTGTTTAATTACTTGAAATAGATAAAAATAATGTACCTATGTGAATATTGTAAACATAGTAAATGTGTGGATTTCCGGACTTTAAGGTGAAAAAGAATATATAAGGATCAGACAGCATAAGTGTTTCTATCTCTGTCGTAATTCATCATAATTAACTTGTTTTATTTTATGTAAATATGTCCCGAAATCGGAATCAAAAAGGTTGTGGTTCAATGTCAGATTTGAGTTCAGTTTATTTTAACGACACCCTTGATATTTATAAAATCAAATAACAATTGTGTTTTCATAACCAAATAGTGTCAGATAATACTATATGAGAAGGCCCGAATCGAAGAGAGGCGAATGGTCGGTTATCGACGTCCTTGAAGGTCTGGGATCTCAAACAAACACCATTTCAAATCCGGTTCAACTCTTATTCATTTTAATCGAAGATGCAGTGGCTTAAAATACACAAAAATAATATTCCTAACACATAAAATTGAGCCTAGATTTACATTTACTTAACACATGAATTTGCTTTTAAGTTATAATGCAAGTGAAACGACAAACGATTTTAAACAATCTACAACGTCAACGGTGCCGGCCATGGAGGCTGGCGGCTGGCCCGGCTAAAAGGCTGGCAAACGACTCTGGCAAAAATAAAAAATCAGACTCCCGCACCGTCGGAGCCACCCCTTTCCGTCGAAAATGGATTCGTCCAGCGAACGTGTCCGCCGGCTATTGACCGAGCGCCCTTCACGACAAGATTCGGGCCGATTTCTAGGAATCATTGTCATTAACGCTGTGCGTTTTCAGTTATGGACCCTAATAAAACTTAAACAACAATAAAACCAGGGTGTGTCATACAATTATTGACAATTAAAGATAAATCCAATTCAATTTATCGATTTCGATTCAATACATTTCAATATTTAAATAATGCTAATTCATCATCCTTTTCTTTACAAAATCGTTTACTATTTCATTATGAACAAGATAAATTAACATGAATTTACAGTTAAGTACTGCAAACAATGATGATAAATATTTTTATAATATCATTGTTAGTTATTTAACATGGCATTACATCATTTTTTTTAAATTAACCGTAAAACAGACGTACGTGTAGTTATTTTTGTGGTATCTTTCAGTTGACCTTTTAAACAGAATTTGAAATTAAAATACCATGCCTTTGCTTATCAGGACAGCTATTGCTTACATAAGTATTTTGTTCATATGTCTCACAGATATAATAAATATATTTTTTTAATTCTCTGTATATTCGTCATAGATCAACATCGTTTTATAGTTTTCAACGGTGTTTGTGCATAGATCATAAGACCAACTCCGCAATGCGGAATTCGACATGCCAGAGACCTTGAGAAACATTGTATTAGTTATACACAGAAAAATCACATTACCGAAATATTGGATATCCATCCGCTAGACTTGTAAGACGTATATATTATAATACAGTGTCACTATCAAAAATGCTGTACAAGTAAGAGAAAGTATTATTCCTTTTAATGATTTTGTATGTAATGATATAGTAAGATAAGACAGTTCCTAAATAAGGTACTCCCTAACACCCATCTGATCCTAAGCACCCTGCGTAGTGAGAGCAATTAGATCTAGCCCTATCCTTCTATCCCTTCTCTCTTCGAAAAAGAAAGGTTGAGTAACTGAGTAATAATCAGTCCATGTAGAAAAACTTTTGTTTATATACCTCCATTAAGAGTCAATATGCTCCATTTTGGGAGTAAACATGTTAAGAAAAATAGTTCCGTTTAATTAAATGAAACATTATTAGTGCCTTCATATTTTACGGAATCAGATCTCCCAATCGATACTTTCCCGCAATGACTATCAATCGATACCTATATGAATTTCAAACCAAAAAAATTCATACTTGTGATGTTTTCATCAATTTCCACGCTCATATTTAATAAAGAAAACGAGGAGTAGAAAAAGTTATTAACTCTTCCGTACAGATGTTGTAACCTTGCGTTACTTCGGTCTTTAAACCTTTAAATTATCTGTGAAATAGGTCATTAAAAAATTGAAAATTTGATGTTTCTAAATAAAATAGTTCTGAATACATATAAATAAAAATACATTACAGCTTACGTCTTCTTTGTAAAATTAATTATAATTTGAAAACCTCGTCAATTTTACCATCGAAAAAGACAAAATTACGGTATAGTATATATGGAAGGCCGCTGATGACCATCCATAGAATGTATTCGACGGAGCTACGGGACGCTGGGATGACCTGGGAGGAAGCGTGGAGACTGGCGGGGGACAGAAAAGCTTGGAGGAACTGCGTGATGGTCATATGCTCCGAATAGGGAGCGGATATGGATAAAAACAAAAAAAAATATAGCAACGACCCGAGATGCATAGCCGTGACGTATGCAACCGTTTTGTTTCAAACGGCACTGAAACACGTCACGAGCCCGTTCTGCTATGAAGTATTTCAATTCTTGCGTCGTTCGATAATTTCGCATAGTTTGATATGTATTTCAGGTTTTTCACACAAAATATGACGTTGATATAATTACTTAATACTATATAAAACCATATTTAATTCTTTGAAATTGTCGTTTTGCTTTATAAATGAGTTTATATGACAAAACCCACAGGGTAACGCAATGTGGATTTTTTTAGCATGAAAACGGGAAGGTTAAAATAAAATTATTTCATTATCTGAAGAGAGAGGTAAAGATTTATACAAAATGAAAAATATACTTGCAAATTGCGCTCAGTTATAATTTTAATTACTTACTTCGTAATTGTTGAATGAACATAATCATCCACTTGAATAATATATATTATGTAGTTAGCTGTAAAAACCCGTATCTCTTTTCCAAACAGTTGATCCGAGATCCGAGCACTTTCAAGTGAGGATATCGAGAGAATGTCGTAAAATTTCTTGGCGGGAATCCAACAAGGGATTAAAAGCATTGAAGTGACATCTTTGTGTATGTACCAACATTACTTCGAACAGTTTAAATTCGCTTAGTACTGATACTAACACATTAGAATGTGTAGCTCACATAGATTCTCACTTTGTTCGTATTTTGAGAGTATTCATACGTTGAGAGTCGATTGATACTTTCGGAAACCTTTGTGTTTGTTTCATTTAGTCAAATTAAATGAGTATTTATTGTACAGGTAATTAGTTACATGCATTCACAATAATGGTAAAGTTGTTGATTGCTGTACATATAACACATGTTTTGAGACGTATCCGTTCCTAACAATTTAATTAATTATGCCCATCAAACAAACGTATCAAATTTCAATTGAAATAAATCTTAAGATTTTAGACTAATTTAAATAATAAAGAAGCGTCTGTCCCCTCTTCAGTATATTTCATAATATACAGGTAAACAAAAATTCTATTTATCACCATTCTATATTTATCAATTTCTTTGAACCTAATTGTCTTGCTACTTTTTTACCTAAATAAAATACAGTTTTGACAAGTAAAAAATAGTTCAATCAATGGAATTGAGAAATAAAGCTTATACATAAATCTTTTAATGTGATTACTGAAAGTCTTTAGATGCTTACTATCGGTGGAAAGGATTATATTTATAAAATATGATACAGCCATTGCACTGAATGATCAGAAAAGGTTTTGCTTATGGAGATCATTTTCAGCTGTCTAAAAATCGAACGAGCTAAAGCAGATAAGATATTTTCTTAATATTATGGAATTATTGCAAAAAATGGGTTTTATCAATAAAAAATAACCTAATAAGTGCGAGAGAGAAATAGCTGGTTGACTTTTGAAACTGATAATCTCTAGCAATATACAATATTAAATTAAAGTGGCATTCAGCTTTAAAAAAAAACATGTTTTTACCAATCACTCACGCTGCGATGTATTCTGTGCTTAGTACCTACTTGGTATTGAACGAAAATGGCAAAACGTATCGCAGAGGTGAAAGCAATCCGATAGAAAAGCACCCTGGGTGGCAATAATTTGATGCCTTGAGGTCGGTGACCACCTGCGAGACATTGATTGGTATCGCTGAATGACACCTGAGGTACGCTGACACCTTTGCAGGGGATTTTGACACCCGAAAAAAAAAGTATTATAGGCAGACATCAAATTCATTGAAAATTCCGTTTTAATAATCATATTCTCTGTATGAATTATTCTTGATATTAGAGTGTTAATACGATTTTAGTTTCAGTCGATTGCCATAGATGAGTGGTTACGATATACAACAGAGATTCATAACATGGGGTCAATGGAAAGATTTCAAAAGCTTTTAGAAGAGATATCCTCGAACACTTGGAAATATCGCATAACTATTTTAAATGTTTTTTTTTTATCTTAATGGGGTGACAATTGAACCGTAGATTTTTAATCTGATATAAAAAGTTGAAGATTATGATCTAACCAATGAATAACTCATTGATATCATGGCGAATAACATTAACTTACTATAAAATGTTTTACACAAAAAATTTGCAGATTGATGGTGCTTCTTAGGAATTTATTTTTATTATTTTATAAAGCGAGTCATGGCAGCTTCTATTCCGTTTATACACTCATAAAGGCATTTCCCGAAAAGAGTCTACACGATACGTTATGTAAAGAAATGATTGAATTGATAATAACGGGTCTGTATAGCCATTGTTCATGATATAGGGGAGTTTTACTATTTTAACTTTAATACTGTTTGAGATATTAGCAACTTTAAAATGCTTAGTGTAGAAGAATGGTCTACATAATTATTCTATCAACCAAGATGGTTGATTCACAGGAGTCGACGCTGTCACAGTCAGCTGTAAAATCGTTGGATAAACAACGAAAACGCAAAATAAAAATATTGGATTTGGAAAGAAAATGTTAAAAATTTAAACCCCAAAAGTTCACCTGATGGAATAAAACGTTTTTTTTCCTGTCCTGTTTTTGATTGCAAAAAAATAGTTAGCTCAGTCGACATCTTAAACTTTAAATATTATGTTTGTCGCTTCAAACAAAAAGAGTACTTTTATTCATAAATGATTAAGATTTTTATTTAATAAAATTGAACAATTGTTTATTAAAATCAGAAATATTGTCTGTAGCTTACATTGTATCTATATTAAAAGTTACCCACGTTATATTTTCTAACATAAACGTCTATTTTTCTTACACCTGTTCTTTCGGAAATCTACATAATTAATTCTAGTAAATTTAACTCTCCAAAAACTCCACTTACCAGCCTTAAATTGTTTACTTTATAACAGCGTTCCTCAACTATTATTCGCGAGACAATAGAGTTCCATGTAAAGTGAATAAACTTTCCGTATAAAAATATCAAAATATATTTGTGAACCATCCATGTTAAGCTGCAAACAAACGCAGAAAATTGACAAACATTGAGAATAATTAGAAACATGCTAGAACAAAATTTTACATTAAATATACATCTATCATCGTTACCATCTTTGAAAAAATAAGTTTAACGACGGAATAACAACCAGTTGTTGTAAAGACAATTTCATTTGAGATACTCCACTGTCTGTACTTGAGATTTTTGAATTATTTTACATGTAGAGCGGACATGTTTAAAAAGTTCATGTTTAGCAGTTTATTTTTTTGTCGGCGTCCGTGGCGCAGTTGATAGCGTCGTTGTGCGGACTGTTTTCATAAATTGATCTTTCAATCGATTTATGGATTTCTGTTCATAGTCTGAGTTTTTGTGAAGTCTAAAAAATTCCCTCCCACCCATCCAATCCTCACGGGGCGTAGCGAGAGCGATTAGCTAACCAATAGTCCTGTCCTAGCCTTATCCTTTTATCCCTACTCTCTTCAAAAAAGACAGGTTGAGCAACTGAGTAACAAGCAGTTCTCATAGAAAAATTCTGTTGAGATACATCCATTAGGAGGCTATATGCTCCGCGTTGGGAGAACAAAAGTTTATTTTACTTATTTTTTCAACGATTTCGGTATTAAAAATTTCTCAATCCCAGCTGATTTTGTATCCTTTTATTTCTCAATCCCAGCTTTATTTTAACTAATTTACGACTAATTTACGATCAAACAAACTTTTGGATTTTGAAATGGTTTTTTTTTTATTTATCGGAAATCAGACAGACATTTGCAAAAAAATAAGAGGAAAGAAAACGTTATCATCAAAATTGTTTTAAAGATTTTTCATTTATTGCATTATTAAGGTAGGTTTTACCAGTGGATATCCAAAAAGAAGACATGTCGTTGAATTCGACTTTAGAATATTATCCTCCATCCATTAAAAAGCAGTCGTCTATTGTCCTCCATTTTAAAGTGGTTAAAAACGGTTTTTACGAAATAGGAGAAGGAGAGAGACCACAATTTATTTATATGAATATATAGCCTATACGCGATTAGAAGCCCTAGCTGGTGCCGCTAAAATACGCTCAACACTCAGTATCCAAAATTTTAATTTAATATTATATGATCTCGCTTATGTGTTCAATAATGTATTTTCTAAGAGAGCTCTCAGGGAAGGCCAACAGCAGGGCTGCTATTCGATGACATCACGCGCCGTAGCAATTCGCGTAAGTCGTAACTCACTAGAGTCGTAAATTTCAACTAAGCCATTTGACACACAATTTTTGGGATCGTAAAACATCAACGGTTATATAATACATAAGAAGACCTGAACGGTCATTCCAACTGAGCTTAAATTCATAATGCATTTACTACTCTGTTGGACAGAAGTGAGGGACATTTACAGTATTGTTTCTAGTAGAAAATTTATATTAGTCTTGTATGTACAAACTTTCTGTCAGCTTAGATAATAAATAATTATCTATTGCTTAGCAGGTCAAACATTTTATCAAAAAAGCTTTGATATGATAAGCGAGAGTATTAAATTGAGAACAACCATAATTTGATGGATGAAAATGCCGCCAGCGTATCTTTCTAATACAAAAGCGCTATATCGGTGACTCTTAATCTTATAAAACAATTGTCCCTTTACCATTTTACAATTATTATTAAACGCTCCTTCCTACCAAGTAAAAATGAAATTTAGAAATAAAGCTATTGTGAACAATTGTGATGAACTTTCTATATTGAAGGCTAATTTATTATTAAAATATTTAAGTGCAGAAGAACTGGGATACACCAACACAAAGAAATTATCGCACCCGTCTCAAAAATCTGCCGATTATTTGATAGTACTAAACGATTTAGTGTCACGCGACACGTCAAGTTAAGGTTTGACTCCTCGGGTTGAGTACAACGTTATTCGCGCAACTAAATATGTTGTGTTAATTTGTTACACAAACAAGTAACTGATACATACAGCAATAATTGTGTTTAATATTTTAAATGGCGTTTAACACTCAACTGTTACAAAAAAACAATTAAATTTTAATTCTTGTTGGTTGAATTATATACCAGGTAGCAGTACCACCTGTCAACTTTCGCTCTTTCACACATTCTCTATTTAAGAACAAGATTTTCCGCTACAGGCTACCGACCGACAGATACATCAAAGCAAATTTATCATAACTAGTATAAGCGTACTCTTCATAGATGTCGGTGAAATTGAAATACTGAATGTCTGAAGTAGCCATTACGCCGAAACTGTGCGACCATTGTATAAAATTTTATTTTATATTATACACCGCGAACCGCGACGCTTAGGTCATGAGAAAATTTCATACCTACGTGTGATATGTGATGATAATAAAAAGCGTTTGGCCAGAGTCAACGCGCAACGGCGGGGCGGGCGCGGCGCTTAAAACTGAAATACATAGCATTCCTTTTCAATGTCGTAATCACTGGAAGCTCACGCGTCTTGCTTAAGCGGTTTTGCATTTCAGTTTCAAACGCCACGCCCACCCCGCCGTCGCGCGTTGACTCTGGCCGAGCGCTAAAACGTCTACAGATTTCTCTGGAATATTATACATACGACGTTATACATTTTTGCATTTTCATTTTAATTCGACAAAATTGGAACGTATTTACTAAGCGACTGTCAGTTTAGTACGTCTAGAATTTTTAAATCGAGGTATGTATACCATTTCAAATGCAATACGAATTTTCCGAGCACAGCAATATGTTTTTATCACCGATTCTGTGGTACCTGGGTTGAAGCAATTGCAAAAGAAGACGTGCTTTTGTATGCAGAAATCGATGCCATGGCAGATTAAAATCGTTACTCTCGCTATTTATGAAGACTCCTCTGTGTTTAAAAATCCTTTTTGATAGACATATCTATTTATGACTGTCATAAAGCAATAAGAAACTATCAATACTGTAATTACGTTGGATAGGAAATGAGTATCGAAGTATTGAATCATTATTAGCTATTAAAACAAGAACGCATTGTCTTCAGCACTATTTAAAACTATTTTTTAATGATTCTGTATACAGCCAAATCCTACTTTTTTTATATATCGACGTTTTTTTGGTCAATTGATATTGAGAGTAAAAACTGTTTTTATTTAAAAAAATTATATGGTGAGTTGCGTTATGAATTTTTGAAATGTATTCCTGTAAATTCACATGTTTGCAGATACGAGATTATATGTAGACTCCTTACGTATAATCTGGTATTGTTATCACAAACTTTCGCAGTTTATGGAGCCAGCAGGGATTCAGAAATTTTCATCTTTTAAAATAATAATCTTAATATAACTGAAAAAATAAGAAAGCTTCTGTTATATATACATCAGCCGATTCTATTTTTGTGCGGGGCAGACTACCCAGGAACTAGTGTAAAAAAGATACAGTGAAGGTAAAAGAAAATATAGGTTTCATTACTTTACACAACATGGTGGTTTGGTCAGTTGATGGAACCTTCAAAATTGAAATTGTTCACGAGAGTGAAAACTGTTTTTATCGAAAACATTATATGGTGAGTTGCGTTATGGATTTTTGAAATGCACTCCTATAAAAACTCATCTTCGCAGATACAAGATTATAAGTAGGAAGTGTCGATATAAATTTTTTTTCTATGTCCGCTCCCAACGTGGAGCATATGGTCTCCTAATGAAATTATCTTCACAGAATTTTTCTATGAGAATTGCTTGTTACTCAGTTGCTCAACCTCTCTTTTTTCGAAGAGAGTAGGAATAGAAGAATAGGGGTTGGACAGGACTAGTGGTTGGCTTATCGCTCTCGCTACGCCCATGAAGGATTGGATGGATGAACAGGAATCCATAAATCGATTGACCGATCAATTTATGAAAACTGTCCGCACCAGGAATTGAACCCGAGACGTCCGTAGCCGTAGCTAACGCCTCTACCAACTGCGCCACGGACGCCGACATAATAATAGTGGTTTAAATCAAATGGCATTCAATTTTTAAACCTAAAACCAATGTAAAATAATATTTCTCTTCGAAAAAGTGGTCAATTCATTTTTCTAATTTACACCTGCTATGTCGTCTTTGAAATGACATTCAATCATCAACTCATTTTCGTATTTTTTGATGGTTACATTAATTGACCAAACACCATTGCTATTTTATGTATATTTTATTTTCTAAGCAAGAAAATTTTGTCTGCTAAAGTGTTGGAAGACTGACTTTTCTGGATCTATGCCTGTTCTAGACTTATGTGTTCAGTGATTGGCGTAGTTAGACTGGAGACTGAACTGAGTGGAGAGGATAATTTTATTTTAATTTAAACCAAAAAAATTACAATAAATTAAAATTATTTTTATTATTTTGAGCATGTCTGCATACTTGCGCGTGTGTATTTGTGCACAATTATTAACACTGTTGTCATATTTCTATGTACGCAATCGTCACGGTTTACTTCAGTCTTTTGTGCATTTTTCTTGGGCACATAATGTCAGATTATCGTTTTACTGTCCCCGGTTGCAGTCAAGGCTCAATTTCAGTTCAATTTTTGATTGGTTAAATCTTTAACCATTTTATTAAGTTGTTCAACAAAAGTAACGTACAGTCAAAAAGTTAATACTATCCTTTCTAACGTAAAATAAAGAAGTAAACTTCACTAAATATAATTCAATTTGAACTGTATCGTTAGAGTGGTATGTTTAAAATTGGAAGATATTAAAATAAAACGTGACGATGGACCTGTGACTTGACTTGGCTATTTCAGTTAACTCTAGATTACATTTTTTCACGCGTCAAACCAACTGAATTCTAAATTATCCCTGCCGGAGAGAGAGTTTGAAGTGCTGACTAACAATTTACTACTTTCAATTGTTTATAATGATCAGAACATTAACAACTGGTGATAATGCTCATACAAATATAATGACTTTCCACCAAGAATTGACTAAAAGTGATGAATCACTTCTTGATAAAACTTGCGTTTGCTTGCTGGGCGGATATGGTTTTGGAACGATTTTCAAAACGTTTTACTTTTTCATTTTACCAGGGCAGCAGAAAGTCAAATGATACTAGAATGAAATTTTTGTGAAATACTGTTATATGTAGTATGTTTGTATATCATACCACACTAAAGATTTTTCTATGCATATTTTATTACCGCTTATGGTGATGCATTGGCTCGATTTACATTGTGTGTCCTCGTGAACTGTGAATACATAATTCAATATATTGGATTTTCGAAACGACACTTTAAAAGTGCCAAGATTTTATTCACGAACTTTCCTCATTTTTGAAGCATTGCCAAGAAGGTTTTCCGATAGAATTATTTCTAAGACGAATTTAATTTTTGTATGCAGTGAAACCTTGCGAATAAGTCTTTATTCCGCATTTTCTCAATTACGAAACAGCCTCAAATATATAAGGCTTTGTTTAAAACTAATGCTCTATTCTAATGTCTATTCTATGTCTAATTCTGGACCCGATTAAACAGTAGGACGGGTGATTATGATGATGATGACGATTATGCAGTTTAAAGTAAATGTTTCACGCTCGGTGAGTGGTGAAAAATTATGGTCCCTTTTATTTATTATTAACTCATGTCCTCTTCTCTTATTCCACCTTATTCGTCATATTGTGTTATCGCATTTGATAATTATCAGGTTTGCAAACTGTTTTCTTTTACAATCACATATTTAGGAATATCAAATTTTGTAACTCTTTTATGTGATGTGATGACTTGATATAAGTGTCATTTCATTGAATCTTTATCTTTTTAATAACTTTTATAAATTTCGCTGACATGAAGCAGTGTTCTGGTACAAAACAAAACTCTTCCTCGAATATCACATTTTGCAAACCTGCAGTGTTTTGTATCACTTTATGTACACTCTGTTTTGCTAAGCTTATTATTATCGTTTTTTAATTTTTTGACAAAATTTGATAATAATGTGGGTGGGAAGGTATTAAAACATCAGAAACATCCATGTATATTGATGCAAATTCATACATCGATTGAAAAGTCCATGCATGCCAGTTTGCATGACGGCATTCGAAGCCACGATTAACCTGAGACGCAACCGAGTGGATGAAACTCTAACACCGTTAACCACTCAACTGCAGAATTGACAATATTTGTATAATAACAATGACTTAGTAAAAAAGTAGAAAATACTTATTGCGTTAATTTTTCATGTTGTATCAGACATCCTATCTAGATACGTATATGTCATTTTCGTCTTCGTTCTAACTCAAAATAATTGGGCTATGTAACAGAGGAAGTTTCGTACCCTTGGAATCAATTAGTCGTGAAATTTGATCACTTTCGAAGGGTAGCCCTTAACTTGGAAGACTCTTAGCTTAAAGACTTCGTAGTTATGTGAGACCGGCGTATTCTTAATGACTTAATTGCCAGGATTCTAATATATAATTATATTAAATTGACCGTTTAAGCTAAAAAATAGAACTTCCATTTACTGTTATAAAACGCAATTAGAATGTGCTTAATTTAATGAATAGAAGTTATATATTTTGTTTCGTAATTGATAAACAAAAGATCCCATGTCTAAACAAGTCTTCAAAATAAATATTTTATCTACGACATCTCAAAAATATTAAATATGTCGACCTCATTAATTTATGATAATAATTATCGTCAAAATTTCTTTATGTAATAATAATGCAGTTAACATATATGTAACTCAATGTTTTATGCTATATTATGTAATCATACACCATTTTAATATATCGCATATTCGAGAGATCGTCCCCAAAAATATTTTGGCTAACTAACAAACATATATGGGAAGCTTTATTAATTAAAAGATAATAAATTTAGATTATTGAGATTTTGTACACTTCCATGTATTTTGTCACTAACGACCCGGGTTTCGCCTTTCGGCATCTTCAGGCATTCGAGCACACGAATGGACTCGAACTTAAATTAAATTAAAAGATAATAATTTAAACATAATGCTTTGTTTATTTATAAATAAAATAAATAAGTACCTACTTTTGGAAAGAAATATCTATATCGAACATGGAAAGGGAAAAGGAAGTAACCTACACACAAAAAATATTGTGTATAGCCTAAACAAAACATGTATTAAATTGTATGCAGTGTGATTATCGAAAAAAAATATTTATAAAAGACGGAGGAATAAGTCCTTTTGCCTTTCTACAGTCGATATATTATATATTTAGTGTATTAGCACGTTTTGTGTGAGTTATACAAAATATTTTTTGTGTGGGTTACGTCCTTTTTCCTTTCCACAGTCGATATGTAAAGAGACTCTTAATCTAACTATTATTTATAAAGGCATAAAATATTTTTAACTAATCTTAAATCATTTAACGATGTATATACCTAATAGTTTCAGCCATTTAATAAAATATCATCTTTTATATAAAAAGCTTGTTATTCTAAAAATACGTTCAATAAATTTAATGGTGAAAAATATAACATCGTTTTTCCTCGGTCAAAGTTTGTTTTTAATTACACACCCAAAACAAAGTAAATTAAAATAATTTGATTTAGCAAAGGTCGATTGGGCAAGCTTTTTGGTAGCGATAAAAAGTGCGTAATACCTATTCCTGAAGATAAACAAAGCCAAGTTGGTATAACTTCCCGGAAACCATTAATAAAAAGTTTTCGTTGCCATTACGTTGAATTTCGTAATTTGGTTACATTTTCAAAATTTGCGATTTTTAACGCGCCAATGAAATGATTCAATAATGAATGATTTGAGGTATTTTTGAATATAAGATTATTTAACAAACAATAGTAATAATTATCACCGTACGTTTATTAAATTACGTAACAGCGCATTTCCATGTAGGGAGAAGAGGTTTTATTTTAACATTCATCAGTGAGTGAAATTTTTTCTAGAATTATGATTGCTATGAATTAATTTTGGTTCGATTACAATGGAATTATGTTTGCATAATTAAAAGTAATAATTGAACGGATATATATCATTAACATGAAATTATTTTTTTATAAAACGAACATTTGAAATTGTAAATGTTGATTATTCTCTGTTTACAAAATTAGTCGAATCCTACCTGAATAGACATTTTTTTAACAGTTTTAAGGTGTTTACTGTCAATTCTTGGTGGAAAGACATTATATTTAAAAAAATAAAACACAATTCATTTGTACTACTTTCACATATTTATAATGATCAAGACCGGTTTCGCTCATCACGAGCATTATCAATAATGTTGATAATACTTTTTTAAAATTAAAAAAAAAATTTATTAGTCACAACCACTAATTTTTTAATATCACGGTCTAATATATCAAATTCTACAGGATGAAGTTTCTGTGAGATATAATGTTCCCGAAATCATACAACGCAAATATGAAAAACACTAATTTTTTGATTGAATTGCTATATAATTGGTAGAACTCCATTATTTAAAGGTAAAACTAATAAATTTATGGTTATATTTAGTGGTGCATCAACTATTTTACATATTTGTGTAACTAAATACTTTTTACCTTTTTATTTTATGAAAGTAATTTTGAAATGAATGTTTGAAATATGTGTTATGTACGAAATATTTTTACAAAATAGACACAAAGCGCCATTTTGAAACATTTCACAAGTACAGGTAAGACATATAATAAGAACTAGCAACTGGTAATAATTTATTTACCAGCTGCCCGTTACTGCCCTGCGGCATCGCCGTACATCAGTATTAAACTTCTTTTACCCATAGTCCATGTATTGTGTTTAGTTACTTTGTGAACATCTGTGATCATAGCAACGCAAATTTTTTGAAGTCGTATTTTTGTTTATTTCCGTTGGCATAGCAACCCGAAATAAACAATAATATAATCAATGTCACACATAAGAAATTGTCATACCTAAAATCCTTAATCAAGTTGAAATTTATGAATCAATTTTACATGTTCCTGAACATGAAAGATAGAGCGGAAATATTATCCGCTACTTAAAATTTAAAAAAACTAAAAACGGTTAAAACCTCATAGAGATAAAATCAAAAAATCTGTGTGGCTTGACATATATATTTAAATACTTCTTGAAATTTCAATATATATGATAATTTACCATTCTTTCAGGAAAAACGTACGACGGTAACAATGAGAAGAGAGCCAGACAGTCAAAAAGGGAAGTTTTCTAGTTTGGAAAAATTAATGCGACTGATTGGACACCTTCCAAAATTATAAACAGATTTAACCACCTAAAAATTGTCAAGCATCTGGTAATATAGCTAGATCAAAATCAATTTAGATGACCTTTGTCTTGGAGAGCGAATGAAAATTTGAAAGCATAAACAAATATGGTTTTCCATGTCTCCTCTAGTGCATTATCGCACCATCGAAACCATTAGAAAATAGTTAATAATAGCGATTACTAAATATACAACAAGTTATTTTGCTACTTTAAAGTTTGCAGTTCTTTCATTCTTAAAACAATATAGACGATATTTAAAATAAAGATTACTTTCATTTAAGTTAAAAAATCTACGCTACATTTTTGAGCGTTTTTTTTTATTCACAAAAACGATTCAACGCTATTTTTCACAACAATAACATGTGGACGATTTTTACACGTTTAAAATTCGACCTACTTAACGACCCGCTAAAGCCTCTCCACTTAAATTTATTTCGTTAATAAGTCTGGCCTACTTTCAGGGGTGATAAGCTTTTCATCACTTTGGATTAGGGGAGGATATTTCCTGTACAGTATTTATTTAATAAGGCTACACGGGTAACTGGTCAAAATGTTACAACGGTAGATATAAACTTAAACGTGCAAAAATATTTAATTTACATTATGAAACCCTGTGTTATTTTCGCGCTTAGAAAAAGTAGTAATATATTTATTATCGCAATAATTCGATAAGTGTAAATTACATTCTAATAATTGGTTTTGCAGTCCGTGGCTTGAAAGACTTTTTAACCATATCCACTCGCAATGTAGAATATATTGACTCCTAATGACACTTAACAGAATTTACTGCTTTTTGAAATAGGAGAACGGGATTAGGACAGCCGTAAGCTTTTATACCCCGCTTTGCCGCTGCATTGAACATACAGTACCATCAAAAGTATATTTTGTTTGGTAATTGATTCATGATCATTGATCACTGGCCAAATGTATAATGCTGTACATATTGTTATGATTCGTTTATAAGTAATATAAATATACAAAAGCGACAGTTTTTCAAGTCAAACGGATTCGAATCCCATCTCTACTATAAATAAATAGATCAAAGATAATTTACTCATAGTTGATATTAAATTCCTTTAATAATGTGATGTAATATATGCGTAAGAAAATCTCATTTTCATGATTTACGGAATAATAATATCAACATTAATAATTCTGCACAGAAATTATCCATTGCTTTTTTGAAGACAAATTTTTAATTTAAAAAAATCATGCAATCAACAATAAGTTTTAATTCAGTTTTCTCTCTTTAACATTGGTACGGATATTGCAAAACAGAATAACAAAGGACTTGTATAAAATAAACTATTGATTTCAACTTCCAACTATTGAGATCATTGTTTGATTATAACCATAAAAAAGTAGAACATAATATAACACGGTGTCTTCAGAAAACAATATTTCTACAAAAATAAAAACAGCGATAGAATAAAAACGTGATTAAAGACAAGAGAAAGCTTCTTTAAATTAAACAATACGTTTGACATATCGCCTTCGCGACAGAGACTTTAGTTGAACCCCTTTTCATCAATTGAAAGAACCCAGTACATACTCTACTGAGGAATATTTCTTATGAATTGACAATTATTTTTCTTTCACTATACTAATAACAGCATTGTGAGCTATTTTATAAACGCAATATTATCTGTATTATAAGATTAAGTCTGGTTTATTTTAAAAGCTTCTAAAAGCACCCAAAGACACAGGTGTATAATGCCTTCTTAATGCCGAATTAAGTGGATAAAAAGAAAATGAGTATTACTTTTTATATTGTAATTGAAATCGCCAAATTTTTTCGATATTAAATTAATTGTCTCTCAATGTTGATAGCCTTGATAAAGCTTTTTCTAAAGCGTATATCTAGACATTAATAAAACTCATTATTGGCTTCTATCAATTATTGACGTAAATATTAGTATGATATTCTATCCAGCTATTTTTATATATATCCTTATTTTTTACATTAATTTAAGAAAATCGTTTCGTTTATATTAACTCAATAACAATCAGTTGGCGCCCGTGGCGCAGTTGGTAGCGTCGCTGGCTACGGTTACGGATGTCTCGGGTTCGATTCCCGGTGTGGACGGTTTTCATAAATTAATCTTTCAATTGATTTATGGATTTCTGTTCATAGTCTGAGTCCTCCCTCCCACGCATCCAATCCTCACGGGGCGTAGCGTGGGTGATATGCTAACCAATAGTCCTGTCCTAGCCCTATCCTTCTACTCCTACTCTCTTCAAAAAAAGAGAGGTTGAGCAACTGAGTAACGAGCAGTTTTCGAAGAAAAATTCTGTTAAGATACCCCCATTAGAAGACCATATACTGCACATTGGGAGCGGACATGGAAAAACAAAATAATAATAATACTAAGATAAATAATTTAATTGCCAAGTATGTATCCGAATGATCAGCGTCGTGCTCAGTAGCGGTGTCCATGGGATCGAATCACAGTTTTTACTTTCACTTTTACAAGATACCTCCATTAGGAGACCATATGCTCCACATTGGGAGCGGACATGGCAAAAAAAATAACAATCAAGTATTGATATCAATCTGAAGATGCTTATAATTTTTACAAAGATACCGCCGAATCCATCGAAAATATTAAGGATTAAATTGATATTTATATCAGTACGCTATATGAATATGGACCTCCCCGGTCGTCCGTGCGCAATTAGGACTTATATATTATAATCACATTTTTAATAATCGTTTGAGAAGACCCCGGATCGAAGAGAGGCGAGCGGCTGGTTATCCAGAGTCCTGGAAGGGCTGCGATCTCAGACAAACACCATTTCAAATCCGGTTCAAAACTTATTTATTTTTTCATCTAAGATGCAGTGGCTTACATTACACAAATTTATAAATCTTAACACATAAAATTGATTCTACATTTACCTTTACTTAGCAACTGAATTTACTTTAAGTTATAATACAAACGACACGACAAACGATTTTAAATTAAGTCCAATGCAAATCAAAAAAAACAAACAATTCAAATCGCCACGTTACCTCCGCCGCGACGAGACCTCACTCGTCCAGCTCGACAGATCGTAATCGACTGTCTACAAATACAATTTAAAAAAACTCCCTGCACCGTTGGAGTTACCCCTTTCCGTAAAAATGGACTCGTCCAGCGGCCGTACCCGGCGGCTATTGAACGGCATGGTAACAAGTTTTGGGCCAATTCTGCGAATTATTGCCGCTGCCGCTGGGTGATTTCAGTTCTGGACACTAATGAAACTTATACTTAACAAAAACCAGGGTGTGTCACGTTATTATAGATCTACGAAAGAAAAAAAATAAAGGAACTGATTTTTAGACAATCTTTCCAAAGATATATTTCAATCATCTGTATTGGAAAAAGGATACTCTAAAAATATTTAAAATTGTATTTAAAAACACTTCGTCTCTTTGTGAACTTTGGAATCTTAATTTATTCCGTTTGGCGAATTTTAATATGCAGGTTTTCATAACTTGTTATTGTTTTGATACATTTATGTTGCTTTTATATGTTTAGATTTTATTGCTCCTCTGGTTTTTATTTTTTTACCGAATTTAATAAATGAATTTTTCTCCAATATTGTTTTTCTTGAAATTGTTTACGGCTTATTGCAGTCGTATCTTATGAAACTTTTTAAACACAGTAACAATCTGAGATTCATGACATACCGTATGCAACCGTATTGTTTCAAACAGCACCAAGGCACGTCTCGAAGAATTTCCATTCTTGCGTCTTTTGATAATTTCGCATGGTTTGATATGTATTTGAGGTTTTACATACAAAATATAATGTAAAATAATTACTTGATACTACATAAAACCAAAATTAACTTTTTGAAATTTTTATTTCACATTATAAATGCGTCTATATCACAAAAACAACACAGTAACGAAATGTGACTGCATGAGATTCGAAGGGATTTTTAAGCATGAAAACGCAAAGATTAAATATAAACTGACAGCATGAGAAACCATGCAAGACTCTGTTTATTCATTAAACCTGCAATGGTAATCGAAATAAAGGTGTCAGCGATATGTATACAATAGAAAAACGTCTTCAATCCCTCAAACAGAGGAAATAACCTGTTATAGAAGATTAAGGGTGACACGAAATTAAATCATAATTATTGTTGTTGAACTGTACCAGCAATTTGGCAATTACATTCACAAATCATCGGTTATGTGTTGTATCAATCAAACAGAAATAATAACCCATTGATGAGTATTGATCAAAGTCTCCGAAACTCCAATCGGTACGTTCGTAAGTTTATTTCGCATACAGAGCCTTCGGAAATTTTCCGAGAGTGAGCCAAAGCTCCCAGCTGAAAACTTTGTAAATCGTTACATTTGCAAAGTTTTGCTCATCAATCAATTGAGGTTTCGGCTTATTTAAAAACATCGACTTGCCAGAATCTATTTCGTACAAAGAAAATTCTGGGTCGACGAATTCGATGTATAGGTCGGTTTGGATAACCAATATTCCAGTTTGTATTATTATATTTCCCTTCAATACCATGAATATATTTCGCTCATCTGTAAGTATCATAAGCCAAGTAATGAAACTTTCATACTTTTGATCAAGCAATAACGGGTTCAAATCCCCGTATGTAACAAATTTACTTAGAAATTAGTTTTTAAATTTGATATCCAAAGGCACAGATTTTTTTTGAAATTCATTTTACCATTCCAAACATTAAATTTTATTTTTAAGAAATAATGATAGACTTGTAAGCAATCCTATAGAAACATGATTTTTTAAAATACTTCATTAAGAAACTATATATCCCATGTGAGCAGACATTTATAAACTATATTCAGTCTATAGTTTGAAAATTATAAATACATAGCTGGATATAATGTATTCTAATTATCAATATAACAAAAAAGCCTTAATCACTAATTAACGCAACAGTTCTCAATGTATTTTTTAAAAATAAATTTAAAATAGAACTTTCTTCAATTTCACAATTTTCTTACTTAAAAAAAATGTATTTTTGGCATAACATGTTTATTTAAATTTTATATCACTTGAAATCAACTCGAGTAGAAAAGATATTAACATCCACGTCCAAAATGTCTAAATTTGATATGTTTTTTTCTAACATTTAATGTTAAATTTGAAAATATCTGGATTTAATATTTAGCCGGGACTTGAACCTGAAACCATACGTTCACTAGATTAAAACTCTTAGCGCTGGACTACAGTGACAGAAAATTTAAATAAAATTCCTCGTTCCTGCCGAGGCAATGATGAACATTCGTATTTGAAATATAAAAAGGGACATCTTGCAAACAAAGGAGTAAAGCCGTCTCTTGTATTTCTCAATTTCCTGTGCAACCACCGTTCCAGGAATAACAAAACCTGAAATCATATTTGGTGTGGGATTTAAAAAGTATGTATTTTGAATTTAAATAGATTAAATCGTATTTTATAGCGTGAAAATTATTCAACTTTTTAGTTTTTATAAACATAGCTACATAATGATAAGCCAAAAAATCATATTTTTTAATAATCATAGATTTAAAGTCACTTTTAAAGTGTTAACTGTCAATTTTGGTAGAAAGAAATTATATTTAAAAAAATAAAAGACAATTTGTTTGTACTACTTCCACATGTTTATAAAGAGCAAAACCGGTATTGATCATTATAAACATGAGGAAGTAGTATAAACGAATTTTGTTTTATTTTTTAAAATAGATATAAAGAGTTTAAACTAACTAAACCCCACATATTTGTTTTATAACTATATAAGATAAATAATTATTCCAAAAATAATTTATTGATGATAATATTTCTTATCTCTTAATAAGGTAAAACTGCCCTGATTGTACTAAAATATTTAATAAATGCATGTTAGCTTAACTTAAAAAATATTTTACATCAAAATATTAAAAAGGGTAGACATTTTTGTTAAAAACTTTGTAAACCGTATCAAAATTTTATTTTTTTAATAATAATTTTGATAAGGCTTTTAAAATCATTAAGTACATTTATATTGAATACATGATTATTGTATGTAAAATAATAAAAAATTTCTGATTCCGCATCTTACAGATTTAATATGTTGAATGAGCCAAATATTTTTCGTTCGAAAAATATGTTGATGTTTTATTAATAAATAATATATTTAAAGAAAAATTTGTAAAACACAAATATTCTTCTGTATCAACACTTAAATATGAGCCAATGAGAAGTCGGCTGGGTGTTGCAAAGGTTAACATCGTTGGCTACGGTTACGAATGTCTTACGAACAGTTTCATAAATTGATTTTTCAATCGATTTTTGAAGTTCTGTAAGTAAGCATGAATGTTTGTGATGTCTAAAATGCCCTCCCACCCATCTGATCCTAAATATAGGGCGTAGCGAGAGCGATTAGCTAACCACTTGTCTTGTCCTATCTATTTGCTTCTATTCCTACTTTCTTCGAAAAAGGAAGGTTGAGAAACTAAGTAGAAACAACGTCTGTTGAAATACCTCCATTTAGAGTACGTATGTTTCACATTGGGAGTGTGCACGGTACAAAAATGAGAAGTGAAGTGAGCCAATCGATATTGTCGAAAAAAGTGAGTTAGGTGCGTTCTGGTATTCTACATGTCAAAGAAGTATCATAACAGTGAAGTAACTTAAGGAAATACAGGCTGCGGAAGTATTTTATTTTGCAAGAAGTTAAATTATATAAAGTGTACATTAATGTAAGCTTAAACTATATTATTACTTGGTCCATTTCACCTCTCGAGAACTCATCGTCTAAGCTGGTATTCGAAGAACCAACACTAATTATTTCACTTTCGATTTGAAAAAAAATCTACTAAACTATTTGAATAGCAAAACGCAGGTGGTGTGTTTTGATGAACTAATTTTTTAATTTATTATTTTTAAAGATAACACAAAAAGAATTTAAACCATTTATAATTTGATATTGAAAACGTACATACCGACTAAGTTAATGAAAATTTACAAAATACTCTTTTTTATAAACCAAATGTTTCTGAGAAACCACACCGACTCATATTTAAATCAAATATACATGTCAGAAATAAAGTACTTTCTCTAAAATGTCAGTATTAAAACGACGATATATTTTTCTTTTGCGTTAACATAAATTTTATGAATCAGTAGCTTCAATTACACATCATAATTTAAGCACCCTCGCCAAGAAGTTTTCTATTGATTTTCATCTATCAACATGTAGTTGTGAAGTGGGAGCGCCGTTTCCGAGGGAGCGTCGGCGTCGCGCCGCTTCGTTAAAAGCACCGGGAACCTTTTTTGCGTTAGGGTAGCGTTTACAAACAGGTAAACGACCTGGTGAAACATGATCCGCTATCGAAACAATATGCAATAAGAAGGATATTTAAAATCTTGTGCATAAAGTCATCATAACCGCTTTGCCAATGATTAATGAAACTGTGCTTTCAGTACTGAAAGATTAAAAGGAATATATTTTATTAATCTACTAAATATTATTAAAGAGAGCGATTGACAGCTACGCAGTGTTTGTGATCATATAAATATGTATTTACTTAAACTTTCCTCTTTGTCAACTATTATTATGATAAACTTCTAATATAATTAAATTTAATATAGGTAATGTAATATTAATATTATGTCTATGATTTGAATGACTAGCTGTCGGCGACTAGCCTACTCGCCGGCGGTGGCCCGCCCTGGGTAGGCCCAAGCAACACTGCATGCACTTAGTGAATTAATCACTTAGGGATATTGATTCACTGTTTGAGTCTTCTAGGTAGCAGGGTTGTCACAAATAAAAAATCTTAAAATGGGAATCATTGTTAGACTTTGGAATATTCACCCATTGTTTTTTAGGATAAATTCAGACACACTTTATGTTAAAACAATCACAAAAAAGTAGTAACGTAAAAAAAACAGTAACGTAAGTAAAAGTAGTATCTATTAAAAATCACAAATATTTAAAAAAAAACCTATATAAAATAAATCTTAATGAAAAAATACTCACATATCTTTAGAATATGTACATTGCCTTAATTTTTGTAGGTACTTTATTTTTACTTAATCATGTCCACTCCTTGTAATGTGGAGCGTATTATGGACTTTTAATGGAGTCTATCAAAACATAAGCTTTTCTACGAAAACTTATTGTTACCTACACAGTTACTCAAGATATTTTTTTGGAAGAGACTAGGTATAGATGCATAGGACTTGTGGTTAGTTTTTTACGATTGGATGGGTGGGGAAGAATCAAAGGCATCACAGCCATCCATGCCTTCGAACATAAATCCATTTCAATTTATGAAACTGTTGGTACCGGCATGCGAACTCGTGAGCTCAGTAACCGAAAAATAAATTGCATTCTTAATCCTGAAGTCTGCATAACACTTACCATATTCGTTGACGGTGCTAAAAATAAAGGATTGTCAAAAAAAAATGTAAAGTTTCACGAACTGAAACATTTTCTCATCAGAATTGCCTAATTTTTGTTCGGCATTTAGGATTGAATATAATTTTAAGTATTTTTTACTTATAATATAAAGACCATTTCGATTAGCATCCAGTTCCTAAGACAATTTTCAGTCTTTCATATCGACTGTGGAAAAGAAAAAGGACGTAACTCACACTCCAAAAAATATTGTGTATAGCCCACACAAAACGTCGATTAAATTGTATACATTGTAATTTTTAAATGACGGAGGGATATGTAATTTTCCTTTTTTCAGTCGATACATTATATTTATATTAATAGAAATAATACGTTTCGCGTGAGTTATACACCACATTTTTGGCGTGGGCTACGTCTTTCTTTCTTTCCACAGTCAATATGTAGAAAGTACTTAAAGTTTCGTTCGCATCTGAAACAAATTAAATTTGACAATTATTTTGTTTTCTTTAAAGCTCGCTAGCCTTGTTTCTGTCTGTAAATGTACAATTATAACACAATGTCATGCGCCTCATTTAATTTTAGAATTAACAGATATATTATACTACATATCAATTCTACAATACAATCATGGCTTAGTCATAATTACGTGATTAGTCTTCTACCGCCAAAACACAATATTCTCTAGCAAAATATCTGACAAGTTTATATGTAGTTCTATAAAAGTACTTCTCATAATATATAAATGGCCCATGACAATTTGTAAGTATAACGTCAAATAAAAGCGGATAACTTTATATTTATATCAATGATGGAAAACAACTCTACAATACAGCAGAAAAATGAGTATATACAAATAGGTTAAAGCTGAAAATAAAGTAAGGGAATGTTAGATTTACATCTACACCACTTGAAACCAATACGATTAGGTCATGCGGTCGATTCGAGCAAACCTTGTGATTAGCTTAACCATCATATAATAACACAATGTTTTCAGTTTAGAATTAGATTTAAAAATTCACAGCTAGTTATCATATGTATGTGGTATAAACTTTTCAAAATTCATGACACGAAAAATAACATAAGTATGTATAAAAATTAATGTGTGTTTGTTCATATCTCATGCACTGCCATACCGTTCATCCGATTCCGATAAAACTTTGTCAAGTTATTGCTTGCACTTGCACTAAGAACATAGGTATAGAACAATCAGGTCCGGCCCGACTCTCAATGTTTTAATTTTTAACATACAGCAGGTCTTATTATATATAAAAATCAATCTCACAATCCAGATATATCTGAAATCTAAAATAAATAATCAAACTCGTACAAATAGCGACATCTTGGAAAACCTTCTGATGTATTCGTGTACGCAGCAGACAGAAAAACAAAAAATATTGTGTGCCCAAAAGAACTTCAATAAACAGAATTGAAACACAATCACTTTCTTTCTTTGAGTGGCATTGCAAAGCATGTCGGGTACTCACTATTTAAATATAAAATTAGCATTGTTAACATAGTTATTTCACTGGCTGTGTTATTAAATGTGACATGTGTTTTACTTCTTTGAGAAGCATTTTCAAAATAACCTACCAATTACATATTATATTTGTGATGTTTACTTGACTAAAAAATACCTGCATAAAACTTTACGTCGGTAAACCTTCTATTAAGTACTAGTGGAACGCCCGTCATGGATGACGGTATTTAAATTGAAATACTGAATGTCTAAGTAACTAGTTTTATTTTTTGATTATAATCAAAATATGATATGTGATAATAATAAGACGTCTACAAACCGGTCTGGGCTATTATATACAGAATTATTGCAAAGTCTTAGCACACCTTATTTATTAATAAATATCATGCTTAAATAAATAGAAATTATCGCTCGCTAGCGATAATGGTCCTGGTGTTTTAATACAATTTTTAATGTGCATAATGTGCATGTCTACTGTAAATCTAAAAAAATCGTTACCATTGAAAGAAAAAAATAATTTTATGAACACAGTTATTTAGTTCGAAAAGTCATCTAGAATATTTAAATTGTTTTTTAGGTATCATTCTTTGACTTGCATGGATATCGCTATTTTGTTTGTAAATTCCTCACTTAAGCAATGTAAGCATAAAATATTTTGATCTATAATTTCATTATAGTTAAGGCTACGACTAAAGAGTGTTCAAATAATTAAAATATGAGCAATCCTTTAAAAGCGCAGACAAATAAATAAAAAATTACCTCGGTATTCTGTTCTAAGAGTCACAATAGCAGGTGTGTTCATAAATTTCAACACTAATAATACTTCAGTGGGCAGTTTCGCGATGCCTGTCTGTTCGCGAATTGAAAATAACGTGTTCACCTATACCAGTGGTGGCGAACTTTGAGCTTGAGTGCCAAAAAAATATTTTTTTCAATATTTATTTATTGTAAATTTAAAAAATTGAAATGCATAGCATTACAGCTGATGCCAATGCGCCATGCATTTCACAAACATAATAACAGTAACATTAATAACAACAATAAAAATAATTATTGAAAACAATACTACTAATAAAAACAATAATGAAAATAAAAACATTTCTTTTAAATAAAAAAAAAAGCAAGACATTATTAATTTACAATGAAAAAATATCCAGTTCTCTAGGCAGTGCATTAATCATCCGAACGGCTCTTGCAACTGGTGACTCGAACGACCGACGTGAAGAACAAGTTTTTAGAATACTAATCGTCTGGATATGGTTTCGGGCACGTAGATAACAATTGGGAGCATGAAAATTAATAGTCATGAGAATTTCATGATTATAAACTCGTCTCCGAAGAAGAAGAGAGAAATGCTTTAGAATCAAAGAGAGTGAAAAGATAGCATTCCTAAAAGAAATTTGGTTGGGTAGTACTCTTTTAGGAAACTATTAAAAGGAAAATATTTAAATTTTTTGAAATAGAAATATCGTATAAATTTCTTATGAACTCGCTCCAATTTCAACTTGTAGGAATTTTCATATGGACTCTAGATAATAGATCCATATTCAAGTGTACTGAGAAACAAGAATATAAAAATGCATCAGATGTTTGTGTAACTTCAGATTTTAAATGTAGCATTAATACTTCGAAAAATTTAATTAAATACTTATTAATGACAAAATAAAATAAAAAAAACGAAAAAGAGATTATATTTTAAAAAATTTCATTATCAGTGAGATTTTTGTTGTTGGATGCTAGATGCCAAATGTTTAATATCAGATTCATAGTTTGTAGCCTTTAATAGTATACAAGAAGTACTACTTTCGTCTGTTAGTCTACTTTTTATGTCTGATTTACTAAATTTAATTGAAGAAAATAATGATTCAAAGGAATAAGCTAATTAAAAAATTGTTAAAGTGTCCATTGCTCCTCCAACGAGTCGATCTCGTTCAATTTCTCCCAAAATTACTCATAATTCAATTTTTGTTTCCATGTTGAACTCGACTGAAAATCTACCAGTTCCATTTCAAAATCATCTAATTCCATGAATTCAAATGTCAAGTTTAATTGTTGATACGTGTATGTGTCTGGATGGGTAATACATTTTATAGTTTCTTCCAGTTGTCGAAACTGAACAAACCTTCTCAAAAATTGTTCTATTGTTGATTCTAAAGCGTTTATATATTGTTCTATTATTTTTCCTACATCCGGCTCATTGTGAATTTCTATCATTTTTTTAGGTTAGGAAAATACTTAAAGTTTCATCATTATATCACGTTTAAATATTTGTAACTTGTTTTTCCATGATATTGTATTTTTATATTTAGTTCGAAACGAAGTACTTTGCTGTGACTAAGCCAACGAAAGTTATTATACATCGTTAATCCGTTGTACGTTGACGTAATTTAATATATTTTTTTGTACATTATTTCTAAAAAAAATTTGAATTTTTTGTTTAATCACTTTTATTTTTTTCTGTTCAGAAAAAAACATTCGCCTGTGATGCAAAATCGTCTCACGTGACATAGGTTCACCATCCCTGACCTATACCATAATATTGCAATAGCAGTATATTTTCATGTGTTGTCCATAATTTAATTTGAATGATATTCGAAGCACTCTAAATAAATTAAACGGAACAGCCGTGCGTCACAGTAACCGTATTAAAAATTATCAATTAAAAATAACCGGTATTATTTAGCTGCTTCGATAATTGCATTTAAAATTCTAGTATTATTGTGGAAAACATTGATAAAATTTTCTATCCTGTTTACTCGTACATACTAAAAATAAAACATTTTTGGCCAAACGAATGTGAAAGAACGATTTTAATCGACTCGAATTGCAATCAACTGTGTAAAAATGAATAGAAATAGTCTTACATTTTATTTCATGGACAAGTTTTCAACTGTTCTCGACATCAAATTAGATTTAAAATATTTTTTAGTTGCCTAGTCTACCTATATTCTTCAATTTTCACACCTATCCTCACGAAGATTAAAACTGTTTGTGTCTTTATTAACAGTATCTTATCCAGGGCTGTACACACTGAAAACTTACAGACTAACATAAACTGCAATTATAACAGTTTTATGAAATTTGACCACGTTTTCCTATACGAAATTTCATTTAGAATTACATAGTCTCTGTTCCGGATGATGAAACTAACTGAAAAATACTAAATTTGGATTATTAGGATTTTGTACACTTCCATGTATTTTGTCACTAACGACCCGGGTTTCACCTTTCGGCATCTTCAGGCATTCGAGCACACGAATGGACTCGAACTGGCATGTGCAAATACATGGAAGTGTACAAAATCTTAATAATCCAAATTTGATATTGAAATTCCATCAAGCACCCTCAGTCGATGTTTTAAATTATGAAAAATACTAGTTTCGAGAAATTGGACTTTGAAGTTTGTCAAATGTTTGAAATGCTAAACATTTTTCATTTGTTTGTTTGTATAAAACTGTTTTTAAGTAAAATAAGTGTGTCCTGCCATACGGTAGAGTTTGAAATGGGAAACATTTTGGTTTATCTAACTTAATATATCATTTGAATATTGATAAACATAAGGGAACCAACTGCAAATTTTCCGAATGGAGATATGAAGCCTCAAAGTTTGCACATGTTTTAAAATGCCTTTGGTTATTTTTGTGAATGTGTAAACTATTAAATATTATGGCTATTATCAATATAACTTTACTACTACTTAAAAAATGTAGGAAAAATTCATATATTTTAAGATATTTATCAATAGTTCAGTTGGTTCCTTTTTATTTTACGAAAATTTGCATACAGACAGCAGTTGCAACCATTTTGCATAAAGGAACCAACAGTTGGTTACCTATTCTCTATGAACCAGCATAGAAAATCACTGTTAATAAAAGGCTACTGTTTCAATATTCCAGCTGCCACTATGTATAATATAATACATTAATAATTACAATAGTATTGTATATTTTTGTATTGATTAGGTCTATCTCCTATGCAGCACACACACACTTTCTCTGTATACGTATGCAGAACTATATACAAATTATATTTATAAAAAAAAACCCAAACCTCAATCCACTTGAGATAAACTTACCGGAGTTACTCAATATAGATTTGACGAGAAAAAAAATAACGTTTTCTAATTTACTTAGCTAAGAAATTCAATGATAGTTTAATATTATTATAAGGTAGTATTGAATATGTCTTCATTCAGAAGTAAAGTAAAATTTTTGTTGATGATGATAACGTTACTTATTTTACTTTTTTACGTCAGGTTATATAAAAAGACCTTAATGTAATAGAAACATTTCAATATTCTAAATGCGTTTTCTTTTTGATATGAAAACTTCCGAAAACGATCTTTATGGTAAATAGCACACACTTTCGTCGTAATTTTTATTGTATCTTGGAAAAAAATCTTTTTCATACCATAAATGATGTATAATTTTGTAGACATTACATTATGTTTAACCGCTTTTCACAAAAAAAGGATTTTTATCGATATCACATAAAATATATAATGTTATTCTTATGCAATGAACAATGAGAATTTCATCAAATTACACCCCAGTGTAAAGTATTAAGAAAAATATAAATAATTTAAGACATCGACTGAGGGTGCTTGATGGAATTTCAATATCAAATTTGGATTATTGAGATTTTGTACACTTCCATGTATTTTGTCACTAACGACCCGGGTTTCGCCTTTCGGCATCTTCAGGAATTCGAGCACACGAATGGACTCGAACTGACGAGTTGTCTCAGCTCTCACTCGAGTCTCAGTTCGAGTCGATGCCGAAAGGCGAAACCCGGGTCGTTAGTGACGAAATACATGGAAGAGTACAAAATCTCAATAATAAAAAGTTAAAAATATAAATGTTAATGTTTCTTTTACAACGTCACTTTCCAATGCTTAGCATATGGACTCGTAGTGGAGCTAATCTTTAAGAAGTTTTTACACGAGAACTGCTTGTTACTTGGTTGCTCCACCTTTATTTTTTCAAAATTAATAAAGATAGAAGAAAAGTACCATTTTTAGACATTGTCAAAAAAACTCATATTTTCATGTACGAGAGCTATTAATACGTTACTTACCAATACCAACTTCTGCCAGTATTGTGACGATAAGACGACATTAAAATATACATAATATAAGTAGCGATAAATGACACGGCGGTTATGTGAAATGTGATATTCGAGAAAAAGTTTTGTATTGTGCCTGAGCATAGCATCGTGTCAGCAAAATTTATAATATGTATTAAAGATAAAAAGATTCATCATCACTTTATATAACAGAGTAACAAAATTTGATTGTCCTAAATATGTGATTGTAAGACAACGCCGTCTGAAAGCGTGAGAATTATCAAATTCGATATTTGTAAAACGCAATATGACCAACAAAGAATAAAGAAAAGAGACCATCAGTCTGTTGCCACTCGCCGAGCGTGAAACACTGTGAGTTGCATTATCGACATCATCATCATTCATTATACTGTTTAATTGCGTCACGCATTCAACATTGGAATCATATTCATAAATATATTATACTTTGTATTTATAATTATAATAAATTAGACAGGAAACTAAGCACCTACTTTAAATGTTCCACATAGTAAAAAAACTTCAAATATATCATTAATTTACGTGACAAGGCAGTATTCTTAACCGGGAAATCATACCTGTTCGCAATTTCTTACTAACCATATACCAGGTAAGAAGCGAACAAGTTGGAACAAGAAGATGAAGTTTGTAAACTGGACACCTACTAACTTACGGTGGGTATCCGATCCACACAAGTAACTTTCCGAGAGTTTCACCGTGTTTCATAATATATATACTTACAGATTTATCCAATTCCACGTTTGAGATTTCACGTCTCAAACTTGCCTGATACTACGATACATTGTCAGCTTAAAGTGAAAAAGTCGTAACTACGTAACCTATAATGAATTGTAAAGTGTACTTTCATAACTATTTATATAACTCCTTGGTTCTCAGTACGCTTGAATATGGATCTATTATCTGGAGTCCATATGAAAATTCCTACAAGTTGAAATTGGAGAGAGTTCATAAGAAATTTCTACGATATTTCTATTTCAAAAAATTTAAATATTTTCCTTTTAATAGTTCCCTAAAAGAGTATTACCCAACTAAATTTCTTTTAGGAAAGCATTTCTCTCTTCTTCTTCAGGGACGAGTTTATAATCCTGAAATTCTCATGTCTATTAATTTACATGCTCCTAATTGTTATCTACGTGGCCGAAACCATATCCAGACAATTTTTATTCTTAAAACTTGTTCTTCGCGTCGGTCATTCGAGTCACCAGTTGCCAGAGCCGTTCGGATGATTAATGCACTGCCTAGAGAGCTGGATATTTTCAACACTAAACTATGGGTATTGTTCACTAAATATTTTTTCCTTTTAAATTAATAATGTCTTTTTTTTAAAGAAAACGGTCGGCGGGCTGCCTTTAGTTCGGAGACTCGCAAAAAGTGTTGACAAAAAAAAAGTGAGTGACAAAGGTGATATGTTCATTGACAATTATTGAGATGTCTTGTATCTCATGTAATCGTTGAATATTTCTTAATGTCGGAGCAAAGAAAACGTAATTTGGTTACGTGTATCAAAGAAACATGCAATGAAATGTGTTGTCTAAAATATGAATATTGTCTGCCGCAGTCGAAGTTTTATTACTTGTATCGATACGCGTGAAGGGGTGTCACTGCGAACGCTTCGTCGTGAGAAAATTTCATACCTACATGTGATATTTGATAATAATAAAACGTCTACATAGTGGTCTGGGCTATTATATATAAGATGTTACATATAGTTATTGTATTACATAATTCTTGTAGTACCAAATACTTTGCTACCTCTGTCCGTTTCATAATGTAGTTCTTACTTAAAAAGCAAACGCCAATAAATTCAATCAGTATAACATTTCATTATGTTCGAGTCTTTTTTTTCCAGAAAATTTTCTAGAAGCGAACGTTTTTATTGCGCATATGTTTATGTTTAGCTTGGCGCTGCCGCTCTGGGACACGGAATCCAATACAAAGTATTGCTTTTTTAGTTAAAAAATCAACTTTTCTTCCAAAGTTGGCATAATTTAAACTCTCTTCGTGGAAAGAAACACTGAAAGCGATTGGTAAAAAAGAAATTTTACTAAAAACTTAAACTAATATCCTAGCCTCCTTTGAAGAAAAGTATATAAAACATTAATGTTCCACATTTTCTCAAAATCATTACTGTCGAAACAAGGTAATGTAATAAAATATATGTTAAGCATACAAAGATATCTGACTTTTACTTTATGACATAAAGAGAAAAATTAAATATGTTTTCTTTGGTTATGAGATAATAATATATATCTCGATAGATATATATATATTCGGGAAATAGGCCTTTTCTAGACCCATGTAATACATTAGGTAGGCATCTTTTGCAACCGAACTGATGACGATAGGGCTTACCTTTGTATTTTTAGAAAAAGCATCTTTTGAAAACTTGAAATAACTTTTATGACCCAAAAAATATTTGCATCTGAATGAAAGAGGAGTAAAACTAAACTAAATAAAGTTCTTGTGTTTCCGCATCCGGATAAAAAGCTTTAAAGGATGTTGTAACTTTGCGAAATACATTGTTGCCATTTTTTTATAAAAAAAAACCAAAGACTGTTTTCTTAATATTGTATATATTACTCGCCTAACGCTCGACTATACCTGCACCCAAATTTGAATATTTTGTTATACTTTAGAATAACTGCAGTTCACACTGAATGTATCCAATCTACAATCATGTCAAACTGAGATATTAGCACTTTGGAATGACATTAAAATTGTAGGAGAGTCGCAGCTTTGAATTATTATCTATATGGTAGATATGTCTAAAATTGAATCTTATTTCTATTATATGTAAAATATAACCAACTGATGACTGACTTTTATATGGAATATAAGACTATTCATAGTTAATTTTAATTGTTAATAGAATATTGAACCCGAATACCAGGCTTGTTTGATCTGCGCAATATTTCCGTAGTGTATTATTCAAAGCATGTATTTTTTACAGTCAGGCTATTTTCAACATATCCTGGAGTAAGCCCATACGCATCAGATCTATATTATAATACTTAAAATTTAAATTTTTTTTTATGTTCTGGTTACTTTTGCGATTTTTCCAAGAAATCCCACTACATAAAATCGTCAATAAAAATTCACTTTTGAACATTCTCCGTTTAAATAAAAAATTATCATATACTGTATGTGAGTGACTTCGTAAATATTGTATTGCTGTTACCTAGCATATCTGATATTTAGTATTGAATACACTGATTAAAGCCGGTGACAAATTTATTAATATTTTATTTACTTGATTGACATAAATGAGCCAGTCAGTTAGCCGAGTGGCACATACTTTACTCAATTGTGCCGTTATGTGGTTAACGCTTTTAATCCTCAAATGGAGAATAACATTAACCACTTCTAATGTACATCAATTCTTGACGGAAAGGCATTATATTTTAAAAATAAAACTCAATTGTTTTGTAATACTTTCACATTTTTTATAATAATACATAACACAATTGGTTAAGCAATCGATTTCAGTATTGATTTTTATTTAAAGTCACTGGTATCTCTGACGTATTTTTATCATCCGTAAACTGAATTGCACGAAAAGCAATTAGTACACAACCAGCAAATTTGTAATCCACATTTCCATTCTTAAACATGTTGCTTCGTTAAGAAATAGAACATGGCTTTCTAAATCTGCTTCAATTATTATTTTTCAACATGTATGACTTGATTTTTTATCCAAAGGCTTGCTCTTTTGTGAAACTACTAACAGTTTTAAGCGCATTAAGCTACCATCACCTTGCTCGTGGTGCAGTGGTCAACGTGTTTGACTTCCGTTCCGGAACTCACTAGTTCCAACCCCAGTACGGATAGTTTAATAAATTATTTTTTGTCTCTATACTTTAATTTATTTTAAGATATCGACTGACGGTGCTTCGTGGAATTTTAATATCAAATTTTAATTGTTGAGATTTTACCTGAAGATGCTGAAAGGCGAAACCTGGGTCGTTAATGACAAAATAAACAGAAATGTACAAAATCTCAGCCATTCAAATACGATATATTTTAGTCGTGTTCTGTTCGTCGGCATTGATGTTTATGATGTCTAGAATTCCCTACCACACATCGGCTCCTAAAGACAGGACGCAGCGATAGAGATTAACTAACCACTAGTCGTTTCCTAGCCCTCTTCAAAAAACAGAGGTTGAGCAACTGAGTAACAAATAGTTCTTATAGGAAAACGTATGTTAAGATACTTGTATTTAACTACTGATATTTAAAATAAAGCCATACTGAATATATTTAAAAAAAAAATAGTGTTTCAAGAATTTCTATTATTTACGTTTAAAATTTCAAAAAATTAACCGGAGTAATCAATAGTAATCATTTTTCAGGTATGTGTTTTCATAATCTTCCATTGTGATAATTCTACTTTTAAATATCAGTCAGAAAAAGTGCGAGAAAACGAATTATTTGGTACATTTCAAAAATCTTTATATTCCTGAAATTGCTAATTCCATTTGTTTAAAAACACTTTGTTCTACGATTTTGTCTCAGACATCGAAGTTCGGTAAGCTACAATAAATCCCAATCTAGTCACGGCGTAAAGCAAATAATATCATATCTGAAAAATAGTCGGCGTCCGTGGCGCAGTTGGTAGCGCCGCTAGCTACGGCTACGGATGTCTCGGGTTCAATTCCCGATGCGGACGGTTTTCATAGATTGACCTTTCAATCGATTTATGGATTTTTGTTCGTAGTCTGAGTCCTCCCATCCACAAATCCCATCCTCACGGGGAATAGCGAGAGTGATTAGTTAACCACTAGTCCTGTCCTAGCCCTATCCTTCTGTCCGTAATCTCTTCCAAAAAAAAAGGGGGAGGTTGAGCAACTGATTAACAAGCAGTTATAACAGAAACATTCTGTTAAGATACATCCATTATGAGACCATATGCTCCACATTGGGAGCGAACATGGAAAAAAAATTAAAAAAATAGGTGTCAACTCTTTGCTATATAGGCTTGAAAACTTTACTATTTTCATTTAAATAAAAATACAATAGTGTAAGCAAATACTTTGTGGGTGCAATTATTAAAAGAAAAGAAAAATATTTCGACGATTGATATTTTTAGGCGACGGAAAACGATTAACGGTTTTCGCGAAATGAGAATAAAACCGACAAACTCCTTTTAATCAATGAATTTCAAACACATACCGTTTATTCTGAATTGTTTAGATAACGAACGTACTAATTTTCATTTAACATAGTGATATTGTAAAAAAATAGCATTAAAGTTATCTCCCAAATTAATTCAGTTTTATGTCAAATTACATAATCATTACATAGGTACAAATATTTGTGTAATCAAAAACAGCTCGTTCTTACCTTTATTAGATGCAATTTATATATAAAAACCTCTTATAATATTTATGGAGCACTATCGTTCTCATTACAGGAATAAAGCCACGTTTGAAAGGGGATAACGACAGGCACCAGACGTGTCCTGAATGAACTTACAAAAATTACATAACGCAACATTACTAAAAAACAAAGTCGTTAATCTAATATATAAAAATCAATGTGTGTTTGTTCGTATCTTATGCACTGCCATACCGTTCATCCGATTCCGATAAAACTTTGTCAAGTTATTGCTTGCACTTGCGCAATGACTATAGGTATAGTACAATCAAACCCAGCCCGGTCCGAGCATCACAGCACAAACACTCATACTACGAACAGAAATCCATAAATCGATTGAGAGATCAATTTATGAAAGCTGTCCGTACCGGGAATTGAACCCGAGACGTCCGTAGTCGAAACCAACGACGTTACCTACTGCGCCACTGACACTTTTAACTACGATTAAAATTTTCCGGATTTCTTAGAAAATAATAACTATAAATCTGAAATCTAAAATGAAATCAGTCTTTTTAATTTCATTTAAACGTATTTTGTTTGATTTTCTGTAAATTATTGGCATGGTTCTATAATCAATTGTTTGATAAACATTGCAATTATTAAAACTCAATTTCATATTATTAGCCTTGTTAGTATTGATATTTTATCAGTTGATGGCGCTCGTGATGTGCGAAACCGGTTGCGATCATTATAAAAAAGCAAGTAATAAAAAACGAAGTGTTTTAAAAACAAAAAAAATATTACGAGAGTAATTAGCTTCAGAATAATTATGGAACTACTTTCAACGCTACTTCGTCATCACAGCAAAGATAAAGTAATCTTTATCTCTCTTTCTCTATGTGCATGCGCTGACAGAATGTGTGTGTGCTGCACTACAGATAAACAGTGAAATAAACTTTGCAATGTGATAAACTATGAATAGAGATAGAAATTTAACGGCTCGTTTCATTTGTGTCTTTATACCTGTTAAGCAAATATAACAGTTGGTCTATTGTATCGAATTTTACAGAGTGTCCACAGATATTCAAAAAATACATCAAAAGTACTTTTATACACAATTTTCGAAACAATTATTTAGAAAGACAAAATAAATTTTCACGCTAAGCGTTTGCCAAACTGGGACCTAGCGCTAGAGGCGGACAACGGCCGTAGCAGTTAAGATGGTTACGAGTCGTAACGACCTCTACGTGGTTTCCCACTAACCGACATTGCGGCGTAGCAGAATCAATTTCAGCACTGAAGACTGCATATAAACCAAGATTGTGGTGGAATATGCATCTGACGCTGGCTTTAGAACCGCCTCCATACCTGGCCGCTCCTGAACTGCACGCTTGAAAACAGACACAATTGTATTTAGCAATTGGTGAACAATTCATACTTAAGGAATACCATACTGGAGAAAATGTAATTTAATTTCACATAGGGTTAGTGACAATATTGTTCCAGAAACTTTTGAATTTTTATACGTAAAAGAATTTTAATTTATACTTATGCATGAAACTGATTTTATTATAATAAATATAGAGAATAAATTTCCATATGAGAGAGCTTTTAAATAAATTTTATAAATATTACCGTCTTGTTAACGCTTTTATGATTTAATTTAAGACATCGACTGAGGGTGCTTGATGGAATTTCAATATCAAATTTGGATTATTGAGATTTTGTACACTTCCATGTATTTTGTCACCTGATATATGATGTATATTCTAACCTGAAAAGTCTTCTAGACCATGTCTTGTTATATAAGATTATCCATGAATTATTATTTTTATAATGTATAAATAAGATTAACATAAATTAGCATTTTTATTGAAATCGCGTTTATTTGAAGGTAATTAATATTTTTTTTCCATGTCCACTCCCAACGTGAAGCATATGTTCTCTTAATGGAGGTATCTCTAGGAGGTGGAGGTGCTAACAAATTCCGCCACGGACGCCGACGCTGATAAATTTGTATCAAAAAATATTAAATTTATTGTATGAATTATTTCCGTATGTCTGTACCTTACACTGAAAGTATGTCGAATATGAAAAAGTGCTGTCCAAATGATAAAAGTATTTTTTTTCACACGTTATGTTACTGTAGTGCAAATCACGTCGCTAACGTAGTGATTGTAAAATTCAATTTCATGAACGCATGCATGTTTTTTTAGATTTTTCAATTTGCTAAGCCAATGTTTACATAAAAAATATGACTATTTTTTGTCCTAGGTACTATTTCTACATCGATATTATAATGCTAGTAATAATATAAAAAGAGTTGCAGCTCCATCTGTCAATGTTACACGCACTATTTATCTGTTCATGTGCAGACAGGAAGAGATAGTGGATGTGTTTGTAATATGTAAATAGTAATTTGTTGTATTTAAGAAATTCTTTTAGAGCACACAGAAGTATTTAAATAATTATTCATGCTACACCGTATAGATATCGTAAAATGGTCCACCAATATTGAAAATAATTTTTTGCAAATTAACCACTGAATTAACTGACGATTGAGCATTAGTCGTATTATTTAAGATAGAATTGACTTAGCCTTGAAGAGTTCATTGAAAGTGATTAAAAGAATATTTTATAAAACATGTACCTATAGCCAGTAGTCTTTCATTATTGCTAATTGGTTCAGATTGTCTTCAAATCTTTGAGATATTTTTGACTTGATATTTCGTACTTGTGAAAATGGATATATTTTAAATTACAAATGATAAAACAGTCGACCGTTCGTTTTATTTATATTGAGTTCTTGGGTTAGAACTAAATAATACAACAGCAATTAAATATTCGACGTACGGTCCTTGGAATCATTATTACACAACATTTTCTGAAGCTTCATTACTATTTATTTTCTACGCTATTTACAAAAAAACCTTCACTTTATATTAAATTTAACTATTGAGAGCTCTAGTATCATAGCTCAGAATTTCCATCAATGCTTGTTTTTGACAAGATCAAAAAACCGTTTTCATGCTACAGTTAAAAATACATAGAACAGACGCTTACACCGTGATATGTCAACAAACTCTGGTGACCATCACTGGAATGGAGATTATTAGTTTAGAAGATTATAGAGCATTGGAATATTATAAGGATTATAGAGAGTATTAGTTTTGAAAATGAAAAATAAAATAAAATTCACTTTAGATGGGAGTTTGGTAGATATTTTATAATTCTAATAGTAGGTACCTAAGAACATGAAGAACAATACTGATGAGAAATGATGAGTTATGATACAAAACCTTTTAATTTACACTGATATTTATGTCAAAAGTGTTAGTACTGTTAGCTAACCTTCTAACAAATACTAAATATCTTTAATTAATTATCATTATCAAAACCATACATTCGTTTTCCTGTTTTCAAGTCGCAACAAGTTGCATATTGTGATAAATAAATAAATTACACAAAACAAGTTTAAAAAAGAGTAACCGCAATTGATACAGTGGAAATTTCTAAATGATAATAAAATTTATTCACACCAATTTTAATTATTAATATTCTGTATTCTCTATAAGCAAGCACTGTAAGCCTCTACTCAGTAAAATACACCAAAACGTCTTCAAAACTTCTTTCGATTTCTTTTGAAATTATCGTGATTTGTTCCGTCATCTTATCCTGACAATAATAACACTTAGATTTATTCAATCATTAATCTCAAACAATAATTCTTTAATTACGAACCAATATTCCAAGCGAAACAATCGTAATAGTTTGTTTTGGACGTAACAGTACCTTGGTATCAATAAATTAACGAGAAAATTCGACTTGATATTTATGGATACGATGTTTTTAAGAAAAAAGTCAAAAGAACATTTCGAGAGGTTGTCTAATATTAGTTATGACGGACCCGATAGGTAGCTTAATTTATTATTAATTGTTGCATGTATATTATGTTCCAACGATGGCGTGAAGCTGAAGCAGCTTTACATTTTATCTTATAATAATTCTAGTAAGAATAAATAATTTGTTTTTTTACCTTGTCGGGTCTGTGCCCTGGTTCAAATCGCAGAACAGATATTTTCATAAATTGATTTTGAATTCTGATATCTGTAATATCTAAAGTTTTCTCCCTCCTTTACGATCCCAAAAATCAGAGAGATCGATCAGCTAACCACAGTTTATGTCCTAGAAATATCCTTATATTATTACCCTTTTTGAAAACGCAAGTTTGAGCAACTGAATAATAAAGAGTAATCAATAAAAACTGTTTTTGAGATAATTTTCATTAGAAGGTAATACGCTCTACATTAATATCTATGCATTGTAAAAACAAATACAGTATTTAATTCATGAGTTATATAAATAAACAGTTTTTTCACCACCTTGGAAACATCGAAAAAAGCTTGTGTCGAAGTAAATTTTCTGTCTGTAAAACTACGAATAACACAACAATGTTCAAATTGTGTTTTCGTAGCAGTTTATTTACAGAAACCTTGAAAACGTTTTTTCTTCACTATAAAATTTTAAATGTAATTAAGTTATTTTAATAACCATTTTTAACAAGTGTAGTTAGTATCTTTGCACGTTTTTTTATATTGAGCGATACCAATGTTACTGGCATAATCCAAAAACTTAAAACGCTGATTTTCGGAAAAGAATTTCTTTCAGTGACACTATTTTTTTGTATCCTAATTTAGCATAGTCTGCTATTTTCATAGAAATACAACAACACAAAAGACGTGTCAAAAACAAAATACGGGAATAACATTATATTCTTTTACTTATTTACTATTATAATGAGCCAAACAATGTCTGCTGTATGTTCTATAGCATCACTATTACAGCTAAAGTGATTTTGCCTCTAAAAAACATTTCCATTGTGCTCCTTTTTCGTGCGCCTCACAATAAGTTACTCATAAGCAGACAATATCGACAACTTCATCGATTTTCCTTTTTGTTACTTTGTGATGCAAATTTTTACTCAATACCATTTTTGCGTCGAAGATTTTTTCCCTTTAAAGAAGCTTTCGGTTTATTATGAAAGAGCCGACAGAGATTTTCCCCGTTCCAAAATGACTTTTTTCAATAGTCTACATATAAAATGATTTATAGCGGAATAAAAAATATTTTATATTTATAGCGAATTCGAATAATTTTTCGTCTGGCTTGGCCCACTGGCCAAAGCTCTGGCTTGCTTTGAGATAATCCAAGGTTTGAATCATTGGTCTTATAATCATAGGTGTGGCTTAGCTTTTAAGCGACCGAGCAAACTAGATATTATGATTATTAAACAGGATTTGAAAAAAAATTATTAAAAAATATTGTCACTATTTTAATTTGGAACCTTCTGATCGATAAGCGAGGAACTAATACAAATAAACTACAGAGGTAAATTATATATATACATATAATAGTCAGGTCCGTGGTGCAGTGGTTGATATTGTTGGCTTTGGCTACGGATTCTAATCTCAGTACGGACAGTTTCACAAATTAATTTTTCAATAAATTTATTTATTTCTGTTCGAAGACGTTTAGATTAGAAGATGTTTACGATGTCTAGAATTCTTTAAGTTATTTTTGATTTCTAAAATTTTCTTCCACCTATCCGCTGTATAAACGGGTCGTAGCGAGAGCGATTAGCTAGGCAATTGTCCTAGCAATCGCTCATATTACAATTGTTATAAAAATCACCTTCAGTTACAATCAAAATATGCATAGTATAAATTTTGTGAATATATAATAAAGTAGATAATTGTATAGGACAAGGAAAAAAATTGCCTTAGTAAAATTAATTTTTGTTTAACCGGCCTTAGAAATTAATAAATTCCATTGTCAATAATTCATTACGTAATTCATGATTCAGCCCATCAACCTTTGAAAATTTTGACCGAGTTTCTTTAATTTTGACTCAGAAATTCTGATATCGACCAAGTATTTTAGTGACGTTCGTGGTAAAGGGGTCTCTTTCATTGTATTAATAATTGTAAAAAAGCTAAATAATATAACAATTGATTTTAATCGTTTATACAATGACACAAAGTGTTGAATGAAAGCATGCATATGATACGTTTATTTTAATATCTGAATAATTATATCGCCAAGCTTGTATTCAAATTTAGCCGATAACGAAAGCAAACTTTCTGTTAAAAATCCCCATTGAATTAGTTAATTAAGTCTCATCCATGTTTTGCAAAATTGATGAGACAAATAATGAAAGTACATGTAGTGTTCTCAAAATGTATTTTATTTTCAGGATCATTCAAATTTATAGTCAATGGCGTAAACATAAATCTCGATTTTTCTTAAATAAGTTAGCGATAAACACTTCTTTTAACGATCAAAAAGTTTGGGGGTCACATCAAGTTCAATATCAAACGGTTATTTATTCAATTAAAATTGTAAATCAAGCTTACATTTGACTTTTATGTGACGTTGTAACATTTAAAAATACTCCATAAGTTCAAAGTATCTTGGATAATAAAAAATTTCCGAAAAGCTGATCAAAAAATAAATATTTTTCATGAATTTTGCAGCATAAAAATATCATATTGCGGTATTACTTATTTCATATTTATATAAATATAATGTTATTACATCCATTCAAAAATTATTTTGACATACTTAATTAATTAATATGTTTTTTTTTTAGAAGACTTAAATTGTAATGTGGGTACGCCAATACGATGGCTATTGCATTGTCAATTAGACAAATTGTTTTATCTTAATCCGACGCAACATTTTCTAACACTTTTCCTCAATTTGTTCAAAAGCTTCGAAGCTGTCTTCTTTGCATTTAAACTTTTGTCGGGGAAAATTCTGAGCTTTTCCCGTTCTTTAAACGAATTTAACTTAAAATGCAATAAAACTTTTTGAAGGGAATCGTCGTAAAAACTTAATTGATTATTATTCCATAAAGTGAATATTATTATTTCAAAAATCTTCCAAATCATTACAGCGACCGTTCTCAGAGGTATTTTAGAAGAAAATTATGTCAATTATTATTATAAAATTATACTGTTGTAATTGGTAATTAATTTGAAAATAATTCAAGTATCCTTTTTTCAATACGTCATATGTGTCGCTACTTTTTAAAAGCAACCATGTCCATGTTTAGGTATTTTCGCTTTTTTGTCAATTGCTATTTTGTCAATTGTTGTAAATTGCTATTTTTTTGTCAACACCTACTTGTTTTTAATATTTCTGTATTTAAAAATGACCCAAATGCTATTAAACACCAAGTAAATCAGTATTTCTGTAATCTTGTTTAAGACGAAACAAAAAATTGGTTTTTCTCGAGTTCGTCCATTTTGGATATGGTTGCTTTAAAAAGTAACGACACATATATAATCAATTAAAAATATATTGATAAAAAATAAATAAAAATACATGATAACAGAGTGGGTATTTTGCTTTCATAATAGTTATATGATATTTATTTACTTGCATCAAAACAAATAAAACACATTTGTTTTGTAAAATTTTAATTCCTTTATTATATGAAATGATCAGAAACGGATTCATTCATTGCGCGATTTGAAAGTTTTGTACAACCCAAGATTCACTTTTGGATAACTTCAGAAACAAAGATGTAAGAGATTACAAAACTTCTCTATAAATTATTTGAATTTCATATTTTGAATCAAAATATTAATTTTTTATCTCTATGAACGTCCAACGAAGAAATCAATGAATTAAATTGAGTCTTTGCGCCATTTAACAACAGAAAATTTAATTAAAATTCTTTTTTTTTGCAATCTGATGGAAGTGAAGACGTTTTTTGCATTCACCGATTCAATTCAATTTCCCCTTAAGTCAAAGATACGTCTGCATTTTTTTGTGTTAACATTGCAATATTCATTTAATATTTCATTTCATATTCCACGTCACGTTCAGAAAACACACCCTTCTCCCCTCTGAACCCTCCACTACCTTCTGTATCTATTATACGTATCGTATTTTCAACACCCACCCTCCTATAATTTTTACGTAAGTTTATTATTTTGTATCGTATATAACTAAACGAAAAAACATTAATTTATTATAATGTCATTCCATTTGTAATATAAGTCTTTTGTTTAATTAATTAAATTTCCAATTGATTTCGATAAAAAAAATGATTTTTTATTGAGGTTTAAAAAAAACGTTTATTTTCTTCTTCTTAAAAACATCGAATGGTTTTATGAGATAATTTTTTAGCGTTGAAATAAAAAGACTCGTGGTTGCAAACACACTTATTTAGACTTGTAACAGAAATTCTTTAAAAAACTTTCAACATGGCTGAGTGGTGTTGTATCCAAAGGCATGGGTGCTAGTAATGTTTTTACAAACTGCCCACCCTGTCCTTAAAAAGAGAGTCCTTAAACCACTCTTTATATGATCTGACTCACTTACAAAACAATTTTTTCGCCTTACCGTATAGCATTCAATATATTTAATGTTTCAAATAGTTATGGAGAAAAATAAATTTACACCATCGCAAAACACGTGTGCCATAGTTTATTGGATAATCAGTTTCTATTCTTAATGGTTGTTAAAAAAGTATAAGGCTTCATACCCGATTTTGTCTTGGAATATATCTCTTTTTTTTCTTAACCTTCATCACTTGATTTCACACAACAAAACTCTATTATATTATGGAAGTCGTTTAATGTACACGGAGTAACAAAAGACTACCGGAGACTACTTACTAAATCTGTATTTATGGGCATAAGTCTTATATTAAAGTATAGGTATTTAGCTCAACAAGAATTATATCGAAGAGAGTAGGGGATAGAAGGATAGGGCTATGAAAGGACTAGTGGTTAGCTAATCGCTCTCGTTACGCCCCGTGAGGATGGGATTGGTGGGAGGGAGGACTCAGACTACGAACAGAAATCCATAAATCGATTGAAAGATCAATCTATGAAAACCGTCCGCACCGGGAATTGAACCCGAGACATCCGTAACCGTAGCCAGCGACGAAACCAACTGCGCCACGGACGCCGACACTCTTCGAAAAAGAAAAGAGAGGTTGAGCAACTGAGTGACAAGCAGTTCTCGTAGAAAAAATTCTGTCAAGATGCCTCCATTAGGAGACCATATGCTCCACATTGGGAGCGGACATGAAAAAAAAAAAAAAGAATTATATAAATTGGTTAATAAGTCTTATACCATTACAAAAAGCTCACGCTTTTTCTCGTAATCATAAAATTATCAATGTGTTTGCTTTTACGATTAATTGATAATTAATACTGTTGATGCAATTTTTCCTAGAACAACTCAAACCGAAATTATGACATTGAACAATTTATTTTACAATAGAATTCAGGATATAAGAGTAAGTAAAATGATATAGTGTCTATCTTTTTAAAACCAGTATAATTTATAAATAAACTAAAATCTAGAAGCCGAAATAGCTATCAATCAATCCATTTTATTAATTTACAACCTATATTTTTTATTCTACTAATTAAATGCAAATTTCATCACTACATAATTGTTTCATCATTTCTACCCTACCTACTGTAAGGCGTAAAACAATTGGCTTATTATAATGTGGCAACAGCCACTCCGCCAAATAAAGTAACTTTAACAGTGACCATGCCAAATATTGTTATTGATTACGGTGAATAATTCACCATAGTAAAGAATTATTCATAATTTCAAAGATGACACTTTCTTTTTATGATAACATTATTAGGAATCTAATACGTATCACGGGCACACAAAAGCGTTCTTTTCACAATACAGGTCAAGAGCTAAAAATGATTGATGGGGGAAATGAGTAAACAAAATTTTATTCTTAGAACTTTCAAAGCTGAAGAAATTTCTCAATTCATAAGATAGATACTGTCACATTACAAGTAAAAGCTAATGACATGGTCGATGAGGGTCTGAAAGATTGATTTTTGTGTGAAGTTTTATTTGTTTTCAGAAAGGCAACAGTATTTGTATATCGTAACTGTACATATATTTTTATTTTTAAAATTTACATTCCTTGTAAACAAACGGATGCTAAAGATCAAATAACATATAATTAATAGGTGAAAAAGTGACGAAAACTTTATAAAGTGTTTTGTTGATATTAGTATCAGAGACACATAAATTTAAATTTAATATGTCACGAAAAACAATTGAATAACTAGCTCTGTCGTGTTTTTATCTGTTTTCACAAAACGAATACTTAATTTCATTTAAATATGACAATATTATTACTATTAATGTTTTTCAATTCATAAAAATAAATTATTTGGATGCCTACAAAGATGCTGGGAAATAAAAACAACCAATAATGATGGTCAATATTTAATTTCAACTCATGTATAAACAAGACCTATAGTATAATCTACAAAAGAGTTTTCTGACGTCATAGATATGAATATTTTTGAAGATGCTAATAAAACACATTAAAAATGTCAATTAGAATACAACACAGAGAATCATTTTATTTTTTCCGAAAATCTATTACTTTTAAAAGCCTAAGTTTCCCACAATACACTTTTGTGCCGTGGATTTTTTTATAGTTCTCTTGTCGTCTGTTTAATTTTTTTCTTTCATTTCTTTAAAACAAATTTAACAAATTAATTTTCACAGAGTGAAAGATGGCAGAGTGAGTGGATGAAAAAAACAAGCTCTAATTGTCCATAAATATGAAAATTGTTATTATCTTATATATAATAGCCCAGACCAGTCTGTAGACGTAGACGTTTTATTACTATCACATACACATGTAGGTATAAAATTTTATCATGACCTAAGCGTCCGCGATGTATATAAACGATACGCATAGTTTTGACGAGACGCAAATTCTGAGGCGAACAAACAACAATCAGCCCGTCAGTATAGAAACTAACAAACAGCTACTTTAGACATTCAGTATTTTGATTTCAATACTGTCATCTATGACGGGCTTTCCCACTAGTTTTAAAGATTAGATAGCTTAATTATCACTGTCACAAAAGTTAACTGCAACAAAGTTGCGTATTAGTGAGATTCATCATCGTATTTCTGTTGAATTTCGATGTCGGCAGGAAAACAATACCAAAAATATAGAATTTTACCAACTCACCGCAACCCAGATGCGTCACACGATGGCGAGAGATTGTGAAAATTGAGTTTCCACTTTGACTGGAAGAGAGACGATCTGTCGTTAAATGTGCTGCCAACTTAATTATTTCCAGTCATTTGTTGTATCCAGAGAAATCAAAATACACATATAGTACTGCTTGCAAAGATACCAATGTATCTCTTTGACCAATCTTTCAATTTTAATTGACATGTCACAATACTTGAATCAACGCCGAGCAGTATGGAGGTTTTTTGTTTCCTATTTTAATATGCAGAACCGTCTCTCTGATTCTGATCCCTTTTCAGTATTCTAGTAATGAAGTGAATGGTAGCATCTACGTAAGTAGAAGAAGTATCCAATTCTTCGGTTTGACCATTGAATTTTAAAATATCAAAAATTTAATCCTACTTAGGAACAAAGCTTTGGTCAAAATAAAATAAGAACTATGGGGAGCTTTTAATTCTGTTATAAATTGCTTTTTGAGTGATTAATTTAGTGATTGGTTTTTTACTGTTAATCTTCAGTGCAATGAAATAAAGCTAATGATATTTTAAAATTATTCAGTACTGAATTCATTAAACTTTGCAAAGGGTTTACAATTACACATTTTGTAAACCCTTTGCAAAGCGATATCGTATGTGATACAATATTACAAGCTAGATTGATGTACAATATTATCTATTGAAAAAGTATACGAAGTACAGTTTATTCTCGGTATACTTTCCATTACAGCACTAGATACTTATTATACGCAATTTAAACAGCAGATCATGTATTACCTAATGAGTCGACAAGGATTTAAATTTATATTGTAGCAATTGGTTTGTAATACCGAACCAACAAACAAAGATTCATCACTCTTAAGGATTTAAATCATGGACAGTAACATCTAAGATAAAAATATCCACTGACCGGCTGATAACTTAGGCATATATACGAAATGGGCATTTTTTTTAAATTAATGTTGAGTTTTTTTCACACCACCCAGTTACAGTTTCCTTAAAATATAATTACCATTGTTAAGCTGAGCTTTTTGCAGAGAAGGGTGGCAAGGGAAAACCAACAGAACTCTGTTTGTAGGTTTTATTTTTTTAATTAAAAGAAGATAAAAAAGAAACCTTGAGGAATTAAGCCGGCGACTTGGTTTTAATTAACCCAGCCAAGGGTAGTAAGTTCTTGACTCTGGCTTTCCTTTCCGCTTATTTTTATAGTTTTTTTTTGCATTTCACTTAAATGTGACATGGCATCTGCTAACCTTTTAATCACAGTCTTTATGTCATTTATTGTGGCCCAGGGTCATATTATATAGTTTATTTTCAATGATAGACAAATATTTGATTCCCCTACAAATAAACGTTGTTTTGTAAGTCTTTTTTTAACTTACCAAAGTGTACCTTAATTTGTTGAATGTGTATTTTAAATGAAAACCATAAACAAATAATATCACAAACAACTTTTAACGTGTTAACGGTCAATTCATGGTAGAAAAGCATTATGTTTCTAAAATAAACCACAGCTTGTCTTGTGCTACTACGGTTTCACTCATCACTAACATTATCAACACGGTCATTATCGTCAGATGAATGTTAGTAAAGTATTTTCGTACTTTCGTTTAATCGAATATATTTGCTAATAAGTAATGGCAACTACATTTTTGGCCAGTAACTAATTCCATGCATAGTCAGTTAATAATTATGTTTGGTCAGTAAATAATTGACAAATAAATAAAGGTTAGGTTACGTTAGGTTTGATTAAAAAACCTGCCCTTTTTATATAAATTACTGACTGTTTATTTTATTAACTGATCACGTGTATACTGACCATTTATCGAATTAGTTACTGATCATTTATTATTTTTCAATGACCAAAAATCGAAAGAGTTACATACCCAATAAATGCAGGCCATAAATAATAAGTAAATAAAATATATCAAAACCCGTGTTAAAACATTGAATCACAAACTGTTTTACCGCGTTAAAGTAAAACCGTGTTCATCATGTAGCGTTTACATTGAAGAAAATGTTCAAAAAATCATTTCGTTTTAAATTATTCACTTGAATACTCGAAGAAAAAATTCAAAATAAGAAAGTTTTCTTTTCTTGGATTTATTCCCGCGGTCTCATTCAAAGAAAACTATTCGTTGTTTGTAATGCAGTCTTCTCTTTTAATTAAATGAGTTTTTATTCTTCTTTTTGGTGCCGTAATTTATTACGATTGAGAGTTTTAAATGTTTATTAAAAATAGAAAAAAAAATGTAATTTAACGTGGTTCTTCGAGTTGAAGAAATCTTTGAAATAAAGTGTCTCTTACTTTATTAATATTTCTACAATTACAATTAAATTGAAGTTTTTAAGAATTCTTGGATATCTATGATGTAATCATTAAATTTTTGATTTTCAAAGTCTGATTTTAATCAATATCTTACACTGAACGAAAGTATAATTGGCCATTTAGCATTTGTTTATTAACGCTTACAGCACAAATTATTTTCGCACGAATTTATTTTCAGTTTTTACTGAAAATAGTATCGTGCGAAGACTCGTGCAATTTCGATCTGTTAAAACGCTCACTATGGCCAAAAATATATCAATTTCAACAGTAAAAAATGTAGAATTATGTATTAGTTATTCCAAATACATCAAGAAGTAAACTAAACTCGTCTCATTCTTGCTAAAATAAATCGAAGAAAACGAATAGGCTGAAAAATATTTTATTTACGACATATACACCGCCAACACGCAGCACACAAGTAAGCGCGTAACCGCATATGTATGAGTAATACACAGAGATGACGATTAATGCTGCGTATCGGGATTTCAAAGCTGAAATTTGAAAGACTGAATATCGAGAGCTCTTTTCAAAAATAAATTTATTTGTGTTTTACTTGACATTCTCATGATCTGTTGCCTAAATTCTCTACTTAAAAGTTTGAACTATTTAAATTTGGATTATTGAGATTTTGTACACTTCCATGTATTTTGTCACTAACGACCCGGGTTTCGTCTTTCGGTATCTTCAGGCATTCGAGCACACGAATGGACTCGAAAGGCGAAACCCGGGTCGTTAGTGACAAAATACATGGAAGTGTACAAAATCTCAATAATCCAAATTTAATATTGAAATTCCATCAAGCACCCTCAGTCGATGTCTTAAATTATTTGAACTATTTTTTAAAGCGTACTTCTATAAGTTTTTTCTTCTAGTTTGGCCAGAAATACAAGATGAAGTCTTGAACATGTAAACATGTCCAGCGCGTTCATAAGGTTAATTGACACACAAATCTATCTTCACGGTAATTAAAAGCTACCTTTCTGAAAAGCCACACCATTTTTGTACAGATTCTATTGCTTAAAAAATTATTTGTACTCGAGCAATTTTGAAAATGCTGCAATGAGTGAAATAGATCCTAACCTAACCTAACCTAACCTAACGTAACCTAACCGTAAATGTGATTTAATCATTTAATAACAATGCATAGTAAAAAAGCGATTTTAAAGATGGTGTTTTTACAAATGTGGTTTAGCGTAATTATTTTCCCTAAATATTGTAAAATAAAAGGTGTTTATTTTTATTGAACTTCAGTATAATAATTTGTATATTATGACGTTTACTTTAGAGAAATATTTATGTAGAATATTGACGTAATGCGTAAAAACAGGTCTGCTTTGATAAACCATCCGTTAAAAAATCCCACTGTTCGAAATATTATAATATGAAAATTCACCAGAATATTTATTATTCCCTTTAAAATATTCATCACACAATTTTGACGATATTTTTGTTGAATGAGAAAAAGTATTATTTCATTGTTATTTGGAGTAATAATTTACTACAATATTGTTTTGGTTGTAAATTATTTAGCACACATTGTTTCGATTAATATGTCTTGAATCTATTGAGCTTTATATATTTAATTTAGTTATGGTCCTTTTTTTGGAAATTCTTAAAATACGGTGAAAAATAAATGTTTCGCAACCCCGTTAACTTGACATTGGTTAGCTTAATGGATAAAACTTACATAGGTTTTCATTAAAAAATTCTTGTTGTTCTGGAAGAAAACACTAAATCGAAAAAATGACATATTGAGTTAGTTATACCAAAATGTTCGTTGTTTCTAACTCGATTGTATAGAATAAAAAACTTTTTATAAAATATGCTTATACTTAAACCAGTTTTGTAAAAACAAACAAAATGAAAAAGGTATGGCATTTCCAATATTTGACAAATTTCAAAGTCCAATTTCTCAAAAACCAGTATTTTTTAGTTAGTGTCTTCTTCTAGAACAACGAAGAAATACACCATCGAAAAATTATGAATAAATATTTAAATTTTATTTTGAAATTCCATTAGCGCCCTCAGTTGATGTCTTAAATAAATATTTAGTATGTAATTACTAAACATATTTATTTACCATGAATCCATTTAATATTCCGCACGTAACTAAAAGTATAAGAATCATTTATACTTTGAGGTTATGATCCGTTTTGCTTATTTGTTTTGTTCGGTAAAATTTTTCAAAATCATCAAGTAATAATAGTTCATGAAAAAGTTACCGGTCCCTGGACTATCCATGTTGTTCAGTGAAAATATGTGAAATTATCTGTGTACTAAATTAATGACCCATCCAAATGAGTGCTGTCCCAAAACTCTATGAAGTATTTATTTCATCAGTTAATAATTGTTTATAATTTTGGGAAATAAAAATATGAATACAAAATTCTATTGAAAAATAGCTTTATTTGATGTTGCTAACTGCCAATTACCAATAAAATTCAGATGAATAATAATGGTTCAAGAGTTTTTAAATTCTTTCAAACTTCTTCATTTATGTCTAAGAAAATCAAAATTTAATACTTAAAAGTAATATTTTTTCTTTGAAAAACATTTACAAGTTCGTTTACTGACGTGATGAAAATAACAAATATTCATTTTACAATCAAACTTAGAGAAGTGCTTATATTTTACAACCTGCTTTCTCCGCTTAGTAAATAACAACACGATATTGTAAAACATACCTTTGTATTGCATTGAGGCCAGCGTTGATTGACAAATGAGTCATTTAGTCGCTAAAATAAATACGTATGTGCTCTATGGATAGATTTATCAATTATAGATTTATCAAAATTTCATCTTATTTCTTCCCCTGCTCGAAATTTTTCAAAATTAAAAAATTACAATTTTTTACACGATCTCGATCACTGGAAGACGCAAAATAACTTAAATTATATTTATAACTATTATACTGCCCATAACAGTTTTTGTTCGTGATTTACTATAAATTTTAAAAATCTTCTAAGGCTAATAAACACTTCAAAATCAATAAAAAATAATGCTCGATTTTATTTAATATCAGAAATTGCATTTTAAAATCTGGTATTTCGTCACTGAAAAACAAATACCGGTTAAGGTAATAATATGTCTATAGCAACCACTAATTTTACCAAATAAATGTCAATTCAATCAATGTCATAATCTCGTTGAAAGAATGTCCATAAATGTATTGCTTTTATATTTTCATGAAATTATCTCTAGCTTGTATAAAATGGAGCTGTCCACTTTTATTCTGAACGAAACAATTTATAAAAACATTACAAATGCAGTGAGCTTCCGAATATTTAACTAATTAATACGCTATTAGGCGATAAAACTTAAAGCATCACATAATCAGATTCCGAAATTATTGATGAGGTATCCAGGCTATTTAGAATTATTATTAAATAAATCAGCATGCTGATTTATTTAATAATAATTTGATTCGAATTTTACATTACCTCACAGATCAAATTTTGTATTTTATTAAACTTCGCAAATTCACATCAAGTGGCAAAACGCGAGTTGGCTGGTAACTTTTCGCTACCTCTCGTCAACCTCATAATCATTTTGCAAATTTTGTAAGAACAGTTTAAGCGCTCTTAGTTTTCTTAATAATATTATTACAAAGTAAACGATATACACGGTAAAGTTTTCCGCACAAACTTTCAACCAACGCATTAATCTTACTTACATTAAACTGTTGTTAAGCATTTTTAAAGCTGTTGAATAAGTTTTAAAGCATTTTATTGATTTGACTGTGAGTGTTATTTTTTATTTCATCATATTTTTAAAGCCTCACAAAGAACACCAAAATAAGTCTTGTTTATGGTACTTTATTTATGACTTTAGCAGAGTTAAAGATATCTATTTTAACCGCTATGAAGCCATACCATTTTTGATCACACATGAAGTAAGCTAAACAGTATCCGTTATTCAATTAAACTACTTACTTTAGCCTCGGCGTTACAATGTCAAAAAAAAAATATCATGAGCCTTTTGAATCTATCAATTCTTGTACTCTTCATTATACCATATGTGACTAGTTATAAGCTTAGTTATCTTGAGGGAAAGATTTATTACACATCTAAGTGCGCGCAAGCAAGTCTTAGGCAATTGCTCCTCAGACGCTCCCAATTAAGAAAAAAAATTGAAATTGTCTACAATGGGAAAGCAGTGGTGGGTGGAGCAGGGCAAGTGAGCTGCTATCGATAAAAAATGGTTATTTTGACACATGTCCTTAAAAAATATTGAATAAATTTAAACCATCATCATCTATGGTGAGATTAAAAGTAAAATTGTTTTATAATTTAAGACATCGACTGAGGGGGCTTGATGGAATTTCAATATCAAATTTGGATTATTGAGATTTCGTACACTTCCATGTATTTTGTCACTAACGACCCGGGTTTCGCCCAGTTCGAGTCCATTCGAGTGCTCGAATGCCTGAAAATGCCGAAAGGCGAAACCCGGGTCGTTAGTGACAAAATACATGGAAGTGTACGAAATCTCAATAATCCAAATTTAAAATTGTTTTGTTTTTTCTAGTTATATTTTCAACATGTTATTATAATTTTTATTAAATACGTATAAACAATGATTAAATCTGTAGTCTGACTCAGATTCAATTGTTATAGTAAAACGTTTGATATATTAAACACTGGGTCACGTGGCAAAACAATGCGGAAATTGCTTTGATTACAATTTAGATTCCAAAACAGCAGTACCTACTTTAAATGACTGCATAACCCATTGGCTACCAACCCACATTTACATATTTTTTGCATTGAATACGACTACCCTACTTCCTATATATTTAATCACTATATTATATCTTCCACCAATTGATTAATTATACAATTTTTTAAAAATTACAAAAATACTAATGTTATTTTAAACGTACTCATCTCATGACAAAAATTTTAACAATTGTTTTGTCCAAAGTTTCTTTTTGATTTTAATTAAAATTTAATTTTTTATTTGTTTATGCATAAATCACAGCTTTTATTGCAATATTATTAGGAAAAGGTGAATTGAAAAAATAAATAATTATATTTGAAAGTAAAATACTTGTTATGTTTATGTAATTTTTTTGAAATAGTTAAGTAAAAATCTGTATTGAAATGACATCAATAATATTATTGTATGAAATTTTAACAGATTTTAGGGTAAATTCAGTGCAACTTGTCATTTACTAAGAGGCAAAGCGTACTCTTTATCCCTATGTTTGGCCTTTGACAGCATCATTCAGTTTCTTAATAAAATACTTCGCTATTTTCAATTTGCCAAAATCAATGAATAACCGATTACCTCGACTAGGTGATTAGGTATCTGATAAAAATGATCAATCTTCGTATGAAATAGATCAGTTTTTGCAAATGTCGTAAATATGTGCTTGAAATTGTTTTGGAACACGTCATAAATTTCATTTTTATACATAATATTTTATCTTTGAAAAATACTAGTAGCAAATTTTTCCTGCCATTAACAGGTTAAGATATGACTTCCCAATCTTTTTGAGTTCACGACACCCTCTTATAATAACCAAGTTAAATCTACACAACTACGCGCTTCCAATTGAACGAAAAAAACATAATATTTATGTACATGGAAATATGTCAAAATACTTATAACTGAATACTTAAACGTATGTTGTGCAACGATTTTACATATATGTATACAATCAGCAAAATATGTCTGACAAAGGCTAACTCAAACCAATTTATATATCGCATATTTTATTTATTGTTTACCTAAGTTAGCAAATAGAGAATATCTTTTGTAATACATTTTTATAACCAGTTTGTAGAATGTAATATTAAAATTGTATTTCAGATGGCTATAGATCTGTTAACTGACAGATTATTCTTCTGAACTGCACAGTTTTTTACAGGAAAATTTGAAGAAAATTCAATGACATATTAATAATTCTTCATGACATTACTTGTCATGGGGGCAAATTCAAATGTTAGCAGGTATTCTGTTGTAAATTATATAAGCTTCACTAATTGAATTGGCTTTTACTTAGTAGAGCTCCATTGTGATAAGGTAAACGTAAAAAAGTATTGGGTTCCATAAGATTTCGGCGAGTTAGCTAGTTCTGATGACGGCGTGATTAAAAAATAGCTATATCTATATTATTTTAAAAACACATGTGGTTTAGTATGAACGAAACCAGCCCTGATCATTATAAACATGTGGAAGTAGCACAAATAAATTGTGTTTTACTTTTTGCAATATAATGCCTTTCCACCAAGAATTGACAGTTAACAAATTAAAAGATTTTTTCATTCTACTATAATATTAGACCCACTGGTTGAAAACCAGTGGGATATAAGGGGTAAATTTGTATTTAGTTGTTTTGTGGCACAGGCACACTTCGTGCGTATGAACTACCAATTTCATACTAAAGGTAGTTTTCAGGACAACTAATTCCAATGTTGATGGTTGGTACAATTTAGCGCATTTACATTGAGACATTGTGAGCAAAATTATGCAAACAGGAAACTTGCACTGGTATACCATTGCAACGGAAGTGGGAACAGTTCAACAAACTAAGAACACAGACGCGTAATAGTAATACACTATTCAATTGAGTGACTAACTGCTACGTCATGGCACACATAACAGTCATAATTCAGTTACCATTTTGTGCAGGCTGCACTTTACGGTTCTTCATGTTTACGTTCATTACGTAATGAATAAGTATCATAAAAGCTTTCAAGCTAAGTCATACATACGAGCTTTTATCCCTCTTTCTTTGTGTGCACTTGATCTAAATAATAACTTTAACCGGATTGAAATACAGTAAAGCCACTGTACATTGACAAAGCACTTAAAAGATAAATGAATGCGTTCAAATATCTAACATTCATTTATGGATCGAGCGACAGTTTTATGTTGGTATTTTTATATAGTTATTAGTTTTATTTACAAAATAATGACGTAAGTTTATTGTATATATTATTTATTAGTGTGTACACCATAAGGTGGGATATCCGGGCTAAGCCCTATTTCTCCTTTCATCTGATGGAAAAAGTGGTGTTTATCGTGTTATATCTGTGTGAAGCAATGACCTCGAGAGGAGGTCAAACGATCAATGTAACATATGGTTTGGAAGTCTTTTCTTTGGAGTCGTGAGGTCGTCTTCTTCTTTCTTCTGCTGGTTCCGGTCCATGCCACACTTCAATTAGATGAGCTGTAGGGAGGAGAGACCTTCGGGGCCTAACAAAATCGATCGCTGTATTGACATTATAATCTAAAAGAGATTTGATGGTCGGGTTATGGTGGCCTTTCATGTCGCTGTAGAATTTCTTTTTATTGTATAACGTCGCTATAGATGTATTAATACCCTTCTGTACCCATGGTGTTACAGTGAGTTACTTCAGTCTTTAAACCTTTAAATTATCTGTGAAATAGGTCACACAAAAAATTGATAATTTTGCTATTTGTAAATAAAATAGTTCTACATATTATTGAAAATTAAAAATACATTACAGTTTACGTCTTCTTTGTATAATTAATCATAATTTGAAAACCTCATCAATTTTAACATGGAAACATGCAAAATCATAATATAGTAACAATTAGTATAGTATTGTAACAATCCGAGATGCACGACGTATCGTATGCAACCGTTTTATTTCAAACGACAACAAGACACGGCTCGAGCTTGTTCTGCTATGAACAGTTTCGATTCATGGGTCTTTCGATAATTTTGCATAGTTTGATGTGTATTTCAGGTTTTACACACAAAATATGAAGTAAAACAATTACTTAATATAATTTAAGACATCGACTGAGGGTGCTTGATGGAATTTCAATATCAAATTTGGATTATTGAGATTTTGTACACTTCCATGTATTTTGTCACTAACGACCCGGGTTTCGCCTTTCGGCATCTTCAGGCATTCGAGCACACGAATGGACTCGAACTGACATCATCGTCAAAAATCGTACAAAATCTCAATAATCCAAATTTGAATTACTTAATACTACAAAACCCGTATTTCACTTTTTGAAATTATAATTTTGCTTTATAAATGCGTTTATATGACAAAACCAACACGGTAACGAAATTTGATTGCATGAGATCCGAAGGGACAACAATGTCATAATGTTGAATCAATTCAAAAGTTTATAATGTGATATATCAATCAAAATAAACATAAAGCGCCTATTTCGTTGTCTTTTATTTCTGTAGTTAACGTTTTTCTCAAAAATATACACGCATTATTCATTTAAGCCTACATCCTTTTTGTATTTGGATTAGAAAAATGAATACGGATAAGTCAAATATTTTTGAATTTCAGATCACCTGAGAAAAAATATGTCCTAGATAGATTTAAATTTAAATATAAACAATAGAGTTCTTATAGAAGAATATGCCAGGACATGCCTTTGGTACCTTGTGTTCGCTAAGCGGCACTAATGATATTGCCTTCATACTTCATTTAGTAATACTATAATCAATTATGTATATACTAATGATGTTACCTATCATATTACGTTAAGTAATACTATAATTAATTATATTTGGCCAATTACAGTGTGGCTTAAATCCATTAAAAGTGAGGCAATTTAAGCCGCGCTTTCATGGCCGATGTTCCATCCAGGGCAATATGTAATAGGGTTGCCCACGCGAGTTTATCTTACGGAATATCTTCACCAAAATCGTACAAATTCCATGAAAAATTTATTAATGTATTAGGAAAGCCTCCATATTTTTACTGTCGTCTACTGCCATTGTTGAGTAAGTCAGACAATGTCTCTTTGAAGAGCGCAGAGAAATAAAGTTTGGCTTGAAAAAGGACTTGTGGGTAGGTACTGTTTTCTACGTTCCACTTTTATGATCGGATAAGTTATGGGTGAAGAAGAATGAACACATCACAAAAATTATGCTTTTGCTCATGCTTAATTATTTACATCAATGGATGAATGTGGAAACATTAATGATTTACCGTGCAAAAGAGTAAAACAAAAGACCATGAGCGCATTAACAACTTGGCTGAAGGACCATAATTCATTTATCGGAGAAAATAAAATCCATTACGGTCACAAAATAGAGTTGTGAAGCTTTGGTTGTATTCATAGCCAAATTGAATTTTAAATTGTTCTTAAAATACCGTCTCTGGCGGTAAAATTAAACCAAGAGTTCTAAATTTAATAATGGGCGCATAGACTGCCAACTTATGAATACGACCCAGGGGAAAATTCCTAAGTGAGTTTAATAATTTATTCATGATAGCTAGACGGCCCTGGAGAGTTGACGAGGACCACTCAATATTCTCAGCCTTTCAAGTGACAAGCGGGTCAGTGTTTAGGCTAATGACCTGAGCTTATCACCTCCTGAATACGAGGCAGCCTTACCGACGAGGTTTTAAAAAGGCACTAGCTACGGTGTAATAAGATGAATTAAGTTATCCATGACAAAAAATATTTGCATTAATATGTCTACATTTTTATTACCAATGCTAAATTATTTATATGGCACAATTCTAGAAATAATATTGAATTATAATGTTTCACTGTGATTTTTTTTCTATGTTTGAAACAAAGAGTGGAATAAAATCAATTTTGATTAAACATTACAAATAAGTTTTCACAATATACCGCGTAATCCACCGGAAATGCAGATCAATTAAAAATCATCATTTTTTTTTGAATTTAAAATTGATGATTTGCAGGACATTTAACCCTTTGTTTCATGTCCTTTAACCCTTTGCACTCTTTGATGAAATTAAATATTTTAATAATATTCGAACGTTATTGAATCAAATGGACGATATACATCCGATACTTAATTAATTACATATTTTATAATTATTTTGTGATTGCTAAGTTTTAAGGTATTAAATAAAAAAATGTAGCATTTCAAAGTGTGATATTTTTTAAAACATTCCCCTGGGTAAAGGCCAGGTTTTCGCTCACAAGAGACCCTTTTCTTCATCCTAGAACGTTCCTGTTGGAACATACCATACAGTCCATATGTTTTTTTGCAAAAATATGAAATGGATGCGTCCATTCAAGCGCTGGTCAGTGTCACCTGTAGAAAGTCGCTGAGGTATATAATGCTCCGTAAATTTGCTTTTTTATTACTATTTTAATTATAATGTTTTTTATACCCAATGTTTCAATCGGACAAAGCACATCCTGTGCAGTACCAACAAATGATACTTGAAAGTAAATAAGGCAGTACAATAATTGTAAATTCATTTTCAAAGTGTGCTGTAAAATGTCGAGTCCAAGTCGACATAAGACTTCTACGGGTTAAACGTCTCAAATGGGCCACTTTTGCTATGTCTCAAATGGGTCACTTGCGGTATATAATGCAAACATGTGAGTCCGTGTACAGAAGTGTTAATAGAAATTCAATTAAATATCCATTTAATCAAATATTGAATAAACTAATATTAATCAACATTCATAATATAAACAAAATAGGTCTGTCTAGATTATACTACATGTATATCGACAAAATACATTTAAAAGTGGTTGAGTAGAAAGTAGTAAAATATTCAAGTGAATCATTTGAATATTTTTATCAAACTCAAAACCGTTCATATTGCATTCACGTTAATTCTGAATCAGTTTTTTGACACTTTTTGGGAGCTGTACTACTGTTAATGTGGACTTTTTCTAGACCAACATTAGATTCGTTAGGCATCAAATAGTTCCTTAGGCAGTTTTCGTGAAAAGCGCACTCGGTCACTTTGTCTTGATTGATGAAGATATATTATATTTGTATGGTGTAATCATAATTACAAAATTATTAAAGATGTGTTTGATTTATTAATTCATTATGCCTTGAAATATTAGTATGATATTATTATTAAATTTATATTAGTATTTCCTTACTAGTAACATAATCCAGATAGACTATTATCTGTTTCTAAGTGCAAAAGCGGCGTGCCGTAATTCGATATCATTCATTAATTATTATCTTGTCCATATTAGGGTTTTGTCTGATTAGAGTTCTGCACGGGCAAAAAATTTCTAAAATTACCCGGTCCAATACCAACCGGATACCCAGATTTATTTATATTACGAAAAAAGCCAGATTTTTAAACACTGGTAAGTATAAAAACGCTTAAAATTATAAGTAACGAATTAATTTTAGTTATATATGTAAAAACCAATGGAAAGCAGATACTGAATAATTTTCGTACTTCTTTGCTTTAGATTTAGCTTCAATTATATCATACAATTTAATGAGTTTCTCAGCTTCAAGTTTCCAAAATATATTAATGACGATCCCATACTTTTCAATCAAAATATGTTATAACAGTAGACCCCTCGATAACACGATTTCTGACAACTCGTTTTTATTAAAATTTGCGACTGCTTCTTGATTACACGTTTAAATAATACACTTGAGCCGCATGTGTATCCTTTGATATTGTATGATTACGGTAGTTTCAATAGCCCGTTTCCAGATAGCTCGATTCCAATCTACCATGTTATCCGCGAGTCTGCTTTACTAAAAACGATATTTATGGAAAAAAGTATGAAGCTATTTGTTATGAATGGATGACTCACTACTCGAAGAGAGTCCAAAATATTTTTCTTTGTCTTTACCCGCCCGAGCCCGGTCTGTGGGTCGGACCCGGTAGATGCCTACGGGCTATACCTAGGCCCGTGCAGACCTCTATGTCTGATACATCCTACACTACTGATTTCCTTGAATAATTCAAATCGCTTGTCTCGTCAGTAGTTACGGTACTGTACACATTAACAACTTACGATGCTTAAACTTTGTTTTGTTGTTAGTTATGCTGGATAAATTTGGTTCACCAAGGACATTGCCTGAGTTATAATCGGTTATTGAGGGGTTACATCAATAATTCATTTTCAATATTAAAACCTCACTTCTGAAACAATTAAGTATTTGTATTTATTATTATAAAAAAATGTGTCAAATAGCACAGTGTCTAAGCATTATTTTTTATTTTGTGAAAATGTAATTAATGTCTATTTATCTGTTAATAAAATTCTTATTGGAAGTAATAATATAAATGTTTTTAGAATATGCACATACATTTCAATTTATAATTAAATTAAATGTAATTCGACGGTGGTTTGGTCAATTGATATAACCCTGAAAAAATACGAAAAAGAGTTAATGATTTGATCTCATTTTAAAGACGAAAGAGCAGGTCTCGGCCAAATGACGTAAATTATAAAAATAAATTGACCACTTTTTTGGAAGGGAAACATCATTTTACACTGGTGTTAGGTTTAAAAATTCTGACCCAGCCACTTGCACAATACGTACAATTCCTTATCTGCAAACATGAGAATTTACAGAAGTGCGTTTCAAGGATTCATAACGCAACTCACCATATAATGTTTTCAATAAAAACTGTTTTCACTCTCGCAAAAATTTTAATTTTGATAGTTACATCAATTGGCCAAAACACCGTCGATATGTTTGTATTTTACTATTGCTTAAAACTTTTGTCTCATTATGTTTATTAAGATAATAATAATATCATATAATGTAATTCTAAAACAATATCATTAAAATATTGACAGTTATTGTGACACGCCGTTGTCAGAGCTATTATATACTAGTATGGTTGTACTCATCATAGATGACGGTATTAAAATTGAAATACTGAATATCTAAATTAGCTAGTACGTTACGTCGAAGCTGTGTGTGCATTGTTTATACCTCGAACGCTTAGGGCATGAGAAAATTTCATACCAGCATGTGATATGTGATAATAATAAAACGTCTACAGAGCAGTCTGGGCAATTATATATAAGATTACGACATAAGTCCAAAAAATCCTTTAAATGTAATATAATGCTATAATGTTTGCAGATCTCAAAACATTGATATTTTCACTATATTTTATGGTTAACAAGTTTCATATTAACGTTTTTACGAATTTTACTATTAAAAGATGTAGAATAAATAGTATTTTTGTACTATAACATTTTGTCACTATAGTATATAAATATTTATATGGCTAATTCCACAATTTTTAGTGTGACCCCAGCATTGGATCAACTTATTTTTAATCTAATTTAAATTATTAAAAATACATTTTATTCGCAATATAATATGAGTAAATATTGAACATAAATATTTGTTATAATATGTCACTTAACACGAAAATTGTATTTGAATGTAATAAAAAACCAAAATTCTGTGGATGCATATAAATCATGTTTATATCACCTTCATCAAAAGTTGATTGTAAAAGCTCCAAATATGCCAAATTTGGTTTTTCCATTTTTCAGTCGGTTTTGTTTCCCCTGGGAAACTCAAATAAAAGTTTGAGCAGTTTTCGAAAACAACAGTGCTTCTCAAGCTATATTTTGAAAGACAACTACCATTAAATAAAATAAATTACAAATATTTGATCTTACAATTAAAATATCTATTGACCTATAAAATTTAAACGATTTTGTTGATTGATATTGATTATGTTCTAAATTTGAATTTATTTAATGAAAAAAAGTAAATTTTTAGGATCAGTTTTTAAAAAATATTAGAGTAGGTGATATTTTCCTGTCTTCCCTAATCGATACTTAAATAGGCCGATAAGCTTACCTTTCCTAAACTTACCTTCTCTTAGAAGAATGTTTATGGAATGATAATCTATTCATATTTAAACTTCATATTTTATGTCCCTCGATGAGTGATGGTATTTGAATGTCTTTAACAGGATTAAATGATAGCTAGGTGTTTGCATGCCTTCCCTTTTTCATGCTGAAAAAATGTCTTCGGATCTCTGCAGTCACATTTCGTTACCGTGTGAGTTTTGTCACATAAAGGCATTTACAAAACAAAATAGGAATTTAAAAAAGTGCAATATGGTTTCATCTAGTATTAAATAATTATTTTACGTCATATTTTGAGCGTAGAACCTGAAATACAAACTATGCAAAATTGTCGAAAGACCCACGAATAGAAATTCTTCATAGCAAAACAAGCTCGAGATGTGTCTTTGTGCCGTTTGAAAAAAAAACGGTTGCATGCGGTACGTTATCTTGGATTGTTACTAAGTTATTCCAATTGTTATTATACTGTAGTTTCATATTTTTTGATGGTAAAATTGACGAGGTTTTCATATTATGATTGATTATAGAAAGAAGACGTGAACTATAATATATTTTTATTTATATGACGAAATATTTTATTTACAAATAGCAAAATTCTCAATGTTTTGTATAGTTTAAAGGTCGAAGTAACGCATTGTTACGTAATGAATACGGAAGTGTTAATTAAGATTTTTGTAGCTCAAACTGAAAAATGATGTGACATCAAATTTAAATACCCTTTAATACTTATTTTTGCTGCTAGGTATTGCTTCCAATGGGATCACGGGACATGTATTTGCCTATTCCTGAGCACAGCATTCCACAGACACATGCTGATGATGTAGATCAATTGCTGTGCCTTCTAAATTTATTTCTATTACAAAATTAAACTTAAATCTGAATTTGGTTATCATTCTGAGATGGTGGGATACTGATTCTTGTTACTAAAAAATTAAAACCTGATCAAACGGAAGGCATCATTTGTATTTTCTGCATGAGTTTTTTTATTTTAGATGCTCTTATAAACATCTGAGTTTACCTTAACAATGTGATCACTGGATATATTGCTGTCTTACTGGCTCTGTCATGTGATTAATGTCAAGAGCAGTATACCTGTTTATCCTTCCATATTCATATTAAATTCATTTTCAAGTTACCAACGAACACGTTTGTCAGATCATAACAGATTGTGCATAAATTATCAAAGTTTCATTATAAAATAATAATTTAAGGTAACATCGATAAGCAATCTGCTTAATATTAACAGATTCAAAATTCTTCTTTTAACTGTCAGCTGTACTAATTTTTTGACAAATAATCTCAGCTAGCATTTATCACAGCACAAGCATCATTTAAGTCATGATAACCAAAACGTTTTTTTAATTTCAGAAATAGTCGAATACGGCTTAAATATTGATTTTCTATCAAAATTTCATCGAACTGAAATGCGCCTCGACTCAACAGATAAGGCGGAAAATTATACATGTATCGAAAAATACCATTTTAGATTTAAATATATAATTATTTTTCACCACATAGTTCAAAGACCTTTGGCACAAACGTTTACGGTCGGACATAGCGCTGGACCGACGAGCCGGCGACGAAACCTATGGGATGAATAATTCAAGGGGTCGACGAGTGAACGAACACGTGCCGCCAGAGCACGACGCTTTGACTGCTAACTCAATCACATGACCGTGTGTTGAGTTCCCCTTGATGCAAATTCTTTCGTCAACGGCGAGGTACGCACATTGATAGCGGTGTGTGGAATATTTAAGCAAACGTAAAGGAGGTAGAAAGTTTCTTGAAGATGTTCGAATAGCATTAAATTTATTACGGTACTAGTTAGTCTCCTAGCGAAGTATTGAAAACTGTCGGGCATTTCTACCTTAATGCACATGTTGGCAACCTTTTCGACTTCTTGAACCACTAAACTCACAGTCAAAATTGTCCCACAGACCATGGTTTTTGTTAAAAAAATAGCACATATATATTGTAAAATAATGATCATTAAAGTAACTTGTATGTTTTATAAAACGGTAACTATACTTATAACAAATTAATGAGTGTGATTTTTTGCTGCGTGTTTAAAATAAGTTATGAATATTCTGCTTTGATAATGTTACTGCAACATCACCGCGGACCACCGGTTGGTGACCACTGCAATAATAAACACTAGCATAGATTGATTTTTTGGTTGATTTATAAATTTACATCGAAATACTTAAATTTGTTTTTTATTTATTTTTTTATGAACACAGATTACAAAAAATATCAATTACAATAATTTTATTTATTTTGCATTGTGCCGAATCGGCAATTGGAAAGGAAGTCAACCGAGTAATTTCAACAAGATCTATTTTAAAACATAGAACATGTTCTTGTCTTAACTCACTCACGTTCACGTGGAATATGCGGACATCCGAAGCAGTACTGCTTAGCAATATTAAAACTCTTCCTAGTGACATCACCATTGGCAGAAATGTCCAAAATTCCTCAAGAAATTACATTTATAAAAAATTTCATTACCCATATCTGATTTGAAAGATTTCTTCTGGTAAAAAAATATATATTTAATATCAGCTTATTCAAAATTATCACAGAAGATATTGGTACCTACGTCACTTAACAAAAACCTAAAAGTGATTTATTCATCTAACTTGTTTTTTTTTTTAATAATATTCAACCAATATTCCTCGTATCAAATGAGTTGTGCATAAGCAAAAACGTCACTGTCCACAAAAATTCAAAAATTACATAAATATGAATGCACAAAAATTCTCCGTATTTTAATGCAATATTCCCACTAAAACCGTGAAAAATGAATGTATAAATTGCGTTTACATGTAGAATGTCCATTAAAAAATCATTAAATTTAATCAATTTGATTATATTTGTGTATTCTATTACCGTTTAATTAAAACTCACATGTTCATATAAAGTATAATATATACCGCAATATTGGTTTTAATTGATTTCCCACGATATGACTGTGAATGACAGTGGCGTTTTTGCTTGTATACAGCTCAAATAGTGCTCAAGTGGGTACTTAACTTCTTCATTTGTAGTGGCCTAAGTAAAAGTAAAGGCATGTCTTAACTTGTAAATCGTAAATGCAGCTCGCATCCCACTGGGGAAAAATTAAAAGAATACAAAAGATAACGAGTAAAAGTAAGAAACTCGCGCGGAAAACAAAGCATGCGTTTTTTTGCTCGATTCGAAAGATTCCCAAGGGTACCGCACAGGGTTGGGAGTTGTATATTATATTTATTCATAAAACAACGCAATATCATATAGAAGTTCTTTGCAGTTGAAAGTGCGTCCTGAATATTTGAAAAAACCATCATGATTGCCTACATTTCTACGTGGGTAAAACCACACGTACATTAGATATAAGGGTATCAGAACATTTATCTACCTTTAGATTAAAAAAAGAAACTTCAACATTCGCAAATCCCTTGCTAATGGAGAACCATACGTTTAATGCGGATGATGGGGTTAAACTGTTGCATAAAAACATGGGGGGATCATAAATTATTTTATCAAGAAATTTTGGAAATTAATAGAGCCCAGTTAAATTCCTTGCCAATTTTGAATGAGCAGCTGAACCTTCCTAATTCTCCGCTATTATATCCTATACGTTGAAACACCTAACAGATGTCACTAAATGTGGAATGATTGTATATATTTACCCATTCGTCGAATTACATCCCGTCAAAACCCACAATACTATTATAATTGTAAAATCACTGGTATTTCTAAAAGAAGTTGAAAAGCGGCAATTCGCCACTCTGTTAATATGGTGTTTACAAAATAAGGATTAAGGCGATTCCCGAAATTTTTACTCAGGTATCAGTGTGGCTCTCAGAAGTATAATATCTTACCTCGTAAATAATATTTGTCGCATTTGTATCTTCTATATAAACGTTAGACACTGTTTACTGTCTCTCAGTTCGAGTCCATTCGTGTGCTCGAATGCCTGAAGATGCCGAAAGGCGAAACCCGGGTCGTTAGTGACAAAATACATGGAAGTGTACAAAATCTCAATAATCCAAACTTGATAATAGAGTTAAGAAACAATAGTCAACTCACACATAGTTCTAAGACAAATAATAATTGAGTTTAAGTCAATTATGCAACAAATTTAAAATGTCTTTTATTAAAATACTCAATAATGAATCAATTTGCTCTATATTATGAATTAATTTGCAGTACAAAAAAACGCTAAATCTTTGAGATAACTCATGACTAAAACAATTTAAATAAAAACATGTATTAAAATATTTTTTATGAAATCACTCCAACCTTTTAAAATTTAATAAATATAATGAACGAAGCTCAAAAACATTCTAACTCAGCGACATTTAATTTCAACAAATTTAAAATTAACTATTTAGTGAAAAATAATTTTGTGAGTGTCGCCTGTCAACCCTAGCGTTCGGCATTTAACGTTTACGATACACATATAAGACGAAATAAAATAAAATTTTAAAATACAAACTTTACGATTTGCGTTATACAGCTTCTTTGTAAAGTTTTTTTTTGCGACTCTCAAATTTGACCTTTTTTGGTTAAGTATTCATTTTGACTGCAATTGGATGGAGTAAAACCATCGTTATACACGATTTTTTTTTGCCAAATGAAGAGTTTGAATCTTTTTTAGTAACTATGTCGTACTAAAAACAGCTTTTATACTTTTAAGACTCTATATTTTACGTTTGAATTATAAAGCTTTATAAATTCTGAAGTTGAAATCTTAAGTTTTTTTTTTGTATATAGACAGCATTTTTTTAAGTCAGAGAAAATGAAAATAATTGGAATTGGAAAGCTTTAATGACTCTATAGCATAATGGTAAATAATTAAAGCTTTCGTCCTACTCGAATGAATATCCGAATTTTCTAATATTAACTTATATACATTGATTATTCAATTGGCATATTGATTTTCAAATAAAGGTATGAATATCTGTGACGTTTATTCGACCATAGTTATAAAACGTTAATATCAATAAAAAAAATTGTCTTGGGCATTATGCTTAGCAAAATCTACAACAAATTTTAACTCGATCAATCACCGCTCTTGATATTTGAGGGGTCTAGTATTAGTTATGAATGCAGCATACTTCCTAACACCCACCATTTAAATAATAAAATATCTTTATAAACCTACAAACTCTCATCTAAAATTAACGCTAAAATGTTGTTCATTTTAAGAAGTCATATTCTCTAATGCCCTATAAATTTCTAAACGAGTAATCTCAAAGCAACCTTAAGTTACAAGCAATGCTATAAGAAAATTTACAATTTACGAGTAGTCCTAGAAGTTCCAGTCTCTACGAACAAATTGTATGGCGGTTGTACGAAGATTGTCTCTCAACTCCGTTTTCCGTCGAATATAACATATATTTGAAAAGATTTCTTGTGAGTTTATTCAGTGTTTCTTTACTATAATCATTATATAATTTACGCTTCATCGAAAACCAACATATATGCATGTTAAGTAATAATTAAATCGTCACAATAAATTTTACCGTACAGTCGTCATAATATATGTAGTGAATGGCACGAAATGTGATGTGTGACAGGGTAGATTTAATAGAAACGTAATTTATCGCAAAATACACACTTTGAATTGTCGATTAATAACAATCATTGATTACGACTAGGCTTTATAATTATACTCTTTCAAAGTAAGTAAACAACTATATTCCTAATATGAAAGTAAAATTGATAACTTAATTAGTCCACTGGCTTGGTAACTAAATGTGACGCGTTTCGCTTCTTTAAGAAGCATCTTCAGACTCACTATATCGAACGATAACTAACTATATCACGTCCAAACACTAATAATTAATTTTATAATTAATACTATCATCGTTTAGGTCTTACCCCTTCCCCACGTCCAGTAGAAGGAAACAAAGCCACTCTACCCTTCATTTTTAATTAAGATGCTTCGTAATGAAACGAAACGCATTACATTTAGTAACACAGCCAGTGGAATAACTAAGTTATCAACCTTTATTTAATATTAAAATACCAAATTTTCCACCAAAGCCATCCAAATTATCTTTATTCCTATTAAAATTAAAGATACTACATGTAATTACCCACTATTTCACATTATTAAAATATACTAGAATTCATCGTAATTAGTCCAAAATATCGCTTTCATAACTCCGCAGTAAATGTAACGGACTACTCGTCTGCAAAAATACCGGCTGACGGGCCGTTCAGCATGGCTTGTAATTATAGGAGGCTTTGGTAATCTCCATTATGGCCAACAAGAGTGCAGAATTGTACTGTCATGACAACCAGTGTTTGTTTACATATCATGGTGTAAGCCTCTGTTCCACAGCTTTATTTGTATCGAACTATGTATTTGTAGCAGTATCAAGAAAACGGTTTTTTTTGGTTTTCCAAAAACAAGCACTGACGGAGATTCAGAGGATATCATGAGTCTACCTCTCGCCTTCATGGCTTGAGTATAGGTGTACAAGAATGATTCTGAACTATGCTGTAGTGACTTTGTAAAATAGAAAAAAAACGGAAAATGTGACAAGTTACACGCGCCAAATCAAGTTGAAAAAATTTGTCATGTGTATAGTCCGTATTCTGATATCATATTGTTGTACATGAACTTCAAGAGGGATTGAGGTTATGTCGATTCCCAAATAAATAAGCATTTTTTTCAAATGCCATTATGCTATCGTTTGTAACAATCGCATCAGCGTGGTCTATTGATAACCGCTCTGGTTCTATAAAACGTGATTAACGTCCTACTGGACATGCACGCGAGTAAAATCAAACCTTTCGACCAATTTACCCAGATCAAAGAATTTTGTCGATTGAATTGGCATTTACTTGGTATAACTCCATTGTAATAGGGTAAAATATCATAGTATTTCGTTTTATTCGGTGAAAAATCTTATTTGATAACTATTTCAGCTTAACGTCATCGTCAGAGCTATACTTAAACTTATTTTAGCTTAGCTAAAAATATACTGTTGAGAAGAGATAGACATTATTTTGTCATCTTACGTATTCAAAAATCATAATATGTATTTAAAATTAAATTATTCAAGGTACTAAATGTGTTTTTGGGAAAGGAGCTTATGTAGTGTTACGAAATAGGTTGTATTGATTATGTTTAATTACATGAGTTTTTTGTGATTGTTTAAGTAAAGGTAATGAATTAATGTTTGATTGAGTGATTTTATGACGAGCAGTGGAAAAAGTCTCCATCAAATATATTCAAAATTCAACATATGACCAACTCATATAATATATTTTGCAACCCCTGAAATCGTATATTGTTTACTAAAATCAAAGAATAAGAGTTTATCTTTCAATCAAATTGTTTGAAGTCACCTTGAATATATTTATATTGAACACAGGTTCAACAAGAATAATATTATAGATCATAAATCACTTTTTCGCTGTAAAACTTTGAAAAAACATCTTTAACTGCCGATACAGATTTTTTTTATCCCAACTTGGCAAAGAAAATTTTGAACTTTTATCGAAAATCGATAAACTTTATACACTGCTTCTTTCGCGCATTTATGACAAAAGTTTTTGCACCTATAATGTTGGCTCAGATATTTTCGTGACAGGTGGATGTGTACTTATATGCGCTATAAAACACCGATACATCGTGTTCCATCAATCATTCTAGCTATATGAAAATGTTCAAAGTTATTGCATAGTATCTAACCCATATGCTTGTCGGGGAAAAATTTAGAAAAAGAGTCACTGATACACTGGTAAAGCTATAAGTTACGAAAAATACATTTTAGACTTTATGCCTTGCTTGAGTTAAATTTATTGGTTATTATTTTTTTTTGTTTATAATTAACGAAGTTTATTATACCTAATACTCTGTTATGTCCAAAAGATTATTTGATTTTAATAAAACGCCCGCAGCAACCGATTACTGGACTCAGTTATCGATTGTGCGGTTTATTATTTATCTAGTACAAATGGTTTTAACGAGATGAATAAAATAATCATTTATTTTAAGAACAAGGAGACAATAGATTTGATCGACAAATTGACGTGCAGTGATAATGTCTGACTCTAAACTTACTCTGACTTCTATAATTAAAACAGGACATTTTATATTGACAATTTGTATATTTAGTAGATTCCGGATTACGTATGCTTTATTGCTTTTATAGATAAACACTTGGTTTTGTTATTGCTATCATGAGTTGAATGACTATTTTTAAGTTCATCTATTTAATATTTAGTGGAAGGCGGGGTACATAACAAGCCCAACAGTGAGCTGGTGTCAAAAAAATTAAGAGACTCGTTCTTTTTATTTAGCAAACAGTTGTACATTTTCAGTTAGTATAGTTTTAAAAGGTACGATTGCTGAAGAGATTTGAAATCCATAGTAAAGTCAGTACACCCTGAGAACTCTTAAGCGTTAGGAAACTAAATTATATTTATCTTCGACTTTTTGTAAAGTTTTTACCATAATTATACACGTATGAAATCGTATTGGTTAATCTAACTGTGGAATATTGAGATAATCTTCAAATGTGACATAACGGGTAAGACTATGGTACTATAAATACTGATTTTCTTGCTTTTTGTAGCACTAGCTTGTCAATAACTATTGTAAATCCATACAAGAAGTAGTATATGCGTAAAGATTCATTCTAAAACACCTCCTTTCTCAAAATGGTACTTGAATAAATAGTTTTCGATGCCAAATAATAATTATTATCTGACGTTATGTATACCATTGACACTTGGACAATAAAAGTCCAACTACTTAGTAAATTAAGTCTTGTAAATTGTAATCTAATTGATTAATTAAATTCAATTGAATTTACGAATTCAAATATGAATGTAATGCGGCCTGTAAACGACCAACTTTTTACGGCAATTTGCTGCCGACCATGGGTGGTCGTTTATAAAACATCAAAACAAGGAACATATTGGCCAGCAGTATAATTGAACGATAATTTGAATATCGAACGCAATCGATATTACGTCAATATTTTCGGAATAAGTGTATTCAATTCTCGCTTTGCTCGATATATGCGTCTCTGTTTTAGATCTGTCAAATTATGTAGATCTGTCGAAATACGAACAGATATAGTCACGTTTTGTTGTTATTATTATAGTTTATTATATTATATATCACGTTACGATGAATGTATGCCATATAAATATAAAACTCCAGTAAGTTAAAGTAAGTAGTTAGCGCAAAATGCAATGTTCAGTGATATTGTAAATCTAATAAAGAATATTTTAATCAACATAAAACATAAGATTGGCGCTTGGTTGTTTTATTATGTCAATATTATATTATTTCATTATAATTGTAGCCTCCTAAAAATCGTGTATAAGTCTCATAATTTATCATAGGATTTATGTATTTAGGTCATTTTAAGTGAATTCTTAATATTTCAGACCTGAATTGAAGGAAATAAAAGGGTACATGCTGGTATTAAATGTATTCTAAATGAGACGGGACTGCAGAAATTGCACTCAAATAGCGGGAATGCGTAAATTCTGTGCACTTTTAATCAAAATTTCATACAATGCGGAAAAGTGACAGCTGTCAAATATCCGACGAATGTCGAAAATTGTAGTGTTAACTCACTTCACGTTTATCAGTTGCCAGATACAAATTACTCTGACATTATTGTCGGAAACTTTACCGCATAATAGTTCCTGAAATCTTTCCGGCCATGTACAATTTTTGATGTCCGTTTAGAATCGCCATAAGGCCTTAAATCGCAAGAGTTAACTATAATAATCTGACAATAAATTGAACCATATAAAATTGTATAATTTTATTAAATCTTTGTTTTTTCACTAAAGCGTGACAATATCACTGACATATTGACATAAAAAATAAATAAAACGACGTTTTTATTGTTTTCTTTATTATTATTACTGCGACTTGATTATTCCGTCATCAATACGTTTTATCTCCTCGGATACCGATAACATAAACACATCTAAATAATCCACAACAAAAACATATTATTTTGTTTACCTATTTCTTCACAGATATGACTTTTGGAGCATTAAATTTCAGAAAAAAAGAAATATTCACCTCAAATGGTTTGCAAGACATTAAACAATATTTTTTTTATGACATTCATTACGGATTTTTGTATTTCACCTCAGGATATGAACGTGTTTTATTATTTTTCCAAAGGAAACTTTTTTATTTCCGTCTCCTCTGATTCATCAAATCCGATTTAAAAAACATTTATTTTTTTAATAAACCAAAATTTGATATAAATAAGACAAGTGTGCAAATTTTTTTACATTGTATTCTTTTTCATTTTCATCCGGATGAAAGAACAAAGGCTTTTACAAATACACAAATATTTTAATCATATTTTTGTTTCCCCAAAAACATCGTAATGTTTAATATATTTTTCTTAAATATATTTACAACTACCATTCCAGAATGAAAACGTACAAATCGTATTGTCTGTGTCACCATATAACGACCCGGGTTCCCGATTCCTAATTGGGATATTTACATTATTGTTTTTTTTTTATATTATTTTTCAACTGAAAAGTATGGCAATTTGTATAAGTACAATTTATTAAGAATAAAATATTTTATTTTCGAATCAAAATTGCGACAGATGTGAATTATTATGCAAAGCCCTGTTTATAATAATTATAATATCAACCATTATTGCTGAAAAATGTTTAATCAGACTTGACGGAAACACAATATTTCATTTGAAGCCTAAATTCATAAAAGTATCTAATTTAGCCGTAAATTTTAATGGGTTGAATAAAAATTTTGTTAAATTCTTACTTGAATCGCAAAAAATATTTTATTAAAAAATTTTCTCACTAAAGATAAAAAAAATTTCAATTTTATACAAATTTTTAACGCCTACGTTTCGAAAAAATGAAGAATATTTAACACAACTTTGTGCTATTATCTAAAGAATTTGTTATGGAATGTGTTTTCAGGCTAATGTCATTTGAATAAGTGAAATAAAAAATATTTAATAAATATAACAGAAACATAAATGAATAAATTGCCTCAAAGTCAAAATGAATGTATTTTCAATATCTTAATATAAAGAAGTAGCCATACATTATTATCCATATAAGATTAAGTTACCAAGTAAAAATAACACAAGTACCTTATTTTCAAATTTTTAAATGGCACAATTTTAAATAATGGTCAATTCCAATGTAACCATTATCGGATTTTCGAATAATTATTTAAGCAAAAATTAACGGTTTTTGTTTCTAATATAATAAATTTTGGATCTGATTTTGACAATAATTGATAGCTTATTCTCATGGAAAATATATTTAAAAAAATAAAAATATAAAAGAAGAAAAAAATACGACAAATATTATTTATGAGATAAAATATTATACGTCTGGAATAAAATATTATAGTGTGGATCCTAGACGTATAATATTTTATATCGTAAATAATATTTGTCGTATTTGTATCTTCTATATAAACGTTAGACACTGTTTGCTCTCTGTCAGTTCGAGTCCATTCGTGCGCTCGAATGCCTGAAGATGCCGAAAGGCGAAACCCGGGTCGTTAGTGACAAAATACATGGAAGTGTGCAAAATCTCAATAATTCAAATTTGCTTAGTAAATTATTTGACTTTTTTAAAACAGTTTTCTTATCATTAAACGAATAACTAAAGGAATAACCTTTTTTAATTTGTGTTTTTTTTTCAGAATTTAGAACCTAGACCAGTGATTCCCAAAGTGGTCCCTACAGAGCCCAGGGATTCTTGTGACCACTGACGGGTTCTTAGGCAAATTGAAAGCAAAATATCTGTGACACATTTTCATTGTTATGAAAGTTTAAATAAATAACAATAAATAAATTGGCAGCAATTCGTTGGAACCTCTGGCAAGCAGACCCACAATCTCAGATGTATCCATGCTAATTCGGGAGTAATTTGTTGAATAACCCACAAACGAGGATCGAAAAACAAGGTTGTTGTTTGTACAAAGATACCACAAATTCTAGTTACAAAAACAGATACGAATTTTATATTCTCCATTATGGGTCACGGTACAGAGACTGTTCATTGCTTTCTCGTCTTTCTATTTAGTGGAGCATAGATTTACTGCAGTTCTGAACCTCATCATATTTTAAATATTAAAATGTTTCATTTATATTTTATTTTTACGTCACCATTCAAGACAATAAAACTAAATTTATTATTTTTATATCATGCAGTTAAGTAGAGCTATTTTACTTAGGGGGTCATAGTGAGGTTTTTGCTTTAAGAAGGGGTCCATGGGCATAATAAGTTTGGAAATCACTGACCTAGACTATATTTATATTATTATAGTGTTGATTTTGTTTTTAACTGTTTGAAAAAGTATAAAAAAGATGATAATAAATAGCCACGCATTGTACAAATTAAAAAAAAATATGTAGAAAGAATATTTTATTGAAAGTCAAACATACATTATTATCTCAAATCTCATTGATGGAATGGGTAAAAATTTTATCACAAACGCACTCGCGTTCATTTGTCGCAATGATATGATAAGAAATTTGTCACTAGAAATACGATCATAAAAATAAATGTCATTTAACTGAATGATTGGATTTCGCCAAAGCACTTAAAACTTTTAGGGAAGTTAAATCGATTTATTGAACCTATTTTTCAAATCCGGAGATTTTTCAGCTTTCAAAAATGTCCAAAGAAATAGATTATCTCTGTGACGTAAAACAATATCTTTTCCACTTTCAACGGTATATTTATTTCTATATCCAGTTCATTTATTTGTCTGAGAAACACTTAGTTTCACAGAAAAACCATATTATTTTAAGCTGATTTGCCAAAATATTTATTATCTTCAATTTTTTTTTGTCTTATACAAAAAAGTATACAGATATTATAAAAATATATCAAAAAGCATTTAAGCTTATATATACTTTTTTATTTTTTTACCATGTCCGCTCCCAATGTGAAGCATATGGACTCCTAATGGAGGTATCTCGAAATAAGTTTTTTACAAGAACTGCTTGCCACTCAGTTGCTCAATCTCCTTTTTTTCAAAGATAGTAAAGATAGGAAGATAGGGCTAGATCAAGACTAGTGGTTAGCTTATCGCTCTCGCTATGCCTCGTTTTTAGAATGGTATGGGTGAAAGAGAATTCTAGACATCACAAACATCCATGCCTACGTACAGAAATTCATACATCGATTGAGAAATCAAGTTATGATACTGTCCGTACCGGAATTTGAACCCGATACATCCGTAACTGAAGCCAACGACGTTGATCACTATACCACGAACCCTACATTATATTATTGTCTGACACAATTAATAATAAAATCGTTGGAATAAAGAACATCTTCTTGTTATCATACAGGAGAAAGTGACTAAGTGTAACATAGTAAAATTTTCAAGAGAACTGTTTTTAAAAAAATTTAGTCAATCTAAAAACACACCATATCGCAATTTCATTAATAGGTATAGGTATGTTATGATGAAAATTTGTTTCCAGGCAACTATTGTATTCGTTAAACGTTAAAAAGTCAAGTTATTCAGTCTATTTTAGTGAGAAATACACTTGGTCACTTTCTTTTGAACGACAATAATATGTATGGTTTCTTTGAGTCTTTCCTTTGACTCTTAGCCCTTTTATTGTATATTTTTATTTACAGTAGATGATCTTTCATTTTCAAACAACAACCAAGAATTATTTTTTGGTAATCGTGTTGTTTTACAGAAAGTTTGATGAATTTGAAAACGTTGACAAGACGTTCCATGGTGCCGCTATATCTTTGATAACCGAAAAATGGTCGTGTAACACAATCCTTAGGATTCTCGTGTGACGATATCAAATACAAGTACTCAATTTTACCTTGAGACTCTCAAGCCGAGTTATATGTGAAGTTCATACGGAAACATATTGCATAGGACGAGGAGTGCATCCGTTGAAGTATTCTATAGGCTTTTGTTGAAGGCAATCAATACTCAGTGTTGCCCGCACATATCAAGTTTAGTGTAGCTTACATCTCTGAAATCACATTAGTGACGTGAATGTCATAAAGTTTTGACTCCACTCATTTTTCTGGTAACCGGACTAAAAAGAACAATTTGAAGATAGTATTTTTGTCGCATCTATTATTTATTGAACACTAGTGAGTATCCGGCATGCGTTACAATGCCACTCAAAGAAAGAAAGTGTTTATGTTTTAATTCTGTTTATAGAAGCGCTTTTGGACTCACACTATTTTTTGTTTTTCTGCCTGGTGCGTACACGAATAAATCCGGTTTTCCGAGATGTCGCTATTTATAAGAATTTAATTTATTATTTTATATGTTATTTTTAGATTTTAGGTATATCTAAATTGTGAGATTGATTTTTATACATAATAAGACCTACTGTAAGCTAACAATTAAAACGTTGAGAGTCGAACTCGGGCCGGGCCGAGCCGGTCCTGATTTTTCTATGCCTTTATCCTTTGCGCAAGTGCAAGCAATAACTTTGCAAAGTTTTATCGGAATCGGATGAACGGTATGGCAGTGCATAAGATACGAACAAACCCACAATGATTTTTATATATAAGATATATGATTACAGACTTGAATGACTTCTCATCGAGTTATTTCGTATGATTTTCCGATTTTCAATATTATTTTCCTGAAATTTTTTTAAAATATTTGAAAAATGATGCCTTGTATTATATAAAATAAACAGAACGGTTATTTACAAATGTTTAATATCTACAATGAACACAGTCTAATTTATCATACTTTTTTGTTTTTATAAATTACTACATATTATATAAATTAATAAATATATTTATTTCTTATATGTTCAAAAAATAATAGATATGACAAAAATATTATTTTTAAATTATTCTGTTTTTTACTGTTCTGTTTCATCATTTTCTATCCTTGGTCTTTCCACCAGCAAGGTGGCATAAGCGGATTTTAGGTGTTTAGACCACTGTTTTGATATTCTAATGATAATTATTTATCCTGTGAAATAAATCCAAGCTAGATCACAATTCTGAAAAATTTGGGTCGTCCCAATCGGTTCTAAGTCGACAGTAATCATGAACCTTTCTTTTCAACGCCTGGTGGATGGATATAACATTATTTTTTTTGCGATTCTTTGTTCATTTATGTCGTAATAAACGTAAAATTATTCAGCCTACTTTATTTGAAACTATCAATCATGTGATTTATTTTCTGCGATCCGGTCTCCGTCAGACAAACAGTCGACGAAATTTTTATTAGAGCCATTTCAGTGGAGGAAGGAAATAAAGTCGCGATCTCTCGACTGTTTGCACTGGAAATAGAATCTCTCGGTCGTACGGCCGAGGAAAAATCACGCACTTATTTTTATCTCCTTTAAGACTTTTGTATTTATTCTCCTAGAGGCACGAAATGATAAACTCACCCACCACCTCTACCCTCCCTGTCGTTTCATTCATGGGGAATTAAATTGTTTCGTAAAAAATCTTGTTTCTTGCAAATCAACGTAATTACGGAGGAAAAAGTCGTCATGAAACAATGCTTTGCATTTTAATAAAATATATACGGTTCGCTTATTTTTGGTCAATGTTTTTAACTCTCTTTTTTCATTTTTTTAAAAATAAAATATCAGAAGCAACGCGTAGGTACTAGAAACAGTACAATTTAAGAGCAATAACTTGGTATATATTTTGATTTCTAACCATGGGTTGGATTTTGGTAAACGAGTTCGCAGTCATATATTTAAGATAAGCCTATTATTATAAGATTAGAGCTAGCCCATAAAGTTTTTGCTTCAAATATTTTCAGTTAATAACAAAAAATAAATTTCGTTTATACGTGTTATATTTTAAAAAGATATACACCAGTTCCTGTTATACTATACTACCGTTCTGCGATTTAAAGTTTCATTTCAATCGTATGTATTTTTATAACCAAACGTAAAAGGCGCGCACTATTTCATTATCAATGAAAAAGATTTATATTTAATGGACCAACAATTTATTCATTTTACGTCACGTATTAAAAAAAAATTCGTTATTCAAAACAGAGTTTCAGAGAGATGTACATTCAATTATCAAAACACATAAATAAATATAAAGATGTGCTCTCGTCTTTGCTATCATGTTTAGATTTACTGACATAAAAGTATGATAACATTTATAATAGAAACGTGCGTTTCGTGCAGAGCTCACTTTATCGTCTGACCACCATAACTCCATTATTAAAAAGTCTTCGATGGGACAAAAAAAACATATTTTTCCAGCCATTTCCCGGCGTGCGGTAGTTATGGGGATTCCTCGGTGGAAAAGTGGGTATTTTTAGGAGCTGGTAGGAAGTCATTAACGGCGGCACCATCTCTGGACTCCTGATTTCCGTGTCCGGCCGTTTATCAAAGACCACCCCTACAGTGGCGCAGCGTGCCTTTGATTTAAGCGATGAAATATTGCCGTTGTTATTTAAGACCGGCTTTGAAAAAATGTGTTATATTACTTTTTTCATTGAGAAATATCGGTTTATATTTCATCACAGACTTTTAATGAATTAAAGCCAACATTCATTTTGTAAATGACATGAAGATATTGACATGAGTATTGAAATAATTTATAATTTAAAATTATCTTTATTCAAATATTTACTCACCCGAACAAAAAAGTCAGACACTATTGGGATAGCTGCTTCCTAAATAATCATTGAATTACAGTAAAAATTGCATTCTTAACTCGTTAGTTAAAGACTACAGTTTTTTAAATAGTGAATAGCCATTATTTATCCACTTAACGACTTCTTGAATATAATTATTTGCAATAAGAAATACATTTTTAGTGTACTTCAATAGTTATATTTTAATAATGCATCTGAGATGCTTATTAATTATTCTGTCACTATTTTATATAACTTTAATGATCATGCTGAAGTTCGTCAAAAATTTTTGGGCACCATAATAATTATAACATTTGGATTATTGAGATTTTGTACACTACCATGTATTTTGTCACTAACGACCCGGGTTTCGCCTTTCGACATCGACAAAATACATGGAAGTGTACAAAATCTCAATAATCCAAATTTGATATTGAAATTCCATCAAGTACCCTCAGTTGATGTCTTAAATTATAACATTATTTCAAAGAATTTTTATATTTTTCGTAAGCTCAACTATTAATACTTCATAATTAATTGTTGACAGATGTTTAAACACTAAAAAACAAACGCATAATATCAATACAGTTTTATTATTTTGAAATATATCAAACTGACAAATTTTTTAGATAATCCTATTATTTGTTGTTGGAAATTGAAAGTGTGAATAATATTTAATCTAAGTTTCAATTTTCATTTCGAATATATTATCCATTTTTTTTTAAATTAAACTTGGTACGTCTATGCAATCACTTTGACGTCCGCCGCTGAAGTATAATTTTTTGCTAGTGAGTAATGACTTTTTAAAGAAGTTTGAGGTTAAAAATGATATAATAGGTATTTCATTAAGTTAATTTTTTTTACAAATATAAAAACGGAAATAAAAAATTTGAATTATGACTGAAGACCTTCTAAACAATTGTCATAAAATATAATTAATAGAACTTTTAAGAATTTTGTTTCTCATTTATTCTGAGATTGGTATATATATAATGTTAATTGGTCTTGTTTTTGATTATCTAAATTCTAAATAAATTGAAAAATACCTTTTATTTGCCAAATTGTAATTCTCACATAAAACTAGTGTTAGTGTAAAATTAAAACGATTCTATCTTTGTCTTAAAGCCCTTTTAGCAAAACCTTGCTTAAAGGGATTTTGTAATTATTGCTGTCTTCTGGCACTGGCAATTTTCGTTTGCTAAAATGAGACTGATGGCAAACGTGAAAAACACTATTCTACGTTTTTAACTATATAAAAAAGTTTGAGTTTACATTAGTTTATGAACTTTTAATTTACGTTTTTATATTTTCAAATCAAAATTTAAAAATAGAGGTTCAATTACGTATTTTTTTGTTTTTATTTTTAGACGACCATTTAAGTACTTAAGTAATCTAAAATTTTACGCTTATTTTATTAGAATAGTGGTAATACACATCTATAAATAATTGTATGTATAAATTTGAATTGGAATAATTTAAAAAGCTCAGCGCTCATCTGAATTATATATGAGCTTTAACCACTTTCGTTGGGGCAGAAGAAAGCTCGCGCTTGCGCAAATACCAGATTGCTCATTAGGTAATGAACTTAGAAACTCGGTATTTTGTAAAAAGTACATGTGTTTTTTTGTTTTTGTCGTTTAAATCCACAGAAGGGTTCGCTTAAGTCCTTGGGGATTTTTTATTTTAAAGGATACCGTATTTTTGTATTTTTTGGATACTATAGGGATTGCGATCAGGAGCTAGGAGGCTTTGTAACATCAAATAACCCTAACTAAGTGATGATCTAAGAGAGGGAAGGTTTTATTTTATTTTCTTTCACTATTTTGTTTTTTTTTGGGCAATATGAAGGGTGTTTTGTACGCTATTCGTTTTGAACACCTGTTTTTTTTTTTATCAAAATTAACAATCTGTTAACCCGGATATGCAGAATTTTAAAAAATATTCCATTTTTGAGACACAAAAATTCAGGGATGAATATAAGAGTGAATTTTAGAAAGGCCTGATATTTTTCTGACAAAATTTATAAAAAAATGCTTTTCAACACAAAGGATTGTTGAAAAATGCTTTTAGATTAATATGCTACTTAATCAGTCTGGATTATAAAGCTTTAGAAAAAAATATTTCCACACAAAAATTATGTTTTACTGTTTTATTTGTGTTAACAGTCTATTTTCTTTTTGTATATATTAAGTTTCTTTCGTACAATATATGAATTATTTGTGAAACTGTTACTATTTGTATCTTTCGTTTTGAAATATACATACTTTTTAATCATCTAATGCAACTGCATTACATCAAATTGTTTTTCTCACAGAAAATTTAATAAGTATTTTTCTTTTCTATTTATTATGTGTGCTCAAGTGCTACAGTAATAACACCGAATTCGATATGAATGTATATAAATACCTTTGAAAACGTTTAAATTTATCTAATAAAACAATACAGCCAACTGAGTCAACCATATGGAGACAACCATGACTATTAACTCGTTACTTTTATTTATTCAACACCTAACTAATTATTTGCTTCAGCCATCAGTCGCTCAACCAAACATCAGTGGTAAGCTCAACGTTTTCCCTACGCTACATTTCAGGATTTGATAGGCGAGCAAAAACGTAGACATCACAAACAATCGTGTCTTTGAACTTTGCAATCCCCACCACCACTCGCCATGACTATACATGGGGCAAGCAACGTGAAGCGTGTTTTTTTCACTTTTTGTGCTGGGATTGTCTCCAAAGCAACTGTCCCAGACTTGTTGGCTTGCATTTTAATGTGCTGATTTTCAATAAATTAATAAATAAAGTAGCGTTATCTGTATAGATCCGTTCACTCGCTATATGACGTCACAAATTTTCTGAAGGCGCGATGGTTTGTCCTATTAGCTACGAAGTCTTGAAGAGCTCTAACAGTTCATTTGACATTAAAGGAAAATCTCAGGACATGTGGTCAGCATCCTAAATTTCGCTACATGTGCATGTTGGCCCATTTGCTATCTGGTCAAACCTAAAGAGCCTGGTAGTAAGACTACCATGCCCCAAAATAAACTGTCTCGTCCAGTCAGTAAACTATAAGAATTATATAGATTGAAAAATCAACATATGCAAGTTTTATTTTGAGGAGTCCAGCCCATAGACACTGCAACTGAATTGACTGAACACTCGGCAATATGTTCAAAAACAATTACATTTTCTTTTCATTAACCAGTTGCCATGAAGTGTAAATTGTAAAATATTTACTCAGGGATGACATTGCGTCAAGGATTTACAGTAAACAATTTCAAAAGTATATTCAAGTGAACAGATTCGTACGTAATTACTACTGTTTCTACAAAAGTTTCCAGTATAATTATATTATAGCAGATCTATTTATCTTGGAATAAAAGTTTTCTTCGAAAGCGCTTTTTTTCTGTTTCTAAATGGAGTTGAGTGTGTTTTTGGTAGACGCGAATTTAAATGCATGCAGTATATTTTTTCACATGAAACTTTTTCAAAGCTTTCAACTCATATTTTCCGCGAGTCAACATGTTCTTTTGCAAAATATTTTACTTATGAAAGCTCATACATAATCAAATAAAGACAGCTCTTGGAAATAAATGATGCATATTCAACTGTGTAAGTTTATTTCAAACGAATGCAATTAAAAATAATACATTTTGCTACAAGGAATAGTTTCTCAGATTGGACACCTTTTTTTGATGTTGAACGTATGTTTAATTATAAAAAAATATCATTATCGTGTCTGTACTGAAATGGTGTTAAATATTGTTAAATTATTGTTAAAAATGTATTATGTTTTAAAAATAATGTCAAACTTATCTCTTTTGACAAGAATCTGCACTAGCTAAGAGAAACTGGTTTGAATTTATTCAGTAAATCGCTGCTAACGTGGAAAATATGGGCTAGTAATAAAACATTCATATGAAAGTGATTAACGAGAACCGATCTCTAGTCATTCGCTCAATATCACGTTCTAATTAGTGCAATATAAGGATGGAGATATTGATTGAGAATAATGCGACTATATTGATCATAATCACTTGAACTCTGAGCCATCTGTTGTTTGGATAAAGCTGTTATCATAATACAACAGATGATACTTTTCGATACAACCCTATAAATTGATAAAAAAAAACATTATAATCGTCGTGGTTTGTACATATTTTGTATATTTACTTAAACCGTACTTTACGTTGGACACACAAATCTTGAGCGCCATAAACACCGTTAACGGTGCATGCAATATAACTGCAATGGTAATGATCCATCTGAAAGTTTAATTGAGGGGAGGGAAAGAGATCGCTCAGGTAGGTAGTTCACGAGAGTGGTTGGGTAAAGCATATAAATTGTTGGCACTAAATAAAGCATTTACTCAATATAAGTTTCATACTTTTTAACAAAGTGTAGGTGCAACATTATTATTGTTTTTATTTTTTTATTTCCACAATTACGGTGACAGTTTTTCCGATCGAAATGGTCTTGTGGTTTCGATCTGATGATTAATGATGTGATTCGGAAAATAGCGTAAAACTTATGATACCTACTGAGAATTCTTGGTGGAACTTCCATAACTTGTGTCAGTAACGACCAGTGTTTCACCATTTGCCACATGTGTTACATTCTTTAGGCATTCAATCGCACAGATAAACTCTAACTTTGATATATTTGAACGATTCAAATTAAGATGAAAATTTATTAATATTGTTTTTTCATTGCGTGTGTAAAGATCTGCACGGGCCAGGGCTCGGGCGGAGAAAAAAAACTATGATTCGGACCCGAGCCGGGGTCGGTTAAGGAATTTAGTTTTTAGAAAATATTTCGAACTATGTTCGCTAGTCATATACGGCGTACATACTAAATCATTAATGACTTAAATAATTTATTTCATATTATTATTGATAAAAAACTTATTCATTATAAAATACAAATTACTAAAATTGAAAATGAGAAAATAGTGCTTTTTTGGGCTGAGAAAAATAAAACTGAGCATCGGACGGGGTTTGGGTAACAAGTGTGATATTAAGACTCGGACCAGCCTTGAAGATTTCGGGCTCGGACCGGGTAATTTTAATAAATTTCAACCCAACCAAATCTCTAGACTGTGTGTTATTAAGCTTTTCTGCACTAAATTTAAGCGATATGGAGAGTAATATACTAAAAAATGTTTCTTAAATACTCACTCCAGGCCTCCATGTTAAAAAAGTATAATAAGTCTTTTTATATTATAATTATATACAACGACGTAGCAGGGACGCATTTCGTGTTCTGAGAGTACGATACTTTTTAATGGGCACGATCGTATTTCAAAAACTAGTTTCAAGTGTATATCCTGGATTTTTTTGTATTGCGACCAATATGATTAATGCTTATGTTAATGTTAAAACACAAAAATGAAGTCATGCAAAAAGTTGTTACAAGTATGTGCATTTCCTAGAATCATTTTAATTCAATTTACCTAAGATTTCTCCACCACATTATACGAATTCTCCGCGGAACAGCCCATCGTTAATGGTGTTTAGATGATACGAGAATGATGTGCCAGTAACTATTACCGGTGCCAAGCGCATACTATAAGTCTCCCAAATTGCCGTTCCTGGCCGGCCGCACCACGCCACTTGTGAGGCCGCAATGCAAATTGTTCTCGTTAAATTCTACCAAGCGTACGGATTAACCATTCATTCTAGCCGGGCGTGTCTACAGACCTCATCAACGGATATATGTACAGTAAAAGGAAACCAAAGGGTTTACGCTGTATATATTCTTGCTAAATATAAGTTAAAAAATATTCCTTCAAGTCACATAGTTGATTGATACTTGAATTGCTTACTTTATTACGATATCTCAACCTGTGAAAATCAATCTAATGGAATGAGATGTATATATAAGAATTGTGTGACAGCAAATTGTATGGCTGTTAGCTATATCTTAAGTTATACGAAAGCTGTCATTTGATAGATGTACGTATAAAAAATCATTTGATTGTGTTTACTAAAAAATATTTCATTCAAGTGCGGCAAACAATAATTATCACAACTAATCTAGTCTGCTTAAAATACAGAAGAAAAACTACAAAGTTATGAAATAAATTAAAAAACGTAAAGATCAAAATTATCGTCAATAATATTTTTAATCCATCTACAGAGTTTGTTTATTTATACATGTACTTGCAGGAAAAGCCTTCGCATGAACATTTTTACAGTTATCATAAAAAAATACTTTGCAAGTAATCATTTTAAAATTATGAAACAATTTTTTTACATTTTTTACAGTCCAATTAATTCATGAAATTGATAAAACTGAAATCTGAAATTGTTTATTCAGATATCTGGCTTGTCGTAGATATAATAAATAAAAAATACTTTAGACTAAATACTATCTATCTTCTGAGGTTAATTTTACCAAACGAAATACACGTGACTAATTTTAACAGTGTTTTTTACATAAGACACCTTATAAAAGTCGAAAATTATTTAGCTTTTGCCCAAAAAAAGGTTGTTTCAATAATCTAAAATAGCTGTTATTGATATTAGGGCTTCCAATACATATAAAAGAATTTATTTTAGTCTCCCTCCTCATATTTTGTCACAGCTGTTCTTAACCAATTTGAAATGTAGGACAAATTAGGACAGCTTCTTAATTGAACGTAGGACAATATTTTTAAGTCAAATTAAAGAACATGTTCCTTCTTGGATACCGTTTGGTAAAAACCTACCATAATTATGCAATAGATAAAATGTATAACTATTCTGATTTTTATGTTTTATTTGATACTCTTCTCTTTTTCGTAAATGAATGTCCGATTTTTAATCAACAAAAAAACTATTCCAACGCCCAAAAAAATATTGAGGCTATATGCATTCCAATTGAAGAAATAATGGGCACAAATTAAATTTTAAATGTATAATTTAATACATGAAATTACACTTAATGATGAATCTCGGGATTGAGAAGTTCTGAATCCCGAAATCCCAGAATTGTAAAATGGGTCCAAGATTGGATGCCTTAATTTGTATGTATGTTTTATGAATGCGAAAAAATTATGCTCGCTTGTAACAATGCTATCAAATCCTGCTTTGTATTAAAAAAAAACAATTTGTTTCGTACTGCTTAAACATTTTTATAATGATCACAACCGGTTTCACTCAACTGAACGACTCCGATTCTGATCATTATATAAATGCGGAAGAAGCACAAAACAAAAATGTTTTATTTTTTAAATATAATGTCTTTCCAAAATAACGCTCTAACTATTGTTAGTTATAAAAATACATACAATAATAATAGCAGTTTACTTTCAGCATTTTTAAAAAAAAAAAAACTTTGCTGTAGGTAAATTCTTCCAGAAAAATGTAAATTATTAGAAACCTACAAATAAAACATTTTGAATTAGCTTTTCCCAATTCTTTGAAAACAATTTCAGGTTTACAGTATGAACACTTTGCAAACCAGGTAAATTGGAATTTTACATTTCTGAGCGTATTTTCACACCGTCCGACGCCACAGTCCACACTGAGCTGATAACTTAGGATGACTTGCATGTTTACTTTTCCACTATGGAAACAGAAATTGCATTTCGACGGGGGTCAAAAGCTTTATCGAGACCTTTTCAATATTTTCAATTTAATACTGTCAGAGATGTTGATAGCTTTTTGATAAATTGCCATGGATAAAGCAAACCGACTAAAAAGCTTAAGTTTACTTCAAATTATAAATCAAATATGAAACTATATTTCAGACTAACTAAGGGTTCTAAAGATAGTCAACAAACAATAATTTTAAAACATATTACGCTTTTGCGTACAAAGGTTTCATTGTTGTTTTTTCGATAAGTGCGAGAGTTAATTTGATTTGTTTCACATAAATAAATGTTGATAATGATAAAAGAAAATAAGACGTCTATGAAATAACTTCATTATTTTTTCGGTTTTTTATTGATATAATAAATAGGAAACATTTTCTTTCAGAAAAAATATACTTGATGAGCGACTGTTTTTGAACTGAATTGGAAGTATTTTTATCAGAAAAATAAGAAATATAAAAATGTAGTACTTATTTTTTATAAAAATATCAGATTTACTTAAAATAATATTAATCAGTTAGGGTTTTGTTTTCCACACAAATATTGCATTATAAATGAAATCACATAGCATCAACATTGAGCTTTAATGAATCACGAGATTTTTACTTTACATCGACAGTTTCAATTTATAATCCTGATTTGAAATTATAAAGTTGCATCTACCAATCTTTTTCCCACAGAACAATGGTTTTATTTATAAAGTTTATAAGAATTCCGCAAAATAATATCATAGTTTTTTAAACTTACTATTATTTTGTGTAAAATCAAAAGCATCGAAGTTGTTACGTAAGGCATTTTATAAAAAAAAAATGCTATTATATTTGAATAGTCGTTATTTGGTATTTTTAGGCTTAGTTTTACTTATTTACCTATACTACAAAATAGTCAAGGCATTCCGTTAAAATTTCACAATTCATGAAATAGTCAGTTGCAAAAAAGTTTGGAAATTCAGGTTGGGTAATTTAAAAAAAATTGATCGCTAATAAATTCCAAAAAAATCGATTGTATATTTATACAATTATCTATGTTTTTACATGTTTATAATTTACTATCGTGCTGAAGAAGGTAATGCCAATGTTAATTACTAAGACGTTTTTTTTTCATTTAGTGGAAAAGCTCAGGCTAACATGCTCTCTCGATTTGAATAAATTATGCAAATTCTAAAAAGTGAAGAGAGAAAACACCTGCCCCAAGTTATGCGCACCTGCATCACAAGGTTTTCATCAGTTTTATACATATTTATATCCCATACGAGTATATAAGGAGAGGAGTTGTAAAAAAATATTAAAAATATATTAATTCTAATAGTTTATATAAATAGGTACCGTAACACATTTTTGTAAGAAAATTCATGACATAATAATTTCAAACAGTAAGATTATTGAATAATTTTATGTTTGAATTATAAGTCTCATCAAGCTTAACAGTGTTATAATTTAAGACATCGACTAAGGGTGCTTGATGGAATTTCAATATCAAATTTGGATTATTGAGATTTTGTACACTTTCATGTATTTTGTCACTAACGACCCGGGTTTCGCCTTTCGCCATCTTTAGGCATTCGTCAGTTCAAGTCCATTCGTGTGCTCGAATGCCTGAAGATGCCGAAAGGCGAAACCCGTGAAAGGCGAAAGTGACAAAATACATGAAAGTGTACAAAATCTCAATAATCCAAATTTAACGGTGTTAATTTGACGGATTTGTAAAATGTGGCTAAGTGTATTAACTTTGCAACCTGCCGGGCCCGTAACCAAGTAGTATTTTTTTTTTGTCTTCACGGGATTGAATTCAAGTACGAATTGTTTCATAAATTGTTTTTTCAACCTGCTTATGGATTTGTATTCGCAGGCATGGTTGTGGTGTATAAATTCTCTCGCATCTATCCGATCTTAAAAACGGCGGGTAACGAAAATTCACTAGTTTTGTCCAAACCCTTATTTCATCTCTACTCTCTCTAAAAAAGAGAGGTAGAGGGAATCAGTAAAAAATAGTTCTAGTAGTTAAGCTGTTAAGATGAGCTCCATTAAGAGTCCATATTGGGAGCGAATATGAAGACATGAATACTTTAAAAATGCCTCCATTAAAAAATGACTTTTCTGTAGTATATACAGAAAATATTAATTCACTCCGCTCGAAGTTGAAAATTATGTTCATAGTATAAATCAATAATTTTTTAACAACAGGCGTAGCTGAGTGCTAATTTTTTTTTTAAACATTCGTTCCAATTGATTGCCTAGTCCAGTGCTCCGCAACGGATGTGCCGTGGCACACTGGTGCGCCGCGAGACGATGCTAGGTGTGCCGCTATGCAATCCGTCCAAAATGAGAAACAAGTGAAAATTTTCATACAAGCTATGTTGCTAGATATCTATTTCGCAAAATGTTTCCAGAGTGAACTACCATTGAGGACATTTTCCGAGCAGCAAACGATGTTTTCAAAGGTTATGACATTCGATGGAATTATTGTATCATGAGTGTTTTCACGAATGTTGTAAACGATGGGGGATAAAATGAGACACACCCTGATTTTTTTTTGTTAAGTTTATGTTTTATTAGGGTCTGTAACTGAGAACGCACAGCGTTAATGACAATGATTCGTGGAAATCGACTCGATTCTTGTTGTGAAGGGTGATCGGCCAATCGCCGGCGGACACTTTTGCTGGACGAATCCATAATTGACGGAAAGGGGTGGTTCCGACGGTGCGGGAGTGCGATTTTGATTTTTGCGGAAAGTCGATTGCCAGCCCACGAGCCGGGAGAGCCGCTGGCCCCCGTGGCCGTCACCGTTGACGTTGTGGATTGTTTGTGTTTGTTTTGAAATTGGAATTAATTTAAAATCGTTTGTCGTGTCACTAGCATTATAACGTAAAAGCAAATTCATGTGTTAAGTGAATGTAAATGTAGACTCACTTTTATATGTTAGAATTATGTTTGTGCATTTTAAACCACTCCATCTTCAATTAAAAATAAATAAGAATTGAACCAGTTTTGAAATGGTGTTTGTTTGAGATCCCAGACCTTCCAGGACGTCGATAACCAACCATTCGCCTTTCTTCGATTCGGGTCTTCTCATATGTTTTATCTATTTAATTTGTTTTACAAAATAATCAGTATTTATAATATTTTATTTGACAAGCTCTAAATGCCAGTTTTGAAACATCAAAGCAAAGGTGACTTCTAACTATATTCATAATAGTTTAGACAAATAAGTGTACGTTAGAAAGCTTTCTCTATTCTTATATTCATAAATTCGACTAGAATCCAAACAATTTCACGTCTTTGTTTGCCTATTCTATTTTCTTGATATAAACATCCGCAATTTATGCTTCTGCAAAAACCTTCAGAAGTTTTTGAAGGGAATCTTTTGCCTTATCGCGTCTTTTTTGAGACATTTTCGGGAGCGATTTTCCACTTTGTTTGAAGTTTAGAGTCATCCTTGTGGAATTTTTCGGCTCTTTGCATTTTTCTTTTATTGGCGATCATGAATATTATGACTATCCAAATGTGATAAAAAAATAATACAAAAAGATATTTATTCGCAAATCTACAATTCGCAGACATTTTTAAGGGTAACACTGGGATAACGAAAATGAATTGGGAATGAATATACAAAAAAGGGATATATTATATTATACTGCTATGATATAAAATTTTCCGTAAATATAAATCGTATTGTTTCTCTTAAATATAAGAATAAAAAGAAAATAACTTCCCGTTTCTCTTACAAATTTTTTTAAAATTCAATATTAATTGATGGATTATATATTTTGTGGGTGTTACACGAGGTACCGTCCACGGTAATATTTTCAAGATTCAAAACATTTTTATTACTTGATGAACTTTATTTTGTGGGCACGACTCAAAGTAATATTTATAACTTCCAACATTCAACATGCACCATAATAACTCCTAAATGAACCAGAATAATACAATTTTTGTAATCCGACTTTTTTTTGTAAATTGCTGAATGATTTTGAAAATAATTCTGGTATTAAAAGCGGTCAAATCCCTTTTTAAAGAAAATGAGATAAATGTAAAAAAACGTTTTATAAATTAATAAAAGTTTTAAGAAAAAGAAGTTTGCTTTGTGTATTCTTCAACATTTTAAGTAAAGCAACTATTGCATTATTTAAGTAAAGCAACTATTGAATTATTATTAAGTACCTTTTGTATTATAAATGATTTAATTTTGGATTTGACAATTTCTGATATGAAATTCAGGATTTGACCACTTTTGAAACAAAATCGTGAAGATTTGTTTACATTTGATACAGAGTTTTCACTCTCCTACTACAACAAATCGTAACAATAAACTAAGCCTCAGTTATATGGCACTGTTCGTGAATGTGTTTGTCCGATTCAGATTTGACTAGATTTGATATGAAAAAAATATTTGACTTCCGTTTTTCAGTGAATAATGTTGGATTTGTTCGTGTCTGTTAAAATTATTTCCATTAAAGGTATACCAGAGTATCACACTGCATACTCGGTTGAAAAAAAGCGAAATTTTGATATGACCAATTATGATAACAGACTACACATATTTGATTGAATAGTATTTTTCCACAAAAAATATGATATCACTATCTTTAATCTTATTCTCAAGTTCACTTCTATGCGATACCTGAATAATGAATACAGCTTCAGATAAATCTATACTCAACTCACTTAAATGTTATTTTTTTTGTTTTCAGTGTTTTATAACCGTTAAAGTATTTAGAACCCTGTGACTTTTTAAGTACGGTACACTTTTTTAGTATTATCTTCATATTCTTTTCAACGCAATATTACAGTTTATGGTATCGATGACAGAACGCTGAAGATGCACTGAATGAAGCTTAGCAAAAATAGTTGTTTATAAAAGTAAATAAAGATATACTTTGTATAAAATACTTAAATGTGTTAAGAACTTTTTGATGAGATTCATGAATTCAATTTTTACGATTGACTCATATGAAAAAGATTACAGCATAATCGGTACTGTTAATCTATTTTGTTTTCAAATACTTTGGTATCCAAGCACTCGAGTCCTCGAGAATGGATATTATTTTCCTTCATTGTTTTTTCATTTTATCTATAATTATTTATATCGACTTACTTAACTGAGTGTGGATGCTGTTGATAGACAGAACACCTCTATGAGAAAAAAGATTCACTGATTTATTTTTTTTCAGAAGCTTATAACTAAATATATATCATACTTTAATTTTCAAATTTGAATTATTGGGATTTTGTACACTTCCATGTATTTTGTCACTAACGACCCGGGTTTCGCCTTTCGGTCGTTAGTCACAACCCGGGTCGTTAGTCACAAAATAAATGGAAGTGTGCAAAATCTCTATAACTCAAATTTGGTATTGAAATACCATCAAGCACCCTCAGTCGATGTCTTAAATTAAATCATACTTTAATCTTAAAGAGTACATCATATATGTGACGCAGACTGGATAAGATTAGCGCCACACTTGCAACGTGAAGTTCGTATGATTTTCGTTTCTATACAATGTCTTGCGTGGGCTTAATTCTCAATAAAAATATAATACAATAGATAAGCTGCTGTACGCAAAAGCATAGTCAACTACAACGGGGGCTCTAATAATTATTATTAATACTAGTTACTCAAGTGAAGTAGAAAATGTCAAACTTTTAAGTAAAAGCAAGTTTATGACTTTCAATTTCGTTGTCAGTGTCTTTTTATCTTATTTAAAAACTTTCAGAAAGTGATCATTTTTGTGGTAAAAAAATTACATCATAAAAATTGATTGAATTAACATCTTATTGGTAAAGCTTCGTTATAGTGAGGCGAAAAAGCAAAGTGGTTTCACGATAATTATAAAGGTTTATAGTTGATACCTATTTTGGCAATACGACGATTAAGAAAGGCCGAAATATTAATAATAACAGATTATTTTATTATTTTTTACCTTATACCATTGAGAGTCCGTATGCTCCATTTTGAAAGTGGATATTTAACAGAAGAAAATATCGTTTGTGTTGATTTTAACTAGAGTCAATCTGTGTTATAATGTTTCTAAAAACAACTTACAAAATATACCACTGTGCGCCGCTTAAAGAGTTCGTCTCTCGTTTCTCGCCTTGCGTACTCCCTAAGGACGTCAAGCATATTTTTTACGTGGTAGCTTGTGCTCGACGCCCTGGCGGGAATACTTCGCTTCACACATCGCTTTATTATTGTGACACTTATTTGACTAACTATATGACTTCTTTGAGTGAGTTTAAAAACCATGAAATTTGCTTTTATTTTAATTTGTGAAGTGGAACAAAATATATTTCTACCTATTGCCTTTATTTATTTTTGTAATAATAATTCATTAAGTCGTTTTAAACCAAATCCTTCACTGGTTTCGATTATAATAATATTTATATGGAATCATTATATCAGAGTTTTATCTATATTATAGGGAAAGTTGAAATAATACATTTGTAGCGATATATTATGATATTTACTAAATATTATACTTGAGTAAGAGTTTTTGTGTCAGATTATTTACGTTAAGTCATATAAATAAATATTTAATTATAAAAGAAAGGATCCTGCAAATGCGATATTTGAGAATGATTGATTATTATGGCTGCTTAGCTATATGACAGCTAAGGTTGAATACAAATAGCGACAAGAACACGAGTGAACAATCAAGAAAAACAACAGTATTCCGTCGACGCTCACTGAACTGAAGACATCATCATCATCGTTATTCTATCTATACCTACAGTTAAATCGCGTTAATCATACAGCAATTGGAAACATATTCCTAAACTAATTTGGATTATTGAGAGACAGATGAACATGTTTGATTTCTACAAATATATGTATTACATTTTTTTCCTACGATTTCCATCAACTAATTGCATTGGCAAAATTGAACATGCTGAAAAATCATAATAGGAAGCAAAGCGATTGGTGATTGACAGGTAACCTTAAAGATGCCGAGTGGTGGCCATAAGCTCCGCATGGGGAGCGTATATGATCCAATAATTATAATTCCATTGCAATAATAAAACGTTGAGATATCCAATGTTAAAAAAAAACGTAAAACATTCATTGGATGATAAATTATGGGTATTCTACTATTCGAAAAATCCATCAGAGAGTGATTTAACTAATATAATCTAGGAAAATATTCGCTGTGTATTATCAATATGTAGTAAATACGATAGTTGTAAACATAAGAAATGTAAGCCAGTGGCAAAGACTGGATATTAAAGTAATCAATAATTTATATTTCATTAATTGAAAGCATCGTAATGTCATTGTGCAATGCTTATTTGTCAACAAAATTCGTGACAAAATGGCGGCAATTGATAAAGACCTGAATAATTAATACTCACCGAATACAATTATTCACGACAGGACTGTAAATGCTTCACAAAGTGTTGAATGTTAAATTATTATGGTGAGTTTGAGAAGGAAAGTTAACCTTTTAAGCGCCTCAATTACTTTCTAATACATAAACGTAACGCGGCGTACTCAATATATTAAATAACGAAATATGTTTTCAGGCTATGATTAAGAAGAAAAAATCGCTGCATGAATATTCCATTAACGTATGATGTGTGTTTCAATTTTTACTTTTTTTGTTTCAGTCGTTTTATGAATTTATAATCTACCAAAGAAAAAGATAATTGTTTTTGTGATATTTTAATTCCTTTAAATACTAAGAATAATGAGTTATGTAAAGATTAATTATTTAAAAGGATCGCCTTTTTTCAAAATCATACTTGAATCCTTATCATACAAATGATGAGGTTCTGCCATTGACTATTGAGTATTTGTTAATTTAATTATGTCAAAAGGATTCATTGAAGTTTCATATACTATAAATTGAGATCACAAAAAACGTGTTTATCACAAAGCTTTGAATGTTATTTATCTATTCAAAGTAATTTATAAAATCATAGATCATCATCATCATTCTTTTCGTAACATTAAGAAACGAAAGAAAAAAGGTATATAAAATTAATATTGACACCCTGCTTTGCAAAGAAATTATGGAGCTTGAGATTTTTATATCACATTGTTCTGAAACCCTTGAAAATAAAACCGGCAAGGGTTTCGAAACGTCTGGTTAGCACCACCATATTAAAATATAACGTCACCCAAGATAATATATTTATAATATATAAAATAATCGTTGGTTTTCATCGAACTTGCAGGTTCGGTGGAAGTACGTGGCGGCGTAAAGCTAGGAACCGAGAAGAGTGGAGTGAGCTGGGGAGGCCTTCATCTAGCAGTGGATCAACCCCGGCTGAAAATGATGTACAATAATCACGAAAGCCTAAATTATATAGGGAAATGATTGGGTTTGCAGCCAGGGTCATACCTGACATAATCAAAAAGATTGCCAATTAATCGCATAGGGACGATTATAAGAGAGCGTGCAGCTTACACTCAATAATATTTTGTTATATATTTGCCAATTTCATGTTTTATTCATTTAAATGATTCAAGTTTCACCTTTCATTAATATTTGTTATAAAACTAAGTTTAATTTGTATGCTGCTTATTGTGCCAACAGTATCCATGGTAACACTTTATTTGGCCGCTGAATGAGGTGTAAGGCAAAGAGGGGTTAGAATTTTATCCGTTATTTTAAGTCGTAAATTTAAATTTCGAACAGGCAGTCAATTTGGAAAAGGTAGCAAGAGATAGCGCGCGAAATTTATACTGGCCAACTCAAGACTGTTTACAGAGAAAATGTTTTTATAGGAAAACGATAAAGTGAAAAGTGGCTCGAATAGGCTACAAGTACCATTTATTTAGACACAACGCCCTTTTAAAATAATTCAATTAGTTTTTCATTTTGCCATAATATGTATATATGACTTTATCTTTATTTTTTAATTTAAGAAAATATTTATTTACGATGATTTACTTATATCAGACATAGGGTTAAAAAATAACAGATTGTGCGTAGCTCTTTTAAAAGAGCATGTATATTCATTTAATCACAAATCTACTTTTATTTTAACTAATTTGTATTTTTAAAAATCTAAGTATTTTCCTTACAATAGTTATTATATTATTTGAGAAGCTTCGTCTTATATCTAACGTGCTGTTGATGATGAGGTTTTATGTTTTTACTTTTAATCAAATCACGCTAATTTAGTAAAAGTCCTCTCTATTGCAATTCGTTTAATACATACATAGAAATTACAATTTAAAACTGAAACAAAAAAACACAATTTCCGACAAAAATTAAGCCCGTGTAAAATCAGTATGCAGTGGCAATAGGTTATCTTACGACCAGCGTCGAGGGACGAGCCGCGAGCTCTCACCACTCACAGCGCTCAACTGCTGAAAAAATGTAATGGTCTGCAATAGTTAAGGTCCCGCTACCTTGTTGAGGGTGGAATGCGGCTGAGGCTTGGGGTCGGTCTAACTGTCTACTTTCGAGGAACGTATCCGACGACGTTGCCAAAACATGATGCGCCTTTCACGTTATATCGTTGTCTTTTTTGACTTTGCGTCGCAAGAGATGATCCAAAATCAGTTTTGGCACAGTTTGCGGCTGGGCCGCACCAAAACATTCTATATTTATTTCGTTTAACATTGTATACTTATTTGCAGGTTGTCCAGCCCATTTCCTTCATCCCAAAAATCGTTTTTATTGATTAAAAACTTAGTTTTACTTTTAATGGAGTAAATTCGTAATCCTAAAAATTTTCTTGGCTGATCTCTACGTATTCTTCTCAAAAACGCATGAGATATCTATAGCGAAAACATTGTGACTTCTCAATTCGTTCCCGATAAATATGGACATCCATGGAATTATTATGCAAACGTTCATTTACATATTTACATTCTTGAATTAGAAACCATTGTGAATAAAATGTGTTAGTGATACACTCGTGGATATACCCTCAAATGTCCTGATTACAAATTGCACAAAGGGTGTTATCTCTTATTGATTGTAGTGGACTTTTAAGCTTTTGATTTGTTCTTTAAAATGGATAACGTTGGTCGTAATTTTCGATGAGTACCTTATTTAATTACACATAGAAAAGAATACTTTTGCTTAAGCTTTTGAAGAAAGGACTTTTGATCTGCATCAACTTATGTTTGAATTGTATCTCAGAGATGTAGAAAAAACTAAGTGGTACTTTAATATAAGACCGTGTGAGATTTTTTGAAAATAATTATAGTAAATACTATTTTGCAATAAAAAAATAAATGTTTTGTCGTGCGTAAATACAATATATTTTTAAAAGTTACTAAAACTTTGTGCAAATTGAATTTGAGAAAAAAAAACACAACTAAAGATTTTTTAAGTATATTTTTTACAATGTTCAATTTTATTTTTACTGTAACATTAAGCTTCTAAGACACACAGCTTATGTGCTTACTTTCTCTACAAGTGGCATTTTGTTTTTTCTACTGTGAATTTAATGCGTTTTATTTTAAAGGCTGACTTTAGTATGTACGTATGTGTATATTATATATATTTAAAACAAAGCTTACTCCATTCCTTGTTACTTTATTGTCGTTTGCCATGGCCGACAATTAAGAGTTTTAATCAGAGTTCTGATGTGAAGGTACAAATTATTTCTTTCTTTTGATTATCGTTTTTATATTTAAGTACGTAAGGTAAATGTACCAGTAGTTGACCGTTTAAGAGAAAAATTCAACAAAAATAACGACTAACGTTTAGCATTACACCGCGTTATGACAAACCAAGTGTATTCATAATGGATCAAATGTCTAAATTAATATGATAAGACAAAAATTAGAAAAGCGTCTGTCATAAAAAAGATGTGTTCAATTTTTAACAACCATGTTTTTGTATCAGTAGTTGACCGTCTAAAAAAATTAAAGTTCTCGTAGTTGTCAAGTTTTCTTTTTCAGTAGTTAACCATGCCTAATCAGAGGGTTTCATGACAACCTTTCATCAGAGCTTCCTGTAAGACCACTCTTGGTTGAATCAAGTAGCAGTTGCTTACATTCACTGATATCATGAAAAATTCTTTTAAGAAATTCAAAATAAAATACTTACTGCATAAGGTGTTGTTTTTAAATGGCCGCTATGACACCCGAATGACATATATTGTGATGTGTTAGTTCCTCAATCCGACAAAATATGGTTTCACTTGTCTGAACTCTAAAATTTAGAGCAATCCCGCGTCAACTTTTCTTATTTTGGGCACTTTTATTGAAAAAGGTCAATTGCTGGTACATGGTCAACTACCCGTACATTTACCTTATATAATATTTATAAATTTGAAGGAATCTGTATGAACCGATAATAAATCATAAATAACATTTAGTCGTCACAATGACTGGTAAAATTATACATGTTTAAAAATGTATATATTCATATTAATTTGTAAAAGTTGGAGTAGGAATTGAATTGTTAGACAAAGTGAAAGACGATAGACTTTTAAGCAACCCATATTCTCGATTAAAAACAAAAATGGATAAACCAAATATTCAGTCACAAGTTCATTGAAAAATACGATAAAAATTATCAGCGATAGATACTTTGAGTAAAATTTTATTTTTATGATTTTTTCAATATTAAAATTAACTTTCGGTGACCGTGGCGCAGTTGGTTTCGTCGCTGTCTACGGTTACGGATGTCTCGGGTTCAATTCCCGGTGCGGATGGTTTTCATAGATTGATCTTTCAATCGATCTATGGATTTCTGTTCGTAGTCTGAGTCCTCCCTCCCACCACTCTCATCCTCACGGGACGTAACGAGAGCGATTAGCTAACCACTAGTCCTGTCATAGCCCTATCCTTCTATTCCTACTCTCTTCGAAAAAGAAAACAGAGGTTGAGCAACTGAGTGACAAGCAGTTCTCGTAGAAAAAAATCTGTCAAGATACCTCCATTAGGAGACCATATGCTCCACATTTGGAGCGGACATGGAAAAAAAAATTAACTAGTCCAACTCATTACTCCTCTTATTGAAACCATCAACCCCCTTCGTCAGAGTAAAATTATTTAAAACTTCCCTCCCCGAGTATTAGCATAATTACATTATTACACTGATTCTAGTGCGAAAGAAAAGGGATACACTGACGCAAATAAATGCACCTGTCTCGCAAGGATTAGCAAAGCCTCACTGGATTTTCCATTGACTTAAATTTCAGCAACACCCGTCGAATTATTTATTCTTCTCGCACCAAAAAAAACATATTGAAAACAAAATAACGCCACAGATTTTTGAATCAACCACAAGAGTATGGTAAGAAACAATAACATTGCCTGTGGATATATTTATTACGGAAATAAAAAAATAATTGTTTTAAAAAAAAATTTGAACAAGCTTTGTTTTTTAGTACTTTAATCTTATCCAAGGATAGTAGTGTATATTATTTATTTAAATGGATATTATCCCCTGAGGACCCCCTTTTATTTAAACCCGTTTTATGAAAAAATCATGCAATAGTCTGTTTAAAGAAACGCATATTGTTCCGAAAAGGGTGCATGCGAATGATGAATGATGAAGGGACAGTGTCATTATTTTTGATAGATGCCCGCTAGACTATGGTCATTTGGAATGTAAATGGGTACCAATAAATTTAAAGTGAAATATGGTTCCTTAAGAAATCCCTTTATAAAATTTCCAAGTAGCTTAGCTCCGAGAAATTGGTGTCCATAAATTCTTCGACATTGTGAATAGTAATGAATAGTCTTTTTTTAATATATTATAATTTTGAGTAAGTAACTTTCTATTTAAATTTCTTTCATTATAAAAATTAATTATTTTGAAATAAGACGCAAAAATGTATAGGGGCGTACTGCCGATAATTATTATTTTTTTTTTTTTAAATTTTAAAAAATATTTTTCAGTTTATAATTTCAATAAAATAAAACATTCTTTACAACTCAAAAAACAATAGTTTGCTTTACGCAAATTTGTGGTCTTAAATGAGTTAATTTTTGTGGCAGCTGATTTTAATGATGACACAATATTACAATTTTTCTTCCCTGCATAATAATGTTTATTAGTTATATGACCACTGTATTAATACTTAAATTTATGTGATAAGTCAAACTCAAATATGTATAGACACATTAAAATAATACATTGCATAGTTCTTTTTTTTTTTTTATATTTAATAATAATAAAAATCTAAAGATTGCTCGAAAATTACGTTGATTTTTTTTCTCTATTTAAATGAAATAAAACATCAAACATTATTGTATGTTATACAAGTCTTGTCGGGTTCACGGTACAGTTGTCAATGCTATTGGCTTCAGTTATGGATTTTATAGGCTTAAATCCCAGAACGGACAGTTTCGAAAAGTGATTTTTCATTCGATTTGTTGATTGCTGTTTGAAGGCATGGATCCCGCCTATCAGATCCTATAAACGAGGCGTAGTGAGAGCGATGAACTAATCACTAGTTATATTCTAGTACTACCGCATATCCATTCTCTCTTAGAAAAAAGAAAGGTTGGAATACTGAAAAACTAGCAGTTTTCTTCTGTTGAGGTAACTTCTGTTGAGATATCACTATCTGGAATCAATATACCCCAATATGTTTAAAAAAAGTAAAGTAAAGATTTTCTCTGCATTTTATTGGTGGAAATAATATAAACTCACCTACACGCCAATTTTGAAAGTCAGTTAGAAACTGGTATGACAAAGTTACCACTTCAAATCTCAAATTAAATTATGAAAAATCAACAAAGGGATATTTAAGCGTAGTCTCTATCCACTCTAGCGGAAATTGCAAGTTCTACTTTATTTCATTCTTTCTAATCAAACGTCTCTTACATGAGTTACGCCCATTTATTTCTACAAACTACACATATTTCATTATGGTATATCTTAAAGACAATGCAATAGGATCCAACCTAAGCACCACACTGATCCTTTTACAGAGAATCTATGCGGTTAAGTGCAATGCACTAATCATGCGGATCATCATATAAATGACAGTTACATGTGCAATCTGCCTGCAATGGTTGTCGTACCAATCGATACGGACATAAATAGCGGTGAAACTCACCTATGCTAAGTATACTGAAGAGCTATGTTATGCTTACAGCAGTGGTACAAATAGTTTTGTGCAATGCAAACAAGATATCCGTACGGCAACAGTAAGATTTCAACTTAAAGAAGAGCAAATTTGGATTATTGAGATTTTGTACACTTCCATGTATTTTGTCACTAACGACCCGGGTTTCGCCTTTCGGCATCTTCAGGCATTCGAGCACACAAATGGACTCAAACTGAGAGACAGTAAACAGTGTCTAACGTTTATATAGAAGATACAAATGCGACAAATATTATTTACGAGGTAAGATATTATATGTCTGAGAGCCACACTGATACCTGAGTTAAAATTTCGGGAATCTCCCTAATCCTTATTTTGTAAACACCATATTAACAGAGTGGCGAATTGCCGCTTTTCAACTTCCTTTTAGAAATACCAGTGATTTTACAATTATAATAGTATTGTGGGTTTTGACGGGATGTAATTCGACGAATGGGTAAATATATACAATCATTCCACATTTAGTGACATCTGTTAGGTGTTTCAACGTATCGGATATAATAGCGGAGAATTAGGAAGGTTCAGCTGCTCATTCAAAATTGGCAAGGAATTTAACTGGGCTCTATTAATTTCCAAAATTTCTTGATAAAATAATTTATGATCCCCCATGTTTTTATGCAACAGTTTAACCCCATCATCCGCATTAAACGAATGGTTCTCCATTAGCAAGTGATTTGCGAATGTCGAAGTTTCTTTTTTTAATCTAACGGCAGCTAAATGTTCTGATACCCTTATATCTAATGTACGTGTGGTTTTACCCACATAGAAATGTTGGCAATCATTGCATTGTAATTTATAAATACCAGATTTGTTCTTAAAGTTTACTCTATCTTTATTGTTAATAAGTAATTTGCCTAGAGAGTTTTTGCGATAGAACGCCGGTCTAACACTATCAGCGAGTTGTTTTTTAATTTTAAAGCTTGTGCAACCTAAATAGTTAATTCTATGCCAGATTCTAGGGTGGTCTATGTCTTTAGACAAGTTCCCGAAATATAGCATCTTTTCTGCTAATTTACGTTGTTTTTTTGATACAAGACTATCTATAAGAGACGCCTCATAGCCATTATTAATGGCAATTTGTTTAATAATGTTTAGTTCGTTTTCAACAAATTTAAACATTATTAAACAAATTGCCATTAATAATGGCTATGAGGCGTCTCTTATAGATAGTCTTGTATCAAAAAAACAACGTAAATTAGCAGAAAAGATGCTATATTTCAGGAACTTGTCTAAAGACATAGACCACCCTAGAATCTGGCATAGAATTAGTTATTTAGGTTGCACAAGCTTTAAAATTAAAAAACAACTCGCTGATAGTGTTAGACCGGCGTTCTATTGCAAAAACTCTCTAGGCAAATTACTTATTAACAATAAAGATAGAGTAAACTTTAAGAACAAATCTGGTATTTATAAATTGCAATGCAATGATTGCCAACATTTCTATGTGGGTAAAACCACACGTACATTAGATATAAGGGTATCAGAACATTTAGCTGCCTTTGGATTAAAAAAATTAACTTCGACATTCGCAAATCACTTGCTAATGGAGAACCATACGTTTAATGCGGATGATGGGGTTAAACTGTTGCATAAAAACATGGGGGATCATAAATTATTTTATCAAGAAATTTTGGAAATTAATAGAGCCCAGTTAAATTCCTTGCCAATTTTGAATGAGCAGCTGAACCTTCCTTATTCTCCGTTATTATATCCGATACGTTGAAACACCTAACAGATGTCACTAAATGTGGAATGATTGTATATATTTACCCATTCGTCGAATTACATCCCGTCAAAACCCACAATACTATTATAATTGTAAAATCACTGGTATTTCTAAAAGGAAGTTGAAAAGCGGCAATTCGCCACTCTGTTAATATGGTGTTTACAAAATAAGGATTAGGGCGATTACCAAAATTTTAACTCAGGTATCAGTGTGGCTCTCAGACGTATAATATCTTACCTCGTAAATAATATTTGTCGCATTTGTATCTTCTATATAAACGTTAGACACTGTTTACTGTCTCTCAGTTCGAGTCCATTCGTGTGCTCGAATGCCTGAAGATGCCGAAAGGCGAAACCCGGGTCGTTAGTGGCAAAATACATGGAAGTGTACAAAATCGCAATAATCCAAATTTGATATTGAAATTCCATCAAGCACCCTCAGTCGATGTCTTAAATTAAAGAAGAGCATTCCTAAAATAATTCTCGCCTCTGAATTCATCTTACCGATTTCTTATTAATTTCTGTACTTTCTTTGTTGTTATTTATTGGCTAGCATTTTTCTGGTCAGAATTTTAATTTAGTTTCAGTCATAAATTTTAATACATTGATCAAAATTTATATTAATGCTCATAATGTTATTGGACAGAATTACAGAGAGCAGAATAAATAATTTATGGTCAGCATTTCTAACTTAACCTAACCTGACCTAATCTTTCATTCTGATCGTTTAGTAATTTTATTTCGACCATCAATCATTTTTTATTCAGACCGTTCATATTTTTATTCTGAACAAAAGTTGATTTAAATTGTGACCATTTAATTTGTTGGTATATTTATTTCACAAAATGACTAAATAACTTTTAAGGTGTTAACTATCAATTCTTGGTGGAAAGACATTATATTTAAAAAAAATAAAACACAATTCATTTGTACTACTTCCACAAGTTTATAATGACCAGGACCGGTTTCGCTCATCACGAGCATTATCAACTGATAATGCTTATTAGTTGATGTTGTTCGCGATAAGTGAAATCGGTCATGATCATTATAAACATGTGGAAGTAGTACAAATGAATTATGTTTTATTTTTTAAGAAATTAAAAAAAAAATGACTAAATTATCATGCCCAGTGTCTGTACTCTATACTTGTTAAATGAACGACATTCTTTGCATTGGTAAACATTTGAAAGTTTTTTTGTATTATCTTTTAAGTCTTTTGGGTTTTACGTCTAGAAAGACACATTTATATAATTAATTTATAAAGTACAACTTTAATATTTGTTTATTCTGCCATCATAAGTTAAAAAACGTAAGTTGAAAAATGCACAATAAAACACACACTGAGATATATTATAAATATTGTTAAAAGCAAAAATACATATTCTCTGCCTCAATCTTCATTCCTACCTGGCAAACTTTACCCTACAGATCAAATAGTCTCGGATTCAAGTCTCGACAAAGTCAATATCAAATATTTTCAATTTAAAATTTGAGATCTTGGGTATCACGAGCAGGAAAGCATCAAGTAATAAATAACGGGTGATGGAAATTGCTTTGGAAATTATCGGCTGTAATACCAAATATTATTAATTCTATTTTTTCATTGTATTCATATAAGAATACATTACGAAAAACGAGTTTATTGTAATCATTTAATTGGCATTTACTTATTTGAATTGTAGAGATTTTGTACTATCCATGTATTTCGTCCCTAACGACCCAGGTTTCGCCTTTCAGCATCTTCAGGCATTTGAGTACACGAAGATGCCGAAAGGTAAAACCCGGGTTATAAGGTAAAAATATCAAAGTATTTAGTTCGACAAGAATTATTGGTATTTTGGCTTCACGCCATAGTTATAACCATGCTTTCACGGATAATTTGATATTTTTATTTTATTAAAAACAAAATAATTTATTTAAAAAAGTATCGATTTGTTTTGGTGATCGGTGATTAATATGTCAGGAAGATGAATTGAAAAAACTGTTTCATTCAAATGTAAAAAATGAGAATTCTTCCTCTATATAGACATGTGGGCAAAATTGAGTATCGTATAACTGTTTCACTTTAAAAGGTTTGTATTATTTTAAATAATAAATCACTGATTTAAATATCGAACGTATTCTCATGAAAACGTTAGCGCGGATCAATCCCCTCTCATCATTATTGCCAAGCGGATTAAATGAATAGATCCCCTTCAAATGGGTTAACCACGGATCACAGAGCTGAAGCTTTAAGCGTGGCCAGGGGAAAATTTTTTTCGTTTACCAGTTCATCATTCAGCTCATGATAGTTAAAATTTACCTGAGAACAGTCACTTGTCACTTTTTTATTATTTAATATTAACAGTGTTTTTGATACTACGTGACTTGAAATCCAATGAATAATTAATTAATGTTTTCATACATAATATTGACGAAGTCGTGACATATCAAACTTGACTGCTTGCAAGTGGTTACTTTATCGTTATGAAAGAGAAAACAGCGCTGTGTTATTATTCAAAACATGAATCATCGAAGGTAAATGTAGACGTGTTTCTACGATGCTACTACGCTACGTTTCTAGGGTGCTACGATATTTCCAGTATTTACTTATGAAGATAATAATATATACATACATATCTAAGCGTATAAGTAGAAGATAGATTTGCATTTCCAGATAACTTGCCTCTACTAATATTCATATTTCATACGTAATGTAATGTAAATATCAAGGATTATTGCAGAAGTTTTAAGTGTAATAATATTTAATTATAAATTAATATATTATTTAATTGAAACAAATAATCAATACAAGTGTTTTTTTTTATTATTTATAATTTTAAGTTATTTTTTTTTAACGAAAATGACCGTAACCAGCTTAAATAAAAAACTCTCGATGATATTTGTTCAATTTTAATCCGCTTTCAAAGAAAGTGAAAGATTAATAGCATAATTTCAAAGTTAACCTTCCCGTTTTGATGTTAAAAAAATCTTTTTTGATCTCATACAGTCACATTGCGTTACCGTGTGGGTTTTATCATATAAACGCATTTATAAAGCGAAATGACATGTTTAAAAAGTGAAATATGGTTTTATGTAGTACCAAGTAATTATTTTACGTCATATTTTGTGTGTAAAACCTGAAATACATATCAAACTATGCGAAATTATCGAAAGACGCAAGAATCTAAATTATTCATAGCAGAACAGGCTCGAGACGTGTTTCAGTGCCGTTTGAAACAAAACGGTTGCATACGGTACGGTCATGCATCTCGAATCGCTACTATACTATACTAATTGTTACTATACTATAATATACTGTAATGTCGTCTTTTTAGATGATTAATTATACAAAGAAGACGTTAACTTTAATGTATTTTTATTTTTTAATTATATGTAGAACTATTTTATTCACAAATAGCTAAATTTTCAATTTTTAATATGACCTGTTTCACAGATAATTTAAAGGTTTAAAGGTCAACGTAACGCAATGTTACACCATGAGTACGGAAGGGGAAGGGAAGAAACGTATGCCAGTCTAGTGTAACGTGCCAACCCTGATGGAAAATTTCAACAAAAGCGCATTAACAATAACTGTTGGTAAGACAGCTTTCAAAATCGTTTCACAACCTTATTTTATCAGTATAAAACGGAAATGTACTTGATAAAAACATATTATACATTATCAGAGTTCACAAGTGATATAGTTATCTAATATACAATAGCCCAGACCGCTTGGTATACGTTGTATTATTATCACATATCACATGTAAGTATGAAGTTTTCTCATGACGTAAGCGTTCGCAGTGTCTATAAAATAAAATGTAAATCAATGTACACACAGTTTCAACGTACTAGCTACTTTCGACATTCAGTATCTCAATTTCAATACTGTTATCTATGACGGGTACTGTTACTAATTTCTAATAATAGCCCTTAGTTTGATCATTTGTTTCCTTGTTATTTGAAATCGGTCTTAAAAGTATTTTTATTTTGATCTCATTTCAGTTTTATATGTTACTCTTTTATTATTACTGTTAAAAAACTAATCAAAAACAAGTTGTTCTGAACAATCTTCGCTTAATAATATTGAATGAGTAAAAATAAAATGCCTTGAAATAAAATAATAGTCCATTCGATGAATCGTAGTGTGGGAAAATATTTACTTAGATTTATACAAATATTTCAATTGAATAAGCAATTGCGTAGAGCATTGTACAAGATTATTCTTGAAATAGCTTTCCATTTGTCTACAATATTTGCATCTAGGAAGTTACTTCACATAAATCACGTAGCAAGACTACCTTACTATGGCCAACATCCTAGTCCAAACAACCAATCCTTGAATGTTATTGAACGTCCAATAAACCATCGCTTTGCGAAACAACGAAATATAATTATTATAACGCTTAAAGTAAAGCTTTAAACCGTGTATTTATTTAAACTAAATATGTGAACAAATATAAAATTAATCTGGTTTTTTTTTACATAATTTTAAAAGATGCTCTGTATTATTTACTATTTTTTTGTATCCGTCTCCAATATGTTGGATATGGACTCCTAATATAGCTTATGTCAACAAAAAGTGGTTCTACGACAACTGCATGTTACTCCACTCGACCACTTTTTCTGAAACAGTGATATATAAGGATAAGGCTAGTACAAGAATTGTGGTAAGTTATACTGCCCTGCAAAGTAAAAACACAATATTTAAAGAAAATATCGAAATTATGATAAAGTGGAAAATTTGGAATATTTTACGCACAGTAAAATTTATATTTTGTACAAAAAAAGGTCAAAATGTTTGTATACTTATTGAAAATTAACTTGACTTTGCAATCACTTTTAAGTTGTTAACTGCTGTCAATTCTTGGTAGAAGGGCATTATGTTTTAAAAATAAAACACAATCTGTTTGTACTACTTCCACATTTTTATAATGATCTCGCTACGTTTTCGCTCATTGTAAGCATTATCAACTGATAAGTTACTTTGCTAGTAAAAACACAGCTTCATTATGTTTCTAAGTAAAAAACCAGTTCTTTTATTGGAAAACACTGAAGTTTTAATTATAATTATATACATAGAACCTTTATACATTATACCAAAACAATCGCTATCCAGATATAACGATATAAAAGGGGTGAATTAAAATAGAAACTGATTCTGACGAATTCTTGAAAACGCAAATATTTTTTTTTTTTAGCAAGGCAGTGTAGGTAGGTTCACATTGCGCCTCTTTTTTTTTAGATCGGATATAGGTGGGGAAGAAGTTATGACATCCTAGATTTGATGTCTTCAAATATAAATGCATATATCGATTGAAACTTGTTATCATCTTCTTTTTGATTTTGTTTGAAAAGCTCTTTGTTTTTATTCGAATTCCATTTATAAAAGTTTTTTGAATAACAATTGAAATAATAATTAATCCCTCACTCTTTTGTTTATTCTTTAGTACCAGCCCGCACAAGAAAGCTCAATGTACACATACTTTTATTTTCTTTTCTCTCTTCTCGTATTTCATATAATTACGTCAGCATTGAAAACAATGTTTGATGTTCGCTTTTGTTTCAGATACAAAATATTCTAAGGTAACAATATTGTGACAGTTTCAATGAAAACTGATGTGCTTATGAGGGATTTTGAACTCAGAGCGATTATTGTATTGATTTCAGTAATTCTAGTCGGTTTGTTATAAATACATCTTCCCACTCACTTTGTCTTGTTGGATACAATACGAGGTGAAATATATTATTAGGTTGATGTATAAGTAACGTCGTATTTTTTTAAGAAAACGAAAGTTAATATTTTCAGAATAACTTTATTAAATCAATTGATCGCATAATTCTCATTATTGAAAATGACTATCTCCCATCGTTCTGTCAACTGCCTAATCCCATTAGAATAAAAACTTTCGGGTTTCGATGCAAAGAACGTGCCTAGTACTGTTTTCACTTCATATGTTGCGTTAATTTTTTTTCTGTTTAAATAATTTTGTAGAGATGAAAGCATGTGAAAATCAGAGGGTGCAAAGCCAGGAGAATAAGGTTGATTCTTTAAGACATCAAAATTGAGCTTCTTTAATTTATGCTGTGTCATCATTGCAGTATGAGGCCGTGCATTGTCGCGATGAAAGTCTACAACCTTGCGATTGATTAGTTCTGGTCGTTTTTTTACGAGTTTTGAGTTTAATTTTTGAAGCTGTTTACAATCAGCATTAATTGTTTGGATAGGTTGCAATAACTTGTAATAAATAATGCCCTTCATATGCCATCAAAAATATTCTTCATCAGCTGTCAGCAAACCATCGTTGACTGTTTCGAACATCGATAGCACCTCTGCCGTACACATATTATATATTTTAGTTACCACTATTGCATTATGGCCTTTATTAAATTCAAAGAGTAAACAGTGTCAAATATGCACTATTTTCTCTGACATTTTAAAAAGTCACAAGGACTCTGAATAACTTGACTGCTGACGATAGACTGAAAAAAATGTTGGAAGAAACCCTCCTTTATAAAAAATAAAACACAATTCATTTGTACTACTTCCACATATATCTGATTGATAATGCTCGGTGGATAATGCTCAGTTGATAATGCTCGTGATGAGCGAAACCGGTCCTGATCATTATAAATATGTGGAAGTAGTACAAATGAATTGTGTTTTATTTTTTAAAACATATTGTCTTTCCACCAAGAATTGACAGTTAACACCTTAAAAGTGACTCCTTTATAAAATACAAAGCAATATTAAACACAGTTGCTTAAAAATAATATTTCATAGTCGATGTAAAATTACGACGGAACTTATGCACCAACCTAATTTAACACTAAATATAAGCATGTACGACAGCCGGGTCTGTGGTCGAGTGGTCAACGTCGTTGGCCTCGGTTGCGGAACTCACGGACTTCCCAATACGTAAGGTTTCATAAACCGATTTTTAACTCAATTTATGGATTTCTGTTCGAAGGTGCGTTTGTGATTTCTAAAATAGCCTTCCCACCCACCCGTCCGATACCAAAACCAGGGTGTGGCCACTAGCCTTGTCCTATCACTATCATTATCTATACTCTGTCCGAGAAAGAGAGGTTGAGCAACTGAATAGCAAGCAGTGTTGATATACTTGTATTAGTAGGCAATATTTTCCATTGTATTGATTGAATTGGCATTTACTTGGTAGACCTTCATTATAATAGGATAAGATTCAAGGTATTTAGTTCTACAAAATTTTATTAGGTTGTTGATAGTTGACAACGTCGTTGACAACGCTTACGGATATCTCGGACTCGATTCCCGGTGCGAACAGTTTCATAAATTAATCTTTCAATCGATTTATGGATTTCTGTTCGTAGTGTTTGTGATTTCTAAAATTCCCTTCCACCCATCTAATCCTCAAAAAAAACGGGGTGTAGCGAGAAAGATTAGCTAACCACTAGTCCTGTCCCAGCCCTATCCTTCTATCCTTACCCTCTTTGAAAATGAAAGCTTGAGCAACTGATTAACAGGCAGTTCTCATAGAAAAATTTCTGTCGAGATACCTCTATTAGGAGGCCATGTACTCCACTTGGGAGCGGACATGGAAAAAAATGTTGATTACTTACTACCTAAAAAAATTTTGCAGAACTAAATACTTTGATATTATATACTATTTTAATATTATCCACATTGCGAGCGAACATGGATAAAAACAGCATATTTGTAAAATAAAATACAGGGTCTTAATTTTGTCAATGAACGTTACACTTCATTTATCGTAATAAATTGCATTTAAATTTCGTATTTTAGTGCATACATGCAAACTAATCTACACTTAATCTATAGATTATTTTTTTTAATATAAGTGACACATAATTTTGTTTATAGAGGTACTTTTCAGATTGAATATGAAGTTGCTTAACCTCCTTTTCCAGCGAAGTTGAGGATATCAGACCGAGGATAATGAGAGAGGCAGTGGTTGGGCTGTATGTATTAAAATGTTTTTTTTTGTATTATTACAATTTCGATTCAAGCGAGAAAGTTTTCAAATAAATAACGTTGATTTCCACGTTTACAATTCATTTAACACCCGAGGATACTATTATTGTTTACTTTTAACATTAATCACAAAACGAAAGTTTTAAAGTTTTTGATTTATATTGTCACGTTTGTACGGATTTAAACACGCGCCAAAAAAGTACAAAGTTTACAAAATTGTGTACGATAACAGCCCTTGAAACTTTCAATACTATAATATAAGAGATAATACTATACCATAGTATCACCAACATAACTCGGCCGCCACCGAATTCGGAACTAGAATTGTCAGTTTACAATAAATTTCTCCAATTGCCATTTTATTCAAAATAAATATATTTGTCTACTTTTAATAACCGTCGTTAAAATATCAGTTTTGGAATTTATTGAAATTTCAGTTTTGGCAACATTACTAACGCGACAGAGGCACCCTCACTAACGGCCAAGTTAAAATGGTACATCTATACAATAACTATTAACAACAATGTATTTTTTTACAAAGTTTTGATTTCTATCAAATATATTAAAATATTGATTTGCCTCTTAGTATATTTACTGTTATATCGGTAATCAAACATTTATTATAAATGTCTCACAATATAATTGATTAACAGTCCATTTTTCAATTATTTATTTTATTATTTTTTAAGTATTTACAAAACACCTGTGACAATAAATTTCTTTCATTTGTTAACCAATATTTGTTGAGATTTAGGTTAGTGACGAAATACATGGAAATGTACAAAATTTCAACAATCCAAATTTGATATTGAAATTCCATCCATGTGAGTCGATATCTTAAATTATATCAATAATTGTTAAATTGAAATTTACGTATTCGATGAACGAATAATCATTTCAATTCAATTAACATTAGCATTTAAAACAGTCTTAGTTATATTTAGTGACAGTATTTTTTTTCAATTTGTTCGCCATTAACACTCTTTATTCGGAGCATAATGCACAGCTAGCTCGTGGTGTGAGAAGTATAGGTGAGCTGGATAAAAAATAATAGTCGCACTTTTTACATTTGTTGACGACACTGTGTGCTTATTGAATTACATCTATTATGCTTACATTTTTGTAAAATTTTAAATTTGGTTCGTCTGGGTGATTCACATATTTTACAAAAACAACGATCGAACTCAACTATACTTTCACCGTGCTGCCAGCTCCTGCCAACTCAAGAAACCTTCAAGGTAGACTTCCTACCTGTTGTTTATTTCACATAAGCAGTTTGTATTATATATCCTTGATATTATTTGCTTTAAGCATACGTATTCAAAACTGAGTATTAGGTTTACAGCTCGATATTAAAAAAATTATCGACAAGTTTTTGTATCAATATCGCCCCTTATTACTGAATTTTAAGTATATTTTGATAATTTACTGAATGATACGGTATTAGAAATGCAAACATTGCAATGATGCATATATTAGGAAATGGTACTTGGCTTTAACCGAAAACTATGTACCTCGGAGTTGACTAGATTAGGGTTTATTGTAGGTTACCGAGATTTTATGTCTGAGACAAAATCGTAGAAAAAAGTATTTTTAAGAAAGTTATCGATAAGGAGTTTGTAATTTATTGAATATAATGATTCTATAAATATTTTTGAAATGTACCAAAGAGTTCGTTTTCTCACACTTTTTCTGCCTGATATTTAAAGTAGAATTATACTGAAAGTATTTAGCTTGGCTGTGGTCACTATCATTCTTTGTCAATCAGTGACCTGTTTTCACGGATTACCAAAGGTGTCAATTCTCTAGATTTATATTTATAATAAAGTTCCATCAATTGAAACTTACTTGTGTGATGAATTTTTCGCGACCAATCTACGAAAAAAATGCGTGTACACGTGCTTTGACCAATAGTTAGAACAAGATTGAAATGAAAAAAAATGTTTTAGAAATAATAAAAAAAAAATCTGAAAACTTCTTTTACGTGTCGTAATAAAAATATGACAAAATAATAAATATAAAAAAACACACTTTGATGTTTAAATTATTACACCTTAAATCAGGATGACTTTTAAAAAATGAAGTTAAAATTCTTTTATATTACATTCTTGATTACCCTTTTAAATGAGTTCCTGGAATTTTCAATTAAAAACACGTGTCTGTTAATTAAGACAGTTTCAGCGAAAATATTCTTGAAACCATTGTTCAGTAATAGAACATAAATTAATTTTAATCATTTGAACCCCTACAAGCACCGTAATATGAATATTTGGCCAATAAGTATTACTAAATCGATTTATATTTGATTAAATTTGTTATAAAGTAATGTATCATATTATTTCATCGGCCTTCGAAGTGTGGCTTTAAAAGCTATAAATATACCGCTTACGATCAGAAGATTTTGAGTTTAACTTCTGGAAAGATTTTGTTGTTTTTGCAATTTCATATTTATATTTATTTTTGGCTCAACATCTTCCATATTAATAGTTTATTATTATTCAAAATATTTTTGTAACCTTAAATACATATTTAAATAAAAACGTAACACAAATAACATAAGTTATATATTTTTAGAATATTAACACGACCTTTCTAGTCACTACAACAAAGAATAATAATTTTAATTATTGAGATTTTGTGCACTTCCATGTATTTTGTCACTAACAACCCGGGTTTTGCCTTTCAGCATCTTCAAGCATTCGAGCGCACGAATGGACTCAAATTGACAGACAGTAAACAGTGTCTAACAATTATATACAAGATACAAACACGACAAATATCATTTACGAGATAAAATATTATAAGTCTAGAATCCACACTGATAGGTGAGTTGAAATTTCAAGAATCGCCTTAATCCTCGTTGCGAAAACAAACTCATTAACAAAGTGATGAATTGCCGCATTCCAACTAATATTAAAATTACCAGTGATTTTTCAATTATAATAGCATTGTGCTTCAACGGGATGCAACTCGACGAAAGAATAAATATATACAATCATTCCACATTTAGTGGGTTTTGTTAGGTGACTATGAGATGAATTTATTAATATAGGAATATCAATATATATATGTATATATTTTACGAAATCATTCAGGTATAGGATACAGCAACGGGGAGTTTGGAAGATTCAGCTGTTTGTTCGGAATTGGTAAGGAAGGTAAAAAATCTCAATAATTCAAATTTGATATTGAAATTCCATCAAGTACCCTCAGTCGATGTCTTAAATTATAAAGAATAATAAAATGGTGATAAAAATCTTTTATTATTTTCTAATGTTTTTGAATACGTTAAACTGATTTTTTGTGAAATAAAACACAATTTATTTTGTAATACACCCACATTTTTTACAGTGATCAGGATCCGCTTCGCTCATTTTGAGCATTATCAGATGAATTACAAAACAAATTGTGATTTATTTTTAGTATACATATGCCTTTCCACCAAGAATTAACTGTTAACATTTTAAAAGTGATTAAAGAGTTTTGATTGAAAAAGTATTTATTTTGCTTGTTAGATTTACATAAGAATAAATTTAAAAGAACAATGTGATTAATTACGGAAGAGTTATGTTAAAAAAATCTTAATAACCATTCTTGTGGATACAAATAAAATGCTAAATTTGATTTATTATAATAAATCGTATTTTTTTTAGTATTTTAATCCTTTCCTTCACAGAACCTTACATATCTTTATTTTTTTTTCCATGTCTGCTCCCAATGTGGAGCATATGGTCTCCTAATGGAGGTATCTTGACAGAATTTTTTCTACGGGAACTGCTTGTCACTCAGTTGCTCAACCTCTCTTTTCTTTTTCGAAGAGAGTAGGGATAGAAGGATAGGGTTATGACAGGACTAGTGGTTAGGTAATCGCTCTCGCTACGCCCCGTGAGGATGGGATGGGTGGGAAGGAGGACTCAGACTACGAACAGAAATCCATAAATCGATTGAGAGATCAATCTATGAAAACCGTCCGAACCGGGAATTGAACCCGAGACATCCGTAACCGTATCTTTATACAAACTATCTTTATACATACATCTTAATCTATTTGAATATGGATGGATTTTAATAGATTTTAAAATCCTTAATATACTAAAGGATCCCTTTAGGATACTACATTTTTTTCAATATGGATCAGATACGCTTTCAAAGATTATTTTTGCCGATCTTCAAACCTCAACACATAGTTAAAAAACGAAGTATCCATTCATACGAAAACTAAGTCAATTTAATTGAGATACATCGTAAAAAAACGTCATCAAATAGGCGCATTGCTTTTAAAAGACTTAAATTTATCCCAAAAGTCCTAAACGCTCTTTGTTAATATTAATAAACTGAGCTTTATATCAACATCAACATAAAAGTGTCACAAAATATGAGGCTGAAAAGAAAGATAGAGCCTTTTTCGTCATTTTCTTGCCGAGGCTAAAATTGATGACCATTCTCTTGTCACTTGATGCGCCAAATAATAAAGCCCTAATGCAAAGTACCTGAGAGAGGTAAAGCTTTCTCAGAAGCTTCTCTTTATATTGCTTTTAGATTCTTATTTCAAAAATAATTTAACTTGCTACTTAAATTTTTATTATAAAATTCATAATGTAAACTCTCCACTGAAACCTAAGTAGGTATTATATTTGTTAAGATTTTTATTGCTCGTTTATTTAATCATATTAATACAAACCCACTTGAAAAAAGGTAATGGAAGATCATTTTATAAATAAATAGTATGTATTTATTTGTTTTTACTGTATGGTTGATATTACGTTTTTTTATAATTGAATTGATGGCTTTCTATACGATTTTGAAGAATTAATAATATCAGTACCTCAGTTTCAATGTGTTATAATTCAAAAAGCCTAGTTCTGAGATAATCAGAAAACAAGATTTTGGGCAGGTTTAATTATCTTCTGTATCTACATTTAACTTTTATAGGTTTTTATTAGGATTATCTAAAGAATATATTTTTCACTTTTAAGGTGTTGACTGTCAATTGGTGGAAAGGTATTACATTTTAAAAATAAAAATATGTACTTATGTTCATTTTTATAAAATTATGAACATGTTGTTTTTCTAATATTCATAATCGGAGTTTTCAGAGGCTTTCAAAAGATTTTCGTAGTCGTTTCAGTTTAAATCTAAAGTAATAATACTCATTTACATTCTTAAATTACCACAGATTACCATTTGCTACATTTTTGAATTGGTAGACATCGATATTCCAAGCATTTATTTATAAATAACTAAAAACTGCAAATATTTGACTTGTTACACATGGGACTGAGGTATTGATATGGTCTATTCTGATGGTACACTGAATTTCACCAAATCGTAGGGCAAAGTGTATCGATTATTATTATATGTGGATAAAGCTATTATGTTACAATTGAGCCCAATGTTTTCCTAAAAACATTGTATAGAAATAATAATGGTTGGTTGTTGTGCAGGTACCGTTTATCGAAAATATTTTAGGTTCAACTGTCCATTCTTGGTGAAGACTATATATTTAAAAACATATGCTTTATCCACAAAAAAAATTGAATGTTTTATAATAAATACAGCATTATTTGGAAATCACTGATAACCAGTCATTTCCCGATAATTATTGAACGATTAGAAACTTCTTGAGGAAGCACTATAAAAGCATTTTCACGCCCAATGTGGGGTATATGGACTCCAAATGGATCGACTTTTCAAAAAATTCAGTGGAATACTTGTCTTTGAAAGGGGTGAGAAAATAAGGGCTAAAATCACTTACTCTCGCTCTCTGCACCCCTTCATACTTAAGATAGACGGTGGCAGTTTTTTGTATGAATACGCTAATTGGTTGAGAAATTAAGTGTCAACGGTTTTCCATTCATGGATTTGGACCCTCAACCTTGCAACCGAGGGGACATTATATAACATTTTAGAATTTATAAATCAAAATAATACATGATGTTATTTAAATGTTATTTTATTCAATAAACCAATATTGATCAATTATATTTTATTATAAACTTATCTAATAAAGATCAAAAATATCATTTGCCGATTTTGTTTTTTTATATTTTTATTTATAACTTTTTTCTTAATAATACCTCAACAATCAAATTGAACGATAGAGTAGAGAATCCAACTATTTACTATAATAATTAATCCATTGAACGTAAATTTATATGAAAACACATTAACGACCATCATTACGTTTTCAAAAGTGGACAAAGAGTAAACCATGCCCTGTCGGCTTAAATTCGGTTACGGTTTGAGAAAGAAAAAAGAAAAAAGGGATCTACAACAAAGTTCACGGCCTCTGTCATTATGGCATGAGAGAAGAGCAATGAAAAGTACACGGAGAAAAGGGAGAAAAAAGGAAAAGGAGTAGGTTTTTACTGCATATGCCGCCACACAAAAGCATGTTGAATATTTTGAATCCAAAGGATTTTTTACGTCGGACGTTAATGTGAGAGAATTAAAAATAATGCGGAAATTTGCAAGATAACTGTTATTCCAGGGTTTTTTAAAAATAAGTTTATCTACCCTATTATATTAAAAAATTATTAATTCATATTTTTAATAAATACGTATATTTAAAGATGAAGTTAAAGAACTAAGTTACGTAGCGCATCGCAAATAGAGATCAAATCTCAATGTGAGTTCAATAATTATTATCTGAAGACCTGAAATAAATAAAGTACTAAGTGTAAAAAAAGTGTAATCGAGATATTTATAGGGATTTAAATCTTTGTTCAATAATTTCAGACGTCGTCGTTATAGCAATGTAAATCACAGTAACATTAAATGTAAATAAATACCACTTTTAAATCGTTCGTTTCATAAGTATTATTTCCTGTCATTTTTGCATCAAATTACTATGTGCCGTCGGATTTGTAAAAATCTTCCTAATACAGATATATTATATAATTTAAGACATCGACTGAGGGTGCTTGATGGAATTTCAATATTAAATTTGGATTATTGAGATTTTGTACACTTCCATGTATTTTGTCACTAACGACCCGGGTTTCGCCTTTCGGCATCTTCAGGCATTCGAGCACACGAATCTCAGTTTGAGTCCATTCGTGTGCTCGAATGCCTGAAGATGCCGAAAGGCGAAACCCGGGTCGTTAGTGACAAAATACATGGAAGTGTACAAAATCTCAATAATCCAAATTTAACAGATATATTATGTGAATTTAATGTAATGTTTTTAACATATATTGTTCTAGTTCAGCCATTCAATCTCAATGATTCAGATAATAAAAGCAAATTGATGATTAACTGAATACAGGTTTTGAGAAGTTTTGATTAATTTGAAATGTGGTGCTGGAGAAGGAAGGATGCTACAAATACCATGGACGTCCAAACGCACAAATGCATATATCCTGAATGAGTTACAGATCCAGGATAGCCATATATACAAGACACCTGCTCGGCTTTTTTGGCCACATCGCATGCAAGCCTACCGACAACCTTGAAAATCTCGTCGTCACAGGAAAGGTCGAAGGCAGAAGAGTACTCGAAAGGATTCCAACTCGCCAGGTGAAGAATGCTGCGGTCCTATCTTTACTAATGGCGCCCAGAGCAGGGTAGTGCAGAAACTAGTGGCGAAGGATCGTCAAGAGAAATGTAGTTGTTGTGATAGGCGGAAGTTTTAACCCTAACCAGTGAGGAAAGTGACTAAAAAAGAAAACACGTTCTAGCTTAACCAAAAATTGTCCTTAATATAACATAAGAAGTACAGGAAATACAAATATTATTAAAAAGATTGTTATACTTAAAACTTTTGATGTTGTAGAGAAAAATTCACCAGTTCATTCATCTGTACAAAGTCTCCGGTTCTTTAACTGCCGAGAAAAACTTTGGAACACTGGTTATTGACTGGTATGACGTCATCGAAGAAGAGTGTCAGCAGGTGAGATGGAACAAAATACGACCACATATGGCAAAATGAAGATCTTGATTTCTAATAACCAACCAGCTACCACCAAATTGAAGAAAAGTGAGACCTGTTGTAAGCAACTAGGCAACTTTTACAGTTTTAAATATATTTGTTTGTTCTTACAAATTACCCCGTCTTTCAGTAATTTGAAATATTAAAGACAAAACAAAAGAAATACAATATGTCCTTGCGACTTAAACGAAATTCGTAGAAAATTGTTTTAGATTGCTAATATTCAGTCGCAGAACGAAATCACGTTGATGATAATTTCTAAAAGAGAAGTGAAATTAGAATTTTGCGAGTTTTCATGCATATTTCCATGAAGTCAAATTACCTCTATGAAAAATAAAACATATAAAAATCAACCGTGAAATAATTTTTGGCAAATTAATAAATCTAAAAACGAAACATTCCAGTGATGCGAATTTGCCCCCAGCTTAAGCAGAACATTTTAAATTCATAATTATAAAAGGAAAATATTTTCGAAGAGAAACATTTTCACTGAAATTGTCAAACGCCCAGTTTCATATTATGTGAGGGGAACACAATTTTGTTTATCATGTTAGTCTCTCCTATGCAATTTCAAAATTAGATTTTTTTCGAAAAAAAATATCCCGCAGTCGGGAAAAGTTTTGGTATTTGGCTTGCGGTTTAATAATTATTTTAACATTACTATAAGCCAAACATAATGATAAACTTATTTCAAAAGTAAAATATCATGTAGAAATTTGTAACGTCAATTTTCTTATCATCAACATCATGTCCGTAACAACTCACTGAAGATCTGCACCTCTTTTATAGTTTTTTCGCATTCTCAATTAATTATTTATAACAGCTGTATCAGATTGTCAACCCAATGAGAGTGTGACCAAATTGAGTACATTTGTGGGTTCCAATAAATAATTATAGTTACATTACTGTATACGTGTGCATATCCTTTAGTCCACTGGTCGTTAACCTGGTAAGTACCGCCCACTAGTAGATGGTTCACGTTTTCATGTTGGGTGGTGGGTAATTTAGTTACTTTTTGTCGGTTTTCATCGAAACAATTTGTTAAACTCGACTCGCGACTAAATTTACTTGAAGACGTTTTGAAGACAATTCACTACGCTAACCCAACGGCCGAGGGTAGAGATGCACAAAGAGGTAAACTTATTGTCCTTTTCTCTACCTTTCTCGCTTATACCTATCCGAATTAAACAAAATATTTGTTTTGGGATAGCGGTTGACTTTCAACTTGTTTGTTTGTAAACACAGTACCCACTTAGATTTGTGATAGTAAACGACACTCGTGAAATAACATTGTATCGTGTATTAAATAAATTTCGTAAAAATAGTATACCCATGTTTCAAAAGAAGAAATGCGCTCGTGACTATTCACCGAAATACATGCTGATGGGTTTGTCCAAATTGACACAAAATGATATGTGAGGGAATGATGGAATTTTAATCATCACAAACATCCATGCCTACGAACATAAATCCATAAATTGATTGAAAAAACAATTTATGAAACTCTCCGTACCAGGACGTTAAACGGGTACAAACTGCACGGACACCACGGACCCGACGATTCTGGATAAAACCTACTATATATTATATAAAGCTGGCTGAGTTACCAAACTATAGATATGTGTATTCTTTACAAACACAAAGGCATTTCACGACGAATTTAAATTACGTCTAGGAGCACTTCATTCGGCTGGAATAATAATTAAAATAATACACACACACATTGAAAACATAATCAAGTGAAATTCAACTTACGATAACATGTCGGTACTCTAAAATAGGGATGCGCAAAATACCGGTAGCAATACCGAAGCAGCTGATACTTATTAAATAACTAGATATTTTTAAATAGCCTAATACGAAAAGAATGAACTAAATAGCTAGATATTTTTGAGTTAATTTTACTTGGGTAAGTGAAATAAATGAATTTTTTCTTTCACCACTTTCCAGTATTTCATTTTTTTGTACATCTACATTTTCTATTGGAGGCAGTTTGATTTATAAAATACCAAAAAAAACAAGTATTTGTCATAATAGCAAAAATGCTTTTTTAACCATCTTGAGTAAGCAGCACTCTTCAATTAATAGCTGTACAAAATTTTAAGGCGTGGTGAAAAATTGTCATATCACGCGATTGCAAGTGCAATGCAAATACAAAGCTTTAAACTTTAAATAAACTGGGTAACTTTGAAAGAGTATTGAAAAATACATATAAATCAACGTGTTATTTGTTTACTCGTCTCATTCAAAAATATTAAAAACGTTGTAATTATCAATAAAAGAAAGTTCTTGGAGCAGACAGCATTACACATGAGCCCTTGAGATGTGAATATGACTATATTTAAAAAAAAAAACACAATTCATTTGTACTACTTCCACATATTTATGATGATCACGAGCATTATCAACTGATCAGTTGATAATGCTCGTGATGAGCGAAACCGGTCCTGATCATTATAAATATGTGGAAGTAGTACAAATGAATTTTATTTTATTTTTTAAAATATAATGTCTTTCCACCAAGAATTGACAGTTAACACCTTAAAAGTGAATAAAACTAAGTGATAAAATGATGAAACTTGTTTACTGAAAGTATTAGTGAAATTCTTACATTACATAATTTAAATTTTATTGAATTTAACTTCTTACGAAATAAAATACTTTGTCTATACTTATGCCACTTCACTTTTATGATGCTTTATGATATGCAGAATATCAAAACGTAGCTAATTCATTTTTTGCGTAAATATCAGTTGGCTCACTTCATTTCTCATCAACTCATAATAAATAAATATTTCTATAAAACATTCATGTCTCCTATGTTCTAAACTTGTAGAAGAATAAGATTTGAAAATGTTTTCGTGTGTAAAATGACGTTTAAAGTTAAGAATAATAATCACCTTTAAATTTAATAATTTTAAGGCGTCAAACAAAACTTCGGCTGTAGAATTTATTGGTTATTCCTTTTAAAGTCTAAAGTAAAACAATAGAGTTCGATTAGATATATTTTATGATGAATTTTTTAAGAGTCACAAGCTTTTTATTGCTGATTACGATACCATTTGAAACCCGTCGTATCAGTTACAATAACTGCAACTTGTATCGAATCTGTTTTCCCACCTCTACTCGCAAGTCATATTCAGTCACGAGACGGCTCTTGTACCCCGCCTATGGACTTACGGTATAAGGGCGGCTATATTAAAATATCAAAATAAATTTGGCTCTACATTATTCTACGCTAATTGAATATTCTCTTCATATGCAAATGCAAGTGGGTCTTCTTTGTAAAATATGATTGCGTGTTAAGCATAGTATAGAGTCACTTTTTGTAAATATTTCAAACACAATTATGCGCAGCAAATCTTCATTTTCAGATTTGTTTTTTGAACGCTCTAAATCTTAGACTAAATACTAAAGTATTGTTAATTAATTAGTTTTTAATGTGTTGCTATTGATATATTTTTGTGCGTGATATAATGTGGGAGTATGAATAAAATAATTCGTACATTCGATACAACAACGTCACAAGTCGTCACCTTAAGTAAACAAGGCTCTATCTGCCGTTTTTTTTATAAAATTACTTGTTAATTCAGTTTTATTCGTATTAAAAATACGGTTCTATCTGCATTTAAAAAATCTTACAATTTTCCGTCAATCCACCAAAATTCAAATTAGAAAAATGTTCTATCTGAAAAACATACAAATGTAGTACATCAAGGTTCAGTCTGAAAATATAATTAGAAATACCGCGTGTAGGAAATCACAATCTCAAAAGTGGTCGTCTCTTTCATTCACGTATGTGAATCCATACGTATATTTCATTAAAAAAGTTACATTTTAGTTTTTTGCAGATAGAACCTTGTTTACCTAAGGCGACGAAGTATTAAAAAATTAAAACTGAGATTTATCTCTCGAAAAATCCCCGCATTTGGTGCGTTAATGAAATTATTTTTATAGTAACTTATAGCAATCATAAAACTATGTGACTCTAAAAGCTTAGAATCTTTAAATGCTTCTCATGAAAGGAGGGTGTTTTGCACATATGATGTTAGAGCACAGGATGTGCGAATTGTATATCGCCAAACCGTTGGTTCCATCTTAATTTTTTTTAAATTTTAAATGACTTGGAACAATTTTAGGGGAGTTAAACAAAGTAACTTAACAGGTTAATGACCGCGAACTCATATATGAGTCCTACGTCATACATTCTATTCTATTGAAAAATTACTGGGTTATATTCGAGTTTTATTTCAAATGTCAACGAGAGATGGTGGTATACACATCAACGCATTATTTAACAAAACATAAGCAATATTTTTACCATACAGTTTTGTAAAACTAAATTTATATGTAAATTTATGTGTTTTTAAGTAGAAAACCATGAATTAAGGGTTAATCGAAAACAAAACATTCTGTCATCCATCATACATGGATTGTATAAAGACTCAATGTACATTAGTGTGTTAAACTGATGATATTTTTATGTGACAACTGGCTGATAATCCTGCTTTATTGAATTCCGTACTGTGAATCCTTATCGAAAGCAGTTGAAAATAAGCAAAAAAATATATTCATTTTTGACCAAAAACCAGCCGTTATTGAAATATCTGTATAAAACATACATATAAAGCATAACAGTTTATGCTATAGCTGATTCAGACTAATGAAAATCTTTGAGTAATTGAAAGAAGTAGAAATTCTAGAGAATCTTAGTACCGAATTCCTTTGGAAATTATCAGATCCGCTGTAAGAAAGCGATGTAAAATGATGGGATTCGAATAGAACAGTAAGGCCAACGAAAAATAAGATATCAATTTCGTTGATAACTGAGTCTAGGTCGAAAAAAAAACCTTGTTATCATCAGCCATTATATGGTTTTACAGCCAAAATCGTCTTCATCGAAAAATCTTCTCACACTGAAAGTTGGTAACAAACGATGCAGTAAATTAACAAACCAATAGATTTTGGAGAAAGTGGTGGGATTCGCAGGGGCCGACAGGAAGGCAATAAATTTCCTAGAATTCCTTCCACAAAAATAAAAGTGGCCGTAAAAGAGGAAAAAAGTTTCATATGGCAAAAGGCAATCAACAAAATATTAGACACATGCGTACGGTATCTTGACAGCATCGCTATTCGTATTACAAAACAACAATGGCTTCAATAGTATTTTTGCGATTTTAATAGCAATGTTAATAATTTTATTGAATAAATTTTTTTACGATATATCGATTGGTCTTAAGATTCGTACATGAAAGCTTAGTATTAAAAAAATGTTTCGCATTGCAGGTAATAATTATTTCCGTTGTGCTACATTTTGTGAATTTTGAATGGTATTTTTCAATCTAAAGTTGATGTTAACCCTGCCGTGATCTGAACTTGGATCCGTCTAACCGCTAGATTAAAGATCTTACCGGTAAGCCACAGTGGCCAGCGTACACAATACGCACATTTTCAATGGCAGATAGGGCGTATTAAAATTGATGATGTATTTAGATGAAATAAAATGTGTAAATTATAACTTCTTGGAAGAACTATTTTTGAATACATACTCTTTTAATGAAGCATTTCGTGTGTTTATGAGGATGGGTTTTCATTTAAAGTTCACAAATAGAAGAATAAAGTAGAGGTAAGATATGTGGTCAGTTTATCGTCATAGTCAAATAAGTATGAATGCAGAGATCTTTGACTTTTGATACAAATTCGTAAATCGATTGAAAGAACAATATATGAAAGTGTCTAATCACGAAACCGAGTGCATGACAGCGTGACCTGGTAGGGCAAAAACTCGTTACTATCCGGCTACGGTGACCAATTTTATTAACTTTACATAATATCCTTGGTGTTACCCTAATTCATTTTGTGGTCTATGGTGTAGTAGTAAAAGCTATTCGCAAGCGAAACAATGCTGAATCAATTAAAATTTGAGATCTCAAACAATGGTCTAATTAAAATGTCTTTTCTCCTTCTCTAATCATTTGATTTAAAAACTTTAAAAAACATTTGACGCATTGACGATTATTAGTTGTCAATCCAAATATTAAAATAAAAAAAATCATAATTAAAATACATGCTGACGCAACGAAACTTGATATTTTGTTTAATATAAAAAAATTAGTTATATTCAACTCGCAGTTTAATTCAATATGTTTGAATTTATTTAGATATCTCCAAAACACCACTTAATCCACTGTGAATGATAAGTATAAGTTTGATTTAATACAAAAAGTAAGCTAACTTCACAATATGTTCCGGAAAAAACTTTATTTCTAAACAGAGGTAAACCTTTTAAATCACTGAGACCTGTGACAGCAACTCTAGGGGTTGTTTTAATAGAGCACTAGTGATATCTACACTATAAGATTAAAAAGTTCAATTTTTCTTTATCTAAGAGTTTTATTTGTAATAAAAATATTATTCTTTGTTTTCAATTAAATCAACCTTTTATAGATATAATTTACATTTTTTCTAACCATATCTGCTTCAATTATTGTTGATCATATATATTCCTAACTCAATTCCTTTCTCAACGAAAGTTTTCTACGAGAATTGTTTGTTACTCAGTTGCTCAACTTTTTCGAAGAGAATATGGATAGAAGGATGCATGTATAGTGGTTACCTAATTGCTCTCACTATGCCCCGTTTTTAGAATCGGACGAGTAGGAAGGAATAAAAATATCACATACATCTTTGCTATCGATAAGAAATTTAATTTAATGAAACTGATTTTATTACAGTTCAAGCCACTCAACACCTTAACCGATGACAACAACATTTACCACTCCGGTAGAGGCTCGGAAATTGGTACTTAACTATTTTTAATATGTATTATTATCGACTCAATGCTGTGTTGGTTAAATTTGCGATAGAATTTTTAAACATTTAATTTGAAATTCATAAAAGCCGTAGTACAATAAAAATATAAATCATATATATAAAATAACCTTAATCTTTCAGTATTATAACATTTTTGAACCCTTGTAATTGCACAAGTTCAAATATAGATTTTTTAATAATTAATCCTTGATCAACTGCTGATAAGCAATATTATGTTTACTTCTATAATAAGTAGAAAAAAGCTGATTATTCTATGATATATTAAACTTATTCCTACATTTTTAGTACAAATTGATTCTTGATAAATTAAATATTTTGCAGGTATGCTGAAATAAAACCGATAGAAAAAAAGCTATTAGTTCGAGTCAAAGAAATCACAATTGTATTTCATAAACTAACAGTGTTAGATATTTCATTTTATAAATTTAAACTAAAATTTGGCAATTTTGATAAACCAGTCTATTAGCAATTTCGATAAACCACTCTATTTGATAAATCAGTCTTTTCCCGAAGTATCACTTAATCTTTTCGTATTCATGCTGTAGCAATGAGTTACTAAGGCATTTAAAACTTTAAATTATCACTGAAATATGTAATACAAAAAATTTTAACTTTTGCCATATGTAAATTAAATAGTTCAACATGTAAATAACTATTAAAATACATTATGGTTTACGTTTGTTTTGTACAATTGATCATAATTTTGAAACCTCGTCAACTTTACTATCAAAAAATATAAAATATAGTATAGTGAATGACTCCGCCGCGTACTTACGGGACTGACAGGAATCTGCAGGCCATTCAAAAGCTGCCTACAGATTCTTCGAAGAAGGCTCAATATCATAGATGGGAGGGTTTTTAACAGCACTGAGAAATTCTTAATAGTAAAATCGTGGCAATTATTGAAAGTTTCAAATTAATCTCATCGTTAATTTTAAGTTTCAAGTTTTGCCGCGCTGTGTTAAAGTCGTACACCAGTCCGAAAGAGCGAGGGGTGAAAGTAAATATTTTTCATTACAGATTTCGTGAGTTGGGATTCATCATCCAAAGGAAGAGGTCGCGGTGGCGACGCTCGAAATTTCGGCCGGGTGCCAATATTCCGGGACTCCAGTCGACGATATCGACGGTGTGCCTAAGAAGCAAGTGAAATGTTGCTTGATTCCCGAAACCCCCTCTAGGTCTGTGTGTCTACTGTCTAACTCCGTATAAAGTTGAGATTCGTGAGCGAAGGAGGAGGTCACTGGGTGCGACGTGGTGGTTTTTTTTAAGGGGAGAGGAGAATGTGTAAAACCTGTTTTAAATGTACCTTGTATTACATGTCTAAACTGCAATAAAAACAAATAAATGCGAGTGAGCGAAGATAATAAAGTGTCTCATTAAAGTGTCTTGTCTTCCAAAACGTGTGCCCTTCCTTCTCACACCATCTCATATAGTAACAGTATAATAACAATTAGAATAGTATAGCAACAATCCGAGATGGGTGACCGTACCGTATGCAACCGTTTTTTTTTCAAACCGTACCGCGACAAGTCTCATGCTTGTTCAACTATGAAAAATTTCAACTCTTGCCTTTTTCTATAATTTCTTATAGTTTGATATGTATTTCAAGTTTTACACACAAAATATGACTATATTACGTAATATTTCATAAAACCATATTTCAATATTTGAAATTGACATTTCGCTTTATAAATGCGTTTATATGACAAAACCTACACGATAACAAGATGTGACTGCATGAGACCCGAAGGGATTCTTTTAGCATGAAAACGGGAAGGTTAATTAGATCGCTAAAATAAATCCTGAATACATACTGAAGTCTTGCATATAAATCTCCTCGACATTTATAGGTTATCAACTGACCATAATAAATTCGTTATTCAGTCGTAATATTCCACTAAAAATAACTGTCTATTTCAGAACATTCCAGAGTTATTATTCACAATATTATATTACGGTTAGTTTGGTTTGTTTGCGGTTTATAATTAAAATTACAACATGAAGGCAATCGTTTCTGATTTCAACATACAATAATTATTATTAATTAACGAAAGGGTCGTAAACGCTAAAAGTACAGCGGCATCACGTTACACGTTAGATGTTAGACGTTCACGTTAATGTCTAGCAGGATATAGCGGTAAGTCAGTTAGGCAAGAGTTGCCTCGTAAAGCTGTCAACATAAACTCGACGAAGTTTGGGCATCTATATAATATTACATATATACATATAAGTGCCATCTTGTAATACGAAGGTGCCATGAATTGCCAAAGGTATAGCGAAAAATGAAAGATAAGCTGCTGGATCAGGACAAACGATTGCAATTAACTAACACTTTTCCACTACCGCTAATAAAATAACCAATATCCCCATTGAACTACGTATAAAGATATTCTCTTTTAAAAAAATAAAACACAATTCATTTGTACTACTTCCACATATTCATAATTATCAGGAGCGGTTTCGCTCATGACGAGCATTACCAACTAATAAAAATACAAACATAACAAGCTTATTTATATAAAATTGAGTGAACATATGAAGGTATATAAAACTGATGGTTCATGAACTAAGACAAGAAAATACTGATTAGCAAACAAATTATACATAAATCAAATAAAAGAGTCTACAATTAAAATGTTATGGACCTCTTACAAATCAATAAATACTAATCTGAAATGACAAATATAGCTACATTAAAAGTCCATTTAGCTGAGCAAAATTTTTTAATGACATTACTAATGCAATAAGCAATAATGAATCAAGAAAATTATAAGAAAAAAATAGTGAACCATTTAAACACAATCAAATTTTAAATATGTAATTAATTTTTTTAAATATAATGTTTTTCCACTAAGAATTGACAGTTAACACCTTAAAAGTGAATAGATATTCTATTAAAACTGGTATTTGGCACAATACGATTAACAATCATAATTAATTATAAATTAACTTGTGACACTGTCACCTATAAATAGATTTGGATGTGACTAAGTGTGATGTGATTGAGTCGCTGAGTCGCTTAACACGCTCCAGACGTTTTATAGAGTAAATCACAAAAAACTGTTATGGGCAGGTATGATAGTTTTAAGTTATTTTGTGTCTTCCGGTGTACAAGTTAAATATTCTTTGACACTGCTGTTTTTTTCGAAGCGCATCGACCCTGTAAAAAATTGACACGTTTAAGTTTGGAAAAGTTTTGAATTTCGAGCAGGGGACGTAAAAGAAAGAAATTTTAGACTTTCCACTGCAAAAATTGATAGAGTACATACGTACATTAAAAACTCATTTTATTAAAAATTCGCCACGAAGGTGTTTAGCGACACAGCAACTCGATTATTTTGATCAAAATCATACTTATCTACAAAAATTGCTTAAAGCTGATTAATTTAACTTTAATCCAGCAAGTTACATTTCTATCGAACAAATAAGTGATCAAAACAAACAATTTTTCTTTGCCATAAATTTTTGCAACAGCATTATGTTGTTTCTAGTGTTTTCAAAAAAACAAACCAACTATCAAAATATACCCAATACCATGGAAATTATGGACAATTGATGAGTCTAATAACGGATGAAAATTGAGACACGTTTTGAATACAACCAAGACCAATATTGGTTTGTATGACGAAATACCATATTATATTATTATAGTTGTATGAAAATAATGTCCCACAAAACAATCATAAAAACAGTATTCATAATTTTAGTTAAAAGATCGTAAATTGAAAATCCCCGTTTCATCTGAAGTTTCTCACTAATAATAGATTATTCTACGACAAAAATTCGTTTAAGTATGGCGGAAATAGCAACAATTCCAACAGTGCAAAATTTTATCATAACACTCGCTCTCTTTGTCTATGACTACAAGTTTCCAGAGAATGCGCACACAAAGGTTTTATTTATTTAATACATTAAAAGTGTAGCAAATCCCCTGATCATATCTCCAACTTTTGGTTACCACACAGCTTGAGTAGATTACTTTTCTAGCATTTTCGTGACCAACAGGATTCATTCCATTTTATAGCCCTTACAATGAGTCTCTGTTTTCTTCACCCTATTTACTCCTTTCCGTTACTATACACCCTCTTCATCCTTTAGTTATCAACTGCTTGAAAAGGTGTTACGAACTATTTTCAATTTATTTTGTGATAAAACATTTTTTGAAATACTCTCGAAAAAGCTTAACTGAACTTAAATGTATCCCTTTAAAGTATCTACTATTACTTGATTTCGTGTTTATTTATGTCCAAATATTTCTTTCAACAAAGTAATCCGAGTTTCAAACAGCACCTAATATGCGAGACATTAGTGCTTTTCATACAGAAAGAAAAACTAAAAAATCTGTTTTGAGGTGTAAACTGACAATTCCCCGCCCCTTACTTACGAGGCGCACAGGGGTCTTCAAAACCCGTCTACAGACTCTTCCTATTCATGTAAATTTAATATGTAATATCTCTCCTAAGGCGTTCAAAAATAATTTGTCATATTTCTTTGTTTACCGTTAGAAGTAAACAAAAAGCGGGCGATGCTTAGGAAAACAAGCACTTGTCCCTCGGCCTATCGGCTGGCAGTTAGTGGCCGACACAGCCCCGCGGCTTGGCTCAAAGGGATGACCCTATCGTAAAACCACTTCCTGCGTTTTTAAATTGAAATTTTGTATTTTAAACACTGTTTATGTATCTGTTATTGCCTTCGTAGAATTTATAAGTGTAAACTAACTGCAATTAAAGAGAAAGTATACTGAATACGACCGGGTGTTAATAGAAGACGAAGGAACCTGTGAATTATCCCTGTCACCACGCCGGACTTGGGGCAGTCAAAGTGTGATGACGCTCAACCTTCCCCTTGAGTAGCAGACTTTTACTTCTCTCATCTTGTTGGAAAGGCATTATTAAATAAAATACATTTTTTTGTATTTCTTCCACATTTTATTATGATTAGAACCTCTTTCGTTCATCACGAGCATTATCAACTTATAAAATACATACAACTGATTAAACTTATAAATTTATATAAATATCTTGATGCAATCAATAAATTTCATCCTAAGCTGCTTTGTTTAAGAGGTGATTTAAGTCTTGGATCACAGAGGGGCAGTGTAACGTTTCATCACAAGTTTTTAATTTTGTGTAGATAATATTTGTCATATAAAATTATTAGCAAAAAATATAATGTTCTATTAATAGAACGCATAGCGTAGGGTGACCACCCCTAACTGCGTTGTCACGTATTAAAGCTGCGACTCTATCGACTTTTTTCTTGTTGTATCCACCGAGCGATCCAAAACGTGACCGAATGAATACGTTATGCTAACTCCAGCGATGAATTTGCGGACTTAGCGTGACGTTAGGATCACGTACATGTATATACCGACTACCTACCCACACAAGCGCAGACTTCCGCACGCACACTTTTAATGTCATTATGTCACTATTTTCGACATTTACTATGAATGGTCCCATGAATATACTTAAAGTAAGCTAGGAATTCAAAATAGCTTGTTAATTTTAAATTTTTACTTGAAGTTTCTAGCGTTTTACAAATTACTCATAATATAAAATATTATGTACAATTAAAAGCATAGTTTATGTTTATTTTTAATGCGCTTCATAAAGTGTTGCAAAAAATCCGGGAATTTCGAAATAGCAGAGAAAAAGTCCGGAAAATTGAGAATTAACTGTTAAATATGATATTTTTAATTGTTTTTTTCAATATGTTGAGGCATGGAAAGCATCAAGTATACATAGATTTCATAGGTGATTCGATATTGAATAATGTTCCTTACTTCTGTCTATATAATCGAACTGATAACTCACCGTAACCTCAAATTTTGGAATACAATGTTAGCATACCCATTTTATACCAATTTTTGCTCACAATCATTTGTCAACATGGGACAAATTTTCGTTTATGCAAAAATCAAATATTATATACTCACCACAGAAAAATTTAAAATCACAAGTTTATGTTTCTAGAGGGCGTCTCTCATCAAACTAAAAAAAAGTCGTGAATAATAAAAATAAAAAAATAAATAAATGTTCGCTTTTGATGTTAAACATATGCATTCATCACTGAAAATTTTAAGCATGCTTTCTAATACTGCTTATTAATCAGTCATTCGTTTTTTTTTCAGATATGATAATAGTGAAATAATGGGGTTAGTATTTACTTAGTCGCTCTTTCTTAAAGCCCCGCCTATTGAGGTGGGTTAGATTTAGATTTGATTACAAAGGATTGAATATGGATTGGGTGAAGAAGAATGAAAACACCATGTACACACTGCATTCATATATCTATTAATCGACTGAAAAATCAATAATTTATGAATGATTGTATTCGGGGACAAAAACAACAAAATTTACGCCTCGGCTTAGTGACCACTTAACTGATTTACCTAATAAAAATATTCTTTTATTTGGTATTATGTAATAATATTAAATGCATTCATTCCATTGTAAACAGTTATTAGTATTCGGATATTTGAAAAAGATTTTATTAGATACTAGTGAGTAACCGGTATGCGTTGCAATTTCACTCAAAGAAAGAACGTGTTTGTGTTTTAATTCTGTTTATTGAAGTGCTTTTGGACAGACAATACTTTTTGTTTTGCTCTCTGGTGCGTACACGAATAAATCAGAAGATTTTCCGAGATGCCGCTATTTGTACGAATTTGATTGTTTATTTTAGATTATTTTAGATTTTTTTAGATTTTAGATCTATCTGGATTGTGGGATTGATTTATATATATATAACTAGTGAGTACCCGGCATGAATTGCAGTACCACTTAAAGAAAAAGAGTGTTTGTGTTTTAATTCTGTTTATAGAAGTGCTTTTGGAGACACAATATTTTCTGTTTTCTGACTGGAAGTTTTTCCGATATGTCGCTTTTTGTACGAATTTGATTCTAATATTTTAGATTTTAGATATATCTTGATTGTGAGATTGGTTTTTATATCTAATAAGACCTACTGTAAGTTAAAAATTAAAACGTTGATAGTCGGACTCGGGCCGGGCCGAGCCTAATTGTACTATGCCTATGTTCTTTGCGCAAGCGCAAACAATAACTTGACAAAGTTGCACTGGAATCGGATTAACGGAATTAATCGGAATTAATGCATATGATACGAACAAACCCACATTGATTTTTATATATTAGATATATTTAAATATTTCATGTGACATGATTTGGTGGAACATTTCATGTGTCGACTATACTTTTGATTTTCTTATTTTGCTATATTTCCATTTCTAAAAATGCTGATATAGAAAAAATATTTTTATAACCTTGTGAGCCATAATAGCACATAGTAATTCTATGCAATTATGAGTTATTTTAAAAACATGTAACTGTCAAAATAGATATTATATTACATAATATAATAAATAAATTAAATTCTGTGTTATTGTGATTCAAATATATTCGTTCTATTCCGTCAATTCCATTGTTAAAGTCTGTATGAGAGATAAGAAAACCAAAAATTATAAGTCAATTTACTCATAACTACTGACATAAAATAAATGAGTTTTTTTATCAGAACGACGATGATATTTTTTAACAACGAACGAGAAAAAATATTAACACATTAAATGACCAATTAACATATTTTTTTATTCTAGAAGCTTTTACCAAACTACAGCTTAATGTCTTTGAATGAAATTAATTATCTCAAAATGAGTTAAAATTTCTTTTATTTTTAGTATTATATGCATAAATTATAGCGTTAAAAATGAACATTTCTAGAAACCTTTTAGTTTTCAAGATTTGCATAATATTCTGATTGCAATAAGTGACTACTTGGACACTCGGCGGTATTACGCATACATATTTAACAACACGGTATTCAGAAATATCTTTATTTCGCAATTTTTTTGAGTATTTTGTACTCACTAATTTCATTTAAATAACAAATACAAATGTAGTCAACATTCCTTGAAGTTCGACTTTTTCTTTCGCGCTGTTAACGGGTACAAATCCCTTTACGAAAACTTCCATCAATCTATATAAATTAAATTTATATTCAAAGCTATGAACTTGCTTGTTAGTTTAATCAACTGGCCACGATGATTAGTTCTGAAATATTCGTTCATTCGAGTTAGCTTATTGGGTCAATGTGCTAAATTATAAATATAAAAGCGTGTTTATTATACATGGGATCGTGACTCACGAATCGATTTTTTGTTCATGAACGATAATTTGTCAGTTAGATTTTGTCTTGCAGCCGCTGGTGAGAGAGACGTAATAAATCTTGCCAGATATAACGCCTTTCGCGCCGGTGGCTGTAAAACAAAATATACCCGACATGATGTATTACCAATATAAAATTAAATTAAAAATTGATAACTTAGTTATTCCACTTGGTTTATCACTAACGTGACGCGTTTCGCTTCTTTAAGAAGCATCTTCAGACTGATATTACCATTCACAAACCGATAACTCTGATTGGTTACGTGCAGTCTCAACAGGTTTTAGTCTAACAACGCACATTCGAACGGTTATGTCTATTCGTTTGCGAATCTTGTTCACTTCAAAGATAAGGTCAATTGGATTCATTCATTTGCGGACAACGCATGTCTCCTATGAATATTTTTGATATTTACATTCCCTCACATCCACTCAATCGGGTAAAAACTGCGCGAAAAAAGAGGGATTAGCCAATTCGTAGCTCCTACTCTCCAGCTACATTTCTCGTACTGCCACTTTTGTCGAGATGCGCTGTTACGAACCAATATGTTTTACGTTGGGAGGAGACATAATATCAACTGTGTTTTGACCAATTGATGTAACCTTCAAAAAATACGAAAATGAGTTAATGATTGGATCTCATTTTAAACATGACAGAGCCGGTCTCAGTCAAATGATGTAAATTAGAAAAATAAATTGACAATTTTTTGGAAGGGAAACATCGTTTTACATTGATTTTAGGTTTAAAAAATCAGGCATTACAAAGATTCATAACTAAACTCACCATATAATGTTTTCGATAAAAACAGTTTTTACTCTATACTGAACAATTTCAATTTGAAGGTTACATCAATAGGCCAAAATACTGTCGATATGTTGATCAGTATAGGATGGGTGGGAGAGAACTTTAGACAACACATACATCCATGCCTTCTAACACAAATCCATGAATGGTTTTGAAAAACTACGTACTTGAGATTTGAACCCGTGAACACAATAATCAAAGCCAACGATGTTAAGCACTCAGTTATAATTATTAAAAACAACATGAAATTAAATATTGTAGCATCAAATGAAAATACTTAGTAATATTTCGGTAGTTAACATCTCGCCCTACACTTCCGGCGACTTTGTTACGGCCGCGAATATATTGTGCTAAACGATTTATGCAAATTTAGCTCAGGGTGCGGGAATGGAAAAAGTAAGGGTTGGTCCACAGCATTATTCTGATACATCTTTATGTGACGCAAGGAGGGAAAAAATGTGAGTTATCTAAGGAATGCGGTAGCATTGTATGGAAATAAAAGAGTTATTCGTTCACTCTGATATGCGCCTTTGTTGAAGATAATTGCGTGCCAACCTTTTATAGGACGTTTTTATATGTAAAAATGGAGTTTTTATCAAAATATATTGACGCGTACAATAGAGACGTGTTGTTTATTTTATTTTATTCTTAAATAACATCACTATGTATTTATAAACGGTATATAACAAGTTCATATTTGTATAACATTTCTATATTATATTAAGGTATTTATTAACCAGCTTTGCCTGGGATAGAAGGTGGTAACATGACGTCATTTTGGTGCAAGCTAATGTTTAAAATTGTAAATATTGTTGTGTTCGAAAGAGATTTTGAATTAAAATGTGAAATGTAATGATGTTTAAAAATCTCAATCTAGTTCAGTCAGGAAATGAAATGAAATGACTTTCCAGAAGGAAGTGGGAAAGGATAGTATCACAAAATATGGAAAATGGATAGAAGTGGATAAGGTTTGCCAATTTCGGTACACTTTACTTTGTTCTGTAAGGAGAAATACATGTATTAATTAAAATTTGGGTGCCAGAAAGATACGAATGAAAATACGATTATCGTTTAAAACACATATTATGGTTATGGAAACCGTATATATGGATGCACAGAATTTAAATTAAAAAACCAAATAAAAAACGGAAATGACACGACGATACAATATTTATGAACAGATGGTTACACTTAAACAAAAACTATTATAATATATATATAAAATTATGACCTTATGGATATAAACAGCTCGGCGACGGACCCGAGTGTCCGAGACCAATACCCGGCACGTCCTCAACACGTCCTGTTGGTCCCACATCTCAGCGCGTAAGGACGTTTTTAGCGTGATCTTTTCTCAACCATAATCGGTGAGGCTTTGCCTCCTCGTACCAATGACGCAGCAATGTACTTATTGCCGATAGGTGACGATCGTCATGTTGCGACGAAATCGTAACAATACCACCGTGGAACTTACCTCATGTAACACCTACAAGATATAATCAATTAATGAATAATAATGTTAAACATTAAATGCTGAAAATACGCTCAAACTAAACAGCGCAAACCGGTTTGTATTGGGCAACCCGTGCGAGTGGACGGCAAGGTATTAAGAGTCTGACACCATGGTAACACAAGACGCGTTTCTCCATATTTAAATATCAATTAAGATTTCACTCAACACAGCACAATAAGCAGATGTGATTTACTTAGAATTCTAACTGTGAAAACTCGACAGTCCATTAAAAACTGCACGTGTGGACCTGATACGGGATAAAAGTCGCGCTTACTCTGAATCCGTCAAAGGCTTTGCGGTGTTAACGCGTGCTTGGTTTTGAAAAATGTCTGACATGTTGAACTATTCAAACAGCTTTTTCAAAAATTTAGGCATTAAAGGAAATGCTTCGGTGCCTCTGAAGACATAATAAAGTATCTTATCTGTATTATTAAGTCAAATGTAGTAACTAGGTATATGAATTTTCATTAATTCTTAAATAATTCCTACAGTCAGCAGGATCTTTCCTTAAATCACTGAGTAAATTTATAGGCGAGTATAGGTTTCTTTTTAATAGCCATTGCTTGACCCACTTGTATATGTAGTGTTTATTTCTCTGTCTGTTAACCAATAAACAATAGAAAAACGCTTGTGACAAAAACAAATCGTCACTACGTGACATTGCTATGATTCCAAAAGCACAGTACATTCACGACGACAACTCCTATGGTAATCAAGTTTGCGCAGACTTACTTGTACTGTGTAGCCGCCGCAGAGTGTTCCGTATAGTTTGCGCAAACTATGCTGTACAGGCAAGTTGCTGCCGTGCAGCCAGAGCCACAAAATATAGTCCATCAATAAATAATAATGTTAAACGTTGAGTGCTAAAAATATGTTACATCCACAAAATAAATTTCATCCATAACATTAAAATTGATAACTTAGTTATTCCACTTGGTTTATCACAAACGTGACGCGTTTCGCCTCTTTAAGAAGCATCTTCAGACTAACTGACTTCAGACAGATGCTTCTTAAAAACGAACTGCCATAAAGTTACCGCCGAATCCATAGAAAATAAAAATTTTGAACATTGAAAATTTGAAAACGAGCCGCATCTCATGTAAGACACAAGAATTTGTCGATTAACTAATAAAACTATTACAGTTACCCTATAAATGGCAGTCAGAATGACATGTGCAATTTTCACGTCACTACTGTTTACCGCTTGGAAATAGTTTTTGTAATAGACAGACAGACAGACTGATTTTCTGCTATAATTTATAGATATTTTTACAAAGGCACCACACCTCCAATGAAACATAATCATAACTCAAAAAATGAGCCTTTTAATTAGAGCCGAAAACTAAGTGACAACATTTTTTTTTAATCCAATGGCCATGTTTCATATATGTACAGTGGATCCCCCAATTACGTTACCACTAATTACCCGAATCGCCGTACACACAATAACTAAATATTTCGCCCATATATATTCTTAGTTTTGGCAGTTTTGTATTTTATTTAACTCTTAATTTTATATGAAATTCACTCGCCCAGTTACGCTACGCCCAATAACGCAGTTCTGACTTCCGAGTAAATCGGGGTTTTACTGTATTTTTGAAAATTAGGTATATTTTTAGAAAAAAATTGAAATTCAAACTGTCTCAATTTAAAGGCGTTACAATAATATCTAGGTGCTAAACAGTAAAGCTAAAATTATATTTTTTTTGCGATTATTTCTGTTTCTATTTTATCGGATGTGCTATATTCTATGGTGTAATTGAAATATGACTTAGTTTGTTAATACAGCAGATGTATTCTCCAGAGTTAACAACAGGTAAATTTTCCTCAATTATATCTCTTTAATATATCAATAATATTAAAAACATATTTCAGTTATATGATCTTTTCGATTAATTTGGAAAAAATATTTATTTATTTCTAATACTATTCAGGATGAAGATAAACTATGTAATATGTATTAAAATTATGTATATAAAGCATAGGCTAAGGCATATTATAAGTCACCATTACCGCTGTGTATACCCACTGTTTAATTATAATAATCTAATTCCATAGATAATTTAGGTCACATCAACTGAAGGATAATAATTGTTTATGGTCGGTGACCTGGAAGTCATTAATGGAGATCAGGAAAGCCAGAGATAATAATATTAATGCCGGAATAAGTTTCCGATATATTAAATGCCGTCGATTATAAGAAGCAATGGTAAGACATTTTCGTTTTCATAAAATATTATATTGCTGGATATTTATGTGGATTTTGTTTTCTATTGAAAGATTTCATTGGGAATAAAAACGGCACCTACAATTTAAAACATTTTGTTTTATAAGTTTTTAATGTGAGAAGTGCTTGAGTCTCTTTTCGCTATATTTATATTTTTTCAGTGTGGTGAAACTTCTATAAAAAAAAAACAATTCTACTGCTTAATGAAGACTTGTCTAAATTCACTCAAATTCTTCATAGTCTTATTGATACATTATAAACAATATATGTCTCAATACATTGAAGAATCACCAAACACGCTTCTAATATCCATTGCACAATAAATCTCATTCATTTAACCCTTCAATATAAAAATAAAATATAATTCTTGATAAAATTAGTATTATTACTAAACATTTTCCTGTTATTAATTTATTTAAAAATGAATAAATCAATAATTTACCTATCCATTATCGCAGAATATAATCTAAAAGCTGCAATGTTGAACCTATTATGCAATTTCATTTAAAATTGTACAGCTCCAAAACACTATTTAATTGAGCGCACTTGAAAATTCGTAATAAAATAATCGGTGAATATTATTTGATGTTTTATAAGTCCAAGTTTACGAAACGCAATTACGCTTGGCTATTTTACAAAACAGTCAGGATTTAAATTTCTTGAGAGTTTAAATCATAATTTCTTTGCTGGTATGATTGCCTCGTCATTACTGGCCACAATATTTCGCTTCACAAGAGAACCAAGGATGACAAAACTGTCTTCTTTCTTAACGATGTGAATAATGTCATCATGCATGGTAATACATCGCTGTCCCCTTAACTTCACTTAGTAAATCATTTCAGGCAGTCAGCAGATGTAATATTGTGAAGGTAACACACAATAAATATCGTATTGATTTTGTATAATTTAAGACATTGACTGAGGGCACTTGATGGAATTTCAATATCAAATTTGAATTGTTGAGATTTTTTTTACATTTCCATGTATTTTTTTTTTACTGACGACCCGAGTTTCACCTTTCGGCGTCTTCAGGCATTCGAGTACACGAATGGACTCGAACTGACTGACAGTAAATAGCGTCTAACGTTTATATATAAAATAAAAATACAACAAATGACCCATAGTCCTTTTACTTTGTTAATGCGTTTGTTTTCCCAACAAGGATTAAGGTTATTCTCAGGTTTTTTTGGGATTAATTCAGGTATCAATGTGGGTCATAGACTTATAATATTTTGTCGTATTTTTATCTTATATAATTGTAAACGTTAGACACTATTTACTGTCTGTCAGTTCGAGTCCATTCGTGTAATCGAATACTTGAAGATGTGGAAAGGCGAAACCCGCGTCGTAAGTGAAAAACTACATGGAAATGTACAACATCTCAATAATTCAAATTGGTATTGAATTTCAATCAAAAAGTTAGTGTTATTTAACCAGCTTGTTATTAAAAAGCAGGTTTGCTATTTTAATAAGACTTTCTTTGGTTTCAAAATGTACTATATTAAGAAATATTTATTTATACAACGTGATCTACGCTAATTAACGAGTCTGAAGTTATACGAGTGTCTTGTTTAGTTCATCAATCACGATATAAAAGAAAAGAAAACCATCTTACGATATAGGTCAATGGAAAATGCAATGCACCAAACGTAATTAAGGAAAAACATGGTGCTAGCCTTTCATATTAGACGGGAAAATGTCTTTGGAACTGAACCTCATCACATATAAAAACATTAAAGCATTATAATACTGCAGGAACAATAGGTGCTGTGCAAAGCTTTAGAGCACGCATTTTTATTTAATTAAATTACCTAGCAAAAGAAATTATATTTACATTTTTTTTGTATTCGTTTTCAGTTTGAACGAAGACATTACAGATAATATGATTATGGTGTTTGAAGAAATTACGCCGGAAAAAATTCACAATTGAGAAATAACACATGGAAAAATTAAAGTACAAAAAACAGATTTGAAATCAATAAAAATATTTTACAAAAAAATTAATAATTTTAATTTGGTTAGACTTTCCTATAATTAAAAAAAGGTTACAAAAATTCATCATTTATGAATGTGTGTCCAAAAACGTATATTTCTGTGTTGTTTTTATCCGTAACCACCCACTCAATGAGGTTTTAAATAAGGCTCTGCGTTTAATAAACTACTATTATATTTCTGCCTCTCTTAATATAGAAGTTGGACTTAAGTAGAAGTAAAACTAAATAAAAATTGCATTATTCAACAGGAAAAACATTAAATATTCGCATTGCTTGACTTTGAATGTGAAGCTGCTAACTCACATGTAGTCGAATTTACGGGAAAACCGAAAACTGAACTAACTAAACTGAAAAAGAAAAATAAATACATACTATAAAATGAAGACTATATAACAATAAAGCCAAGAGGGATTCATTTCCTAAAAATGTGTGATTCGGACGGAAATGTGGAATGGAATAATCTCCTTAAATAATAAACTGTCTAACTTTTTCATTCTTTCCAAGCCGGAGTGACTTTACACTTTGAGAAAAAGATATACTTAATGTTAATTTATACATAATGTATTGATGACGCTGTTGACGGAATTACTATTTATTAATTTATTTAGAATTTCCCCACAATAATTTAATGTAGACAAAATATTTTCAATATTTGATATTTATACATAAATAATAACGAGCAGTTATATGAATAGATCAATGCAATTTTTATAGTCGCAATAATAAGCTGAAGTCTCAAAGAATTGGCTATTTGAATAGTTACGTCATCAAGATGTTTTCAATCAAATCAAGCTAAAGTAGAAAACTTGACGGTGAAGTTATCCCAGGCTTCAGAATAAAGGTATAGTAAACTTTTCGTATCGAAATCGCAAACCATTTTTTTTAAAATTTATTTGATAACATTTTTTTACATTATTTATTATAGTTGTACGTAGGGTTACATCGAAATACCTGTATAACTGAAATAATCGGTGGTTTTTACAGTAACGAAATAGAAAAAAAATGGTATAATAATATAATGTAATGGTACAACCATTAATTTAACAATGCTCAACTAGAGCTGAACCAAAGTGAATTTTTTCTATAGCGGACTTATTTGCACGGATACCCCATCAAAACTGACAGATTTCAGTATTAATGAATTAGCCTTTTTAGGAATACACTTTAAATAATAATTTAATGAATTTTTAATAAATTTGTGTTTTCTCCTTACGATGTGGCACGTCCTGATATTTTTGCGAACGTTTGTTTGTTTCTTGGAAGGTTGGAATGATCCAGAACGGCATTCGAACACTTTTAATTTCGCGATTCTCAGAATCATTTCTCAATACGTTACCTGGCCTGACCGAGGTCGTTAAAGAGAAAGTGGCTGGTATCCAACCAGTTAATTGCCTCGTTTGCCTGACAACATTGGTAGCTATTGACAAAAGGGGGCCTGTAATTTTGAATTCTGTAGGCAGTCTGTTTTCGGAGGCCCGACCAGTGGGTGAGCTGGCCGAGGCTTTGGTCACATATCAGTCATTATAGTGTTTTTGTTTGTTTTTAAATTGGATTTAATTTAAATTTCAAATCGTTTGTTGGGTCAATTGTATTATAAATAAAGGTGAATTCATATGTTAAGTAAACGTAAATGTAGACTCAATTTTATATTTTACTGGTAATTTTTGTGTGTTAAACCACTGCATCTTCAATAAATAAAGGATTAACTGGACTGGAGTGGTGTTCTAATTGAGATCCTAGACCTCCTGGATGGTGATAACCAAGTATTTGCCCCTCTTCAACTGGGCATTCTCAGATGCTATCTTTTAAGTATTTATCCAAGATTACTATACGTAATTGTGAATTTTTTAAAAATTATATAACAGTATTGTTATACAATACGCCATAAATCATGTATAATATATCATATTAAAGATTTACTTCTCGACCAAGGTCTTGTTTGAAGTTAAAAAATAGTCTTTTCTAAATACTTTTATTCAAAACTTTTTTTGATATCATTCTGTTTTAGTTTTACTTTTAATTAGTCAAAATATTAAGTGAATTTTTGTATAATATGTATGTTTATGTATTGCTTTATTTATCAGTAAGGCACAGTTCACTACTACACAAACACACACTTGTACGCTCTTTCTATATCTGCCCACCGTGCGCATCCAACAAATTGAGCGAATAATATTTAAATTGTTAGACATTGCTTTTTATAGATGCTCGCAAGTATTTATACAAACTTCGTTTCTATTGCGTTTTAGTTTAAAATTTCATTAACTTACAGACATCATGGTTTGGCTTTGAAGTTTTTCTGGGAAACCACAAATCGATACTAATGTGGGGGAAGAATTAATACGGATGGGAACACAGAAGAGATGGAAATACTGGAACCGAAGCATAGGTTAGAACGCGCAATACCGTTTGCAGAAATGGACGAAAATACTAACTATCTGGCCTGTGGTAGGTGGACGGCCGTTCTATTCGTACATTAAATCTCTGTAATAATACAAGTTAGGAACACGATTACTAAACTAATATCATCAGTTAGAACATTGATAATCAATTTAGTAATCGGTGACATTAGTTTTAGCGTTGGGTACCTCTGACATAGAACAAGTTCATTAAAGATGGCAATTCTCAGCGGAGTCCCCTTTTGTGGTATTAAAATGCGACTCATGCCACTAATGATGCCAAAACAGACAAGGATTTTTCTTTTTCCTTCTTTGATGACAGTTTCGCGAAAAGAAAAAGTAATTTCAATGGCTTTTTTCAATCGACTCTATCGATACAACAACTATGGATACTTTAAGTTTCTTTAGTGAATAAACAATTCAGACAGATTAATCAATATCACATTTCTTTAATGTGGTGTTTTTGTAATAAATAGTTCTAGGCGTCCAATTATTCTTGTCAGGTAGAATTTTTCGAACATACATAAAATATACATACAAATAAGCTGAATTAGAAAAGCACAAATATTTAACTTTTCGTTGTTCCTACGCTCCGTATTTCAGCTCAGATGCATTAGATAAAATTAAAATATTAAATACATATAAACATAAATCAGTATATGAAAGATTCCGTACTGGTCATCAGATTTGTGAACGACGCTACCGAAGAGGACGATGTTGACCGTTAATTTTCTCAGTTTAATAACGTTCTCTTTTCTTTTCGTTTTGAGCTAAGAAGACAGTAACGGGTCGCATTTTTAATTTAATATGGCACTCTTTCTTTATACCGTATACTAAAAAAGGATGAGTATAAATTATAATTAATGTGTTTTGCACATCTTTGTATCTTGATGTCAGCTTCGTTATACGGTTATACTAAGTCCCTAAAGAATGAATTATTATTTTTTTCCTAATAGAAACTTAACCGTTCCGTATTCATGGTGTAACACTGAGTTACTTCTGCCTTTAAACCTTTAAATTATCTGTGAAATAGGTCATAAAAAAAATTAAAAACTTTGCTATTTGTAAATAAAATAGTTCTACATATAATTAAAAATACATTATAGTTTACGTCTTCTTTGTATGATTAACCATAATTTGAAAACCTCGTCCATTTTACCATCGAAAAATACCAAATTATAGTATAGTATTGTAACAACCCGAGATGCATGACTTACTGTATGCAACCGTTTTGTTTCAAACGGCATCAAGACACGTATCGAGCTTGTTCTGCTATAAAGAACTGTCGATTCTTTCGTCTTTCAATAATTTCGCATAGCTTGATATGTATTTCAGGTTTTATACACATAATATGACGTAAAATAGTTACTTAATACTAAATAAAGCTATATTTAACTTTTTGAAATTGTCATTGAAATTGAAATTTTGTGTATGACAAAACTTACACGGTAACGAAATGTGACTGAAATGTGTTTTTTTAGCATGAAAACAGAAAGGAAAGGAAAGCTCTTCTTTTATTACAAATATCATGCAATATGATAAAGATAGTAGAAATCTAAATTCCGTTACTAATAACTTAAACATACATTACTCTTTACTCAATCTTTAGCCTAATCATATGAAAAAAGAGTTATTTTTAAAATAATGACTTTAAATCGTATTTCAATTCTATAGATACACCGTAAAATACATTATTAAATGTTGTTACATACTTTTTACTATTTCAGAAACAGAAAAGCTCCTCCAAAAGCTATGAGCGTTTTGTATTGCATGGTTGTCTTACGTTCTTTTGAAGTGGGACGCAATTTTTTTTCTGAAATCTTTAAATAGAGACACATGTTACATTACGACGTATTTACTTTTAGATCGATTTCAATTACTGTCTGTAGGCTACCGGTAAGACATGTCTGATGAGGTCGAACAATAACGTGATACTGTCAAATAAAAATAAAAACTTTGCCAGTTAACTAACGCCTTTGCTTTGTTCCTTTGTTTCACTTGTCAATTGGAAGAAAACGGACAAACTATGAAACAAGAGACTGATTGATCGATCAGTCAATTAATTACTGAAGGTTTGTCGTACAAGATTGATTACCGTTTACAGTAGCGTACTAAATGAATACAATTGAAACTAAATATTGAATTCCCTTTTCACTTATGTTTATTACAATCTACAATATTATCTGACTGCTGTGGCCGAGTGGAATAGCTACAGGAGTTTCCTTACTACTCGGTTTTGACGTAAAGGGTTTGAATTCCCGAATGATTTTTTTTACTTTGTTCTATACGCACAATTTTCTAATTGTATCTATTCTAAAAAACGAGCATAAGGAAATAAATAACTTCATTTTAATATATAAAGCGAATTTCTAAATAAAACCATATTTTCATTCTAAGTGGCCAAATAATGAAATTCTGGGCTAACATTTATATACCATTGGGACAATCTTCATGTGGAAGTTTTTTGTAAACACACTATATATTATCCCAGGAGTTGAAATTATTTGGCTCTTCAATATACACTCGTAAAAATGACAAGATGAAATATTACTTAACGAGCATTTTTTAAGGAAATCTTTACAATTGTATTCCTGCTAAACTTGAATTTCCAACAATTTCAAGTTTACTCTTGATGCAGATATAAACATTTTTTCTGCGCTGACTAAAGTTTGCCTTTTTTCCAAATTACTTATAAATTAATAACCCAACTTAAACTGAAAACTACTTTTAATTTTCAGAAAATGCGTTCGGTAATATTTCGATTTGTAGTCTTACTCGACTGTATAGTCATGGAATTCGAATCCTCAAATGCAATCAGTCATATTATATTGGTTTAACAATCGACCAGATTGTCCGATTCTAAAGCCGTGGCGTAGAGAGGGCTATTTTATAGTTCTTTATGTTGATTTCCTAACCCCATATGTACTCGGTCCTCTTCGGAGAGACGGAATGAGCGACAAACACTAACTTCACGTTGGTAGAGAGGACGTGATGCTAAAAACATTCACTTGTCATAATTTTTCAAATAACATTTTTTAATTGATTTTGTACTTATTTTATCATCTAAAACTTAATTATATTTGAACTAATCGCTTAAAGAATAGCATTGTCTAACCGTATTTACCGTATTTACAATGGATATGTTTATGATTACATTAAGTCAGAAAATTATTATGTAATTAAAATTATTTCTACACCACTGACAAAATTAAGCTGCATCGATGCAAAATATCTGTGTATGTGTTTAGTAGACCATATTGCAAGCTTAAACAAATTGTGCGATAGTACGGTCTTGTGATAAATAATCAATTTTCTATTCATATTATTGCCTTGTCACGTTTTAAATAATTGCCCATGTCCAAGGCTTTTTTTTTCATTATTTTGATAATACAAAGTATGTAAGATAAAAAATTGCCCACTGATCTATACGCTCGTTTGCGGGGTCACGAATTTAAAAACCAGAATGGAAAATGTCACACATTGATTTTTAAAAGATGTATGCATTTTTTCACACTCCCACTCTGACTTTAAAAACGGATCATTAAAAGATTGTTTTCGAAATGTGATACAATTTTTTCATCGTCAATAACTTTACAGAAGTTTTAATGCTAACTTGTAAGCCCAAAGATTTTATAGCGAACCTTGAAACTCATTTAAGCTGCATCGGTTTCTCACATTTTTCTATATTAAAGATACGAGTCGTTCATAATGAAAGGCAAAATATAGGGCAGGCTGAGATTTAGTTAGAAAAAGATTATCTTATCTACGTGACATCCAAGGCATTGACGATCTAATACGACTATCCTGGGATAAAGAAACTTATTGTAAATCGATTGCGAGCTTTTGATAGATGACGGCATCAACAGAAGTAGATTTAGTTCTATAAGGATTATATTTTAAATAGTTTTATAGTGAGAAAACGCAAACCGTAAGCCAATTGACCACGCTAAAACGGCGTTTCTTTATTATATTTTTGAGGCGTAACTTTCGGCATATGTTGAATGAGAAATCCAGGTCAAAGGAAGGGCGATAAATGGGTTGTCAGCATCCAGAATATGCAGTAGGATCATCATATATTTATGTTGAAGTTACAAGTAGTTTCAGTTACAAAATTAGGACACATTATACGAAAACAAAGAAGTTACATGACAACACCGCAAGTTTAAAACACATTTTACTTAAAAATAAATTATGCATCGCAACAATTAAAATGATAACGTCTCGTTGGCAAACAAAATTAAGACATCGCCCCGTCTGACAAGGTGAAAAACTAGGGATGGTTACGAGATGGCGGTCGAAGGAATACTGAGAAAAGATTTTGAAATCCGAACCAATTTATGACGGTTAGGTATCATTTATTTCAAACTGCTATTGTTATTCAGTTACAGGACGTTTCTGCCTGAAGCCGTTTCTCTTAACGGTCACTCAAAAATGATGTTATTGTTACTAAGTAGAAAAGATGCTAAATGAAATAATATTTGTTTTCCAAGCAGTACAAAAATGAATTGCCATATTTAAAGGGGACTTAATGTACAGTTTTGGGCACGTTACAAAACTATGGTGTCATGAGTACCTATATTACATAAAAAATGCTTTGTCGCAGAAAAAAATGCTTCAAAGTCAAATAAGTTAATTTAAATTGTATATTGCTTGGCCCATAGCATATACAATACATTCAGTTGTACTAATAAAAACGAATAATTTTCTCCTACCCCTTTTTCAAAATAATTACTTACTCGCATTTATAATACAAACGTACATACAAAATTATCACAATAAAAATTTTAAACATTCAACTTCTACGCAAAGCGCTATTTAGGAAGAACTTTGCTAGAATTCCCAGGAGATCGCTAATATTCACATACAGTGAAGATATAAAACATACTTCACTGCAAAATAAATGTCCGTTTTACAGCTCGTCAAATCTACAATTTATTATGTGCTGTTTGTTTACATATGTTCAATTGAAAAGTAAATTATTCTGTATATCCAAAATACATCAGTTTCAATTGTATCTCCAACAAAAAACTACTCTATTTGCTTTCCCGTAATCTATTTCTCAATTGAAATGCTTTTTAGATACTGGAGTTTCCCGAAGAGACTTAAACACGTGTAAAACTTATATATTCTCACATTCTTACACGCATCTCTGTCTAAAACGTATAATTCCCTTAAAATAACTTAAATTTATATTTATATATTCTTTTAGTATGATAATGTGAAGACTTTAATTTACTTGATACGTAATTCTTCATTTTTTTAACTCATATAGAGTAACTTTTCAACTCAAGACGAAATGACGCTTTGACACTTACATCTGGAGTCAAACCATAAAACAATATTCATAAATACTAATAGATAAAAAGTTTGTAGATAAAATATAATGATATTTCAGATTGTTAACTAAATATAAGTAAATAATTGAATACATAATAATATTTGTAAGCGTTACTTTGGAATATCACATGATATTTTTTTCATTAACAACTAGTGTGTACCTGGCATGCGTTGCAATGCCACTCAAAGGAAGAAAGTGTTTTTGTTTTAATTCTGTTTATTGAAGTGATTTTGAATACACAGTATTTGTTGTTTTACCTTCTGGTGCATACACGAATAAATCAAAAGGTTTTCCGAGATGTCGCTGTTTGTATGTATTTGAATCTTTTTTTTAGAAATTTCATCGAAATCGGATGAATGGTATTAACGGTACGCATACGGGACAAACAAACAAATATTCATTTAAATATAAATATATAGATATTCACCTATTGAAACCAGATGGAGGCTACGAAGGCTCTCAACTTCCTGGCTATTTTTATTTTTAGAATGGGTACAAGGTGAGTCTTTTTTTACCTTTCCTGTATGTATTCTGGCTAAATATTATACTTTAACAAAGATTCTATCAGCTGAAACGTCAAAAATATAGCGATTTCAGATGTAGATTAAAATAGCGCAGTTAAACTAACAATTACATCCAAAATCACGTGTGAAAATTTCACTTCGCTAGTGTGCGCCGTTTGAGAGGAGTTGTTGTGATCGACAAACATACAAACATACATATGCCTACATGTATTTTGTGATATATAGTAGAGATATCGGTGTTAGAATCTGCTAAGTGTATTTTATGCCATTTTAGTTGAGAATGGTCTTTAAGAAAGTCAATAAGTGACTATAAAAATAATTTCTATATTTAGAGATATAATTAACGAAAAATAACCTCTATTATTATGTGGCCATATTGGAGTTCTCATATTAAACCAAAATAAAATTAAAAAATGCTCTTTTTACCTCATATATTGAATAAAGTCACAATCACATTGATTTTCTTTATAAATACTCAGCCATGCCTTTTCCATTCTAACTAAGAAAGTTATACTCTTTTCTTACATAAAAATAAAAGAAAACAACGTAATGAAATTTGCTTAGTAAAATAAAATGACTTCATATAATAAAATCACAACAAAACTAACGTATTTCTTAGTTCTTAGGTCAAGCAACTTTGACGAAAAGAAATAAGAATATACAAGAATTGATATCAATTCTTTTGTACGAAAATATTTTTACAGCTCATTTGTCAATTCCCCATATTCATTATTATGTTTTGCTCCGATTTCTTTCTAAAAATATCTTTTATGTCAACTTTCTTCACAAACTTCTGTTGGTATGTTTTTATATAATGATCGTAAATGATACCATGATCTGTTTAATTTCATTATTAATCACGTTTATTTTTTTTTATTTGAATTAAAAAGTAAACGTTATTATTTTTCAAATGTTATCAGTCTTGTTAGGTGAATAAAATTTATTTCTAATTCAAAATAGCCTTTTCATAATTTTGTTTAAACCATATCTGCTCCCTATTCAGAGCATATGGCCATCACGCGGTTCCTCCAAGCTTCTCTGTCCCTCATCAGTCTCCTCGTTTCCTCTCAGGTCATCCCAGCATCCCGTAGCGGATGGTCATCAGCGGCCTTCCAGGGCGACGAAATCAATCTGGTTGGTAGAACAGACATGTAGGATTTAGGACAGCACGTGTCCATGCCAGGTCCATCTTCGCTCTTTTTAATAAATACTAAATCGTTATTAATATTCCATTTTAAAAAATCTTAAAATAAGGGTACGATACTTTTGTGTCGAAAATCTCTTTGAATGCACTGAAACGACGGCTTAAATAGTTCAATTGGAATTAACTCAAGAAAAAAAAACAACAGTTTTCCCCAAGTATCACATTATAAATTTTAAATCACGTTTGATATTTAGCCTACCCATGAAGTAATTTCGAATCGAAACCTTCTAATTGCGAAATGCGGCTCGAACCGGTAGGCTACAGAAAACGGTTTTTGATTGTTAACGTCTTTGATACTATACGCCTTCCTTATAATAGTTTTAATAAATATATTTAATTAAATTTTTCAAAACTGCAAAAAAATAAATGAAATAAACATATTAAATGAAGCAGGCTCAGAGGAACATTGTCAAGCAGTGGGTAAATTTACGTACAGTATTTACAATAGAGGCCTACTTCCAAAAATAAATCGATACCGGATGATATTTTATTTTCGAATCTTTTTGTACAATACATCTTTTCAAAAAAAAACTACATTTTAATCCAAAAGGGCGTAACGGCGTAACGTACAATTCACAACTTTTTATAAAAAACGTTATTAGATGGAGTACATTTGTATAACTTTCGTTGATTTTTCTTAATTCCATTGATAATATTAATCTTAATTTTTTCATACTTTTTTTCTTACTACATATAGTTTTGTGATTTTAGAATAATTTGTATTTGAAGGATTCAAACCTTTTTTTGTGTCCAAAATTTAAATGTTGGAAACCACAGAAAAATATTTCGTAACGGTTCTTTTAATAAAATGAAAAGCAAATTCTAAATATTTTATCAAAGAAAATAACATTTTCCTGAAAATTTCTATTACGCCCTTTTGTATATATATATAAAGTATAGAGTATATACATGCCCTATGAGAAAAAACTTAAGTACATTACATACATGGTATACGATAGAAAAGCAATTTGTCAAATATTGCCTCTTGTAATAGCGATCGAAAGTTCCAGTACCTATATTGTAAGAAACATTTATATGAGAACATTATTCCGAATGGAGTATACATTATTTGCTTTGCATATATTTATATTTTCATAAAATATAGCAACCATTGGAGGAAGCAAAAAGTTTCAGTACAAAATGTATTGTAAGTGAATATTCCCCGATAGAGTTTGCCGAAGGACTTCACAAAGGAAGACGAAATTCCACAATGCCCACTCTGCGAAACTTTTCCATTATAAAAGGTAACTTAACTTAATATCAATATTCCCAAATAAAACTTTGCTCTCTGAACGTCCATGGCAGATGTTTGCAAACTGTGGCATACGTACTATATGACAGTATTTTAATTATACTCAATATAAATTTGTCTTAATTTTACCTCTAACGTACAGCACAAAATTTCACTTGGTAACGATTTACGATGGATGATTCGCAAACATAATCAGAGAGGGTCTATGGGTGTTGAATGAATATTAACTTGGTGTTTAATAATATTATTAATATACACTATGTAACAGAAAAACATGTATAAATCGGTCTTTCTGTCACAAGAACACCTTCTAAACGGTGTACAGTAGTGACGTGGCATGCCGTTTGCATGTCATTCTGTCTATCATTTATAGGTCAACTGTACTATTTTCAGCTTTTAACAATGATGGACTATGTTTTGAGGGTGTTACATGAGATACGGTTCAAGGTTGTTTTTTGAATATTCAATTTTTTAAATTATTATTAATTAATGGACTATATTCTGTGAATGTTACATAAGGTACGGCCTATGGTGGTATTTTCAAATTTCAACGTTCAACTTTCAACATAAGCTCATTCAAGATTGGTAAGGAGTTTAACTGGGCTTTAGCAGCTGAACCTTCCTAATTCTCCGCTATTATATCCGATACGTTGAAACACCTAACACATGTCACTAAATGTGGAATGATTGTATATATTTACCCATTCGTCGAATTACATCCCGTCAAAACCCACAATACTATTATAATTGTAAAATCACTGGTATTTCTAAAAGAAGTTGAAAAGCGGCAATTCGCCTTCGGCAATTCGCCACTCCGTTAATATGGTGTTTACAAAATAAGGATTAGGGCGATTTACGAAATTTTAACTCAGGTATCGGTGTGGCTCTCAGACGTATAATGTATTGCCTCGTAAATGATATTTGTCGCATTTGTATCTTCTATATAAGCGTTAGACACTGTTTACTGTCTCTCAGTTCGAGTCCATTCGTGTGCTCGAATGCCTGAAGATGCCGAAAGGCGAAACCCGGGTCGTTAATGACAAAATACATGGAAGTGTACAAAATCTCAATAATCCAAATTTAATATTGAAATTCCATCAAGCACCCTCAGTCGATGTCTTAAACTATATTAATTACAAATGTTGTATAATTAAAGAAATCTAACTTTAGGTATAGGATGGTATTTGAAAGTGAAGATTATGTGAATTCGGAGAGATGTCTTCAGTTCGGGGTGCGAAGACAGAATATCGGTACTTTTCTTTGACTGTCCATTTATACTGTCGTCGGTTGTATTTTTTTCTGCCTCAGTCATCACCATTGATGACTTTAGTGTTAATAAATAATAAACCACAATTTTAAGCAATTATTCTGCAATCTGTATATATATAAATGAGTGTTTTTTTGTTTGTCCGTTATGCGTTCCTATACCATTCATTCGATTTCGATGAAACTTTGGTGAGTTGCTATTTATTATATTATTAGTAGCGTGCACACGTCTAAAAAACCAAAAAAAATTTTTTTATGTATTATCTTACTATATTTTAACTAAATTATTATAAATCGATTAATTATACGTTTTTTTACATGTATGTGCATGTAAAGGCATTTAAAAAAGAAGCATAAAACACCCATAAAGTTCCATATACAAAATAAAGAGAGATAAAATACGATGAAATGCAAAAAAATATATTCAAAATAAAAACACAAAATTAGTGCGTGCTTTGACGTTACATTTCACTGACTAATTTTTCAAAGTTGAGATTGTAAGATAGTACAAAATCATCAAGGTTTGTATTGGTAAGTCGAAATTTGGTTTTTGATTTCATTATTTTCATGTTGAAAAATAAAGATTCGCACAAATATTTGAAACTGTAACAGGATTTAATTTTGTAAGCTGCTGTAAAAACCCAGCTAAATTCCACAAGGTTGTATTCAGACAGTGAGATTTTAATATAACTCATTCGAAAACCCCAAAACCCGCTATGGATTTAGCAATTTCAGTAATATACATGTGTGTACTAAAAGGATTGACAAAAAATGTAGCCACTGTATTGATAATAATAAATTGCTCGAATGTACTTTCAAATTGCTTGAAAAGGTTTAAAAAAATACGTAATAAACAATTTTAGATCTCAACTATTTTCACCAATCATTCGGGTTCATGAAAATTGTTTCGCGGGCACAGGGTTAAGAACCCCTGGACTAGTGTTATATAATTATCAGTGCTGAATTGATTCAGCGATGGAATATAAATCAGTTATGTATGCATCTTTTTAAAAAGGTTCTTACTTACTGGTTTACAGTATTTATGAGATATGTTTCTTTTGCGCTCACTTCTAATTTTGTTTAGTTGACAGCATTTAACCAGAACTGTCAAAAGCTCTAGGGTTGTCAAAAACTTTCACTATGGCCTCTTTGTAAATAAGAAATTATAACTTTCAAACTTATTTTCATTGTAAATGGAAATAATTTTACTTTTCATTTGACCGAAATGAAAATGAATTATTACTGCCTTGAGTATTGTTAGATACCAATTCATATTAAATATACATTTTCGTAAATTTTTACAACGTAAAATAGTAACAATCTATAAGTTCTTTTTAGTAGAAATTTTATTTGAAAAAGGAATCAGTATTTCTTCGTCTCCTTAGTGCAGTGGTTAACGTCGTTGGCTACGGTTCCGGATGTCTCGGGTGCGGACAGTTTTATCAATAGATTTTTCAACGGATTTATGGATTTATGTTCGTAGTAATGTTTGTGTCGTAAGAATGTTTGTGATGTCAGAGATTCCCTCCCACCCATCCAATCCTAAAAACAGGGCATACCGAAAGCAATTAGATACCCACTACCCCTGTCCTAGCACTATACTTCTACCGCTACTATATTCGAAAAAGAGAGGTTGAGCAACTGAGTAACAAGTAGTTCTCAATGAAAACTTCTGTAGAGATACCTCTATTGGGAGGCCATATGCTCCACACTGGGAGTGGATATGGTAAAAAAATATTTAACAAAACGCTTTAATCCACGTGGCTGAGTCATACAATAGTTCCTAGACGTTTTTAAAACCATGTCCGCTCCTAATGTGGAGCATATGAACCAGTAATGGAGCTTATATAAACCGAAGTTTTTCTACGAAAACTGCTTGTCATTCAGTTGCTCACGACTTCATTTCAAATAAAGTAGAGATTTAAGAATAGTGTTCCTTACTTGTATTATTACAGAAATTTAATTAAGGAATAGAGAAGCCGACGACCAGTGAGAAAGTATTGTGGTCCATTTTTGCTTACGGTATGGCGCGTTCTGCTCGTGTCTATGCCTCTGCTCTAATATTGCCATCTCATCTGAGTTGCCATCCGTATTGATTCGTCCTCCACAAATATATAAGAACAGAGCAAGGACAATACTTGTTTTTAAGATCGAATGGGTCGGAAAGAATTTTAGACATCATAAAGTCCCATGCTATCGAACAAAAGTCTATAAATCGGTTGAAAAAATAAGTTTTGGTACTGGAATTCGAACCCGCGAGCACTGCAACCGAAAGTAACAAGTTTGATCACTCGACCACAGAATTCAAATAAAATTTCTTTAGACTAAGTCGTAATAATATTTGTTTTAATTCCTTTATCTGTACACTTAAATGCCTGAATATTACAAAACTTATGAAAGTGGACAACAATTTAAAGATTGAAATTTGATATTGAAATCATCAATAGGTCAATGTTATATTATAATTTCATAAAATATGTAAGTATTTTAGTTTATTTTATCTTATCTTATCTAACATTACAAGTATGCCATGTTTTTAGGTTAACAACTTTTAAGTTTAAATTTGATCATAATTTAATTAATAAAATACATGTACTCAATGTCAATATGAAACCCGAATTAAATTATGTGTCACGCGTTTTCGGAAAACACGAACCACTGCGATGTTAATTTATATATTCCATGAAACAAAAATAGAAAATAATATGAGCAAGTAGGAGGAAACGATCCATAACAAGTTTTGACAAGACGTGTTGACTTGGCATTTATTATTAACCTTATTGTGCGTGTAGGCATTTTTAATAGCAAATACAGTAGATTTCCGATTCTTCATTTTTAAAGGAACCCTATTAAAAAACGATAAATACGGGAGAGTCTTTAATATTTTCATTCTTTCAGTTTATTTCATAACTCTATTTATTGAGGGCATTTTAGTCATCAAGTGAGAATAATAATCGATGTAAAATACGAGCCAAACACCAGGTGAATCGATGACACAACAGCCTGTACATGGGATAGTCATAAGAAGAAGACTACGCATACAAATTTGAAATCTAGGTCTGCTTTACGATAGTGGTTGAATGGGATCGCGCCTGCTTATAAGCAGAATGTGAGAAGACCCGAATCGAAGGGAGGCGAGTGGCTGGTTATCGATATCCAGGAAGGGCTGGGATCTCAAACAAACATCATTTCAAATTCGGTTCAACACTTATTTATTTTTAATCGAAGATGCAGTGGTTTACAATACACAAAAATAATCTTAACACATACATTTGAATCTACATTTACATTTACTTAACAACTGAATTTACTTTAAGTTATAATGCAAATGACACGACAAACGATTTTAAATTAAGTCCAATTAAAAAAAACATAATTCACAACGTCACCGGTGCCGACCACGAGGCCGGCAGCTCATCTCCACTCGAAAGATCGTAATCGACTACCACACATCAAATTAAAAGGACTCCCGCATCGTCGGAGCCACCCCTTTCCGTAAAAAATAAACTCGTCTAGTGGACGTGTCAGCAGGCGGTGGCCGCGCGTCCCTGACGACAGTTGTGTCGATTTCTCCGAATCATTGTCATTACCGCTGGGCGATTTCAGTTATGGATCCTAATAAAACTTAAACTTTAAAAAAAAACCAGGGTTTGTCAAATGATTTTTTTTATATAAATGTCTTAATTAAAAGATTGATAAAATTTACGAAACGACAGAAATAGCGACTGAATGCATGAGTGCATACTTCTGAGTGGGATAACAAATGTTTGACAAAAACGATCAAACGGGGTAATATTTGTGAAGGGATCATAATATTTCGCAGATAAGTCAAGGAAAACTATAGATCGTAGAATAATGAATGTGAGAACGATATTTTGCGGTTCCACTATATATTAAAATCTTTAAGGGTATTTCGTGTTATATGTAACGTCACGCAGGTTTTTTCTATGTATATCTGTGAGATTTATACCGTTTTCAAGTTTTTTTCATTATTTTAAATGACTGTTAATTTTTCTATTTACAGTTTTGTTATTGGAATGTCATAGCGGCCATTTCAAAATAACACCTTATGCATTAAGTTTTTTATTTTGAATTTCTTAAGAGAATTGTTAAGGATATCAGTGAATGTAAACAAATGCCACTTGATTCAACTAATAGAGGTCTTACAGGAAGCTCTGAGTCAACTCTGATGAAACTCTTTCATTAAACCCTCTGATTTTACGTGGTCAACTACTAATAAAAAAGTGGTAAACTACTGGTCAACATTGGTTGTTAAAAATTTAATACCGTTTTTTTGTAACATTTATTTGTCTTATCTCATCAATTAAGACATTTGATCCATTATGAATACACTAGCTTTGTTATCGTTCGGTCTAATGCTAAACTTTAATCGTTATTTTTGTTGAATTTTTCACTTAAGCGGTCAACTACTGTACTTTTACCTTATATATTTTTTTTCAATTCAGGTGTTTTCTTTTAGATGCTGCATAAGTATAAAAAATTAAACAAAATTTTTTGTCAAAAATAACCCTTAGCGAAACATATAAGTCTTCTAAGCGATTAAATACTCGGATTTTGTTATATATACCAACAAACCATAAATAAGTAAGCTTAATAAATTGTAGCAGGTATTTCTTTTTCCTGTTATAGATGTTGGCGTTTTGGAAAGAAGTTTAGCCAGCACACAGTATTGACCAAACCATAAAACATGTGCCTGTCATATCCCCCTTGATAGTCCAATATAAAAACAAATATTACGCCCGTTTTATATAGAGACTATCAATACGGTTTTATCGAGCTTCAAACATTAAGACATTTTGCGGACAAGGTAACTTTCTTTTGAGATAAATTGAAAGTATTTATTTATGTGCTTCATTTTTAGTACGAACGACAAAGTTTTATTACAATATTAAAAGTGCAAGAGACATTATCACAGTGGAGGGTAAATTGAAATAATTTTCAATCGGTTTATTAGCCTTAAGCGTGTTAACGGATTCTTAGGGTTTAATGCTGTAGTGCCTAAAGGACTCTTTCATAATAAATAATGAGGTGTTTAAAACAAAAAACCGATAACTTCAATTTTTTTCAAAATTGAACAAAAAATACGTACATACTGTTATGTACCCCGCCTTACACTAAATATTATAAAGATAAAATTAATAGAGTCATTCACCTCATGATAGCTATAACAAAAGTGAATTTTTATCGATAAAAGTAATAAAATTAATACGTTACGCGCCCACTTAGGCTTGACTTGGAAATCTTCTGAACATAAACAATTTGACAATATATAATGCAATACTTTAATTGTTGAAGCCAGAGCGAGTTTAAAACCGGGCATTTACACATTTTACGTCAGTTTGTCGATCAAATCCTTTGTCTCTGCGTTCTTAAAATAGATAATTATTTTATTCATCTTGTTAAAACCATTTGTAATCAAAATTTATACTTATTAAAGAATAAATCGCACAATCGATAACTGAGTCTAGTAATCGGTTGCTGCGGGCCTTTTTAAAAAATCGAATAATCTTTTGGGCATTACAATAATAAAATAAAATTATACGACATTTCACACAATATATAATGATAAATAATCTGCAAAACGAGCATGAGCATACGAAAAAAAATGTTTAAGCCCTTAATGACATGCAAAATCTGATAAATTCAATAGTCACTTCATTTTTTATTGTGATTGACTCAACATTCAACATTTTCGCTTGCGATGATCGAAACCGATAATAATCATTTGATATAAATGAGGAATTTATATAATATAAAAGTGTGTTTTATTTTTATAAATTTACCGTTATACTCAAAAATAGTATTTCCGACTAGCCAAGACTCGACATAAGTTTTAGCACTATCTGAAGAAGTCAAAAATAATTTCATGCTTGCATAATATTTAAAATTGTACAAAAAAAATTTCCGCTGTTACTATTATATACATGAAGCTTTTAGAGACGTTCGATAATTACACTAATTAATAAATTGAACATGGCTCGGAGTGACAGTAATTCCGCGTTTATGAACACCATATAGTCAAGTCGAACTTTTATTTCCTTGTCATTTCTGAGCTTAGCCTGCAGCATGAGAACTGAGTGAAAGTTTATTAACAAAAATTTTCTTTTATCGACCATATAGTCCGCGTTTTTCAGGAGTAAAGAACTAATAGCTTTTGAGTCAATTTGGCAACATTAAAATCTTTACCTGACAAGTATACGGATGCCAGTCTTCAACATAAAATGTTCAGGAGAGCCAAAAAACTTTGTTATTAACTTGTTGCATTCTAAAAAAAATGATATTCGTTTATTTTGTTGTGAAACAACTTTCATCATTCTGTCATAAACATGGTCATTAACTATAATTTGGCACTATTAGATAATTTCTTCCAATTTTGGACCTGTATTCGTATACCTAAATAGGTACAGAAATATAATGACTAATTTATTAAAGCTAACAGTTTACATCGCTTAAAAATGTACCGATATTTTTATACTATAATGTTTATTTCACAATATATAATTACGGCAGCTGTAGTCTACTATCAACAGTTTTACCCTAGCGATGACATGAGTGTGGGTTCAAATCCTAGCAAGGTCAATATAAAATTAAGATTTTTTCAATTAAAATAAGAGATTTTGGACTTCTGATGTCATTCCTTATCGAGTTGATCACAGTTGTCTAAAAACAATTAGGTGACTTAAAATTTCAAAATGTTTGACACAATTATCAGAAAGCTTTAATGCCACATTTTAAATTGATATTTAAAACAAACACTGGGGTAATAAAAGTAGCAATAGAGTCAATCGCTTTCATTACAACTCGTTTCCATAATTAATCAGTGGGAGGTAAAGGATTAATAAAAATATCACAAGTATTTATACCTGGGAAAAGCACTGAATAAAAGGTTTTCTTCGTAAATTTTAGCCCTTGTCAAGTAGTTTACATTTTTTGACCTACTCGGTTATGTAGTCACGAGTACGAATTCTAAAACGAAAATTCATTTATTCGTCTTCAAAGGTATGGATGTTTGTGATTTCAACATTTATTTAATCCACCCCGAATATACCATTAAAATGACTACTCATCAGTAATAATTCCCAGAAATTTCTCATTAGCTCCTCCAAAATTTATTGTAAATAACATGGGGCATGTGGACAAGATTGAAAATATCTTTTAAATATTTTTTAACAAAACATTCATATATATTTTAAATAAAACATCCATCACTAATGATATCGATGACTCAATTATTAATATTTATTAAGTCACAAAAATATATTAAAAATAATTAATTGTTATAATTATATAATTTAAGACATCGACTGAGGGTGCTTGATGGAATTTCAATATTAAATTTGGATTATTGAGATTTTGTACACTTCCATGTATTTTGTCACTAACGACACGGGTTTCGCCTTTCGGCATCTTCAGGAATTCGAGCACACGAATGGACGTCAGTTCGAGTCCATTTGAATAATACGTTGAAACACCTAACAGATGTCACTAAATGTGGAATGATTGTATATATTTACCCTTTCGTCGAATTGCATCCCGTCGAAACCCACAATGCTATTATAATTGTAAAATCACTGGTAATTCTAAAAGTAGTTGGAAAGCGGCAATTCGCCACTCTGTTAATGTGTTGTTTACAAAATAAGGATTAAGGCGATTCTCGAAATGTTAACTCAGGTATCAGTGTGGCTCTATAATATTTTACCTCGTAATAATATTTGTCGTATTTGTATCTTCTATATAAACGTTAGACACTGTTTACTGTCTGTCAGTTCGAGTCCATTCGTGTTCTCGAATGCCTGAAGATGCCGAAAGGCGAAACCCGGGTCGTTAGTGACAAAATACATGGAAGTGTACAAAATCTCAATAATCCAAATTATAATTAATTAATAATTTGTTTCGTCTCATATTTCAATGGTGATCTTTTGAAGGTTGTTTTTCAAACGAAATTGTTCCAAGCCCCTGTGAATACACTCGGTTAAGAGGGTCGCCATGTAATAAGAAGTCATATTTTTTATGTTCTTAGCAATTTCCTTTTTATATAAATTCATGCCATAATAAAGACTCTTACATTAACAGCAGCTATATACTTAATTTATTTATAAATTACCTATTATTCCGAAGGAACTTTTACGCGTTTATCAGGGGAAATTAAGTAAATGTTTTTTTTTCCATTATATATTAATCTCGCAACTATAAGCATTCCCAATATAATGTTAATTATTAAAGGTGCCTTACACGAAAATACTTTTATGTTTACAATTATTATTATACTAGAAATTATTACCAGTTAGCAGCGCCATCTGTCAGCATTCGCTCAGTACGCTTGATGCGAAAGATGCGCAGACAGAGAGAGATATAAGGTGTGTGTTTGAAATCATGATTTTGAAATACCGTCGAACAAATATTACGCGATCGTCGAGCGGCGACGTCCAGCTTGAAACGTTTGCGTTTGCACTCATTTTTTCTTTTGGCATGCACGAATATGGCGTAGTGTTTAAAAATAATAAAATTTAAAAATAAATAGATTTATTATCGGCCTCTGTAGTCTAGTGGTAAGTGTTTGCCCTAGCGATCAGGTGATTCCTAGTTCAATATCCAGCAAGTTCAATATCAAATTTAGATTTTTTTCAATCTAAATTTGTGATCTTGGACATGAATGACTTCTAAAAATTTTCATTGAGTTTATCTCATATGATTTTTCTAATAAAAAATGTATCATTAAATTAAAAAAGTAACATTCAATTAAATGAAAAACATAAACTTCTTAGGTATTAGCGCCGCCAAAAAATGGTAATCGATTTATGATTTATCAAGTATTTCAATATTTCCTCAAAAAGCATGATGTTTTAACAGAAAATCTACCAATCAATTAACCGTTAATTGCAGCCAGTACCATATAAAGCCATTTACATTGAAAACTTAAATCGTTTCTCATTAAGCAAAGTCGGAACATTCTGGGACGTGGTGAAAATCTCTTTTAAGCCCTGCAGGCGATATGAAACAGCGCCTGGAGACCAGGAAGCCATCGCCAGAATATTTCCAACTAAGACCGATGAGCCAGCCACAAGAGCAGGAAACTTCGTTATTATAAGCCACTCCCTACTTCAGTCCCTATGTTCGTATGTTTGCAAATGAAATGAAGCAGCTACTGAAATGCATTTATTTGAAATTTTGAATCTTGTGAAAAGTTTTAGAATCATTTTTAAAAAACGTTCTACTGTAAAACTACCCAAATTGGAGTCCGCTATTATCTAAAGAAATCAATTAAAATATTTTTTTGTTTATAAATATTTTATAAAATGAAAACAGACTTAACATTGATTTTTTTTTACTACCAACCTGGGTGTTACCATTCGGCATCTTCAGACATTCAAACGCAGGGATAAACTTAAAATTACTTAAGTATTAACTTAACTTATCTGAGTTTTGGCGCTTCGAATTTAATATTGGAGATAAGTTAAGCACCATCAGTGAAATATCAATAACTAAATATTGAATATTCTTTCAAATAATACTGATGTCATTTATCCATTTGTAATTTGTTGAAAATGTAAGAAGTAGGGTTTTGTTTAACAAAACGGGTCTGTGGTACAGTGGCTAACGTCATTGGCTTCGGTTACGGATGTCTCGTGCTTGATTCCCGGTACGGTCAGTTTTATAAATTGATTTATAATCGATTTATGGATTTCTGTTCTGTGGACATCTAAAATTACATCCTACCGATACCCAATCCTAAAAACGATGCAAAGCAAGAGTTATTAGCTAAACACTAGTTCTGTTTTTGCCCTACCTTTCTATTCATATTCTCTTCGAAAAAAAGTAACAGTTGTTGTAGAAAAACTTATGTTTAGATACCTCTATTATGAGTCCATATGCTTCACATTGAGAGCGAACATTTTAAACAAAAAGGTTCAGAGTAAACAAAAGTAAATTTTATGTTTTCTCTACCTTGATAAGCAGATTTATTTTTATTGCATAAGTATGTGGTTAATAATTCAAAAACATCTTTGGCTCATGTCGCATATGTCTTAAGCTTTTTACAAAAAAATAAGTGCACAAAAAAATCCTAATAAGTTTTGATTTCGCCTCTGAAATAACCGTCGTTATTGAAAATAAATAACCACTTAATTTTTTTAAAATTACTACTTCTAAAGAAATGTGCCGCCTTTGTAATAGCATATAATTATGGACTCTCCTTTATAACGTTTTCGCAATTCAATCGAGTTACAATTCTCATAAATTTAATGACCAGAAAATAAAATTAGTCATTTTGTGACCGGCGATGCCCTATACCAGAGTGTTCTCAAACTGACAACATTTATACTTGAGCAAGATTTTAAGCACATAATTATATTTAAAAATACTGTGTTATGAGAATGTGTAATATTTCAAATAAAACTTTATCGCTTATATTGACCGTCCAGTTCATTATTCAGACTACTTTATGAAATTTGAGTTAAATATGCAGATATATGTAAAATCTTGCGCTCTATCTGATTTAGTACTCACATAACCTTCTAAAAAATTAAACAAATTATTGATACTTATGGGTCATTAAAGGGATATTTCTAAGTATCCTTCCACTACCTATACTCACAAAGTACCTTATTGCTTAACACTTGTTTATAAAATGAATAAAACTCTTGGCGTTTGCTTTCAATGAAATCAAGATAATAATCTATCAAATCTACAAAAAAACGCTATTGCACAAACTATAATTACAATTTCGCTATAAAATGAACTCTTGTTATTGTGTACAATCGCTTCTTGTCAATTCGATTGGTTTTTATGGCCTTAACTGACTTTGATTTTTGGTACCAAAAACGAATAAAGTGGATTTTCAAGAGTTTTATATTACATAATATATCAGGTACAAAATTTTTTTGGCACATATCGACAAATATAATTTAAACTTTAATATGAAGTACTTACAGAAACTCTGATATAAAACTGTAATCATGTGTTTTAGCATACCTATCAATATCCGCTTTGATATTTGCGATAAATATGTAAACATATCTCAACCAATTATATCTTTTAATTAACTAAAATTTCAAATTTTCCACGTACCACATTTTTAGAACCGTTACCTTATATCAAAGATTCTCGTACAAAAAACCCTTTTATAATTTAATTAAATTTCTGTCTTCACACGGGTTCAATAGATCACATTGACTTAATAAAAAGCAAGGCCAACATTACGACGTTTTAAAATTTGTTTAAATTATTTACTTAAAGTCACAACCTCTATCCCTAACTTAACTTGTATAAAGCTATAAGCTCTCTTTTACTATAGGAATTATGCACAGGGTACGTAATATCAACTTGACTTAAGTGGTTGCTTTAATCACAATTTTTTTAATATTCAATTATTTTCTACTTTTTAATGACTTTTTAACGAGTGTGAGGGTTAGACGCATTATTTCTGTTGATAACGTTATGGAAGGTGGCATCGGTAACATTATATGAGGCATATAAAAGCATAAACCGATAGACCACATTATAGGAAAACAGTCATTTACCTCACAATAATATCAACTCTAGAAAGTCAAAAGGACGTAAGCCACAACAAAACATATTGTGTATAACTCACAAAAATCGTGTTAATACACTATATAGACTGTATAAAAGCAAAAGGACATATCCCTCTGTGTTTTCAAAATATGTTTTTTGCGGGTTAACACACAATATTTTTTTGTTGGGTGGGTTACGTCCTTTCGATTTTCTACAATCGATATGTAATATAGCCAAAACAGCATACGAAAAAACAATGTTGATACTATTAATGACATACAGAATTTGATAAATTCAATGCATACAAACAAACGCCGATATTTGAAATTTTATTTAGGTTAAATTTTTTGAAATTTATTTTTGATTGGTTGATTGGTTCAGGCGTAATGTTTTAATTGAAAATAAAATACAATAAAAAAAGGCTACTGTAAAAACTAATGATTACATAATGAAACACAAAAATGTCGTTAACTACTAACATTGATATTTGGACATATCGGTTTTTTCTTTAATATGCCTCATATACCCATGGATGGTTGTGCAAAAAGGTAGATGAAAAAATTATATCTAACGTATACCTATGTATTATATATTATATTAACTTGTATCAGTTCTGAAGACAAACCTTGGATCACCTGTTACACATTTGAAGTTGCAAATTTATTGTTTGTTTTATATTTAAAATAAAATAATATTTCTGAAGTTTTACAGTCGCTGCATTTCCATATTCGCGTGTCTCTAGTATCTTGAAGCTATGGCAATAACCTTTGGCTGAACTTAAAGCTGTCTTAAACATTATATTATAACACTAGAATAGGGTGCAGCTTTTAGGGGAGCGGCGATCGTGCTTTTTGCTGATTACATTTTTGCTAAATAATTTTCACGCATCACGAAGCTACGGTGAAACTTTGCCAATTAAAATGGATTTAATGGGGATAAATACACATTATTTTTGGCAGGTATTGATTGAAGCTTTTTTTTTTATCTGGAAATGTAAGAAATAATTTGCTACAATTTAACGTAAATTTACCAACTGAAACAAATAAATATTATACGCGTCAGTATAATTAAAATTAATACAATAAAAAGAAAAATTTACACCACAAGCTACTTTGGATAATTTGATAAGGACGATATGATGTTTATTTGATTTTGTATTTTATATTCACTTTCCCGTTTATAATTTATAGTTAATCAACTAAAAATTCGATGTGGGAAACGAATCAATACAGTTGGCAACCCAAACGAGATGGAAATATTAAAAATAGAAGTATGGACGCGGGCAAAATTTACAATTTACATTTGTTTTGTTTTATCTATACTCATCATATTATATCTGTATATCTATAACGCATTTTGTTGAGTATAAAACCGTGAAACATTGTAAAACATTTAAGTAAGACAACTTACACAGTTTTACATATCCTAATATAAAATTAAAATGTATAACTTAGGTATTTCACGTGGTTTATCACTAAAGTGACGCGTTTCGCCTCTTTAAGAAGCATCTTTAGATCAACCATATCGTAAGTTCATTGATCTCTAAGGTAAACAATTATTCTAATTCTTATCCCTACCCCACGTCCAATAGATTGAAATAAAACCCACCCCACCCTTTATTTTTAATGTAACAATTAGAATCATTGTTTACCTTAGAGATGAATAACCTTGCAAAATGGTTAGTCTGAAGATGCTTCTTAAAGTGGCGAAACGCGTCACGTTAGTGATAAACCAAGTGGAATAACTAAGTTATCAATTTTAATTTTATATTAAAAATGAATTTCCACAAAGTTACCGCTGAATCCATAGAAAATATTATATATCCTAGTATAAATTGTCAGCCAATAAATAAACGTAGTATAAACAAGATGGCAGTATCTGCTACTATATCTATTAACGACAAAATAAATTTAAATATTCATAAATTAATGACATATTTATCAAAAAAAATTCTGGTACAGAATTTGCAGCCACTGCTCTGCGGCTGCAAGAAAATCCATAACAAGTGCTTCCATAAACTCTTTTATGAAAATGGTACCAAATTAACGATAAAACACTACGTTGAAAAGTGTAATTAAATTAAATAAAAAAACATGAATTATTCATAATTCTTGAAGTCGACGGCTTTAATTTTCCGGACACCCTTTTGAAAATTGACTCGCCGTCTCTATCTAGAGCAGAATTTCTTCATTAAAGCGATATTTTGAAATAATTTAATAGTGATATAACGCAAGCTTGATTAAATTCAGTAATAAAATATTTACGCTCAGTTGGTAATAATTACACTTGATTCGCGGTCTGAATATTAAATATTGTATTTATACAATGAATCAAGAAAATTTTTATTACAAAATGAAAATAATTTCCAAGATATCATCGTCATTCTTGCAAAAAAGTAGTGAAATAAATACTAGTAAACGTACCAACAGTTGACCGGTTAAGAGAAAAAATTAAAAAAATAACGATTAACGTCTAACATAAGACCGAATGATGACAAAGCAAATGTATTCATAATGGATCAAATGTCTTAATCAATATGATGCCACAAAAATTAGAAAAGTGTCTGTTATAAAAAAATTGTGCTAAATTCCCGTAGTTGACAACTTTTTTTTCAGTATTTGACCATGCCTAATGAGAGACTTTCATGACAACCTTTCATCAGAGCTTCCTGTAAGACCACTCTTTGTTGAATCAAGTAGTATATGCTTAAATTCACTGATATCCTTAACAATTCTCTTAAGAAATTCAAAATAACATACTTACTGTATAAGGTGTTGTTTTCAAATGGCCGCTATGACACCCGGATGGCATATATGGTGATGTGTTAGTTCCTCAATCCGACAAAAGATGGTTTCACTTGTCTGAAGTGTACAATTTATAGCAATCCCGAGTCAACGTTTCTGGGCACTTTAATTGAAAAAGTGGAACTACTGGTAAATGGTCAACTATCCGCACATTTACCTTATATTACTGTAAATCGATTCAATTTTTTATTACAATTAATTTGTTTGTTTTATTGGGTGAAAGAGCTTGACGAAAAATCATTTTGATATAACTGAATATAATTGATAAAGATAGATATTTTTTAATGCCACAATAATCAAATAAACTAAATTTGATTGATTTATCGTTTTTTTTTTATAATATAACCGATTTTACTCAGATAGTTCACACAATAGTTAATTTATCACTTTTAAGGTGTTAACTTTCAATTTTTGGTGGAAAGGCGTTATATTTTATATATCGACTGCGGTAAGAAAAAAGGACATAACCCACACACAAAAAATATTGCGTGTAACCCAAACAAAACGTGTATTAAATTTTATACATTGTGATTATCGAAAAATTGTAATTTGAAAAGACTTTTTGCCTTTCTACCGTCGATATATTATATATTTATATATAAATATAGTGTATTAGCACGTTTTGTGTAAGTTATACAGAATATTTTTTGGTGTGGGTGATGTTCTTTTTCCATTCTAAAATCGATAAGCAAATGATAAATAAAATATTTGGTATAACAGCTTAATGTAAAGCTGCTCCTGACAATTGTTAGTTAATTTTAAAAGTTAACGGATAAAAATCAGTCAGTACGATTGAGGTTTTTTTTACGATAGATTTTGTCCTGAAGATATATCTCAAAGAAATCAGAAATGCGACAAACTTAGTCTCACCATAAGAAGATACAAAGTACAAATTCTTAAAATACATTTTATCATTGAATAAATTTTGACTTTGAAATATCAAAAAAAAAACATTCCAGTATCATTTAAGGTATTTCAGCGGAGACTTACCCTCAAAGTCAACCTATCTAGTATTATAATAATCCTATATTTTACTCAGTGATTTATTATGTGTGTTAGAAAGGCATTCCATTAGTATTGCTAGACACAATGGATGTACGTAAGAGGTGCGGTACTCCAACGACGTTGATAAATGTATTACCACATGCATTTTGTACATCTGCATCTACTTTACTTCGATTGAATTGAATTCAGACCGCATCTAAATAATTAAAGTTTCACTTCAATCTCAGTATCTTTGATTTTATCTACATACAAAACAAATACTTTAAACAAGAAATTAATTTCTTGGCTATGTTGACGATCATTAGAATTTAAGTATTATTTGAAAAAAATACGATACAGGTAGTTCTTACGACGGTTCGCACTTACTATTTAAAAAAACAACATTTTTTTTGTTATTGCATCTCGAAGCATCATTGCCAACGGTTGCATACGAAAAGAAAAATCAGTAACAGCATTTTCACATTTAGATATTTATTTATATAAATATATTTACATATTTACCATCGGCGTGCGGTGGGTTTATCTCTATCTTGATCTCTGTTTTGATGATTTATTTATTTTTAGATTTATTTATTCCGAAGTAAGGCAATATTGTAAACGAAAGGAGTTTCAACGCGATTCTTGTAGACATAACATTATTCCAACCATTTGTTCTATAAGGCAAATAATAAAATTGTGTTCACAACTTTTTTATTCTGTATTATATTTATTAAAAACAGACGATCGGCGGGCCAATTTGCAAAAATATGTGATTGTCGTTTGACAGCTACAATATAAGATTTGAAAGAAGCTCGCTCTCAGATATAAAATTTTTTGGTTGCAGCTGCTTTATTACCGCAAATGAAATGACTTGAACTGAACAATATTTAATTTCAATATTTTGTTTGGCATTCGATTTACGAACAAAGTTCAGGAAAGTATCTCGGTCGTAAGTCGAGGACAACCTGTGTAACGGTCTTATAGCGCTGGCGTCTTCCAAAGCCAAAAGTTCATTGTAATAGATACAAACGTGTCAAATTATGTATTTATTATATCGAGGATGTTTTGGCCAATTTATGTAACTCTCAAAATTGAAATTGTTGTGGAGAGAATAAAAACTGTCTTTATCGAAAACATTATATGGTGGGTTGCGTTATGAATCTTTGAAATGCACTCCTGTTAATTTTCATGTTTGAATATACGGTATTATACGTAGGAACTGTCGATATAATAGTGGGTTACATCAAGTGGCCGGGTCAGAACTTGTATACCTAAAATCAATGTAAAATGATGTTTCCCTTCCAGAAAGTGGTCAATTTATCATTATAATTTATATCGTTTGGCCGAGACCTTCTCTGTCGTTTTTAAAATGGGATCCAATCATTAACTCGCCTTCGTATTTCTTGAAGGTTACATGAATTGGCCAAAACACAGTCGATATAATATTATTGAGTTTTAAAATAATTGTTTCCCGTTCGTTCATATTTTAAGGGCAGTAAAACGAAGATATATCTTCATCAGTAAAGAAATTAAATGCACATGGCTGGGCGTGGCTTAACGCACGTAAAATCAACGGTCTTCACGCGTCATATCTACTGCAAAGGGTTGTGGATTGAATTGTTGAAATGTTAAATATATATTGGAATTTTTATTTTTTATTCAACTGACTCACTGAATTTTTTGTGCCTGTTGCTATTTTTTTTTTTCAGTGAAGACTTATAACAATATGTGTTCTGTGATATATAATCAATCTATTCTTACTTTCAAGCCTGCCTTTTAATTCGACGAACTGATTTTTTGGTGTATATAATATTAATTAATAAAGGCTTATTAAAAAGCACCAATTTTACCACGGTAAAATTCAAGTATAAAAAATAATTTTAATGGTGATGTTTTTTTCCTTTTGGGCACATACACCGTTTTTGAAAACGAGATCCAGTGTTCTCGTCCATTAACCTAACAAAAGCTCCAATAAACATACGCACTACTTACAAAAGCTATAACAATTGCTTAAATCTCTGATACGAACCATTAAAGCTCTCTCTATCGTACAATATTTATCAAAATAAATGTCTACGGTTTGTTTTCGCATTAAGGACAACTTATTTATTCTCTCCTCTTTTAGAAATTACTCTTTTCTATAGAAAATAAGACCGCTGTACTTAGTTGTTACTATATTATAATAAATATATATTTGTGCGATATTTGGAATGTGACCAACGTAAATGTACATTATTTTTAAGAAATATAATTCACAATATTTCTTTTGGCAATATAAACGTTTTTTTTATTATGGGTAATATTTATGGTGACATATATTCATGTAACAAAAACAATTGGGCACCAGGTTTGTTGAACTGTTTTATACAAAAAAACAAGCGCATGTGACACACTTAAAGTGTTGTTACGAATCCCATTAGAAGCTATCAACCCAAATAATTACATTTACTCTACCCTGTTGCAATCATGTTCCTGTTATTCGTTTGTAAAAGGTTGTTGATCTTGGGATCACGTTTGATTCAGCCTTGTCATGTCATTCTGACTACGTTTTGGATTTTTCAAATAAGAAATACAGATTTAATAATAACGATCAATAATTTTAGGCATTTTTTTTATAACTATGCGGACTTTAATTGTAACTTTGTTATCTAAAGATATTTTATATCGCGATTCATAATCTACAAAACTGAAATTCAGATCAGTAACACACACAATTGAGGATGTTAAAAGCAAAAACGCCACTGTCCATCATAGTCATATTGTGAGAAATCAAATAAAGCCGAAACTGCGGTAATGTCATTGCATATATTTTGCATGTAGGCTCATTTTATTAATTCATTTTTCAAAGTTTTCTAGAGATATTGCAATTTATCTGTTAAGTTGTATACATACACAAGAATATGGAGATTTTTTATGCATTCATATGTAATTTTCGACTTTTTGTGGACAGTGGTGTTTTTGCTTTTAACGGCCTCAATTATTCTACTGAGATCGTTATGCTCTGTGAGTAGTGCAAAACGGAGTGTTTGACAATCACCTGTTGACAATACTCAAGGAAAAAATTGTATGAGGATAATCACATAAGACAATATTGCAAGATTTTTCTATCCGGTGACATTTTTTTTTTAAATTTAACAAAAATGTTCTATCTAATCACAAAATTCTGTTTTTTTTTTCGTATGTTTATAAAAGATGACACTTACTACAAACTTTTGTGTTCCGACACACATGTGAAGATACTTCAAAATGAGAAAATAAAAATAAATCGAAGAACTTATGTGATCGTTTACTCCAACCATCCTAATTATCGTATTATTCACGTAATGAATGATATTAAGAAAAAATACACACGTAATAAATTACGTGTTGTAGTCATTTCATAAAATATCATGCTCAAATAGTCTACACACATTTTTTTACAAATTCTCAACTTACATGTTAAATTAATTGATTTCTCTTTTTTATGTACGTAAATGCTATTCGCATTTGTCTTTCAATTGCATAACATATTATTTAAGCAAAATAGTTTGACCTTTTTAATTATCATTTAGTTTAAACGATAATCTCAATTGATATAGGAAACCAGCTCAGAGTTGCACTAGAGAGTTATCTCCAGTATTCATTAAATAGATTCTGATTTCGTTCGAGGAACAGCTGTTGATTATTCCGAAAACAAATAACAATGCAGTATTTTATCGTGTATTTATTATCTTATACTCTGGCGTTAAAACTTCTCTCAACATGTCTAACGAGGATAACTTACGTACTAAGAATGACTCCAACAGATTATTCTCAAACAAACACTGAAACTTTGCTGTAGAGGAAATCATATAACAGAACAGAGCGTACTTGATAAAACATTCTACTGATTTTTCTGAATTATAATCTTGGGCACTCAATTTATTTTCTCTGAATTATACAACGCCCAGGATCTTTGATCAATCGGCTAAAGAGCCAACTAACTTATGGAACTTCTTTCACCCGATCCTTCTTCACATACTCTATCTGAAAGGTTGTTGGGCTGTCTTAACCCTTAAATGAATACTGTACTTTGTACAGTACAAACATTTGTTTATTTTGTTTACAAAACTGAGATAAATTTTACCATTTATTTATATCAAATTTTAATTATTGAGATTTTGTACACTCCCATGTATTTTGTCACTAACGACCCGAGTTTCACCTTTAGGCATCTTCAGGCATTCGTGCGCTCGAATGACAAAAGTGTACAAAATCTCAATAATTCAAACTTGATATTGAAATTCCATCAATCACCCTCAGTCTTAAATTATATTTATTTATATATCAAATAGTATAATAAATATTAATATTCCATTTTTTCATCAGATTTCGTGGTGACAAATGGTCGTTCGTTTTAATTTGCAATCAAACAAAAGCAAGCCGGAGTTTTTGAAATTCTTGATTTTAGAAAATGTTCAAATACATTTTTATTCTGAAAAATATTTGATTTTCGTGCTGAAAAAATATTACTGGATTCATCAATGCATGTTGATTGATTATTTGTAGTAATATCGCCGTTAAAATCATTTCGATTAAACTAAATGTTGAAATGTTTATTTGCACTTTTTGTAGTACACCATGCATTTGAGGTATCGAAAACATGTATCAATACGAACAATATAAATTTTGATTTCTGTCATTTCAATGTGAAAATATGTCAGAAATACACTATTTTAATAATGGTTGGCTTCGAGAGTAGGCGGTATATCTATCTCGCTAAATATAAAGCTATTTCAGCATCATGCCAACATTCTGACGATGGCGTGATGTAGAAATAGCTATCAAATAATTGCGTAATTTTATTGAAGTAAATATTTTTCTATCGTTTACTTTTGTTATAATGAATTTCTTCCAAAAAATGCTAAATCAATCAAGTATTAAAGAATATAATCAGCCTTTGGGAACTGTCGACTCAATGGATTCTCATTAAAATACTTATTTTTGTTATTTTATACAAGGTTAATATGAAAATAGCTCGAAACAGTTATGAAATGTAAACATTATTTAATTTTACTATAGCATTACCAAAATTACTTGGCCGCGGCCGAATTTGGAATTAAAAATTAAAATATCAGTTTTGGAATTTTTTGAAATTTCAGTTCTGGTTGAGTATTGCAACGTTCCTAACGCGACGGTGGCACCCACACTAGTGGGCAAGCTAAATTTTGCTACATCTATAGCATTATAATCTCCGAAAAAATACTTGGTATACTATTTTATATCGCTAATGCATGGTGTCATATTTTTAAAATATAATGTTTTTCCACCAAGAATTGATCAAAGAAACTATTTAAAAGTTTTGTATTGCAACGTTCCTCACGCGACGGTGGTAATCACACCTATCCATTGTACATCTTTATAATAAAAAATACTCAGTAAACTATTTTATATCGCTAATGCATGGTGTCATATTTAAAGTACAAAGTGTTTTTGGATGAAAAGATATCAAAGAAACTATTTAATATTTTGTTTGCTTATTTTTCCTGTAATCACACCTATCCATTGTTTATGAATACAGTTCTCATTAAAAAACTTCTGTTAAGACGCTTTCTTATGAATCAATATACACTCGGCCCTCGTATAACACGGTTCTTCTACATCATGGCTTCGATATAACGCGTTTGATTAATTGTAACATATTTTTGGATAAAAGTTTTATATAACACTGAAAAAAAACATTTTAACATTTAAAGCGTATTACATTCATTCGTCAAACATTTAAAAAAATATTTTCGTTATTTATTATAGATCTTGATAAAAACTTTACTGTCAATCAAGCTTGAAAAAGTTTTCGATTTGAAATTGCGTAGAAATTGTTTACCTGTGTCTTTGTATTGTCTATACGTAAATATTTCAAATTCTGAATCAATATTGTTGAGCATAGATATGTAGGTTTATAATTTTACTTATTAAATACCGACGTTTTGTTTTCGATTTCGATAAACCTTACTGCATGATTAGATAATTATAGATTACTTCGCACGTTAGAATAAAAATCCACGTTCGTATGAAATTTAATAATCCATTTGATGAAAACAAAACAAAATCATGCAAATCCCATATTCATTAAAAACAAAATTCGCTTGTACGATAAAGCGTAAAACACAATTATAACCACCCGAAAATAGTCTTTAGATTTTTGTTTATTACTGGGGAATTTGTTTTACTTTTAAATCCATTGAATTCAACACACATTGTCAGTCGCGTATTGAAATCCAATTATGCTGCGTCAATCAAATATGTTTATCCTGAAAGCTCAATGAATTTATAAATGTACACAAATACTACAGGGCTGAATGTATCTATTATCAAAATGAGCACGTGCTTAGAGCGTCAAGAGAAGGGGGATACCGCAAGAAACTTTCTTAATTTTATTAAAACATATGACAGCCGGTAGATTTATGACTTATTGATAAATTCCCGCAATTAAGTAAGGTAAACGTAACAGTAGTTGACCGCTTATAGACGTTTAGCATTAGACCAAATGATGGCAAAGCAAACGTTTTCATAATGGATCAAATATCTTAATTAATATGATAAGACAAATTAAGAAAATGTCTGTTACAACAAAAGTGTTTTCAATTTTTAACAACCATGTTAATGTGTTAGTAGTTGATCATCTATAAAATTGCATGTTCCAGTAGTTTACCATGTCTAATCAGAGGGTTTCATGACAACCTTTCATTAGAGTTACCTCAGAGCTTTCTGTAAGACCCCATTTTGGTTGAATCAAGTAGCATATGCTTACATTCACTGATATTCTTAAAATTTCTCTTCAAATTGGGATTGTTGAAATTTTGTACATTTCCATGTATTTCGTCACCGACGATCCGGGTTTCGCCTTTCGGCATCTTCAGGCATTCGAGCACACTTAAAGTCAAATTACCACTAGCCACATTTTGAAACTGGTAGACATCGATATTATAAGCATTTCCTAAGCCTCAATTTAAAATTGATTTTTTGATTTGTTAAATTTTGGGACCGAGTTATCAATATTATGATCCATATTGGAAGAGGGTATGGTTAAAAAATATATGTAGATTATCCGAGGGTGCAAATGCGGCTCTGGATAATTCAATGAGTATACGGAGTAATAAAATTCTGATTTTAAACACATTTTCACGAACAATGATATCGAAATAACTGACAGACCAGGTCAAACAAAACATGTTGATAAAAAGATAAATAACTCTTCATTGGAAATTTTTCTATTGAATTTGGATAATGTTAAACAACGCCAACGGAAGTGGCTAAAATCTATGTTTCCGGCCTACACATGATAATAATTACTTCCTCTGATAATAATTACAATGATTCAAGCGATAGATGAATCAGTTACCTAAGAGTATTTGTGTTTGTGATTCGTTCAATCTTTTGTACTGTCAATCTGCATAACTTTGGTCCAGTTATGAAGATTCTTGTATTTTTATAGTTTACCATTGTATTTATGTGTAGTATTGTTCTACATAGAAATGAGCTAATGTCTTAAGATGAAATTTAATCAACATAAATAGATTTATTGCTATAATTGATATATAAATATAGGTAAAACAAGATTGGCAAAATTTTCATCCAAATCGAGTAACTTTGACCCACAATACACATAATCACTGTAATTACTATAAATTCAGTGATTTTGATGTCTTGGCCACTTTTCTTTATGCTTTCATATATTATGTACATAATTGAGATTAGAAAAATTCACAGCATTTGGTTTACAGATTAGTAATACAAATTAAAAATAAGGCTAGTCCAATTTATTCAAAGTATGTTTTTAAATTGTGTTTTATCATTCCAAGCTGACAGCTTACAAATTCAATAATAAAACAAAATTTACTGCACATTAATTCATATTTTTACCACCAGAAGTTACTCAATACCTTTATTTAACTAAAAAATATTCATATAGCATTAGTATTATCATGGTATTATAACAAGATAATATCAAAACTTATTCCATGTAGTGGGTCAATCTTAGACCGATGGGAAAACTTATAGAAATTGATGGTACTTTAATAAATCAGTTTATTGATTCGTTAAACGGTCGTATTAGAACAAGCACTTCTTGTTACATATTTGAATTTTTAACACAAATAAAAGCACTTTTACAAGAAATATTTATTACTAGCTGGATGTCAATCGTTCAATTTCTATTTCTAGATTAGATAATATTCTTAATAACCACTTTTAAGGTGTTAACTGTCAATTCTTGGTGGAAAGACATTATATTTAAAAAAATAAAACACAATTCATTTGTACTACTTCCACATATTTATAATGATCAGGACCGGTTTCGCTCATCACGAGCATTATCAACTGACCGGTCCTGATCATTATAAATATGTGGAAGTAGTACAGATGAATTGTGTTTTATTTTTTAAAATATTCTTAATAACGTTTCTTAATGAATCGTTTTTTAGGAACCCATCTGGCTATAATTGAGAAGTATTATAAAAACTAATTGAAAAATAAATGTAACACAAATTCTATTGGTAGTTTGGAACACTTGACTACAAGACATAGTATTTCAGAAGCATTAAAAGGTTACCATTCGGTTATGGCCACTGTTAAATTGAAAATACTCATAGAGAATAATACCAAAATATTCATTATTCTGAGAAATATCAGCAGATGACTGGAGAGAACTGGAATACGTGGATTTTATTATTTCAAAATTCTTGCTTTTGACGTGACATGTAGCGTGGTAAGGGTGTTCAAATCCTATGGCAAAAAATGAAATTTCTAGTTTTCTTTGTTTAAATTTAACAATGCATATGTCATATGCAGCCCTGTGTTGTACAAGAACGCGAGGCGTAAATTAATTTTATTTTTGAAAGTATTAACTTTATTTAACATGGTTTAGGTAATAACATTATAATTTTTAGAATTACACATATAATAAAATGAATAATTAATAGAACGAACACACTTTGGTTGCTGGAAATACACCAGTCAACCTTTTACGATAAAAAATATTTGAAAAAGTAACCGTTATTACATTTATTATAAATGCAATTTCTTTACCGATGGAATTGACAATTTACAGCTTAACATCATTAATTTTGCTGTTGTTAAATTGCATTAAAAATAAATTTCTTGACAATTTAAAAATATATAATCACATTAAAGTTTTTCTATGTTTAGTATAGATTTAAAACTTCATCCAAGGAATTAATGTAAACCGTTAATAACGTTTAATGCAGATTAGTTGCATCATTGTAATATCGATGGTGTTATGGCCAATAAGTGTAACTCTCAAATTGAAATTATCCAGGTAAAAACTGTTTTTATCTAAAAAAAATATATGGTAAGTTGCGTTATTGAAACACTTCCTTGTAAAATTGCATGCTTGCAGATACGGGATTATACAAAAGGAGTATCTATTGAATAGTGGCTTACATCAAGTGACCGGATAAGAATTTTTAAACCTAAAACCAATGTAAAATGATGTTTCCCTTCCAAAAAGTTGTCAATTTATTTTTCTATTTGTCATCATTTGATCGGAGACTTGCTCTGCCATCTATTAAATGAGATCCAATCATTAATTCGTTTTCTTATTTTTTAAGGGTTACATCAATTGTCCAAAACACAGTAGATATATTATTTCGTAAACCCAGAAATTCAATCAACAGCAGAGGGTCATGTCGTATGTCGTCATTCAGCGTTTCGACTCTCTAATTGCATACTTTTTTTATTGATTGAATTGGCATCTACAAATTTGTAGAACTAAATACTTTGTTATTTTATCCTAGCATACTTTTTTGTCTGATGCTTAACGCACACGACTAAACTTTTATGGCTTAAAGAAATAAATAAAAAAATTTTAGCAATATAAGTTGTAGATAAAAATATTTTTATTTTACTTTTTATATTTTTACAAATTTGGCGAATAATGACATGTTTACTCTTTTATCTCTGTTTACCTGTTCGAACAGGAATAAACTCTTTTCATACAAATAAAAATACTGAATATGGTCTTGTGTTACGATCCGCATTAAATATTTATATTATCATATCTGTGATTACAATAAAATTATCACACAATAATTATTATTTATGTGAATTTCAAACTCATTGTGCTGCATCGCATATTCTCGTACTTAGCACCCAAAATATAACAATATCTATTATTGAACCCATTTATTATATTTCGGTTCGTAGAAATACAGTTCTGAATAAGTATTTAGTCATACTACGAAATAAATAAAACATACGCCATAATAAAATTATCATGTTTAATCTTATCGTTTGTCGATAATGTATAATTAAATTAAATTCAGTAATGAAAATTATATTTACATTACGTTGAAGAAAAAAAATAATCAAATTCAATATTCATTGCTTTGATTAATTTGAACGTTTGATATTCTTCAAAAGGTATTATTATGTTTCAAGGTAAAAATTTATTAATGTTTAAATAACGTTAAACAAAAAAAAAAGGATTTTAAATAGAACTTGTTTAAACTCGTTCATGTTCTCGCAAACATATCGGCTTCCAAAGCCTTTCTCAGTGGCATCGCTATAAGCGAGCTGTTGCCACAAAAAATCATAACCATGATTATAATATATTACGATCACTCCTTTTAATCCATACTGTTGTACATCACAATTAAAAATATAACAATAGTTAACATTTGTTCCAAGATTCTTAAAAAGTGCCAGCAGTCATAGCCAGTACTAGTTTCACTTTATGAGTGAAAAGCTCTCTGAAAATTATTTCTTTAATTACTAGGTTCGACCTCAATTTGTTTATCTATTAAGTGTCATAGATTTTCTTTATTATTAAGTTTTTTAAGGTTACAGAAAATTTTAATTACTTGATATACTATTTTACTTCATATCAGCGATCAATTGTTTTGTTTTTATTTTGATTCACATATATATTTAATATTGCTATATTCAATTCAAATTTGTTAAATATACCTGGTCACGTTATATTAATTAATCGTGGAATAAGCCTTATAAATATAATGTTACTCCACTAAGAGATGACAGTTAAGAAAATTGAAATTTTAACTTTAATCTCGTGGTATTATACGTTTTCTTAAATTGAATACACTTTCCTTGTTTCCAGTATAATATTATACTACTTAAAAGGGTCAGCAACAAAAGTAGGTTTTTGAAATAAGATACTTTTTAATCTATGAATGCAGAATCATGTAAAGAAAAATTCGTTTTAGTGTTAAGCTCGTTTTTACTCCTTATAAAATTGTTGTTTAAAATTCACTTCAGTAGCAAACCCAGCTTTTAAAAAGTTAAGCGATAAAATGGCAGCCCAGTACATTTTGGTTTAGAACTCGGAAGTAGTCAGAAGTAAAGTCAGACTTCATGATGTCTGACAATCAAATACAGTATTCTTGCAATTTCACATTAATATATCTTAGTAATGTTATCAAATCAATGACTTATAAGAATTAAGTTGTCTTTGAATAGCAATATTCTATTGAAAGGTGTTCTAGCACATATAAATAAAATTAATTTTGAATTCTTTTATCACTTTTTGGCGTTTTCTTCAAAACCACTCTTGTAGAAATTTGCCTTGGCTTTTATCTTCTCACTTTAAATACAACCTACCAGTTTCCAACGATTTAATTTAAGCCAACGAAATTATAGATTATTTTTTCCATAAAAGTATATTTAGTAAATTAATTAATTGATGAGTTTGTGACAAATGTATTGTCTTTATCACACTTACATAGTTTGTACTAGTAAAAATATCCACGCAATAAAATAAAAAACGTGTGTTCGACTTAATAAATTATAACTTACACCATTCTCCCATTATATTATTTTGCAACGCATTGATATGTCTACTTCTTCATTGCGTCGTTCATAATAAGGATGAATATTCAAATGAAGTACTGGTATATGGCATTTTAAGGCTTGCGGAGTGCACATATCAAGTTGCACGCCACACTTAATAGTAGGCAACATTTAACGAAGGCTGCACCGGCGCCTTAAATGGCGTTTGGGCGAGAACGACGCCGGCACCGCGACGCTCTTGTCTTGCCGGTTTTCAGTTGTTGCCAGAGGCTGTGCCGTTCCCCGGATTTGAAATCCCCTCGCGACGCGTCCTGGGAAATTTTACACCAGGCATCCATTGCTCCAGCGCCGATTGCAGGAAAGATCAAGTTTGTAGTTGAGTATCGATACCACATAATTTTATTTGATGTAATATACGTATTACAAAGCTTATGAATAAAACGAGTACATATTTATTATGTTGGATTCTTTTTTTTTTAATAAGAGCGCTGACAAAATATACTGTTTATTATCAGAAATCGGTTTTTGTAAGTTTCATAATGTTTCACAATGTCGTTTTCTTAAAAATAAGTAAATATGTGATAATCCAATTGTTTATTTTCTTTTATACACCATATCAATGGTGTTTTGGGAAATTTATGTAACTCTCAAAATTGAAATTGCGCAGGAAAGAGTAAAAACTGTTTTTATCGCAAAAACACTACGCTTAACACAATTTTTATGTTTTCAGATACGGGATTATACGTAAGGTGTTTCGATATAATAGTGGCTCACATGAAGTGGCTCAGTCAGAATTTTTAAACCTAAAACCAACGTAAAATGATGTTTCCCTTCCAAAAAGCGTCAATTTAGTTTTCTAATTTTCATCATTTGGTCGAGACCTGCTCTGTCGTCTTTAAAATTAGATCCAATAATTAAACTCATTCATTCGTATAATTTAAAACATCGACTGAGGATGCTTGATGGAATTTCAATATCAAATTTGGATTATTGAGATTTTGTACACTTCCATGTATTTTGTCACTAATGACCCGGGTTCCTGACCTGAACTGACCTGAACTGAACTGTCAGTTTGAGTCCATTGGTGTGCTCGAATGCCTGAAGATGCCGAAAGGCGAAACCCGGGTCGTTAGTGACAAAATACATGGAAGTGTACAAAATCTCAATAATCCAAATTTCATTCATTCGTATTTTTTAAGAGTCACATCAATTGGCCAAAACACAGTGGATTATAATATTAATACAGATATTATTTATATGAATTGATATACTGCCAAAATCTGCTCCTTATACACATTCAGCCATATGAGTACTTTTGAAACCTTTTGTTGGATAGCATGTTCTACGTGGTCCTTGTTATGACAAGAACAAGAGGCTTTTGAAATTGAGCATTTAAAAAGTACAGGTTGTACACTCTTCATTTATATCAAACGTAGATATATGGATAGGATATAACCATGACTATTTTTCAGTTAAGCGTTCTCTCTACGCATTGTTCATCAAGACTTAGAAAAGGTATGAAAATATCTGAGACATATTTTTTTGGTATACAAATATATCGATCTATGTATCAATTTATGTAATTATCCATTCAAAGACTTGAAACTCCGATCTCAAAGCGAATAAGCGAGAAATCTCTAGAGATCTAGAGCTTTATGAATAAAAATTTTGTATTCTGTAAATAAATAACATTAGTTTTCAGCTACTAAATATTTAAAATTATTATAATTTAAATATGTCGGCTCCGTGGCGCAGTTGGTAACGTCGTTATCTATGGTTACAGATGTCTCGGATTCAAGTCCCGGTGCGGAGAGTTTCATAAATTGATATTTCAATTTCTTTTTGGATTTCTTTTTGTAGTCATGAATGATTGTGATTTCGAAAACTCAGTCCCACTAATACGATTCTCAAAAAATGGGGCGAGGTGTAGGGCTAGCGATTAACTAACCACTGTTTCTATCCTAGTTCTATACATTTATCCCTACTGTCTTCAGTAACAAGCAGTTCTCATAGATAACTTCTGTTGAGATATCTACATTAGGTAGCCATATGCTCTACATTGTGAACGGACATGGTAAAAATATAAATACATTATAAATAGTGTCCGTAATTCAAAGCATTCCTTACTCACCGTGATGTTTGATAAAAACGGGATAACACAAAACAATAATAGAAAAGTCTTTCAGTTTATAAATTAGTTTCCATACAAAAGTTCAAACATCAGAAAAAATTATGTAATTTTAATTTTTAATCAAATAGATACAAAGGTGCGATTGACAACACCTTCTTCCATGTGTCACAGGATATAGCATGTTTGCAACACCGCAGAGCTTGTTTTTAAGCCCTGCAATATATCACTCCAGGGAAACGGTGAGCCAGTTCACCCATTCGCGTAATCTTAGTAGTGTCTGCATACCTACTGATACCAACGTCTTATATCTAAGATCTCAGATGTCTTAAGACAATGGAGGTCTTACGACTAACTTTAACTCGCCGTTGTTGATATACTGTAGAAATTAATATTAATAGATGATTAAATTCACATTGAAGAATACTCACTTCGAACCGGTATTCGTTTATTAAAGTTCCATCAAGAAAATTTTGCAATATGCCTTGCTCAGCTTTTAGTTTGAATTTAATACGACGTCGAAAAATGTTGCTAATTTTCTATCAATGTCTGTCCAAATGCAAAAGGTACCATCTACATAAGAATACCACTTTGAAATATTTCTTATATAAGAGAATCTTTTACTTTTTTTAGGCTACTTTCAAAATAATTCATAAAAATATCTGCAAGGTAGAAATTTACTTTCCCTCTGGGTAAATAGAAGTATAAATTTTAAAAACGAAGAATTCTTAGAAAGCAATGAAAAACTAAACGAAATATAAAATTTAATACAAAAAAAAAAATATGAATTTCCGAAAGAATTTTCTCCTCCAAAAAAGAGTAATTAATATTTTTACTATTTGTATCTTCCATCTACTTTTACTTAGTAAAAGAAAAATCTTTCTCTTTATTTATCAGTTATAATATAGGTAAGTTAAGAAACAGAATCAATGTCTATTTTACAATTAAAAATCACACTGTACAGTTAGTCTGAAGATGTCTTTCACATTTATGACACAGCCAGTGAAAACACCGTGTCATTAATTTAAATTTCATAAGAAAAAGAGTTTAAGAAAAATTAATTTCTACAAACTTGCCGCTAAATTCATCAAAAATATTGAAGTATATAATATCAAAGTTTTCCATCGAGAAGCTTTTACGCGGCCAAAAATTGCATATTTTTCAAATGCAATGCAAAAGAAAGATTTTCACGACTGTTGTCTAAATTCAATTGAAATAAACTTTGTAAAAACAAATTGATATGATTGGTCATTTTATTTCAAAATTTGAAAATTGGCTGTCTCATACAGAACATGAAGATAGCACTACTTTTGTTTTTGACAGAACAAAAGTAAAGAGTGAAATGTATATTCGCATTCGTTTATGAGATTAATTGAGAAATCAAATTAATAAACATCACTTTAGTTGCCACAATCCAACATGTTAGGACATCTCTGATGATTAGGGTTTATTTATAATACAAGTAGAACTTGAATCTGGTGCGTTCTACTTACGTACGATTTGCTATTTTTTCGTAAATTTATAAAAAATTTGATATTTGTCGATAATGCGAAAAAACTTGGTATAGAACTATCTTCACAGGTTTATAAAGAAAACACCTGAGTGCTAATACGCCTATAGATGTATCAATTTAACTTGGCAACTTGTGAGGGTGCCTCCGTCACTTTACAAATGTTGCCATACTCAACCAGACCTGAAATTTCAACAAACGGTTATTAAAAGTAGAGAAGATATTTATTTTGCATAAAATGGTAATTGGATAAATTAATTCTAGCCTGACAATTCTATTACCAAATTCGGCGGCGGCCAAGTAATATTAGTAATACTCTAGTTAACTTAATTTAATATTTAAAAAAACTTTTTTAAGACATCGACTGAGGGTGCTTGATGGAATTTCAATATCAAATTTGAATTATTGAGATTTTGTACACTTCCATGTATTTTGTCACTAACGACCCGGGTTTCGCCTTTCGGCATCTTCAGACATTCAGGCGCACGAATGGTCAGTTCGAGTACCATGTGACAAACCCTAGTGACAAAATACATGGAAGTGTACAAAATCTCAATAATTCAAATTAAAAAAAAAACACTTTTTATTGTATTTTTACATTGCTCTACTTTCGTACATTTTTAGGAATTTACAGCATTTGTGTATATTTTCAAAAATCAATTATGGACGAATGTCGAGGACCACCTGTACTATCTCTCCATCCATATCGTAACCTACCGTAACAGTATATTTATGGCAATGACTTATTAAATGGTCATGTCATGTTTGATTCGTTTAAACTGAGCTACGAAAGGTTTCAACAATTGACCACATTGAGAATAAATATCATTAAAAATTTACTTTGTGCTAATGAGTGAACATTTTGAAACGACACATAAAGTCGCCATTACCGCAAATAAAAATAGTGTCGAAAAATATTCTGAGATGTTATGAAAGACAAGTTTTGTTCATTGTTTTCTTTGAGTCACCAAAAGTATTGTGTTGGTACATAACTTGGATAAAATATAAAAAAACATTTTCACACTGTGGGAGATCTGTGGACTACATTTACAAGGTCACTAAAATGGAGGGGATACAATAAAATGGCAGATAACGTCCACGCTTTTATGCTAATTCCGCAGTTTTATTTACTCGCTACCCTATTTAAAGCTGAGATATTTCTTGGCTTTTCTTTGATGATGGTTATTAACTCGGCCTCTTGATGAATTAGGGTCCCAGACGAGATTTTACGGCCTCACTATACAAACAAAGTAAATATTATATCAGAGATTTGGCATTGCAAATCAGAGATTTCTGAATATTGAAATGATTAAATATGCACGGTAATTAATGCTATCGGCACCGCATCAAGTAAATATTAAACACTTTTTCGGTATTAAATATTTGAGGAATTGGAAACCCATTTTTATTAGGGCTATAAATAATTGCACTTTGTGCTAGATAGTATTCACTTGGTACACTTGAACTTCTATTTCGATAGTTTGCACTTTGGATTATATAGTATTAACTTAGTACACTCAAACTTTTATTTTAATAGTTTCCACTTAGTCACGGATTCTTTTAACAATATAAGTTAAGTTGTAGTAGGTTATGTTAGGGTTGGTCTGGTTTGGTTTGTATAATGTATTCTAATGCGTGGAGCAAAGACAATGTTGGGTACAAGTAAACTAGACTATGGTGGCAAATCCTATGTTGCAAGTAGTAAAGAATATGTGACGTTTCATTACAGCTTTGTGCAACTAAAGTGTAATATATTTCTTCAGTGTTAAAATATATTTTATTAAGTGGAATCACTTTATTTGTAGCGAAAGATTTTTTTTGTTGAATGTATTTGTTATAAGTGAAAACTATTTTTATGAAAGTGAATATGATCTGAACAAAAGTGCATTTAATTGCAAGCCTTTTTATTAAATCAGTGTCTCCAAAATAAGCAAAATACTTTTAATTTTTGAATCAATTGGGCTTTCGTTGTTGGAAAATATTTATTTTATATACTATACCCGCTTCCAATGTGGAGCAAATTGACCCATAATGAAGCGCATTTAAACAGATTTATTTCTACGAGAACTAAGCTTTTTTTAATGCATTACGGTACTCAACTCTGTACCCACCACCACCCGCTACGGCTTCACACTCTTACAGAGTGTATTGTAACAACGTATGTAACGACGTATGCATGTTTCGAATGCTTGCCAGGAATATCAGAGGAGAAATTCCTCAAGACTTGGTTGCATCCCCTCTAGTGTAGAGGAAGCGTGTTGCTCAACCTTCCTGTGTACCAACCAACCTAACCGCTCCCACTATGCCCTATTTTTTAAGGATATGATGGTTGGGAGGAAGTTTTAGACACCACCACTGACATCTATACCTTCGAATAGAAATCCATAAATAAATTGCAAAAATATTTTTTAAGACCCCGCAAGCACCGTTACCAACCAACAACCAACAAATCAACAATGTCAACCACTCGTGTAAAGGCCCATTTTATATGTACAAATAAAAAAATAATATTAGATGCCATTTTAGGATAGTATCCCAATTACTAATGTTTAAATGAGGTATATTATTTTCTCTTATTATAAGGAAGACCATAGTAAACGAGTGGTAAAATTGTCAAGCCTTTGTTCTAATTGCTGTTAACCTGGACCGTCATTTAAATTTTCATCCACATTTTTTTCGGTTTATTTATGATGTTTTATTTTTAACAATTATGATTTGCCTGTGGTGTTTTGAATTCCTAGCGTGCAGAGTATTAAAAAAAATGATCGAAAACTGGTTTTCTGTCCCAGATATACTTCGATTTTTGTCGTTCCTAAATAAAAGAAATTCACAAAATGACATCAGCTATCTTGAAAAACTCTATGTTGAAATGCTTCGTTTTAAATTCCTATATATTAATGACGTGTATTGAGGGAAGACGAATAAAAATAAAAACAAAACTAACTAAATGTAGGCACATTTTAAAATTTCCAATCGTAATTTACCATAAATTCGTAATATGGGACTGAAATAAAAAATAAACAATCAGAACGCTTAAATATTAAAGCTAATAATTTTAATAGGATAAAACATCGAAGTATTTAGTTCTGCATAATATTATTAGGTAGTTGATAGCTATTTCGGTTTAATGCCAATGTCGATGGCGTTAAACCGAAACAGCTTTAAGCTACCTAATAAAAAATTGTGATACTTTATCCTATTATTTGTAATGAAGTTCTACCAAGTAAAAGCCAATTCAAGCAACTAATAATTTCACGCTCAATAGTTTTTTTTTCTGAACAAATAACTTTTTATTAAGACACAGTAAAACATGAATAGTGGTTTTCTTTAAATAGTAAATTTCATTAAACTGTTGTTAAAATCTACGTAAATCGGAGTTTTGTTTTTTTTGCTATCATAAAGGTTTAAGTTATGCATAATTACATTATACAATTCAAATGAAACTTAATACATTGTTTGTTATGCCTTAAGATCCGATTCAATTTAGCGTTTCTTTCTTATCGTATTTGTAATGTTAAATGACAACAATTAACTACATCAAATATTGTTCGATTTTCTTGGAATTAACGTGATAGATTATAATAGATTCATTATAATAGAGTCAAATTAAAAAATCATTCCATGGATTCGGCGGTAACTTTGTGGAAATTCATTTTTAATATAAAATTGGTAACTTAACTATTCCACTGACTTTGTTACTAACGTAACGTGTTTCACGTCTTTAAGAAGCGTCATCAGATTGATGATGCTTCTCAAAGTTACCAATTTTAATTTAATATTAACATATCATTCAGTTCTGCAAGATTTTTATCTGTTTTAGTTTCACGCCATCATCAGAACTACTCTGACAATATCATGATGGAAATAGCTAATAATGAACTAATAAGAAATTGAAATAAATGCTAGTTATTTTTACCGCATTTAATTGTTTTCATTTATTAATTATGAGTTTGTTAATTAATTCTTCTTTGAAATAAGTTACCCATACTTTTGAAAGCCTGAAAATCTAAAAAAGTATAATGTAATCGTATAGAAACATAGAAAACTTAAATGATTCTGCTGGAAAAAATCGTATCATTTTCACAAGTAAACAGTTTTTTTTCTTGTTAAAAAGGTCTACTATTCGAGTGATCTAGACAAACCCTTCAGGGTTTGAATATTTAAATCAACCCTTTCTATGCCCTAGTCTGACTGTTCCAAATCATTACCCAAGTTAAAGTAAAAAATGGGACATTCTTTTATATGTAGTCTAATTATTTTTAGTCAAACAGAACAGAAGTTTAGGGTATATTTGTGCAAAAAAAAAATGTTTTTTTATTTATTTCATAGGTTTATTTGGGACATTTTTTTAGTCTTTTGATGTTAAAATGATCAATAAACTTCTACAAAAACTTTTTCGTCATAAAATATATATTTTCATAGCTTAAAATCTTTTCAAAAATATAAAAAAGAAAGTTCTTTTTTATTACTTGAAAAATATCATCTTAAAAGAAGTTATCCAATAAAGCGATTAGTTTAATTTAACATAAAAAATCAGATTTACAGCATGTAAAATACTGGGTTTTTAGCAGCGTTAATAAAGTTATTTTCAGCGTTTATTATCTGGTGTAAAAATATCGCTACATTTTTTTCATTATAACTTAAGAAATGACTTTTGTTACAAGGCAACTAATCATCCATTTCAAAGAAAGGCGGTTAAGAAAAAAAATATCTAGTTGTAGTTCAAACGCGGCTATCTCCAGAAGAACAATTTATTATTCTTGTTGCTCAATTGAACAGCCAGTGATCAATTCATTGGTCAAATCATCCGAATTCAGTAAATAACCGAGTTGTCACTGTTGCTGTCAAATAGAACTTTCTCCACATTGCAGTACAGATTAGAGATTGCAATCAGCAAGAGACTACACACATCATGAAAATTTCGTAATATAAAAATAATTCAATACCGATATAATTAAAATTATTTTTTTATAACCAATCTTCATTTAGTATATACTGTTGAAAAATTCAACTAAGAATGCATGTTCTTCAAAATGTTAGTGGGTAAAGTTTTTTTCATAATGAATATTTGTTAAGAATTGAATATTAAAGCGATGTATAGAGAAATTTTCTCTTTTTTTCAGCATTTTTGTTTGCAGTTTTATTTCTATCAATATGCAGAAGTTTCCAATGATTCCATTGTAAAATTATTAAAGGCCTCGTTATTTGCCTTATTCGCCACCAAGTCAGCGTGGCCGATTAATGCATGAAGAAAGGAATGAGTTGCACAAGTCAGTCCAACCTTTCATTGAACCGCAGGATAAAGCAGGATGCTGAACACATCCTGCTTTATAGCACCACTTTTGCATGTTGGTGGAGGAGTCTTACCGTCCCTGCCAGACCGCAAAGCAGCGTCCATCGCTAGGCCTCTGACGATGGATCTGCGATGGCGTCGCTCCATAGAATCAAATCCAGGGGGCATCCTTGTGTCCCCCAAGGATGCACTCAACCTCAACAGCCTCTCTTCTCAGCAGCAAGGTCGTTGCGTCACGAACCTGCACGTGAAGATCCAACGGAAGCAATTTGGCGAGTACAGGCAGAGTGAAAATTTGTGGTGTCATTCGGAGATCGAGTAGACCTCAACTCATATAAGCTTTTCATTTATCTGGAGGGATTGATTTTTTGCACACTTAAGTGCATGGGCAGTTGCTCTAAAGACACTCCCAACTAAATCCCTTCCGTATAAAATTAACGGATGGGAAAACAGTGGTGGGTGGAGCAGGGCAAGGTAGTAAAATTATTTTTAATGGCGAATGTGACAAATGTCGACATCGTTAAAACTACTGTCTCATCAAAAACTATTGTTATAAAATAAAACCTTTTTTATTATTTTTTTTTCCAAAACATATCATATAACTACGCATACCAGAAGCTCGAGTAGTATCTATAATAAATACAACTGAAGAAAATCGAAAAACAACTTTAATAAATAATAACTGAAGTTGTCAGGAATTATAATTAATATTTCCAGACACCGGTTTATCGTGACAGATTTAATTCGAAATGTTTTTAGGTTCAAACGAGCTCCAAAACTCAGGTTTAATAAAGTTATACCCTTGAAATATAGAAAGTCTATTGAAACAGGGATTTATTCATCAGAACGTGATATCCTTTTGCGGGATTTTAAGCCATAAATTTAGTTATTCAATTATAGGCTAAATAATAATAATTTACGAAACATCTTCCAGGCTACGACATTATAATATATATAGGCAAACAGTCGTTTGAATTATTACTCTTATTATCCATTGCCTATATGTTTTTATATAATACAAAGATTATAATTTAATCATAATTAGCATTGTCTGCTTTGCTTATCTGTTTTTATCATACATAAATTTACGAAGCACTTCAAAATTGGCTCTTTTTTATTACGTCAATGTGACCTGGGTGTTCGTGATGACTTTTCTCCTCGAGTTGACTTATCTGGTTCCATGACTGGTTCCACGGCTAATATTTTTGTCGTATCTATTATTTATTGAACTCATAAGAAATAAATAATATCATTTATATAATATTTAGTAATTTATAAAAACAAAAAAGTATAATAAACTCTAATATGCAATTATAATGTGTTTATATAAAATACAAGGCACTTTTTTTTGAATATTTTAAAATTTGTTTGGAAAAAAAAATATCAGATTTGCCAAAAAAATTGAAAATCGTAAAATCATACGAGATAAACCTAATGAGAAGTCACCTATGTCTATAATCATATATTATGTTCAATAAATAATAGATACGATAAAAATATTATCTTCAAATTGTTCTGTCATGTCCTGTTTTTTCCTGTTCTGTTTCGTCATGTTCTGCTTAGTCCGGCTACCGACTTATCTATCTCATATGCTGATATTTTTTAGCTGTAATGCCAAATATATTTTAAACTTTTTAAAATTAATGTCATTGGCATTTGACATTGGAAAATTATAATAATAATAAAGAGTCGCTCATATTCGCTTTCACATGACGAATTCGATTTTCGTTCAGCAATTTACTGTGTATGTATTCATCTTCGTGACATAGTGGTAAAGCTAAATACCAAAGTTTGAATCCGCAACTGATCAAAGAGAGAATAGAATCAGAAAAAAATACTATAGATGTACCGATTTAACTTGGCCACTTGGTGAGGGTGCCATCGTCATGTAAAGAATGTTGCCATGCTCAACCAGAACTGAAATTTCAATAAATTCTAAAACTGATATTTTAGCGACCGTTATTAAAAGTATACAAGATATTTATTTTGGATAAAATGGCAATTGGAGAAATTTATTCTAGACTGACAATTCTAGTCCCAAATTGGGCGGCGGCCAAGTAATGTTGGTAATACTATAATGTATTTTCAAATTTCGCTTCGTTATAAATGTATCATAAACTATTTCAGGTCAACTTTACGTTTATAATAACTGCATTATAGTTTTTGTAAATACTTTTTTTGTCAAACTGTCAAAGAAAAGCTATTACTAAATCATTTCAAATTTTAATAACGAATAACTTACAGAAGATAAATCTTGATCGGTGTTTGTAATTCACTACACATTGAATTAGGTTACGGTACTATTAAAAGGCTTTACGTAATAATAATAAATTTAAACATATAGTTGCTTTAAGTGTAATATTAAAAAAAAATTCAATACGTCCTCCTAAGCATATTTTCTTAAAAATAAATTTATATATATAACGTCGATGTTCTGATGAATTTTTTTTATATATTATACATTTAATACATAAATTTTCTTTTTAACTGTTCGGAATGGTCATATTTATTTCTGTTTACGGCTGTTCTGTTCTGTCACTGTTTGGTTTCTTCGTTTTCTGTTTTATCCGGTTCCCGTTGTATAATAGAATAAAAGAACCATTGAAATGATTACAACTTGCGGATTGAAAAACACATAATATTTTCCTATCGGTGTTAGTAACTTATCTATTTTTAAAATATGAATTGAACACTTAATTAACACACGCATTAACAATTAAATAAAATAATTGATACATACCCAATAGTTTTAATTCTTTGATTAAAAAAAAACAATTACCACCGATTTTTATTCCACTTTGATGATAATTATATTAGAATATCCATTTTTGAACACATGCGGTAAAATACGTTTACAGCGGACTGACAAAATTGCGCAGTGCTCTATATTGTAGTATCCTATAACTTCCTAAGATTTTCTCTTTTTTGAGTGAAAATGAAACAAGGGTTATTTGCAAATCCTCGAATTGAGATATTTTAGTTTTCCACTTCCGAATATCCATTTTAGAGATCTCAGCAGAGCTAAAGAGGAAGGGTTTCTGGAGACAGACCTTTCCGCCCTAGGACAGTTTGTTGCTAGTGATTTGGGATTGCAATTTCGAGAATGCGGCCCAACGGATATAAATATAGGGTCTCAGTGGCACTTCAATGATTTAATAAAGTAGGGGATATAAATAATTGTCTTCCAATAGACCTTGTCGTAAATGCAATTTCATACCATTATATTTATTCTGAAAAGTTGAGCGCATATATTATTTGTATAAAGTGAAAATTTTAACAGTTCTTAATTGACTGTATTATGTGATAAATTCGATACGTCTATAATTTATCTCTTTTTGAATATAAATAAATATATTTTTGAACTTGGTTCAACTATAATATTATTTTTTAATGCTGGGCTTTGTTCTTTGACTATCCAATTTACTTATTTTCCTTTTGGAAATTATGAAATGCGGCTATTTTATATTGTAAAACTAATCAATTGGATTTGATACTCAACTATATATAAACATAGCAGTATAAGTGGAAATCAGGAATATAAAATATATATATATAACAGCTTTTGAAGAAATTTGCTAGATATGAAATTAATATAATAATTATACGGTGCATTTCTTACGTGCCAAGTGGAAAAAACAAATAATATCAATCGTGTAACATATTTATATAAATGTACATAAAGAACATTATATATATTTTTTAAATCAAATAATTAGCCAATAGGCGTGTAAAGAGATAAATGTGGTTTTATTTTAACAAAATATACTATTCATTTTAAAATAGAGATATGGCCAAAATTCAGTGATTTTTTATTTATGATCATGTCCGCTCCCAATGTGAAGAGACCTCAACAGAAGTTTTTCTACGTGAACTGCTCGTTACTCAGTTGCTCAACCTCTCTTTTTCGAAGAGAATAGAGATAGGACAGGACTAGTGGCTAGATGATCGCTCTCGCTACGCCCCGTTTTTAGAATTGGATAAGTGAAAAATAATTTTTATAGAGTTCAAGTTTTTCAAGTAAACTCAAGTTTTTTACAAGCTGCAGGATTACAAGATTGAAAGATACAGGATTCCAATTATTTGGTAAAATATTGACTTGTTAAGTTTGATATGTATTGTACAAATATAAATGCATTTCTACCGCACTGCCCTTCTGAAAAATATAACGGTAGGTGGGCTGTATACTTAAGATTTCTGAGAGAGGCATTCGACTAACTTGTTCGTCCAAGCGCAACATACTCTGACAGGTATATGACAATTCTAGAGAGAACCTTCTAACCCATGAAAATATATCTTTACAATGCTATTGAGTATATTATAATATAACAATATATAATATTATTATACTCAAGAAAATATTTGGACCGTGCAAAAAGCATTTGCATAATATTTTATTTACGAAAACTGACCTCATCATTTTGATACCTCAGTTCCAAATTGTAACAACTGAAAAAGCATAGTTCTAAAATAATTAGGAACAAGATTTTCGGTAGGATTAATCTTCTTCTATACCTACATATATTTTTTGTAGATTTAAATGAAATTAAAGGATTATATTTAAAAAAAAACAAAACACAACTTGCTTGTACTACTTCCACATGTTTATAATGATCAGGACCAGAGTCGCTCATCACTAACATAATCAACTGATAAAAATAATAACGTAACAGTGCTATTAATTTATATAAAATTGGATGTTAACAAATACAAGATACACAAAACAGTTGGTTCATGAACTATGACAAGAATTTACAGTTAATCAAACAAACTATATACAAACGAAATCAAACATTCTACAGAAAGTGATTAAAGGATTATCTTAAAAATGTGTACGCGTAATCTGTTTTTTTCTAATATTAATAATATGAGTTTTCACTTCTTACAGTTTGGATCTAAAGTAATAATAACCAACGTAATAACCAGTGCCATTCTAACATGACTACAGATTACCACATGTTACGTTTTAAGCATTTCCTCATACTTAATTCAAAGCTACACAATTTTCACTTGTTACACTTTGGAACTAAGGTATCGATTTGATCAACTCGACGATTGGTATTAGTGCTCTCACTTGCCCTCCTCCACCCAGCACTGCTTTCCTTTCCACCCAGTGGCATAGCAAACGTTAAGTTTATGTACAGTTTTTTTCTTTACTAGACATGTCTTAGAAACAACTTTCCAAAATGTAGTAGCGTGCACTAAGTCTTTAGAAAATCAATCCCTCTAGATATAAACGAACAGCTTCTAAGAGTTGAAGTCCACTCGCTTTCCGTATGTCGTCGTGATTTTGTGTTTGGTAATTTTTCGTATTCGCCATCAAGTTATCGTGAGCGATCGGTTCACTGGAAGTTTAGACTTACTTACGCAACTCTTTCTTCATGGATTAAATGACACTCCCATAATAGGATGTGTTCAGCATCCTGCTTTATAGCACAACATTTGGATGTTGATCCATCTACTAACAGGCCAGGATCAAAAAGTTTGACCTCTCTGGTCTAGCGGTAAAAGCTTTACCCTAGCAATCAGGAGATTTTGAGTCCAATGTAATGTTTAGCTTTTTACAATTATTTTTATTAGATGACCGCATTATTCCATTGCAAGAAGAAAGTCGAGTAGAAAGGATTGTAGAGTAAGCAAAATTCCAATAGCATAATATGCATATGGTTACTTACAAATATAATATATACTAACAGGAAAATAACTAAGTTAAATTATGCGAATATTCTTGCATAATTTGGAAAGATCATTGAATAAAATTGAATATATAGATTTTTTAACTTGCTAGATTATAACTGATTGGTGAGAAGGCATAATATTTTATATTTAAAAACTTAAGTAAAATACAAGTTGTTTTGTACCACTTCTATATTTTTTATAAAAATCTGCATCGGTTACACACATTGCAAGCATTATCAACTGATGAAAAATAAATCTATGCAGGGTTACTTAAATGAAATTGAATGTGATTAATTGCAAAGTGTATCCAAAAATAGTTTGTAAAATAAATGTGAAAAGAATTAGCAATAAATGAAATTAAATTATCTACAATTTAAACATTAAGGATCTCTTTCAAATAAATCACTACTGATCTGATTAATTTTACTGTTGTTTAATTTTCAACGTAGGTTCAAAAGGTCAAGACCATCACCCTGCTTTATTTACGATCAATACTGAAGGGAAATAGAAAGCTTAATAATTATTATATTATTATAGTATGTATATACTCGTCATAAAATACGATGATTGTGATGATAGGACAGCGTGTTTTCTTAGCACGTGAAGATAAAACTAGTATATTAGCTAAATAATCATTACCAAGGAGACATAAGCACGTTCTGGAAATTAAACACACCCCTAATTACCACGCAGAGATGACCTTTAAATCGTTTGGAGGTAATTAGCCAGGACTCGAACCTCCCCTACACGGCGCTTTCCCATTCAGACGTCGGATGTCGCTGATGTCGCATTATCCTACAGAGTTATACAAAAATAATATGCCACATAAATAAAAGTACCTGATATTAACAATAATAACAATAACTGGTATATTTTGGCACGAAAATTTTTATTCTAAGAACAAAATCAAATTTTGTACGTTTTAAGATTTCGACTGAGGGTGCTTGATGGAATTTCAATATAAAATTTGAATTATTGAGATGTATGTATTCCATGTATTCTGTCACCAACGACCCTGGTTTCGCCTTTCGGTATCTTCAGGTATATTCTCCTTTACTTTGTCAAAGCATTTGTTTTCCCAACAAGGATGAAGGTTATTCTCAAGTTTTTTTCGCATTAACTCAGGTATCAATGTGTGTCCTAGGCATATAATATTGAATCTTATAAATAATATTTTGTCGTATTGTTATCTTATATATAAACGTAAGACACTATTTACTGTCCGTCAGCTCGAGGTCATTCGTGTGCTCAAATACCTGAAGATATCGAAGGCGAAACCCGGGTCGTTAGTGACAAAATAGATGAAAATGTACAAAATCTCAATAATTCAAATTTGTACACTTTGTTTACAATCATGTCCATCCCCAATGTGGGGCATGTGTACACCCAATCCAGCTTTACTCAACCTAAGTTGTTTTAAATTATACAACAACTTATTATTGTTATTTAGTCGCTCACTCTCTATTCTTTGGACAGAGTATAGAAAGAAGGATTTGGCTAGTACAGGACTAGCAATAAGCTAATCGCTCTTGCTCTAGTTTTTCGGATCGGATGAGTGGGAGGGAATTAAGACGACACACATCCATGCATTCGAACACAAATCCTGACATTTAAGTTTTACGAAAATATAAATCTTCTTTTGGTTTTCTTGAAAAGTACTAATTTTAGACTTAACACCCTTTTCTTTCTTACACAGATATATTCGCGCATTAAACAGGTCTGCTGATTTATTTAAACGATTCTTTTAAACTGTTTATCTTCCTTCCAACAGGTTCACACAGGAAATAATTAAAATTATATTTAACATTTTTAAAGCACGGTGTATAAGCTGAATATAAACACAAACCTTTACCAAAGTGAAGCAGAAATAAACTTTATCGTGTGCCAGTTCGTTTCGCTTTGGTGATTATGGCTAAGCATAATTGAAAAATAATATTTATAAAGATATTACAAAGGGTACATTATCTGAATGGTACAATAATAATTTTATTCGAAAATACATCGCCAAAACATTACAAGGTTTGCCTGAACGCGGACATTTTGTAAAGGGTTGTTAGAACAACAAGGAAAGGATGTTGTTTTAGGGCAGCTTTAGATCGGTTGTTTAATAATGTCACACCGTTAATGTAAACATGCACTTGTTTGTCGTTATAATCGTCGACTGTGTTTTAGTAACAATAATTATTTTAACAGCTTTAAGTACCTCGGTGTACACATCCCGGAACACCGTAAACACAAAAAAGAAGCTTGTTAACGACTTAGGCATAGTTCTAGCCACATTTAACTAAATACAAACCGTCTGGAACGTGCAACTGTACACGATTAAAAGGTTCTAAAAAGCGAACAGGAAAAAACCCCACAAGGAAAAAAACCGCTCACAGAGTAGAAAAAAAGTATTCACATTTAAAATACTTCTTATCGTTTCATGAGTTTTTCAGCTTGTAATAATAATAATAACTATATAAATGTCTCAATACAATTTATCCACAGCTCAACACTTTCAAACAAAGATAGAACGTAACAAATGAATCTTTCGTCGTCGGACTTCTAAGCTTCTGAAAATTATTATTTGACATTATTTCAAATTAAATATCTGATTTTAAAATTTTTTCATGTTGAAAACCTCATAAAACGATAATAAGTATTTAAATGTGAATACTTCTTTTCTTACTCGGTGTGCGGTTTTTCTGTCCCCTTTTTTCCTGTACGGTTTTATCCGTTCAAAAAATTAAGCTGATTGAAATTAAATGCCATTTGACAAACACTCAGAAATCCGTATATTGAGTTTAGAGAATAGATACTTACGTCGAATACTGAAAGTGAGGTAGTTTGACTTCGTGAGAAACTTGGAGATTAAGAAACTTACCAGGCAGCGCCTTGTTAGGTCAGTGGTCATGGTGAGACGTTGGAACTGGCTAGAATTGGCTGCGAATGCCTCCGGAGAGCTTCAATTCTGTTCGCCTTTTCTTTCGACCAGTGTGACTCCAGTGTACTAGATGACCACGGGTACTATTCACAGGATATACTCAGTGATATTGAAAGACTCTGGCATATCATCGGAGGATTAAAAGTGATTGGCGGGTGACAGGGAATCATTCCGTCAAAAATTGTGGCCATCCGTGAGAATGCTGCATACTGTGTAAGATTCGGTGACTCAATTACCGAATGGTTCGGGGTCACAACCGGAGTGAGACAAGGTCGCGTTCTTGCTCCGTTCCTGTTTATTATTATCTTTGATTTCATACTTCAGAGGTCAATCTCACCCGATTGAGATGTGGCTGTCACTCCCAGTTTGAGACTGTGTGACCTCGAATACGCCGACGATGCTGTCATATTCGAGAAATCTGTTAAGGGTATCCAGGAGACTATTAACAGGTTAGGAATTAATTCAAGTCGTATTGGTCTGCAAATAAACCCAAGATAATTAATATATTATCGACATGTGATTATTTAATATTAAAATAACCAGATAAAATATATTTTTAGTATTTTGTATTTTGTATGGCTTTGGGAGTAATTTTACTCCATTGACTAGACATTCAGACAAAAATAAACGATATCAAAATGGTGTAATATTTTCTCCTTTGCCTTGACTTAACTATCCGATAACTGCCCGATGACACTGTGGAAACACGAAATAAAGCATTTCATAGTAACAAACGATGAACGTTTTGACTTATAATGTGCTTTTTATTGAGCTTCGGATAAGGAGAGTTTTTCGTTCATCGAACAAAGTTTGATGACCTGATCTCAGAAGTTTGCTTCTAAAAGCATTTTCAAAATAAACGAAGACTAAGTATTATTTATTTTAACAGTTTTACTAACATTATAAATCGTATTTTATCTTTTATTTATACAATACTGTTCCACAATGGATCCAGTAATAATAAATTAAATGTTTTTACTGACGTTGATTCTATCATCGGGTTCGTGGCCGAGTGGTCAGCGTCGTTGGCTTCAATTGCGATGTTAACGGGTTCGAATCCCAGTAGAGACAGTTTAATAAATTGATTTTTAATCGATTTAATATGGATTTTTGTGATGTCTAAAATTCCCTCCCACTCGTTCAATCAAGTAAAAAAGCAAGTAGCGAGAGTTAAACTTACCACTAGTACTGTATTATGTCCATCATTGTATCCCTACTCTCTTTGAAATATAAGAGTTGAGCAACTGAATAACATGCAGTTCGTGTAGAAAAACTTATGTTAAGATATCTCCACTACAGGCTACGCCCCACATTGTGACTGAACATGGTTAAAATAAAACTATTCTGGCTTAACAAACTTAGTAATTCAGAAATATTTATACGTTATTTATAATATAAAAATAATATTTACGTCTCAATAGCCACAGACAATCTCAATAGCCTCAATAAGAAGTTTGGACTATTCGTCTGAGACTAGAAAAAAATAAACAGTTATAAAAAGTACATAAATAGCATGTAATTCAATTTTAGACTTTGCGTTTACTTGTACGTCTACAAAAATTCAAAGTGATATGATAGCTTGACTCTTTGCAACAAAGTAATCAATATACGAATTAAAGATAAGAAAAATGTAGCATTTAGACCTGAATGCTTCAGAATAACAATAGGCCAACTCCTTGAAATCATATTTAGAGAAAATTGGATTCAATGTCGGCTGAGAGTGGTTGGTAAAACTTTAATATGAAAAAAAGAACCCGGGCTTCACCTTTCAGCATCTTCAAGTATTAAAGTGCACGGATGAACTTTAACTAAAGTCAAAGTTAGCTTGAGTGCATCTATCATCTATTGAAAAAGTATAAAAAAATAATAATAGAGAGCGTTAGAAATTAAGGAAATACCTTCAAAGCGGATGATCGGATTGTAATAACTGATAATTTTTAACATTTAAAAAGTGGAGTTGAGCCATTGTTATTATGAAACACCCATATGACAGTAAGACAAAATAAAGCTGTGTATCAGCACGGCAACTTCCACTGCCATCATTTAATTGAAACCTAATGATATTGCTATGGGGCTATCGACTTTATTATGGCAGTTTGTTTTTGAGCTAGAGTAATTTCACTATTATTTTATTCGTTTACCATGAATATACCATTTCGTATATATATATGCATTTTTTATAATAATATGTATTGTTTTTGAATCGATATCAATTTTTATTAATTTTTAAATCCTGTAATTTTTAAAAATAGCGCATAACACCCTGTCATGGTTATCCGTATCACTTTTAAATTGGTTAGATAAAATTGCCATTTCGTACGTATATAATATTCTCCCATTCGCTAATTTTTCTGATGTTATCATTCAGGAATGCAATGCAAATGTGACGCTTTGACATTCGCTAACTTATCCACGCTCAAAATAAATAAATTGATTTCCAAATCATACAACAATATAGTTACAGTACATTTGTTTATTTTACAAAATTAAAATGGGTAAATATTTTCTGGATCTGCTAATGAACTGCGGTAAGCAAAACTTTAATTTCAATAATATATGAAAATCTTCGGAAAATAACATGCAATTTACGAACGATGAAGTCGTTTTGAAAGAACGACTTTAACTATAATGTGACTACCAATTGTCAATTACTAGTTTGTTGACAAAAACATGCAAATAGTAATGACAGTGTGTCCCTTCGGTCCTTGTTTTTAGAGTTCATATCTCTAACACTCTGACCTTATAATAATATCTTCACGAATGAAAAGACATTTTACCAATAGCTTGCAAACATGCGCGCATACAAATGAAGGCAAATTCGATTTACTTTCCGAACTCTTCATAAATCAATTTAAAGTTTTCCACAAACGTGAGTCTTGAAAATATTTTCGTACTTTAAACTAATATTTTTCCGTGAATCTAACAAGCTGATTTCTTTTCGTGGCATTATTTTAAAATTTTTTATTGAACAATGTATTATATTTAAGCAACAATCATTGATTTAATAGATAATGTGTTTCAGCACTTTTTTTGTTTAATACACAGTTATAATTTTGTATAAAACCCACCCTTTTTATATTCATTGAATGAGACGTCTCAGAAGAGTATAAAATAAACCATTTTTGAACCGTATCCGCTCCATATTCGGAGCTTATGGATATCATTCAAGCTTCTCTGTCCCCCGCCAGTCTTTTTGCTTCCTCCCAGGTCATCCCAGCGTCCTGTAACTCCGATGAAGACATCCTAAGAATGGTCATCAGCGGCCTTTCAGGGCGACAGAATCCACCCGGTCGGTAAAAGAGACCGGCAGGAGGATTCAGACTCTCATGGGGCGTCCGCAGCACATATCCAAGCCAGGTCCATCGTCGCTTTTTTTTTATTTTAGACGTAATAAGGGACAGGTCCGTCCGCTCTCTTACCTCCGAGTTTCTGACAATCAAACTACCATACCCATAGTATTTACCGCAAGCTTCTGTTTTCAAAGTACAGTATACTGTTACGTCACCATCAGAATGCAAGCGTTGAATAGGTGGCACTTGGTTTTAGTTTACAATAATATTGCTGATAAAACCCGTGCATTTCATTCTTTTAAATAACCGCTCGCCTGATAAAAAATATCCATAATTTAATTTCTGATAACAAATCATCATTAATCGCGAGCAAAAACTACGTCGGAAATATTTATTATCTTGGAGTAAATCAATGTTGAATATTTGTGCTTGAAAACAGTGCCTCAAATAGTATATTAAAATAATAAAAAAGGTTATTTCAATTTAAATTTATTATGTAATTTAAGACATCGACTGAGGGTGCTTGATGTAATTTCAATATCAAATTTGAATTATTGAGATTTTGTACACTTCCATGTATTTTGTCACCAACGACCCGGGTTTCGCCTTTTGGCATCGTCAGGTATTCGAGCGCACGAATGAACTCGAACTGACAGCTCGAACTGACAGCACGACTGTTAATAATTCAAATTTAAATTTATTATGTTTTGAGTTTGGTAGTATATTTATTCCATATGTTTTAAAGACAACTCTAATTTTTAATAAATTGTATAATTATGTATGTAATCCTTTTGTCAAACGATAGAATTCGTAAAAGGAAAATTAATTAAAGATTTCCACGACTGTTTTGACTTCACGTTTCATGCCAAAATAAAGATGCATGATTTTAGGCTTTCATGCTATTTAGTTTTTATTTAAAAAACTGTTGACTTGTTGTACTAAATTTTGAATGTTCAGGATGCAAAGTAGCTTTAAGAATATATGAATATGTCCAAACTTTTTTACACTTCATCTGTGTATACAAAACGTGCAATACAAATATTACTTTTTGATATACCGATGGAGAAGCCAGTTCATGATATCGCATTAAGCATGTTTATGTTGATAAAATATCATCTACCAAAATTTAAATAAAAATATATGCAAATTTGCATATATATTTTATATAATAAACTAAAAGTCACTTCGATATGTTTGCCATGGAAGCTCCATCCCACACACATTGGTTGTACTTAAGCATAATATGTACTTACTATCGCTTTATCAGTGGCGGCGGATGGAAAACAGATCATCGCGTGCAATAAAATAATTCAGCTTGGTGAGCCAGTGACGTTCATAGCCCATTATGCGTTCATTATTTACTTTTATCGCACCCCCTCCGCGAATGCAGATGCAACGATAACTTGAAACAAATTGTTTTTCATAATACAGCATACAAGGGGATCATAAAGCACAACAGTATTTTGTTATCAAAATTGAAACTATCCACGATTTAATAGTTGCTATCTTTTCCCAAAGCAAACGATATAAGGAATACATTTAAAGCTTAACGTTTTTACGTTTTCAGTATAATTTACGTTTGACTGTCGGTTTTTGGACTTTTTAGCTATGGTGGCGTTTTTTACTTCAGTAGTGATTCAGTTTGATATAATATAATATAACGCACATGCTAGTTGGAAATGAAGGCATTATGTTAAAACAATTTCTGAGATAATCGCATTAGAAGAATTTTTTTTTTTCAAGACACATACAATTTTTTGTTTTTTAAAAGATTTTTTGTACTGTAAACAATAATCTTTTTAGCATACAAATCATAAGATTTGTATGTCAAAAATGATGGCAAAATAACAAAATAGCTATATGACTCGAAACTGTTTTTTTTTCTATACATTATATTCTATGATTCAATGCGTTTAGCTGTCAACTGACAGTTGACAATGCTTACAATGAAACTGGTCAAGATCATTACAAAAACAAATTGTGTTTTATTTCAAAAATATAAGCTTGCTACATGTTGAAAAGCTGTAGAAACCAAAATTACTTCAGTCAGAATTCCCAATTTAAAATTCTTGATCAATATTATTGAATCAGAGATAGTTGCACTATTTATACCGAATAACTAAATTTACAATATTGATATAATATTGGTTGATAAAAATTTACTTTATTATTTACCTAGAACTACTTACCGTCACCATTTCTTTTTGACATCGAGGCACATGTTAGCCATATGCTTACTTTCGATAAGTTTATGGGTAGACAATTATATTTAAAGTTAAAAGTGGATTATTTCACTAAACCTTGGCTATATCAAAGTATGTTCTTTAACTTGAAAAATGTTGATAAATAACTCTCAAAATAATCACATAATTTTGGTATTCGTAATCGGTTCCCAGTTAGAGCACCACTGGGCTATAATAAATATTGAATAGAATATAATTAAATTAGCTAGGAACCTCAGAGCACGCTTTACAATATTAATAATTGTTCAGTAGGAAATATTAGGTAAATAGAAAAATTAGAATGTTAAAGAAATATCATACGGAATTAAAAAATACATTTTTTTTCAGATTGCAGCCCGTTGATTGAAAACTACTTACTAAGTAGACTGACTAAATTATTTCAATATAGTGCGCTTAATTATCGATTATCCGGGATAATAATGTTGGTGGGGTTACGGATAATCACAAGACAACAGTTATTTTTTTTTTCTTTTTAAAATACGGTAAAGTATGACTATACAGACTATTATTGAACGTGTTTAAAATATAATATACTAGTGAGTACCCGGCATGCGTTGCAATGCCACTCAAAGAAAGAAAGGGTTTGTGTTTTAATTCTGTTAATTGAACTGCTTTTGGATTAGAGGTCTGCTCAGGCCGAAATTTCATAGACTTACCCGGCTCGAGCCCATCACCTTCATGTCTGGCCCGACCTGAACCCGAGTTTCAATATCACACTTGTTTTAACACAATATTTTTGTTTTTCGTCTGGTGCGTACATGAATAAATCAGAAGGTTTTTCCTAGATGTAACTGTATGTACGTATTTGATTCTTTTTTTCAATTTTAGATTTTCAATTTTTTTTCTTCAGAACCCTTCATGGGTGTGTGCACAACAACTCACCGAAGTTTCATCGAAATCGTATGAATGGTAAAGGAACGCGTAAAGGACAAACAAACATATGTTTTATATAATATTTCCCGGCATGATCACAATAAGTCCTTAGGAGCCTATAAGATCCGGACAAACCAACAAACCAACAAACAAACATTTATTTTATATAGTATTTCCCGGCATGATCACAATAAGTCCTTCCTGAATGTTTCGTCGCGATCGGTTGAGTAGTTTAGGAGCTTATAAGATCCGGACAAACCAATAAACCAACAAACAGACATTCATTTCTATATATATAGATAATGTTTTAATGTAAAAAGTGTAATTTTTATTTGATTTTGAGAATCTTGAAAAGAATATTTCTGATAGATTTAGCGGTTAATTTATGAAATTTCGTTTTCATTTTCAATTTCATTTACTACATGCAATTTACATTTTTTATTCCACGTTTTTGTTTCCGAAAATCAAAATATTCAATGTTTGACTTGCAAATGTTGTATATTACTTACTGACTTCCCAGTGGAGATAACTGCAAACAATATTTACACACAGTGTCGTTTCGATAATGTGTTCGAATGATAGCGTTGCGTTGAAAAGGGTGATGTCTATGTCCCATACAATTTAAATAAAGTGGATTGTTTTTCCCTTTATCCATTATGTGAATGCTATCGTAAATATTCAATTACTCAACACAATGGTTTTAATAATAATTTTGCACTAAATACTACACCATAAAATGAACTAAGGTAATTCAACCAAAAACAAAAAAATCAAAAAGCATTAATAATTATTGAAAAAGTTAACTGTGCAATCTGACATCTATCGGAGAAAATGAAAAAGAGCCACCGTGTAGGAATACTAACATTTTATTCGATTTGACAAATATTCTTGAATTATATTTTTAATAATAAAAAAGTATTGCAGGTAATAAATAATAGCCAAGGCGCCTGATATGTTGATTTTTTTTCAAACTATCTAAGACATGAAATAATTTATTTTTAAAAATACGACACATTTTTTTTACAAATTCCAAAATTCTTTATCATAATCAGAAATAGTTCCGCTCGTCATGAGCATTGTCATTTCGTCTTTTTTCATAAATATGATGCCTTTCCGCCAAGAATTGACCGTTTACAAATTAAAAGTGACATGAGATATGAGGTAAGATTTTCAATTTCACTTAAGATAAACTCAAGGAGAAAAAAACAACACAAACGCCCATATCCAAGATCTCAAATGCTAAATCGAAAATATGTAAATTTGTTATTGTCCTAGCTGGGACCATTGGCGACTTCTGTAGATAGAATAACCATTAGAAGCCTATTAAAAAATGTTAACCTGATGAACGCGCTCGATATTTTTGCTTGCCCATGACTTTATCTCGTATTTATGGCCAAACTAGAACAAAGCACTTGTGAATATATGCTTTAAAAAATAATTCAAACCTTTAGGTAGAGAAATTAGGCAACAGATCATGAATATGTCAAGTATGTACCAAGGAAATATATTTTTGAAAAGAGCTCTCGATATTTAGTCTTTCGAATTTCAGCTTTGAACTGCCAATACGCAGCATTATTGTCAGCTCTTTGTATTACACATACTTATGTAGCTACGCGCTTGTTTGTGTGCGTGTTAGCGGTGATTACGAAAACTGGCCGCAGCCACTTTGCTTGTAAAGGCGTAGATTCAATATTTTGCAGCTTCATCATTTTCTTCGATTTATTTTAGTGAGAATGTGACGAGTTTAGTTTACTTCTTGATTTATTATGGATAACTAATATATATTTCACATAATTCTCCATTGTTTAATGTTAATATTGATTTATTTTTAGTTATAGTGAACGTTTTAACAGATAAATTAACTGAAAATGAATTCGTGCGAAAATGGCTCCCGCTGTAAGGGTTAATATCTTATTAATTGTAAAAATTCAAATTGATAACTCTTTTATTCCACTTGTTGTGCTACTAATTGTTGCTTATTTTCATGGACAAATATTTCTATCATAAACTTGAAAACGGTCGTTATCATAAGATAGATCCACCTTTCAGGTGGATGAAGAGTTATCACATGCTTACAAGGGTAAGTCATAAAACTGCCTATTCAATTTTCATTGATATTGTGCATGAACCCTCAGCCAAGGGTCAACTAGTTAGGCCTTTGTGATGATGTGGGGCAATTCGTTTTATGCAAAGGTGTTGTATGTTAATTGGTTTGCATAATCTTGTGTGTGTTAGTATGGCGTAAATGTGTGTACCAATAGGCATTTACAGGAAAATCGCTACAATATAAATATCAATAACAACAAAATGGCTTGGTAATCTTTAATGGTATTGCTTATTTTGCTTTTATAGATTAAACAAACTCTTAATATTTAGAATTTACTTTAAAGAGATTTTTGTATTGATAAGTATGCCATTTTTTACTGCTAAATTTTATTTATAAGGATCTCACTCAAATGTACAAATAATTGTGGCCTTTGATATGCTAAATTTAATCACTTACTTTTCTACTTCAACACTGTTTTGTTCAACCACCAAGAAGTGCTATTAGATTTGGAAAATTAAACTGACGACGAATCCAATGAGAACTTAATCACGAGCCATCTATGGTCAATACGCAGTCATACGAATCGATTGAAGGAATCTGGAATGTCAGTGGGAATTGTTTGACTATCGCCTAAATCAGTGCTGCTCAGACATTGTCGGTATGCTGACCAATCATTGTTAACTGAGTACCAGCTTCAATATGTAAATAAAATAAAAATAAGGTCGATATATATTTTTATTGAATTCAAAGAATTTAAATTCAGTGTCATTAACATTACACGAGACACGCGTTTATATTAATTATTTTTATTACCTGTATATTATATTATCGATATTAACTATATATTTATTTTGTTGATTGTGAACCGGCTTTCGCCAGCTCGCGGACCGCCATTTAAGTAGCACTAGCCTAAATGACTCGTTTCCGATTACTACTTCCTGCTTTTTATTGCATCTAATAATGAATCCATTTAATCTATTGATTATACATTTATTTTTTATTGTATTTATAAATAATTCTTCTGAATATCATACCTACCATTAAGTATGACTTATGTCTTATAAATGGATAGAGATAAACATAAGGGAACCAACTGCAAATTTTCCAAATGGAGATATTCAGTCTCAAAGTTTGCACATGTTTTTAAATGCTTTTGGTTAATTTTGAGAATGTGAAAAAAATTTAGTATTATGACTATTATTAATATAATTCTATTAATACGTAAAAAACATAGGAAACGTTCATAGATTTTAAGATATTAATCAATAATTCAGTTGGTTCCTTTATATTTTATGACAATTTACATACAGACAGCAGTTGCAATCATTTTGCGTAAAGGAACCAACAGTAATTGTTATGGATTCGGCGATAATTTTGTGGAGGTTCGTTTGTAATATAAAATTAAAGTTGGTAACTTGTTCTATCATTAACCTGACCTGTTTAAGAAGCATGTTCAGACTGTCACTTGGTTCCCTTTTACATTATTCCCTTCAATATTCTATGTCATGAATAATGTATGTATCATAAGGGAACCATGTGCAAATACACATTTTTATGTTTTGAATACTTTATGAAAAATTACGGATTATAACGAAATATTTTATTATATAAAGTTACCTTGAAAATTTTTGTCTTTTGATATTTTTATTCCTGCTCATGTTTAAAATCAACGTGTGTGTGGTTGTTTTCAGCAAAATGTCAAATATTGTGTTAAAATATATCCTTACATCACTTTTTATGCATAACGGATACTTTGCAGTTGGTTCTTTTATCGTGACAGAAAATTTGACTTTTTAATATATTTTTTTTGTTAAGCAAAATGGAAATAATGTAAATTAAATTAAAACTAGCCCGAATCCAACTTGGATCTCTTTAGCATATCGAACTTTGGACTTTTTCTGACCAGTTTTTATTGATAATTCAAAATACCTAAAAACGTCAGTTGGTTCCCTTTTGCTTATCTCTATTCAAATAGTAAACAATCATTGTCATGCAATTCAACATGCATGTGTATTAATAATTTGTATTTTGCTTTGTGTATTATGAATTTCATATTTTTGGCTAAACATGTGCCATCTTTCTTATACGTCAATAAACGTTGCTAGTGTTTGCAAGGAAAACACGCAAATAAAAAAAGTCAAACTGATAAATTTGGAAGACAATTTTGTATGCTGTAGTAAGATACGGGAGTTTTATAAACGACTCCAAAACCGTGAAAATAACGCTTTGTACTGTAACATAAAAAAGCCGATTAAAGTCATAGTGATGTAAGTCACATTTTGTTCTTTTTGAGAAACAACACGCTTTATTAAAAACGCATAAATAAATAAAAAGCATTACAATCGCAATGTTAAGCTTATGAATATAATCTAGATGTGTGTCCAAAGTTCAATAAACTGATTATATGTGTATTTTTATCCGAAAAGTACTGTGTGTCACACTGTAATAAAACTTACACCATTGTGTATTTTTAAGTTATGTGAAACCAATGTGCCATCATAAAATCAACCAATACGTTTGTTTATTTCCAGACGTGTTCTGCTATCTGCTGGTATTGTACTATGAAATTATGACTGAATGTTTACTAGTGTATGTATGAATTCTGGATATAAATTCAAATTTTCAAAAATGTCAATACTTTGTATTTTTTGTCATTTACTTAATATGTATTTTTGGTTCTAAGAAAAAGTCGTACAGGAAAAAAACGGACAGAAAAAAACAACACACGCACACTGACGTTCTGAGTTTCTGAAAATTGTTATTTGACGTTATTTAAAATAAAAAATCTGATTTTTACATTTTTTCTCGTGATAAGATAATATTTTAAATGTGAATACTTCTTCTTCTATTTTGTGTGTTTTTTTCTGTGTGGGGTTTTTTTTGTCCGCTTATTTCCTGTATGGTTTTTTCCGTCCACCAAATTTTTATTTTCATAAAATCCTGTTTCTCCAAATATTCTTGATACAAATCAATAATATTTGATTTATGGTGACCATTTAAATATTTCTTTTCCCATTATCTCAATATGAGTTGTTTGGAGATGTCTGAGTTATAAACTGGACAATTGATATGAATAAATACGAAAAAAGAATAAAGGAGATCCAGACTTGAGCCAATAACGAGGAGATACGTTAATAAAAACGTTATCCCGCAGACCAGACATTATTTTTAGATTACAGAACCCAGACAGCAATTTAACTAAACTGAGAATATAAATACATTTAAATCGAATTTGAAATCACTAAACAGCTAAATGTTTTCATAATGTCTTCTGATCAAATTCCAATATTGCATTCGCTTGCAAGACTTGTTGTCATTTGAATAAGAAACCATTACGTATTCCTTAAAATCTTTCGTGACAAAATTACAAAAAAATTACCGGAAATTCTCTCGCCAATGTGAAACTCTTCTATTTTTCATTATTTAATATTCAAATGGCGTCAAGTATTCGAACGAAAACTCGGTACTTATCTTTATTTGAAATTTTATTCCGAATTTAAATAGCTGTCGCCGTTCGGAAAATAAAGAGAAAAGCTTTTTGTGAAAGTTTTCGTGCAGTTCGTTTTTTTTTCACATTTTACTTAAATAATCCTTTTATTTCTTTTCTAAGTATATTTCAGGCGTAGTTTTTCAATGGCTGGAACAGTAGATTTTAGTGCTTTGTAAATAATAGTTTATTGACCACCAAAGCCTTTTTAGAATACTTATATAGACGAATATACGAAACGTTGGGATTTAAACACTAGTTAAAAATCTAAAACAAAATGATTTCTATTTTCAAATTTTGCGCACTTTGATATATATTTCTTTTACCTCTAAGATTATAGTTATTTACGGGTGAATTTATTTTGCTTTTTAAAACTTAAAATGCAAATATAAAAAGATAACTACATAAACGATCATTTGGTTGAGTCAGCTACATCAAATAATGTTAATTTTAATGTCAATAAATGTAATATGTACCAAAATTTGCAGGAAACTTTGCGGACATACTCGGAAACAAATATGTCGATGTAGAACAAAAGGATTGTATTTTATACACTGCATTACATTCTCTTTTACTTTGTTTTAAACTAGAAAATAGGTAGCATTACAAATCGTGCACATAACAATTGAATAGATATTAAGTTTAGTGTCCGTTCTGGGATTCGAGCCCATGGACTAGGCAACTGAATACATCGTCGTTGAACACTAGGCTATAGAGCCGAAATCTGTCACTGATCTTTTCCGTTAATAATTTTAATACTAAGACTGTTTAGTTTTTCCAAACTCTGTTCTAAATTATCTACATCATTTATGGCGATTAAAAAAAGCAGTCAATACATTTTCAAGTGAAATAAAATTCGTTTCTCTTTAGACAAACGACTCTCGAAAAAAACCTGTGGAAATGGTCAAGGACTGATAATATCTTTCTAATAATAAAAAGAAAAAAACTATTTCTTTTACTCACGAGATTTAAACCTTTATCTTGAAACACAAAATAAAAACCTTTTAAAAGATCATGAAGAAACTGTGTTTGAATTGGGATAAGTAAAAAAACGATGGAACGATTTGTCTGTTTCATCTCCATTTTTTTCACTGATATATTATTATATTTGTTGAATAAATAGAAAACAAATAAACAAAAGGATTCTACAAACTGTTTGCCAAGTATTTTGGAAGCCCTAAGCAAACTTTTGCGAAATACAAAATAAGTTTTTTTTCCCTTCATCTATTGGTTTAGTATTATAAAATTCTTAGTATTGCCCTTGTTTAGTATTATTAATTTTTAGAAATTGTGTGTGGTTTACAGAATCGCTGATGAAGCAGCAATATTTAAATATTTATATAAGATGAATTTTAATTGAAAAATTGTGTTTATTATTCTTATACCTTAATTCAACTAGAAGTCATTTAATATTTATTTTTTTTTCCATGTCCGCTCCCAATGTGGAGCATATGGTCTCCTAATAGAGGTATCTTGACAGAATTTTTTCTACGAGAACTGCTTGTCACTCAGTTGCTCAACCTCTCTTTTCTTTTTCAAAGAGAGTAAGGATAGAAGGATAGGGCTATGACAGGACTAGTGGTTAGCTAATCGCTCTCGTTACGCCCCGTGAGGATGGGATTGGTGGGAGGGAGGACTCAGACTACGAACAGAAATCCATAAATCGATTGAAAGATCAATTTATGAAAACCGTCCACACCGGGAATTGAACCCGAGACATCCGTAACCGTAGCCAGCGACGAAACCAACTGCGCCACGGACGCCGACATATATTAATATAGCTCAATTATATCACATTTATTTTACACGATTTGTTTACTATAGGTTTTAAATTTAAAAAAAAACTATTAATTCTTGGTATTATATTTATAAAAATAAAAAACAACTTTTTAAACTTATTTCACAATTTTATCACAGCTCTTGTTTCGCTCATAGGGGTCATTTTTTAATGAAAAATAAATATTTTTTTATGATCTATTTCTTCTTCTTTCCTGACGATGCAGTCCAAAGTGAACCTTGCCCGCCTCAATTATTCGGCTTCGCTCGGTTCTCTACTTTCCTACGCCAATCCAACCTATAGTACTAATAGTTCCTGTGCCACCACGTCAATAAAGCGAAGTCTCGGTCTACCATCGCTCTGTCTTCCCCCAAGAGTGGAAATTATGAGGCGTTTGTGGATTTCAACTCATCCATGAGTGTTTAATGTGTACAAATTTGACTGGCTCACCGTAAAGGTTATTAAGCTCATTGTTATGTCGACGTCACCTAATGCCATCCTCGTAATGATCTAATTACGAGCAGTAATTAATTGTGATTAAAGCAAAATGCATTATGGCTTAAGAATAAGTGATCAATGAACGTTTGTCTATTAATTTAGTTAGTTATTCACAAAAATACACAAGTCTTAATTTACATATTTGTCTTACAATTTTCAAAGTATGTCTTTGACTATGAATGACCCTAAATGTTTATTTAGTGAACATATTGTTTTATCAATGCAGCTGTAGGTCAATCGTCCAAAGGCAAAACATAACGACGAATTCTATACAGCAGTAGGATATTCTGTAAATTAGAAGTCGATGTGAACATTACCTTACAGTGACACAATAATCAGGGCTGAATTTACCCATTTTGTCAAAAAAAAAATGTATTTTACACTCACGAGAGTTTGTTATGAAGCCTTCTCTGAAGATCTCTTTTCGCGAAGATAGTAAAACTAATCTGAATCAATAGTTTCACTTGGTAATCTCGGAACGTAAACTTAACAAAACAGAGTAACTACATTTACATAGGTACGTAACTTGTTTTGTTTCTCAGTTGGACGAAATAGTAGTAATCGAGTTTGTAGCTCGGCGGATTGCTCTCCTAGCGCATATAACAGTAATCTTTGCTTCTCTGGATTTAAAGGGACTCATCTGTCTTACGGAGTATCTTGCCTTCCATAAACAACTTGCCCATTATCTGCGTCGACCATTGTTCAAGCAAACAAAAAAAAGGTTGTGCGCATCTGCGCTACTCTTTAGTGCAGTGTTTATCAACCTTTTTGCAGGTGTCTGACATTCAAAGTTATAATTTTTACACAGGCAGATTATTAAATATTTTTAAAAAGTTTTCAAATTTTCTAAATATTTTACGTATACAATAGAGAGGGATCGAAATAATTAGACTATTCAACACTTGAAAATAAAATATAAAATGCACGCTAAAAAATCATATTACATTACATACATGTCATATAATATATAATTCTAGAGTAAATAAAATAATGGAAATGTACAAAATCTCAATAATTCAAAAACGAAATACTTGTTTGTAACATTTCGTAACCCACCTCCCACCCCAACTTTTTCCAAAATGACGACAAAATATTCGATATACAAATAATGTCAATATAATAATATCTATGATGGATGGGCTTAAAAGTATAAGTCCTAAAAGAGACTTCACACGAGATAAAAAAAAATGTGATAAATGGTGGTGGGCGTAGAAAGTATATGTTAAAATTATGTGGGCAAATGTAAAACCGTACACACAAGTTATACTAGAAAACCAAACTGATTCTCGTGTTTTCGAAATTTGGCTTTTAAACTTATGATCATATTTACAAATATACTCATAAGCACACCACAATGTTTTCAGTCAAAAGTTGATTTGAAAGGTAATATATCGTTTTAAATTTTTTAATGCTAATACAGTTGTACTGTTTATACCACTGAAAACTACTTACTATCTCTTTTCCATCACAAATATTATTTTTGAGCAGAATTTCATTTTTGAATTAGGCTTATTCCACTACATTAAAAACTGAATTTGGGGCATACCTGTCACGCGAAGCACTGGTTGAAAATGACTGCTGAATGTTTTGTTTTTCGCCTTGTCTTTCTTTGTAATATAATATTTTTCGTTACTTTTTTGGGAGAATATAAATTAGTACGGCAGTACTAAAAACGTTCTAGGGTACCATTTTTTTAATTCTAAATTTATTCTAACATACAAATTATTATACGGTCGAAATTGATTTGTATTAATGTACTCTTATATTTTCTATAATACTTTTTTAAGTACACTTAAGGTTTCCACCTTTTAGGAAAAAGGGACTAAGCAACCATTTCTTTACCAGACATCTTTATTAATATCTGAAACAATATTACATTAATTAAAAACACAGGGTATAATATATATTAGGATAGTAATTAACTAAACCTCTAAAGTGCAATGAGCGACTGAACTCGCTAAAGCCGTTATGTAGCTTCTGGTCATCGACGAGTTAACTCGCGAGCTCTTATCATCGTCATAGCAAGCCATTTTGTTTGACATTTGTAGTGTAACATTGTATAGTGCAATCTATTAAGAAGTAACGATTTTTTCCCTCAAGTCAATTATCGATATTATCGACGTAATATGCAATCTTTATAAGTGTGATGCTTGTAGATGCCACAAAGCTATCACAAATTTGTTAGCACATAAGGTACACATGCAAACAATCAAATGTGGTATTATGTGTGGAACTTGCTTTGACATTTACCATTCGTCAGAAAACTACTGTATGTAAAAAGTGATTGTGGTTAGTTCCGTAAAGTGACTTAAATTCTGAGATTGTGACAACCCTATTTATATAAATTTTTCAAATAGTATTTATCATTTTACTGTTTACGAAAATCTCGAGAAACGACGTTGATTTGGTAAATATTCATTTTATGCCTTTTTTAAATTTTTCAAAAAAAGTGCCAACCTTGTAAAATTTCTTGGTACTTAAAATGTTAGTGCTGAACCAAAATCTGTGTACGATGACAAATTTAATTTTTTAACCATAGTTCCATTGCCGATTGATAATATTGGATGGCTTTCGTCCCACTCAGTTTTAGGCCCAAGGGTTCTCACTATCAAAATGGACACTTATCTACGTCTTACATTGATTATTGAACTGGTGTATGGATTTGTATTATAAAAACACTACTGTTATGTGTTAATTCCTTCCCACCCACACTCACAGCGATAAGTTAACTGCCACTTTCCTTCCTTACAGTTGTACTCTTGCTCTTACCGAAATATTACGTCTTAGAGACTGGCTTACAACAACCAATTCTCATTGCATTCTTTCTGTTAAAATGCTAGTTAAATATTCAAATGCTATCCTTTTGAAGCGAAGATTTACAGAAAATATTTTTTTTATTTGATTTCAGTCTATAAATAAAACTTTTATTAGTGTAACATAACATAATTTCAGGGCAAACATGTTTATGAATATTTCATTAAGCACGTTGCATGTTTTAATAAAAGATTTTCATTGTCTCGTGACACTTAGCTTTCAAATCTCAATTTGAGGTTTCCTTGAAAAATTATTAAATGCCATGACATTATGCAACAGTAAAGCAGTACTGTCAGACATATACAATGAATAATTCGCATTTTCTGTTAACACGGAATTCCCCGTAGTTCTAAGAATAAAAGTAATGCACATACATGGAAAAGAATACACTTTATTATATTGCAAGTCGATTTTGAAAGATTTTTTAATCATGAACTTACTTTGTGCACACATGAGGTCGCACTCAAAACAATTTCAATTTGTTTCATATTAAATAATTTTAAAACTTGTACTCGCATCGGAAAAAAACAGTATAAGTCAAGTTGATATCAGCTCTCCGGGCAAAGTGCAGGAAAATTCTTGAAAGTTTGTCTTTGAGCGCTGTAACTTTGCATTAGAATAGAGTTCACCAACCACTAGGTGACATTATTTGTCTATATTCTTATTTGTCGTTAGTTTTTATTTGGCTTATTTTTTATGAAATTCTTATGAAATATCAGTTTTGATGGCATTGTTTGTGCCATAATAAATAAATACAGTCGTAAACCTTTGCAAAGAAGCAGACCTTTTTCAATCCCTTTGACAAAATCATACATATCTTGCTCGCTTGTAGATAAATATTATATAAACGTAACTACAATATTTTTAGGTTTAAATATGTACACCTATTTTTCAACATCTTTGTGAGACTCCATCTGAGAGACGCTACATCATAATGCATTTATATAATACTAAGTTTCGTGAACTGGATATAGAAATCAACTATAATTTAATTTATCTTACATTCAACCATAAATGCCATATTATATGTGTGAGCCTTAAGCAACAAAACATTCTTTTATGACAATAATATAAATTTATGAATATTTAATGAAAGGTTATTGATACCTGGCATTGAACATTACAATAAAAAGGGAAAAGTTTGGTATAGAAAGGAGTGGGAGTGATAAAATGGCAACCGTGCTTTGATCAGCGATCGCCGACTGTCAACCAGGACTAAATTACAATCTTTTCGACTTCCGTCACTGTAAATGTTCAGCTTATAAACTTTCTATTAAAATTCTATAACTTGAAGGTCAAAAACAGTGTTTAATAAAGCAACTCAAGGTCAAATCTAGAAAAACTGTATCACCCTTGATTAATATTTAATACTTAATACCATTTATAACGTTTTAGCATATTCCTCATACTTGTTTAAAAAAAACAACGTCCATAGAAAACTTGATATTTATTGTTGATTTTAAAGAGCCATCTTTTTTACCCATGTCTATGTCTGGGCCATGTCCAAGTGTGGAGCATATGAACTCCTAATGGAGGTATCTCGACAGAAATTTTCCTGCTACAACGTTGCTCAACTTCTCTTTTTCGAAGACAGTAGGGATAGAAGGATATTGATAGGACAGAACTAGTGGTTAGCTGATCGCTCTCGCTATGCCTCATTTTTAGGAACCCTTGGAGGGAGGGGGGGGGGATTCTAGACATCACAAACATCCATGCCTACGAACAAAATCTATAAATGGATTGAAAAATCAATTTGAAAACTATCCGTTCTGGAATTTAAGCCAGGGATATCTGTAGCCGAAGCCAATGACATTGATCATTGCACCACGGACCCGAAAGCTAGTTTTTTTTTACATGGGGTGGCGTTTTCGAATGTAATTTTTTCACGCTGATACCATGTAAAGCCTGTGAAGCGGACTATCAGTTTCCTGCTTTTTATATTTCTATGGTGAGTACAGACTTAGTTTTTATTTCCCTTTTAACATGTATTCTAGTGAAACACAGTATTACTTAAGATTCTGTAAGCTAAAGGACTTGAATGAGATAAAAAAATTCAATAAACGAAAGTACTCAATCCTTGTCATAAATTGTTCGTAATGTTTTTTTTAAGCATCAAGGTTTTACTTTAATTTGCTTAGTACTTAATTGACTTTCAATAGTGACTAAGGTGAACGTATGCACTATTCCCTACGTTATCATTTTACTTATTCGTTGGGCACAATATTTTGTGACGAAATAATATACGAATAATGGGGTCAATTACAAATGACCTCCATCCTCATGTCTTACATGCTTTCTTATTAGGATACAATTTTAATGTCATTCCACTTCTTACTGTTAACTGGTAAGAGAATTACTTATTATAGAAAACGAAATATATAACTAGTTTAGTTTGGACCTGGATGGAAGCGTTTCCCAGTCTAAGTCAGAAAATCAGCTTAGAGAAAAGTTGACCGAGACTTGTGCATTTCGAGTAACTTCTTTATTGGGCTACTTAATGTATATATAGTCTTAATAGTAAACCTGTATAACCTTGTAAGTAGAGTATTTATATTTAGTTTGCATTACCGTCTTTTTCCTAAAATAAAATATTGTCTTACTTTCTTTTTTGGTCCAAAATACGTGCTAAGGCTTATTTTTCAAGTAAGTTCAGTAGATTTATATATTTTTGATTAATATTTATTTGACATTTATTACTTTAATTTAGGTAACATATGTAAATTTAAGTTACATTGAGGTAAATTCTACACTCTAAATTCCAGGAATTAATTTCGGCACCTGCGAGTGTATTACTTGCAACGAACAGTAGAAGCAAACAAGGTATTTCTTGGAATTTTTAAATAATAGGCCAGCTAGAGGTACTAAACTCAACAGCATTTTTAACGAATTATATATTTTTCACATTATTTTAACTAGGTCTCTAGGACTAATATTCCAAAAAATCCTGAAAATTACGCTAGGCCTTATTTTCGGAAAAGACGGTATTTATAATATATTATACAAATGATTCGATGCATACAAATAATGAAAGATAAGTATTATTTATATATATATATAAATATTATGTATTTGCCTGGTGCTTAGCAGAGTGGTTAACGTCATTAACTTCCGTGATGGTACTCACGGGCTCGAACCTCCTAAATTACTAGTTCTGCCCTAGACCTATCCTTTTATCTCTATCTCTCAACCTATAAAGAGAGGTTTAAAAACAGACGTATTTAAAAGTTTTCGTAGAAAAACATCTTTTGATATAAGCTTCCTTAGGAAAACAAATTCTACAAATTAGAAGGTGATATAGTTAAAAAAATCATTCAAATGAAATTAATATATGTTGGATAAAATACCATAAATTGTATGATGGGAATTTCATTGACTATTATTACAGAAACGCATGAAAAAAAACTGTAAATATTATCACATCGAAGCAACTTGCTGTTATATTATATATTCAGCCGAGCGTTTGTTAATATTTTGACAAAAGAACGAAGCTGTTACATAGAAAATAAAAATATGTTTTATATGACTATATGACACGCTTTGGAACATATTTTCAAATTAAGAATGATATTTGGATATTTTACTTGAGTTGTTTTTATTGTCAAAATAAATGTTCAGTTAATAGGCACAGACGGCTCAAACTGGATTAAAAGGAGGTTGAAACTTATTTTTTTGTATGAACACATCCTTCTGTCTGGTGCGTTCGGAAATACGTTTATGTTGGATAAATTGTGTTATATGATAACGGATACTACTTCAAAACCATTGCCTTTATATTTATATATATTCTGTAGAGTAAGCATGCAAAGGAATTGGAGTGAAAAGTTTGGCACGTAAGTATTAAAGTTAAGGTTTTACTAAGAACTATATACACCGCATACAAAAGTTTTCAACAGACTGCGTTTAAGAAGGTTGTAAAGCTCGAAATATCCTGAGTGGATGCAAGGATTTTCCACCAATTCATTTAAAGCTTGCAAGGTCTATTTACAAACGCGGAGTGTTCTTAAAATGCATCTGTTGGTAGAAAATTTATAGTATGTATTTATTTTTTAAAATTTTTTATGTACCTCGTAATTATCAAGACATTTATAACCTTGTTAAGGTTTATATTTTATCAGTTGATAATGCTCGTGATATTCATTATGCCGTCGTTGTTCTGGAAGAAGACACTACATGGAAAATACTAGTTTTGAGTAATTGGATTTTGAAGATTTCCAAATGCTTGAAATCCCGTACGTTTTTCGTTTTGTTTTGAACAAAACTGTTTTTAAGTAAAAGTGTAATTTATAAAAATAAGTGTCTGCGTGGTAAAGTTTGTGGTAGAGTTTGAAATGAGGAACATTTTGGTACGCTAACTCAATATGTCATTTTTTCGACTTAGTGTTTTCTTTCAGAACATTGACAATATAAGTAGTACAAAACAAATTGTATTTTATTTAAAAATAACGTAAAAAACACTGTTCTTTTATGCGTGCTAAAATTTTGCAGCTGAATATTTCAAGCATTTGTTTTCTTTCGTAAAACATTCCAATAGTTAATTTTAATGTGACATCTATGACAGAACTAAGTGTAGCTCAATTATTTTGAAATCTTACTGTAATATTTTTAAACAAAGTGCTGAACGGTATAATTTAAATTAAACTTTGTCATAGAAAAAATATTAACCTCCTGTAAAAACTTAAGTCAGAAAGTTAAATCTTAAGATAAATTAGATAAGTATTAATATTTTAACGTTTTATGTACTTTTCCACACAAAATTGACAGCGTTTTCTGTTTACTCTTCAAATATTAATTTAGCGTCATTATAAATATATATCCTACATTGTTATTTTAAATAAAATTTTCATAAATTCAAACAAAAGAGAAGCAAAGACAATCCCAAAAACAATTATGATTATTCAGCTTATTTAAAATATAAATTTAATATTTATATCCTTGTTTATTTGGCGTACGTGTTTCTTTTTTTCACTTTCAGGAAAAGCATACATTTTTAATCAAATAGCTATTTTTTTATATCGCTTCCCATCGGCGTCGGAGTAAAAATATTAATTGTACAAGCCAGTGACTCGGTCAAAATATTGTAACCTCATTGAAATAGTGTCGTAAGTCTGAAAATTTATAATTTATTTACACAAACTTAAGAAAAAAACAGTAAAATCTGTAGTAAAAATATCTCAATTGTCATTTATTTCAAATAAAAAGCTAAATGATGTGAATTATAAAAATAAATTGAGCACTTTTTGGAAAGGAAACATCATTTTACATTGGTTTTAGATGTAAAAATTCTGACCCCCCCCCCCACTTGATGTAAGCTACACTATTATATCGACACTCCCTACGTACAATCCTGTATCTGCAAACATTTATTTTCAAAGATTCATAACGCAACTCACCGTATAATGTTCTCGATAAAAACAGTTTTTACTCTCACCTGAACAATTTTAATTTTGAGGGTTACATTAATTGTCCAAAATTCGATACTAACTCGGATACACTGAAAACAAAAAATCAACGCACAAAGATTGACAATGCTGAATTATATCATCGTAAAATGTAATAATGCAATCACCCAATCGGATTTCAGCAGCACTCCCTCCCCGCAAATACTTTGCAATACATATAAAAACGCCTCCTTGGTATTGAAAATGCCTACAAGGGGAAGCATTTCAAAATTAATTAACACTGATGCAGCATAACATATCATTTAAATCTACAATATATTTTGTCCGAAGCCTAAATATTATGACCAAGTTTCTGGCACGTGTAACATCTAGTTCCCTCGCCTGCCTCGAATCACTGGGTTAAATATGTCGCCTGGCTAACGTGACCTGACTATAAAAAAATGAATAATAATACATTTTTTTAAATATATGTATGCGCTTTCTATGGAAAAAATATTTGCTGTTTTCGTTTGTGTATAAAAAATATCCATTGTGAGGTGGATTTTTAATTTATTTTTTACGAATATTTAACGAATGTATGTATGTTCAAACTTTTGCATATATTTCAAAATATAAATATAGTTTAACGCGTATGACTTGTTCTCTCTCGAAATTTATTTGTTGACCTTAAAATGCTTTATCAAAATATTGAATAAAAGTTTTTGAAGTACCACAGATATAATAGAATAATAATTTATTCCGTCGCCAAGTAGTGATAACGCTATGTTGCTTCCGATTTATGAATTCATATATAATGGCATGTATATAATATATCCATATAATATATACATATCTTACCTAATGCATTCATTACGTTCTATCCGACACAATCCTGAAAATTTGAATAATAATTGATTTAAAATAAGTCTTCACCTAATAAATAACCTTTTCTGAAAACCGAGTTTACTAATAACTTCAAATGTCATGTTGAAAAAAGTCATTGTTAATCCATAATAATATGCTCTATGTTAGGAAAGTAAATGGCTTTTAAATAAGATATAAAAGTTTAGAGTACATAACAAAAATCCTCATAGTATATAAAAAAATGACAGTTGATTAATAAAACATATAAAATTAAAGTTCCAAGACTGGAACTATGCTTCTTCTACAATAAAACAAAGACTTCAAATCTTCTCTGCAGTCTTCTTGTATCCAACAACCTGAGTATGATTGACTTTATTCAAATCGTATGAGATATACGGTTTTTAAAAAAGCTCAGTAAATAATCAAATAAATCTTTCCAATACATTTTTTGTTCCAAGCAGATTCTAGCACACTTTCTTCAAAATTCAATCAAATAATCTTAGATCTTTTTCAAATTGTAATTTATTAATTGATACGCATTTAGCGTCACATTGCACGTGGTGAAGTATCTACAGGTGAGTCAGAATTCTAACTGTCTCTTTTCTAACAAGGTGGATCCCGTTCGAGAATAATGCCGTTGATCCGATTTTCTCAAAGAAGAGACGTCAGCATGACTTGGGAGAAAGTAGATATGATAGACTGGACAGAAAATAATCTTGAAGGCAGAGTCTGGTAACCGCTTGCTCCGAATAGATAACAGACTAAGTAAAAGAAAACTAAACGAGAGTATGTTATATAAATATAAAATATTGTTCTCTTTCACAAGTGGTCTTCATTCTGCTCTTCCATATCGCATTTTCAAATAATATTACTACATACTGTAGGTGAGTTATGTAGATCAAAAATGTAATCCAACATACAACATATAGTTATGTGACTATTACCAGTTCACCTTTGAATAAATTCGTATATTACGAAATACGGTCACATATACCAGCTCTTGAATATTTAATAATTTTATTCAAAATATTATTCAATTTAAAACAATTTTTGTTTGATCTAATGAATATGCCTCCGTTTTTTAAATAATTTACGCAAGCAAATTAGCAGCGTTTACGCATCGTATAGCTTACGTATTAACACTAAAAAAAATGTTATGGAAGCCATAGTGTGCTGATACTAACAGGCTTAGGATCAAAACACACGGAAATTCTTCAAGGATCAGTTCTCATGCCAGTTTGTATCGACTAAGTATCCTAGTTGCTTGCTTAAAATCGTAATAACTGAACATTCTTCTAAGCGTTTCTGTGCCACAAGCGCATTGACATGCTCTATGTTTCCACACCCCTCAAACCGGTCATACAAAATGAGCGTATTAGCAAACTTTACTTTATATTTAATTTACTAGTCACTATAGAGTATTTTTGATGAAACCAAACCATTTAATACACTGCCATATCTCGAGAAGTGATGAAAAAATTTTAAAATATGAGAGATAACAAACAATATTTTCATAATTGCGTTATTAATAAGTGTCTCGTCTGATGTTTACATACATCGCTTAAAAATTGTCTGGTTCTGCTATACTAACACCTTGCGACATGAAAATGGTAAAAAAGTTTAGCGTCATATTCAGGTAACTGTTAGTGCATATCATTTACTGAGTAGAAAATTATTGAAACAGTGCTCGAATTTGACTAAAGTGGCGTGTAGGTTCGTGAAGTCTGCAAACGGTAGCACGACGACACAGAAATTTCAAAAATACGGCATCTGATATTAATTTATCACAGCAAGACCCACGACAAATAAGTAGGGATCTTTGTGTTATATTTTTTCACAATTATATTTCAATGATAATTGATTATTATGCCCCTCTATAAAAGAAACATCCAATGAGCTTGTAATTGTTTATGTGATTATTTTCCGAATTAAGGTTAAAAGTCATTATTATCAAATAAGTATTAATATTAATTCAGATATCAATATAGTTCCTAGATTTAGATTTAATATTTTTTCTTAATATTATTCGTCATGTATGTAAACTATTTACTAACTGTCAGTCTTAGCTTATCCATGTAGTCGAATACCTGAAGATTCAAAATGCGAAACACGGGTCCATTTGTGCCAAACGAATGGAAACGCACAAAATTTCAACAATTCAAATTTTTATTTTAAATTCCATCAAGTACCCTCAGTCTTTATTTTAAAATAATTCAATTAAAGATACTCTATGAGATATTGTTCAACAACAAGATAAATAGAGATAGCAGATAGAAGAAATAATAATATAGTGAGAGGTGAACCACCAACGAATGCGAGAGCCAACTTTAAGTTTAAGTTGACGATAAGGTTCACTAGAATTGATTGTCAGTCAAGTTGTCTAGACGACGGCGTCGAAATCAAAGTAAGAATAATACGGATTGCAATTCCAATATCCTGTCTATTGTTCTTTTCCTGAAATGCTCGGAAATTGAAACATAAAATTCAGGATTTTATGTGATTCCATTCCATTCAACCAAAGTCAATACCTTTAAAATTATGAATATAATTTAGCGCAAAATGAAAAAATTCGGTTTATTGGTATAATTTTGTTTTTGAAAAACATAATTTATACTGACATTTTTTCAAACCATGTCCGCTCCCTGTCTGAAGCATAATGACTCTTAATGAAACTTATCTTAACACAAGTTTTTTTAGGTCAGGGGTCGGCAACCTCTTGGACCAAAAAGGCCAAATGTGATTATCAAAACGGCTTAGAATTCTTTGGGGAGCCGGAAAAATATTTTATTATGAATTTAATTAATTGCATTCTATTATGCATTTTTGATTTATTAAGTGACGAAAATTTACTGAATAAAAGTAATGTAAATATTTAAAAGTCTTTCTTTTTTTATTGCTGAAAAAATAAATGTAGATGAGGATCTTGATATAGCTGACCGATGCGGGTGAGCGGGTGTGTTTAACTCTTTGTCTAATTTTAAAAAAAATTGTCATTTTTTGTAACAAGCGGATGTAAAATAAATGATAGGGTTTCTTTATTATCTTTTAAATCTTATAACCTTTGCATAAAATATACCCTCGTATTTATTATTGCTGTCCTAACATAGTCAGTGCCAATGATGGCATTGCTTTTTTGGCGATATTTATGTAATGCCTCGAAATGAATCAAGAATCATTTTTCTTAGTCTGCAGTGGTTTCAAAATTGATTCCTACAGTTTCCTAGGGGTCCTTGTGACCGTTGAGGGGGTCTGTGGCAAATTAAAAATAATTCAGGGGTGCGTGGACAACGTCGGAAGGGGCCGTAAAAGGCTTAATATAAACAAATATTTGTGACCCATTTTCATTATTATGAAAGTTGAAATAAATAGCGATTAACAAATTGGTAGCGATTTGTTAGGTGTTGGACCCTTTTGCAAGCAAACCCGCGAGCTTAAATGAATCCATACTTATACAAAAGCAATTTATTTTATTATCCACAAATAAGGAACGGAAACCAATGCTTGATACCACAAATTCTGGTTACAAAAACAGACACGAATTTTATATGCTGTACAGACGCTGTTGATTGCATTCCCGTATTCTTATTTAGTAGAACGTGGACTTAGTGCAGTTATGAATCTCATAGTACTTTAAATATCAAAATGTTTTATTTATCTTTTATATCACCATTTACCATTCAAGGCATCATAATTAATTTTACAATTTATGCAGTTATATAGTTATTTTACTTGGGGGTTCATGGTCAGGTTGTTGCTTTAAGAAGGGGTCCTGATCCCTGTTCTAGGTGAACTGCATGGTGCTCAGTCTCTCACTCTTTCTTTTTCGTAGACAGTAAGGATATAAGGATAGTGCTGGACAGAACTAGTGGATAGCTGATCGATCTCTCTATGCTCCGTTTTAGGATCTGATGGGCTGGAGGGAATTTTAGACATCATAAATTCCATGTATTCGAAAAGAAATCAATAATCCAATTAAAAAATCAAAGTATGAAACTATCCGTACCATGACTCAAACCTGTGAACACCGCACCCGAAGCCAACGACGTTCAACACTTGGATGCAGTCTCGGAATATACGGATATAATAACAATTTAAACTCACGGTTTTTGGTCTACCTTTTCATAAAAAAGAAAGCTTGAACTAGGAAAAGCAAAAAAGCTTTCGAATTATGTATAGTGTTATTTTGTTTCTCCTTAGCAGTTTTAATAAAACCATCCTGTGTAACATGATTATGCACCCTTCTTTTTGGTTTCAATCAGTTACATCCTGCTCAAGGAAGTGGTGACACTTTTCATCTTAATATTTAATATTCGCGCATTAATTGATATCAGTTATATTTTCATCACTTTGTAAACAGACCCTAAATTCAAACAAGAAAATAGAACAATAATTAAAATAGCAAATTAGTGACTTGTTTGGTTTTTTTAGCCTTCAAGTTTTAGTCTTTAAGTAAATATTTTAGGACTATTTCTTCTTATTTAAATTAAACAAAATAAACCGTTTATAAATTTTTCGCAAGCGCGTTTTAATTATACTTAAACAGCTGCATGCAATATAAATCGTAATAAATTATAACACCTAGTATTATCCTTCTGGAGTGCAGGGTGCAGCAATAACAAACTTTCACGAGTCAGCTGTTCCTATTACGTCATCGCTTGCAAGCCCAACTTCCACTTAAAAGTTTTATGCGATTAGATTCAAATAATAATTCAGCGATGTTCAACACAATTTACTGCATGCTTAATAATAATACCATTAGGAGCTGTAAATATTAGTAGAAAATATAACCCATTTCTTAAATACAAAATTAATTCATAGATTATTTAATTACTATCATTGTATTAGAAAAGTTTAATCAGCAAAGTTTGTATATCTGTAATGAAAATGAAAGACTTTTCTCGCAAGTACTTTAGTACTTTTACATCATTTCAACGTATTGGACAGCAACTCCTTAAATTGATTGAAAAATCAATTTTTAAGAATTTCAGCACTAGAATTTGAACACAGGAGAATTGTAACCAATTTACTCAAGCTCCAGCTTATTTTTCTTACTGATATCAAAATTCTAGAATTATCATATTTAAATAACTGTGAGTTATTTTAAAAAGAAGCTAACAGCTAATTAAATCAGCACTTTTATAGTAGCATACACGATTTTTTAATGGCATTGTCATAAAATGAAATGAGATTATTTGACAAAGTTTAAAACTAGATATTATGACAGAGATGTCTTTGTCTGTGGCGCTGGAAAATTCTGTTTTAATGCAATTAGTTTCAGACGTGAGTGCTGCGCCATTTTTATTATCTTTGTAATTTTCAGAGAGTTAGACCAATGGATATTTTCAAAGTATATTGTACGTCAGAGAATTTCCATGCTCAAATTTTTCGAGCATTGCACTTTTTCAGTAATCGATATTTAACAGACGCTTTGGAGTAAAAAATAAAAACAAAGAACTCGTTTGCAAACGGGAAACAGAAAGCAACCACGTAGGTATTTTATTAAATTATTTTTTTAATATTTGTGACATTTTTAGACAAAACGTGCTATGAATGTACTTTTGTAGAACGTAAAAAAAATAGAATCCATAGAGCATTTTGAATAATGTTGTAAAAGCGCGAAATATTTTGCAAGATTTTTACGATTATCTCGAAACTATGAAAATAGATGTGACACTTTAACACTGACGTCACAAATATTTGAACACTAAATATAATATACAAGTTGATTGCCCCACCTCCACCCGTTATGTGTATGCAGCCGCCGTTTTACGGCCGCCTTCCATAACGCAATAACGATCAAGAAAAGAAACGAATTTATTCCTCATATTCTAGGCCCGATGCAGAGCACTATTGTGCTCAAAAAAATTTAAAAAAAAAAGAAAATGTGACTTGCTCAGCCACTTACTTTAAGCGATATTAAGTATCCTGTGTATCCGTATGCTGAGAATCCGCCGTAGCGCTAGAGTTTAATCTACTCCGCGTTGAATCTAAAGAGGAATCGAGAATATCCAGCTCCCAATATGATGTTGCAAATTTATCGAATGCCTCAAAGTTGGCCTTGGTCGAGATCAAGTCAGCGTGGCCTATTGGGCCCGTATGAGGACGGACCACAGCAAACAGCTCTGCTCGCTCGGCATTCATCTCGGGGCATTCCCACAGAGCGTGATTAGCGTCCTGATGGTTGTATCCGCAAGTGCAATCCGGCCTTTCAACCAACTTGCCCAGCCCACATAGTTTACCGTTGAACTTTCCATGGCCGGTTATAAACTGGCAAGCCCAGTATCCAGATGAAAGACACTTTGGTTCGTGTCACCAGGTCACGTCCGGAAGGATAGATATGTTTGGCGCCCTTTGGTGGATGCAGTACACCTAGCCTTCCAGGATGCTAGGGCTGTTTTGTATTCCAGTATGTATACAAATGAACGATAAGTCTGAATTACAGGTACATGGGCGATGGCCGATGTTAACCGTGACGAGGAAAAAAATGTATGCTTACAATATATTATTATATACGGTGTTTAAAAGCTAAAGCCGATAAGTCCATAGTTTGGCAAAGTCTAAGAAAAAGTACGTACGTACGTTCAATTGTAAATTCAGAATTAAATTTCTGTCGACTATTGCTTCAATTGAAACAAAGTAATGATTTTATATAATTTTGGGCACTGGAATGTTTTTTAATAAAGTGAAATTCTTAATAATACAAATCACATTTCGTGTGCAATGTTCATTTTTATTTTTAAACACGGCTCCATTCAGAAGAGTTCGTATTTTGTTTTCAATCTTCCATTGTGCTTTTGTAAAAACGACAATGGCTGAAAATGTAAATTTTGCATAATGAAACTATTCATTGAAAAATATTCAATACATTTGTGATAAATTTTAACTTGTCATTGATTTTTTCTATGCATTACATGCTTCAAATGAAACAGTGAAAAGACATAGATTCCCGGCCGATGGATTGTCAACCTTTAACTTAACTTAAAAAACTGTGAAAACTTTGTATTTATAATATATATATAGCGAACTTATTCAACTTACTTATAGACTAATCTACAACTTCCAAAGAGATGTCTTCTTTCTCAAAGACTTGATTGCAAAGAAAATAAAATCATAAAGTTGGCCAAATTTCCACACAGATCTTCTCTACATAGTTTGTTTTTTTGTCTTTCTGCGAGAGACACGTAAATATCCGGTCAAATGTCAAATGCAGAGGAGGGTAATTTCAGCTGGAAAATCTGTGATCCTTGGGTTAACACCACCTCTGGCGACATCTGCCGCATATTGGCGAAATTACCAATACGCCCTGCGGTGTGGTGGGGAACTAAACCTAATAAGACGGAACGGGGCATGCTTTTTTGGACATACCATTTTCAATACCCAGATTTTCTTTTTGGGGTTTTTGTATTTGATTTTCGAAATTACCATCATCTGTTTCACCTGACGTTTGACGACGAATTTGAAATATTTACATTATGCAATCCCGAAAATTTCAATTATCACTGTTACGGATAAGTGTTTTTATGAGATTGCATTTGTCGTTTTGTGAATTACTATATATACAGAAATATAATTAATAGTTTCAGAGTGTAAATTTTTTTTAACACAGCCGAATAATCTTCTGAATTTATATATATTTGAGCTATTTTAAGGGGCTTTACATTAAATCATAAGACTGCGATTGACTTAATAGATAAATAAGACCCAAAGCGTTAAAGCAGACTTGGGTGAAGTACGGCCCAATGCGTATTTTTATGCGGCTTGCGAGCTTTTTTTTAAAATTTTTGGTTATTAGAGAATTACGTTTACATTTTGATGATAATTAAAGATAGCATTTTACTTCTTATTCGTATTATGGGAATTCAGACAAAAGTTGTGATCAGGCAGGAATTTAGGAATTATTTATTTTATTTTACATTCCGTCTGCACACCAAATCATCGGTTAAATACCCTTACCCTGCATTATTATTGTAAATAAATCTATATCTTCATACCTGAGATATTTGATTTGAAAATAGTATTTTAAACGGATGAAAAACTTCAAATGCGATTTTCTCAAAACTGTGAATTTGCGGTTATGGTTGTTTTATACTGGATTGTCAGCATATTCAACGTTATCCCAACGTTATTTTATTAGTATTTCGTTGAGATTTTTCGCATCCGCGAATTATTATGAGTTAAGTATACATTCATTTCAAATCTATTGAACCTTGTAACAATACAATATTGTTAAGATTACGAAATTATCTTTTGTGAAATTAATTTCTTGCATTCATTGATTTCCCATTCACTGTTCTGCCAGAATATAGCGTATAGGAGCGTATTACAACGCGCTACCAACAAAACAGTCTAAAACGCTACTCCATTTATCAAAGCGTTCACTGATGAATGCTTTGTTGGTGATTGAATGATGCTGAATGCCGATACGATGATAACGAGCTTCACTCTGATGAAGCCAAGTCTCGAGTTCAGTATCCCCCGCCCGATTTCCGTACGTATACACTTCTGTATAAACTCCACAAATAACGTTTGCATTATATATTATAGTTAAATCAGAGTATTATAACATAAGTTATAAGCTAGGTATTGTTTGCTTACATCATCGCTTTGACTGCCTCATATATGGGTATTTCACAATAACAGTGGACCAACTCCACCTTTTGAAAAAATATGAGTTATTACTATAGAGCTATCAGGTATTGAAGGTTTTTCCATTATTTCGTAAGCATTAATTAACTTAATTAATAAAACCCTTCCGTATTCATGGTGTACCAATAAGTTACTCCGGCTTTTAAACCTTTAAATTATCTGTGAAAAAGGTCATACAAAAAAATTGAAAATTTTGCTATTTTAAATAAATAATTCTACATATATTTTAGTTTACGTATTCTCTGTATTTGAAAACCTCGTCAATTTTACCATCGAAAAATACAAAATTATAATATAGTGTACTAACAGTCCGAGATGCATTACGTATCGTATACCTTGTTTTGTTATGAAGAATTTCGATTCTTGCGTCTTTCGATAATTTCGCATAGTTTCATTTCCCTTTATAAATGCGTTTATATGACAAAACCCACACGGTAACGAAATGTGACTGCATGAGATCCGAAGGGATTTTTTAGTATGAAAACGGCGCTGACGTTGTCGAACTGACAATTCCGAAAATTCGAACGTTAGCGGCAAAATTTATGGAAGTGTAAAAAATTTTGAAGATTCATTAGATTTGATATTGAATTTTCGTCAAGCACGCTCAGTCGATAATAGAAATAATTATTAATGACCCATCAACTTTGAATCCAATATGTTGTCATGGTGTTGGTGCATTTTTATTCTGAAGCATCCATATTCCATCTACGATAAAAATAGTGGAAAATGATAAACTAAAATATTTAGAGATGTCAATGTTCTTGAACAGACGTCGTCAACTTTTTTGCAATAAAGCGGTTTCTCTCAACGGTCTAGTGGTAAGAGCTTTACCCTAGCGATCAAAAGGGTCTGGGTTCAAGTCCCGCCAAGATAAACATCTTAAGATTGTTTCAATGTAAATTTAAAATGTTGATCATTGGTGTATGTAAAATAATATGTAATTTTCAAAATTATTTTATTTCTTCATCTTCCATAGTAAGGGTGTTGAGGATTCTCATTAGGGCCATCTTTTTTTCGGGCAAATCATCCATTAGATCCTTAACCAGACCTTGCATTTGGACATTTAGTCTCTTTTGCCTGTGAAACTCTATCGCAATCGACGGCTCAGACTTCACACTGTGCGGTCTTGCTCTGCCGCTTGCTATGGATGTGCAGTGTTGCCCGTAAAGTTGATAGCGAATAATTCTTTCCAAATTCTAAAAAAATAATATAAATATGTACATTAAAACACAACAAAAACAAATAGTAAAATAGCATTAACTTAAAACAATTATCATTACAGGGTCAGTGCAAAAAGATACATCGTAAACATTTAAATTTATTGTTTTGTTTGCTTACAACCACTTTACATAAGGAATAATTATGATGAATTACACTTGGGCTTCATATAACACGGTTTTATAAAACATGGTTTTGATATAAAACATGTTTGATGAATTGTGACATATTTTTGTACAACACGCTTTATATATCACGGTTTCAGCATTTTTTTTTATAAAAAATGATCCTACAATTGAAAGAAGTTTGAATTTCAAGAGAGAATTACAACATATTTTGGTACCTTATCACGAAACACATAACGATTTATACGCTAAAAACAAACAATCGCTTATTACAGAATTTTTAAAGCCTAAATACCAAAATACCTCCGATAATGACAACTCGCAACCAATCTCGAAAAAGAGTCGAACAAATAAAATTATAAGTGAAAGCGATGTTGTGTATTGATTTCTTATATATTATTAAAGTTTTTTTAATAAATACGTAAATGTATATTTTTATGAACTTCAAACCTTGTATAACACAGATTTGTATTACACGAAGTTTTTGTGAAACCATATGACCATGTTACACGAGACCCAAGTGTATCTAGTTGCAATTACTGATGGCAGAGAACCACTGCCAACACCATACCATACTTGACGACTAGTATCAAAGTGCGATATCTTTTTTAATAATACGAAGAAGAAAATGAAAATAAAAACACGATACGAAATAAGTAATAAATATTTTCTATGGATTCGGCAGTAACTTTGTGTAAATTCATTATTAATATAAAATTAAAATTGGGTACTTAGTTATTCTACCGGCTTTGTCAGTCAATGGAAGAACTAAGTTACCAATATTAATTTTAAAGTAATAAAAAAGTTTATTTTAAATATAATTATTAAACCTTTTGCTTTTTCGACTGACAGTCCTGTGCCTGCTTTTCTAATGATCGTATATCATTCTCGACTTCTAATATAGCCATCTTCTTGTCATTCATCTCTTGTTGCAAAAATTCTTGCTCCTTTGTCAGCGTTGCAATGATATTTTTATTCACTTCTATTTCCTGAAATTAAAAGCCGACTCTCAGTATCTTCAACTAGTATAATTTCTGTAATTTTCCATATCAAGTAAATTTAATATAAATAACTTGTTTTGACCTTCCCGTTTTCATGCTAAAAAAATCTCTTCGGATCTCATGCAGTCGCACTACGTTACCGTGTGGGCTTTGTCATATAAACGCATTTATGAAGTGAAATGGCAATTTCAAAAAGTGAAATATGGTTTTATGTAGTGTTAAGTAATTATTTTACGTCATATTGTGTGTGCAAACCCTAAAATACATACCAAACTATGCGAAATTATAGAAAGACGCAAGAATCAAAATTCTTCATAGCACAACAAGCCTAAGACGTAACTCGGAGCCGTTTTGAAACAAAACGGTTGCATACGGTACGTCATACATCTAGAATTATTACCGTACATTTTTTTTTCCATATCCGCCTCCCAATGTGGAGCATATGGTCTCCTAATGGAGGTATCTTAACAAGATTTTTTTCTACGAGAACTGCTAGTTACTCAGTTGCTCAACTTCTCTTTTTTCGAAGAGAGTAGGGATAGAAGGATAGGGCTAGGACAGGACTAGCGGTTAGCTAATCGCTGTCGCTACGCCCCGATGGGATGAGATGGGTGGGAGGAAAGACTCAGACTACGAACAAAAATCCATAAATCGATTGAAAGATCAATCTATGAAAACCGTCCGCACCGGGAATTGAACCCGAGACATCCGTAATCGTAGCCAGCGACACTACCAACTGCGCCATGGACGCCGACGAATATTGTATTTTTCGATGGTAAAATTGACGAGGTTTTCAAATTATGATTAATTATACAAAAAAAACGTAAACTAAAACCTACTTTTAATTATATGTAAGTAGAACTACTTTATTTACAAAAAGCAAAATTTTCAATTTTTTATACGATCTATTACACAGATAACTTAAAAGCTTAAAGAACCGAATTGACTCATTATTACACCATGAATACGGAAGGGTTAATATCAGGTGGCAGTCCGCCTGTCAACAGTCTTTTAATTTTAAAAAAAATGCAGCTCAATTCGTATGTACCACTTCCACGAGTTTATAATGATCAGGGACTTTTTCGCTCATCACGAGCATTATCAACTGATTCTTTTAATTCACACGATGCGCCAACAGAGAGGGAGAGAAAGTAATTAACGTCTGTCAATCTTAATGGGCATGTTGTGTATTACAGATAGACAAATAAATCAAAACGAATACCTTTATATTTTAAATATCCATGATATCCAACACATTGGTTATGTTGAACTATTATACGAATAGATTGAAGATGTTTATTAATGAAACTTGTTGCTATAGTGCATACAGTAAGTTACCCAAATCAATCCCATTAAATAAAATTATAGAGAGACAGAGTCTGAAAATGCTTCTCAAAGAAGTAAAACATAAACTAAGTAGAGTATATTTATGGCCACCTCAAGTATGTGAAATGCGTCACAGCTAGTTCCAATGAATCTTCATGATATGTTCATAAATCTCCAAAACCCTCACATCCGTTACCAATATAGCATCTCAGGAGAAGTTGCCATACGACAACTGGTTGTTGTTCTATTGCTTAACCTTGGTGAGAGTAATCATATAAGGACGGGCTAAAACAGGACTAATATTATTTCTCACTGTGCCCCGTTTTTTAAAACGGATGGTTTAGAGGGAATATAGATATCACATACATCCATGACTTTGAACACAAATCCTTAAATCAATTTATGAAAGTGTCCATCGTGGGATTCGAGCCCATGGACAGCTCAACCGAAGAGGGCGATGTTGATTCAACGTAATAATATGAATGAGTAACCTGATGAACTCTTTTAATATCCCCTCTCCTTTCACTGAGTCTCTTGAGCAGAGCCTGGCGAGTGAGCTGGGGAGCATCACGAGGTCTAGCCCTCGCTGCGGCTGCTTCACGTCGTCCCACCGTATGCGCAAGATCCGTTGCAAGACGGGCTGCCGTCTGTGATACTTCAGCATGACGCACCTGCCGTTGAGAAAATGGTAATCTATTATAAAATACATAATACCATAAAATAAACCGATCAAGAAAGTGTAAAAATGATTTCAGTGAATTTACAACACCCATGCAAATGATATTTTACCAATTATTGTAATAATATATCCATTGATATGGTATATAACATGGGTGGCCAAACTTTCAACAACTACGAGCGACCTGCTTTTGAAATTATTGGCGGCAGCCTACTAACACAAAAAGTAGTAACTAAAAACTAAAAATAAGTTTAAATTTAAAATAAACAGATAATACCAATACCAAGTTATTTTAATAACAGCAATTAATGATGATTTCACACAAACATAAAAATAGTATATAAATAAAACAAGATGTTCTTTTATTTGAGATTTATTAACACAAGCAATATACTTATTATTAGCTTTACAATTCGTAAATATTAACTATTTATGTAGCATCAGAGGGCGTGCTGGAAACATGATATTACATATTTTCAGTAAGCTTATCTACTTATAGCCATTTTTAAACATGCTGCCAAATGGTCATTTGTCAAATAGGTGCAATGCTCTGTATTGATTGTATTCATAGTAGAAAATGTAAATTCGAAGAGGGAAATGGTTGCAAAAAAAATTCTCAAATACCCAACACATCTTCACAAACATGGATATTTATTTTCACAGAGTAAATTCCAAAAATTGCTTTGTGAAGTTCTTGATTTTAAAAATACATCGCAAAATACATTTTAGGATTTTGTCTAGGGGCGAAGTGGTGCCTTCAAGTTAACATTTCAAGTAATCTCTTATGGGGGGTGGACAAACCTATACAGCCGTAATTAATATGTAAGGGAAACAAAATGGATACAGTTTTGTAAAATAACCACTAACAAAATTGTACTGTATCTCATGAAACCGAAAAAAATATCAGACAGGCGGACGACAAGGAATGGCTTCGCGGTCGACACTTTGACCACCCATGGTATACAACAACTACTTTTGACATGTTTTGCAATATACGCCGAAAGCCTCTTACTATAAGTCGTCAGGTTGAAAATCGTACATAGGGCTAACTTCTCATGATTTCAACAATCACACCGCACATTATTTCGTCCGCAATACCGGCAACATCTGCCAGTGCTAGCCAAGCAGACAACAAAGTCACGCATAAAACGCTATCTCTATTGCTGCCTATTTATTCTAATCATTATATTTTATATTATGCATACCATATCATTTTTGTAACACGTATCTCGTCTTCTTTGAATAAGAAACTTTACCACTGTCTATTCGTCTTTCGATGTAACTACATTTGTGCATCACCTCATCGACAAATGTTTTTCTCTATAATACCTTGTGAATATTCTTATTATCATAAATTACTTAGATAGAGGTAAATGAAAAAAAATCAGCTGAAGATTTTAATGCACATATGCAACAATGCAAAATAATTTTTATATTAAAGGATCATCCATCAAAAACAGTCACACCATTTTGATTTTTTTGACTTCCCATATCTCTTACATCAACATCTTACGTAATCAAGTTAATAGGTCTGACTGAGCAGATAATGTTGTTGATGATTCGCCCAGGTCTATAATGCATTGCAGTAATAATTAAATTTGCATAATCGGTAAAAATCTCACCTGCATTCTGTGAATCTCCAATTTCATCCGTCCTATTTCTCCAGTAGCACTCTTCTCTTCATCAACTTTTTGTTTTGTTTCAATGGCCATAATGCCCTGTCAAAAAACATAGCAACAAAAAGTAAGACAGTTACTAAAGATCATTTTTAAAACAATTGAATATTATTCAAATGCATTTTCTGAACAAACCTTTTTTTGCCACGATAAAACTTCTCTCCTAATTTTGTGCAATTCAATGGCGAGTTGTTCTTTTTCATTCTCCAACTGAACGATTTCTTCCTCAATATTCATGGCTTCCATTTCGGCTTCCTATATTATGTAAATTATAAAAACAGTTAGTCAGCCAATCTTCATTTTAAGACTATGACACCTTCCAAAAGAGTCCAGAATTGCCTATAACCATACCTAAGATTACAAAAATTATAATATGTGTTTTTTGACAAAGCCATGAGTAAATTCAGTCATTAATAGCAGTAATTATCAAAAGTTTCAAATCCGTCATCCACCTTTAATTTAAATACGAAAAATTTATTCTAAATTTTATCACTTAGCTGTCGCGAAGCAATAATAATTTATCGAATCAATTTATCGCTTGGAACTGAGTAAATTTGCCGAGTAATGATATTTTGTTTTGTCTTTAGTCTAAGCTCTACAGTCTACTTAATTCATCTGTGAGTTCTTCGAATAAAGTGTTAATGAAATAATATTACCTTCAGTTGCGCCATGTACTCCAATGTCGTATTGTTATATTCTGCTTCGACTTCCTGGTTGTGAACTTGGTCTTCAAACTTATGCTTGTAAAGTTGGTCAACTTGACTTTGTAAACTGTCTAACGAACGCTGAACCATTGTGTCTTCCTGAATCAACTTGTTTTTCTCATTTTCCAGCTTCAAGTTTTTGTGATTCATTATTTGAATTTCTGAAAAATATTGTATTTTTACAATACCAATCTTGGAATAAAACATGTATACTTTATCTTGGCTGGTATATTTATCAGCTTCAGATACCTCAGTGTACACATCCTGGAACACAGTATCACAAAAAAGCTCTCTATTTGCTGAGGAATAGCTGGAGCCACATTTGGCTCACTACACACTGTCTGGAACACGCAGTTTTAGTTAAAACCAAATGCCATTTTTTGTTCAACGTTTGCATTCTACCAGATTTAGTGTTGCTTTATGATAGCAAATTATGGCACCTGGCTTACTCAGAAAAACCACATACTGAACTTCAAGAATATAAGTGAGGTGATATAAATTCGTGAAAAGTTCAGAGATTAGAGTGACCATTAAGCTCTGTTACGTCAGCAGTCATAGAGAAACTCTGGAATTGGCTGGGTCACATGATGCTATTAAAGAGCTTCAAACCTACTTATCTCTTCAGTTTAACTAACATATGCTGGCATGTCATGGAAAGAAGCAAAGCAGTTGGCGGGTGATTTGGCGTGTCAATTCAATACAGCATTTTTAATCTTTTATAGGCAAAAAACGCATTAAAATATTAGAGAAATCTATCTGTCAGTATTTGCACACCTGCGTATTTTTTGACATGAGCAGATTTCTACGTGAGATATTCTTATGCTGTTTAACCCTTACGTATTCATGGTGTTAAAATGTTTTACTTCGGCCATTAAACCTTTAAATTATTTGTGAAATAGGTCATATAAAAAAATTTTAATATTGTTGTTTGTAAATAAAATAGTTCTAAATACATATAATTGAAAATTTAAAATACATTATAGTCTACATCTTCTTTGTATAATCATAATTTCAAAACCTCGTCAATTTTACCATCGAAAAATACAAAACTATAGTAGAGTAACAATCAGTATAGTGTAGTAACAATTTATTAGTATAGTATAGTAACAATCTGAGATGTATGACGTACCGTATGCAACCGTTTTATTTCAAACGGCACTAAGACACATCTTACGAATTTCGATTCTTGCGTCTTTTGATAATTTCGCGTAGTTTGACATGTATTTCATGTCTTACACACAAAATATGACATAAAATAATTACTTAATACTATGTACATAAAACCATATTTCACATTTTGAATCTGTCATTTCGCTTTATAAATGCGTTTATATGACAAAGCCCACACAGTAACGAAATGTGACTGCATGAGATCCGAAGGGATTTTTTGGCATGAGAACTAGAAAATTAATCTAAGAACTATAAAAAATATCTCATCACAATGATCTTACGTCTTCTAATCAAATTGAGAGCAGCTTCCTGTGTTTGATACTGATTGGTTAGCTGTACAACGTGTCCTTGCATCCTCAGCCAATCCTGTTGCATCTGTTTACTTTGCTTTGTTGACTCGGCAATCTCCCGTTCGAGTTCTTGAATTTTTCTTTGAACAGGATCCAATTCACTGCCCTGAACAAATATTACGCATCACACTTTTTGTATATTAATATGAGCTGTATTTCAATTTCCAATGAATAATTTTACACTACATTTAAATTTAATAAAAAAAACAATTTGTCTTCATTGCTGTTATAATAAATTGCATTTCGCCGCATTTGTTAAAATGTATTTTAAAAACTAAATGAAGACCAGCTTTAAAAGTAACTACTAATTTAGTAACATTTTGTTTTGGTTGATTTTATCATAAAAGGTTAGATTTTTTTGTGTGCGCAGAATGATTCTTTTTGTATGTGTTGAAATGTAAAGTAATGTTTGTTAACCCCAAATTCAAATTTACCCCACAACTGGAGGAAGTTCATGGACAATACACTGCTTTGAATTGAGTAGAATTGAAAACTACCTCAAGCTTAGGGTTGCAAGGTTAGAGATGAAGGAAAAAACACACTCTAAGAACCAATTTTCTATCCAGTGAATACCCAAAAAAATATACTACTTCAAGTCCAAAGGAAATAACAAATGCAACAAGATAAAGATTCAGTGACAATATGAAGGTTGAGATATAATTATTATAAACATTATTCGCTTTATGTGCAGTTTTTGAACGACCATACATAGAATGCTGAAGTAGTAGGCAGAAAAAAGTTTGACTGACAGGAACGTTCATAGTTGCCTTGTAACACAATGGATTTAAAAATTTAGACCATTGGAGATGGAAATATACATTTGACAAAGCCAGAACCCACCGTGTTTTGAATGGCCAAGAAAGATGATAATATTGTGAATGATTGAGACTTTGAGAGTCAACTAAAAGATCTAATGATTCTATTACCTCTTGTTTGTCGATAAGTGCAGCAATCTTCTTGAAAACCCTATCCAAATATGTCTGCTTCCTATCAATTTCAGTCAACAGTTCCTTAATTTTGTTTTCGGTGTCCACTATTTCAGCCTCTTTCTTAGCACATATTTTTTTATCTTCTTCCAGGATTTCAGCATTTTGCAGATTTATTATTTTCAATTTTTCAATTTCAAGCAATAATTTCGCATGCTGATTTTCAATACTTAGTATGTTGATTTCCTACAAAAAAACAGCATTGTAAAATTCAATATCTTTAAAAAATTACTAAGGGGTCAATGGGTTAACCCACTGGCTGTTTTATCATTGTAAAAATCATTTATATTTTTACTAGAGTTTTAAATTACCAGGTGTGAATCCCATCTGTCAACATTCACTCAATGCACTTGATGCCCATTATGTACAGATAGAAAGAGTGTGCTGTGTTTCAATGTGCCTTACAAGCAGACAGATGAATTATGATAAACATACTAAATAGAATAAAATTAATTAATTTAATAAGGGTCGGAACATTTCACAGATCCAACAAGTTTACTTTTCAGGCTAAGAATATGCCTAGGTATAAGAAGTGTATCCAAAATTCTTGATTGTTAGAGACATTATTATTGCATTAGTTATATTTACATTCTTCCGGGCTTCTTCCTTAAGCTGTCTAATTTCATTTGCCATTCCTTCAGCCGCTTTATCGGTAGTCAATCTTTCTTGCAGTCGATCGAGCGTTTCATTCTCCAGGGTCATCTTCTCTTCAGTCAACTTTTCAAACTCCCTCGTTGAACTCTTGAGGCTGCTTGATAATGTGGTGTTTTCCTAAAATATAATTATATTGTAGACACAAATTTGCTTAATAAACAAACATTTTTGTTACCATTAATTAGATATTGGATGCCTGCCATAAGACATTATGTCTGCAATGCGTGATGTAAATATAGTAAATTGATGGACTATAAAATGTCCTCATTAAAGCATATCTTATTGCAACAAGCATCTATGACATCATGCATGTACAAAAAAAATCCAAATTAATTCACTTCAACTTCACATAATCTTAGTTTCATGCCTCATGATGCTCACGGGAGATGGTCAACCAAGTTTTTATTGCCACTTATTCAATACATGCATCTCGAGAGCTCTTTAAATCTCAGGGTTACCAACTACTAAGCTTTGAATTTAGATATGTGCTGTAAATACTAAGGGTACGGTGGCTTAACTTTGTCAGGAAAATTAGTATTAATTAAGACAACTTTTTATATTATGCTAATTAATTAAAAAATTTACCATCTTTGCTAAATTTAAGTCTTTTTCAGTCAGTTGAATGGCAGTCGTTGCTTGTGCAATACCGATTTCAAAGTTGTTATGCTTGTTGTCTTCGATTTGAACTGAAAATAACAATATGGTTATTATAATATAAACATATAGCACCATGCATGCTGAAAAGTAAGTATGGTCAAAGTTATTATACCTAATCGCCCACATCTTGCGAGTTCATTGGCTGATCGTTCTTTTAGAATAGTAATAGTTTCATTTCGTTGCATTTCTTCAACTATTTCTTTCTTGATAGACTCAATACCGGTAAGAAGTGTTTGAAGTTCAGCTTGAACATTTCTAGAAGGAAAAATAATATATTCAAAATAGTGATAATATTCCAGGCCGGTGTTAATCAGAGTCAAAGTTGTGGTTTTTTTGGAACAGTCAATGTCTTATAGGTATAAATCTAAGTGACTACTTTTTTTAATTACATAGAATAGGCACATAAAAATAAATGATGTGTGTATTGTACAAATAATGAATGTGTTGGATTTCTGTTTTTTTTGAATGTGTAAGATTCCTTGTGGTGGTGACGATGAATGTATGCAGTTCTTGAGTGACAGAATATTAATTCTATCTCTGTTTCTTTTAATTGTTTTGTTGATTTTTTCATAATGTACATTTTTATTGAATTTCCTAGACTATTTAAAATACTAAATACCAAATAACATAAAGTCTCACTCGTATTCATTTGTAATCGCAGTGTACACTTTATCCTGCTGTTGAATATTGACAATCACGGATCCCCAAGTCTGCATCAGCCGCCTGTGCTCGGATTCCAATACTTGCAAGTCTACAGTGCCATCAGACACTATAGTTCCCATCGACTCCAACTCTTGAACTTTGATCTGAGTTTGGTCTTCCAGCAGCAGTATTTGCGACTCTAATTTCCAAACTTCCGTTGTGAGATTGAATACCATCATGTCCTAAAGATAAAGCCGAACAAGACATTGTATAAAAGAAATTTACCTTATTTGTGTTATCTTTTTTCAACATAGTTATTTGACAATCTCGTAACTGAGTGGTGTTTTCTTTTGGAACTTTATCCTATTCCATTGCTAGGTGATTGATTCGAATCACAGGTTGGAATATTTCAAACATCAATTTATAAATGCTTATTCTACGGAAATTATAGTCTTATATTTAATAGACATGGATGACTGTGAGGTTTTCAGTGATGAAGTTTAACATAATATCTCTAATAGCGTAGTAAGCAATTAACACTAGAGCATAACCACTTTGAAAAGTGTTGGGAAGTCAATTAGATTTTCTTAGTTATTTAAACAATATCGAATTTAAAACTGCCCAAAAAAAATAATGTTTTTCTTTTGTTATTATTAGAAAAATGTTTTACCAAATCTTTCTTTTCCTGGGCTAGTCGCTTTTTCTCTTCGGCCATTTTATCAGAAATGCGTTGATTGACAGCCAACTCAGAGTCGGTCTCTGCTTGCCATGCTTCATATTGCTTACACAATAAATTGAGAGCTTCCAATTCTCCGAATAGTTCAGCATCTTTGAAAATAAAACTAAACGTACTTGACAATGTGAGGGTGAGAAATAATGTGAATGTTGACAGTTGGCGCTGCCACGTGGTGTATAATATTACTAATAAATAATTAAATACCCTCTGTATCAAATTCACTTTCTCTACATTAGATCAGTGTTTCCCAACCTCCATAAACCTGCAGACCGGGAAAAGAATAAAAAAGTTAAAATTGTAATAAAAATATATTATACTTAGTTACCTTTTCTCTTTTCCTGGTTCAGTTTTTCAACACGTTCTTTGTAATTCTCCCTGTGCGTATTCACGTTTTCTTCTCTTTCCACTCTCATCTTCACAGCGCTGTCTATAGTCGTTTCATATTGAACAATCATATTCTAAAAAATCCATTATATATTATTGTATTACAGGATGCTGAAACATTTTAATAGATAGAGAGTTGACGTAAGCATAGACATGGGCATCACTCAATGTTTTCTCTAAATTGTGCACATCTGTTTCAGCAAACAAGGATGCAGCAAGATTTTGAAAGTGGCTTCTCCTACACAACCAATACTTTGCAATTAATTACTCTAGAGCAGGCCAGGGCACATGTTAGTTGAAGGGCCACAATAAAAATTCGAAATGAACAGTGGCTTCAAGTAAAACAATATTTTTAGATATGCATTATTAACAAATGTAATTCTGAAAATGTACTGCTGCAGGCTGTAGTTTTCCCAGGCCAGCTCTAGAGTTGTATGACAAGGATATTTTAAGCTCTTGAGTGCCATGAGCTAGTTAACTCACCAAAGCCTGTATCTAGCTTCAGGACATCAACAAGTTAACTAACAAGCTCTTATCATCGTCAAAGTATGCCATCAAATAGTTATTCTTACTTTTGTAGGGTGAAATTGTATAGTTCCATCTATTGACAAGTAGTGATTTTTTTTCCTCAGATCAAATATCGATATTATCAACGTAATCTGAAATCTTGATAAGTGTTGCAGCTTGACGTTTGTAATGCCATAGGGCTAACACAAATTCATTTGCACATGTAAACAATTTAATGTGGCATTATGTGTGGATCCTTGCTTTGAAAAAATTGGTAAAAAACTATAGTGAGTTAAAAGTGATTATGGTTAGTTGGATAAAGTGATTTAAATTCTGAGGTCTGATTCTGACTAGACCATTTTTATGTATATTTTTGAAATATTATTAATCATTTTAGTGTGTAAATATTTACGATAATCTCGAGAATCTGATTTGGTAAAAGTTCATTTTATGACTATTTCAAATTCTTTAAACGTTTTTTTTTATTCCAAAAATAGTTGGCCTGACACTTAAAAGTTTAATAATTAATTAGATCTGCAGTCTTATTCTCAAATTTATTAGTGTCCAGACACAAACAGCTCCTGGTCAGTAAGGCTAAACACCTTTAAGTCAAACATAATGATTTTGATTTGGATTGATTGATTAATTTCATATGTGTAAAATAAATTGTAAATATATTTCGCATAAAATATGTCGTTACTGATTTAGCTCTTGTGATGAAAGGGTATATGACCTCTGACCTCCTTTCTGTATTACGATATTGACTATGTACCAACCTGATAAACATGTAAAGAGCAAATAAAAAAATCGTTTTGTTCGATGTAATGGATCGCTGAATTAATTCAAATAGTATTAAATATACTCACACGTTGATGGCTAACTTCCTGTTCAAGTGTAAACACTTCCTGTCTCAGCTCAGCATCATAATCATGTTTGTTCTTTTTAAAGTTTGCTCTCTGTAACGTGTAAATAATAGACAAATGATCATTAAATATAGCAATAAAGTAATGATGTGCTAAACCAAAGTAACTGTTCAATGCACATCCTCTGAAGCTATTTTATGCAACATCTGTGATGTTCTCATAACAACAGAAACCATGTTAAAGTCGCATAGCAACTAAAAATATACAAAAATATAATTGCCTCAAATAATAAAATAGTATACTAAAATCATAAATTTTGTAATCACTATTGCATCAAATTTATGTGTCTTGACTCAATAGATAGAGTGAAAAATTATCTTTCATTTAAATTTAAAAAACCAAAAACGTTCATAGTCTCATGTATATATCATCTCACCAGTTCAAGGATTTCAATATTCAAATGATCATTCTCTTTTACTAAATAGCGCTTCAGACTGGCTTGAAACTTCTGCATGAGGGGATGCTCCGGCTCTAGGACTATTGGCGGATCTTGGTTTTCTCTTGGAGCACACCATCTGAGTAAAAAAATCGTCTTAAATTCAACCAGTTGAAAACAAACTAAAGTATTGTTTACGCACTTTTTTTTATTAATTTGTAAGGTAATTAATTCAATTAACAGTAGCACCCTTACAGGAAAACTATTCAGATAGAACTCTGTCTAATAATTGAGATATAAAATATATCGAGAAGTGTAAAGAGCTTCAGTAAAAACTTTCATCTAGAATTGGAATAATAATGAATTTATTGACACACTGTTCTAAAATATTGCTATCATTAAGAATGAAAGATAACTCATTATATGTTCATTGATTGAAATGGCATTTACTTGGTAGAACTCCATTATAAATAAGGTGAAAAATAGAAATATCTTCAGTTTCACAAGAACTCTCAATTAATCATATGATGATTGCATAAGATACATTTTAAAGAGGCATGATTAAAAGACCTGGAGAAGTTGAAAATAAACAGATAAATTTCTGGCAATAATCATCTCAATGATAAAACCAATATCTTCACCATTGAAACTGTGGAAACAACTCACGGTGCAAATGTCTCAGAATAACCTTAGATCTTCTTCTGACTGGTGGCACTCCAGGGCCCAGGATACATATCGAAAGCTCCTCTAAAGAAACTAAAAATAATGCCAAGGAATGGGAAATGACTAATTGATTTGCATGTGACAAGGAATCCTGGAGATTGCGTGGTAGTCACATGCTCCATATAAGGAATAAATATGGCTTAAAAATATGCTTAGTATAGATTGCATTTATTTATTGGGTGGATCATTTCTTTTGTTAATTAACGAGCAATAAAATAATAAAACTTATAAATTAATTACCTCCGTATTGATGACATAGATTCACTTTCTCCTGGTCCAACATCTCTTGTTGGAATTTCCATTGTTTGCATATTTTATTTTTCCAAAATATAATATCTTTCACACAGAAAGCATTAATTTTAAATACATATATACTTTGAATTAAATTATAATCTCGTTTATTTGTTATTCACCATGGTTACACCATATTTATGATGAAGCGAAAAATCATAACAATAATAATAATGTTTCCAATAAAATAGAAAAACTCAGGTGATTATATGTTTGTTTATAATTTATAACAAATTATTTGGTATGATAATATATCAGAGTTAATCTATCAATAAAAATTAACAAAACTATGTTTACTTGAATCTGAATTCAACTTCAAAAGCAGGTGTTTTGCTAAGCAATAATTGTACCTACATTCACATCATTAGTTGTCATGGAAATATCATTTTAGTCCATGTAAACAGAAACAAATGCCACATCAAAAATGGTAGGTAATTTTCAACTATGTATTTAAAACAATAATTATAATTATGTTAACAATTATGATTTTAAACCACTTCTGTACCTATTATTTTTGCCATGCAACTGCATTGTAAATTTATGAACATCAGTAGAAATATGTTCCTTATTCAAAAATGTAACAAAAGAACAACTCAGCAGATTGAAATTATTAGAAATATGTTTACTATTATAGAATAATATCTTCTAAATATTTTTGATTGAAGATCCTGTCAAGGTCAAAACCAGCCTCCGAGGCTCTTCACCCTCTTGGTTCAAGTAAAACTCAAGCCAAGAAAATTGTTCCTGATTTGGAAGACTTTTTAGAAAAACGTGACTATACTGGAGCACTGACATTGCTCGAGGTAAAAACTGATACTCTCAATCTTATTCTAATTCTGTACCTTGTCATGTACTAACAATACATTATCATTATACAGGAGAAAGTGACCAAGTTGATAGTAAAATTTTCAAGAGAATCGTTTTTAATATGATTTGTAATCAATTTAAAAGCCCTTTTAGCGTATTCAAATATCCGATTTAGTTTTTTGACATTTGTTGGTTGTTGGACATTTTTTCCAAATAGCGACTATGTTTGTAAGTTGTCACATTTTCGTGAAATATGCTCTTAGTCACTTTCTCTTGTATGATGAGATGATAATTTATTTTTCTCAGCGGAAAACGTTATGAAACAACCCAACAAAAAATAATGTTTTCATTTATAAATCTCATTCAAATTTCATTCAAAATAAAATTATAAAAAGTACATCGATCAAAATACATAATTTGAGTTGAAAAATAACTTTAAAAAACTCCGTTTTAACAGAATAGAGATTATATTATATTGTAGATTTTTTGAGTGATCTATATTTATTTGTTTACATATGTTTTCAGTTTATGAAAAATGATTCCAAGACAGGTTACAGTGTATGGCACAGTATCTGGAGTGGTTATTGCGCATTTCATCTGGGAGATTATAAACGCGCTTTGGATATTTATGAAGCCATTCAGAAAGTTAATGATGAAAAGTCTGTGGCTAAAACTGATATTGATATCAACAGAGCAGTTTGCTATTTTTATTTGGGTAATGAAAACAATATATATGTAGTCTTATATGTGGTTCTGTAGCCAAATGGTCAACACTCTTGGGCATCTGTCGTTTGGTTACGGCGCTCAAGGGTACGAAACCCTCTACGGACAACTTCAAAATTGATTTATTGATTTTTGTTCAAAGTCATAGATGTCTGTTATGTTTATATTCCCCACGCACCTATCAAGTCCTGAAAATGGGACATAGCGAGAGCGACAGCAAACTACTAATGCTATCCTAGCTCCATCTTTCTATCCTTACCTTCTCTGAAAAAGAGTTGTAGAGCAATTGAATTACAAGAAATTCTCATAAAAAAAACAACTCCTGTTGAGGTGCTTCATTAGGAAATCAGTATGCTCCACTTAGGGAGCAGCAGATATAACTGAAAATAATATGGTATAATTATTAAATTTTGGATTGTCATTTAATATCACCAGATTGCCAACAACAACCCACAACCATCCAAATATCCATTTTACCAATCAACCGTGGCATCTTGTTGGAATCTCAACTCACACAAGCTATGTTATCATAATAATAGGATTGATTCAGCATGTTTGAGTAGAACCCTAAAAGTTTTTGGCTATTGCTTTTGAGAGACTGACAGGCACAAAAAGTTCTAAATATGTTTGATGTTTATAGTGCCTCTGTATATGTCATCTAAAAATGACAGTCAGGTGGTCCAGCATAAGTGATCCTACCTGTGTTGAGTTTGTTTGATCAAGTACCAGTTTCATAAAAAATTATTCCTGAAATAAAAATTTTGCAGTGTCATTATATAAGGCTGATATTTTCTAACCATTATGACAATTTGTCTATGAACACGTTGGCCACAAGTGTTCTGACAGCTTATTGTATTATTATATCGCATTATATTGGAAAAGTTCTCACAGCAAATGTAAAATTATTTTGTATTTGATTATGTAAGATTATGGAGAAATATTTTGGAGTTTGGTTAATTTATTTTATATTTGATTACAGGCATGTATAATGAGTCCCAGGAAGCTGCATTAAAAACACCGGACTGTCCTTTGAAGGTAAACAAACTAACAACATCTCATTAGTATTCTATACAAGCATGTTCGGAGCTCCAAAGAAATTAAATTTTCTTCTCACACAGAAATAACTTACCACTCATGTATTTTAGCAACCTGCATCTTTACATCCGGAAGAAAAATTGAATTTATTTATTTATATTGTTGTCATGAAAGTCTGTAGCAAAACCGTGACTTGCAAACTTTGTTAAACTCTCCAGTTTGCTTCCTTCAACACTTCTTTTTTAATTACAAAAGTAATATAAATTTGATTTTCATAAAGTTGACATAAATATGGTAAGATTTATCGAGTTTCTTATCCCCTTAACTATTTCATACTATATTCACTAGTCAATTGAATAAAACTCAGTGTCATTATGTGAGTAAATCGATAGGTACCTACAGTTTTTGTAACAATATGTATGTGATTATGTAATTTCAGAACAGAATTCTCTTCCATCTAGCCCACAAGCTGAGCGACGAAACAGGTCTGATGGATAGGCATCAAGCGCTGAGAGATGTGGCGGAAGACCAGCTCTGTCTGGCTTCTATACATTACTTGCGAGCTCATTACCAAGAGGCCATTGATATATATAAGAAACTTTTACTTGACAGCAGGTAACAAAAAACGAGTATCAAAATGATGACACAACAAATAGTAATAATATATGTTTTGACTGTGAAATGGTTAAACGGTAGGTATATGACAAAATATTGAAAACTGTACAGGATAGAGAAATAACATTTAAATTTATAATTGGTTTCAAATGTGTTATGAAAATACGTGTATTGAATAGAATAACAAAATAGGTATTAAAGAAAATCTAAATATATGTAAGGCTTACACCCTTTTACTTACCAAATATTTGACAGCTTTTAGAATTAATAGTCCCAAGTGCACTTGCAAAAATATTATGCAATCACCATTCATGTTGGGTAATAGTTTTATTCTTATGAAAAAAGACTGAATATTATTGAGTCCCCAATAAAGTTTGCCAAAACAATATAACTTATTCACAATTCTAACCTGTAAAATCACACTACTAATTTAGTTTTCAATTGCGGTTAAGAAGAAATAGGTAGGTACTTTAAAATCTTAAATTTGTATTATGATTGTAGTACTAAAAAAACTTAGCAATTACCTATTATTTTACCAACCTAAACAAAGTGTAGTAAAGTGCTTCAAATTGAGGGTCAACTCTTTTTATCATTCTACAGCACTTGCATTGATTTTGTTTGTGTGAATTATTACAGAAATCAATTGGCTTTGAATGTGTATGTGGCGCTCTGTTACTATAAGTTGGACTACTATGATGTGTCACAGGAAGTATTGGACGTATATTTGAATCAGCATCCAAATTCGACTATAGCTATTAATTTGAAGGCATGCAATATGTTCAGGTATGTCTCTTTATCATTAATCTATATTATGCATCTGGGAAACAAGTTTACTATAGAGCCTGTGAAAATTCTCTCTTTCAAATATTGTAGCATAGTCAATTTATTATATTTTTAGGCTGTACAATGGAAAAGCGGCTGAAAGTGAGTTGAAAAACATAGCGAGCGATCAAAACACTTTTGGACATGACTTGGTGAAGCACAACCTTGTGGTTTTCAGAAATGGCGAAGGTGCCTTAAAGGTTAGATTAAAACTTTAGTCTTATTTAACAAAATAAATTATTTTTAAATGGTCATAGAGAGATTTTTAGAATCTATTCATTCATTATAAAAGGTTCAATTCTTATCAATCCTGATATTTAATTTTCTTAAATCTTATTTTATTTCTCCTTACTAATAACCACTGTCTTGATAGGTTTTGCCAAGCTTAGTTGGAGTGGTCGGTGAGGCTAGGTTGAACCTGGTGGCTAGACGTTTACGTGGTGGCGAGCCTCGTGAAGCTCTGCAGCTGCTTGATGGACTGGAGCCTGCCGTACCATTGGAGTACATTCTCAAAGGAGTTGTACACGCGGCTCTTGGACAGGAAATAGACTCGGTATGAATCAAACCAAATTTGTACTTAATTTATATATATATTAACATCATTAAATTTGTCAATAATAATTTGTGAATTTTTAGCAAATATTTACTCAATACTAGCTTTTTAAGTTTCATACCATAGTCCTGGTAATGATATTATAATGACAATCTGGATATATTAAAAAATAAATACACACGAAACGCTGTAAGACTCTCAGTATAAGTCATCCGGAGATGAATAATAAATAGTGTTAGTTTCATATAACCTTACACTAGACGAGAGGCTCTGTGCAAGTGTGTTAACATCAAAAGATGAATAGATAGTGGTAAAATGTTGATTAGAAAGAAGCAGAACATATGGGATAGAAATAGTAATACAAGAACACGAGCAATACAAAGAGTCTTTTACTTATTGCAAGAAAAAAATGACAGCTGTGCGTGACATGTTATCCTTGTGAGGTTCACAACAATGAGCTTTGCTAGTTGGAGTTTAGAGGAGCGTTCGACGCACATTTTAGTCATAACATAACAAGGTCAGCAATTATTTTGTTCAAAAATTTTTGTTGACAATAATGATTCAAATATCAATACAGGTTTCTTATATCTACAGGAAGATCATATAAAAACAGCACAACAGTGCCTCCATCTTGTGGGCAGTTCTGCAAGCGAGTGCGACACAATTCCAGGCCGTCAATGTATGGCTTCATCTTACTTTCTCTATGGACAGTTTGAAGAAGTCTTGGTCTATTTGAATTCTATCAAGAGCTTCTTCGTTAATGATGACACATTTAATTACAATTACGGGCAGGTAGTAAAAAGCTTTGTAAAACAAAAATGATATTTTTGAATCATTGAAAATTTTCAAAAGCAAAACGAAATGTACAGTATTTATTTCAAAATTTTTTGGTTACGGTTAGGACCAGTTTTTCTCAACAAGGTCAAGTTTTCGAATGATGATGATTTCAATTTAAAATGCTCGTAGTTACACTTGCTTCTCCAAAAGATGAAACACAATATATCACACCTAGTAACACAATCAGTGGAAAAACAAAGCTTTCAATTTTAGTTTTGTATTAAAAATGTATTTTCTCAAAGTTACCGCCGAATCAATCGAAAAATGATTATTCTTTGGTGTTTTATTATTATATTTACTGCCCTTTAAAATGCTGAAGAAAATAATAGTAATTTGATATATTGGGATATTGCATCATCAGGCCAAATGTGCGACTGGCTATTACCGAGAAGGTGAGGAGGCATTGATGATGGTACAAGATGAAAGCATCAGAAGCTCCTTCACATATATTGCTTGTCTATGTCGGTGTCATATCATGAACAAGCAAGCCCAAATGGCTTGGGATCTTTGTCAAAAAGTGAGTATAATTAACTGTTTTCAATTCTTTTTCTTCATTCTCTCTATTCTTTGAATTCCTGACAAACTGAAATAATGATTTTCCTAGTTCTTTGTTGCCGAATACCATTCTTGATATGACTATATTATCAGTATGATATTCTGTTAAATGATATAATTCACAACTGTAATGAGCCACCATCAAAATGGATGTATAGCTGTCTCCAGCTATTGTCAATGAACACCTCTCGTGATGTGGTCCCCTACATATCTCATGCCTTTAAATGACTCAATGTTACTTTACGACACGGGGCAGTTGAATTTAGACATACCCTATATCTCAAAAAATTGGTTATTCTTTTAATAATATTTAGGTTTCAATAATATAACTATTAGAATAATTAATATTACGCAACTTAACCTATTCTTATCTTACCACTCAAACTGTGGAATTTCTGAATGTTGTTGATAGCTTAGAAACTTTAATGCTTTTATAGGCTGTTGGCGGACCAGATTACTTCAGCCTTTTGCAAATCGTTGGTAATGATTCTTATAGAATGGGCGAGTTCTTAGTTGCTGCAAGGGCCTTTCATATGCTTGACAGGTTTGATATTATGATAAAAGAAAGCTTTTACCGAAACGTATCAGCACAATAATATATTATATAACAAGATAGATATATCTGAGTTTCCATCTTGTTAATAATTAGTCCATACCTAATGTCTCGCGATAGATTGGAGCCAAATCCAGAATTCTGGGAAGGAATGCGTGGAGCATGTGCTGGTGCCGTGCAAGCTGTTGCAGCCGATCGAGCCGCTCCAGATCAGTTGGGTGAACTTCTCCAGCTTCTTAAGGACTCTCCGCACGCTCACGCTGACTCCATCGCCAGGACTATTGCACGCTGGGCTGCTGATATGCATTACAACTTGATGGAAAGATGAAGAGTTACAGATAGTTTACTTATGCCATGTCTGAAATATACTGCTTGCAATTTTCGTTGATTCATCCCTCGTGTCCACATTTTTAATACATTGTTTATATTAATTTGTAACATATATTTTATAATGATTTTACTTCGTTATGTGACTTATGTTGTGTCAAGAAATAAAACTGTGGAGGAAAGGTTAAAGATAATAATATATAATACAATATAATATTATTTGGTTGACATACATGTCAATTGTACTACAGATGAATGAAACAGCTTAGAAAGTTTGTAGGTATGTATTTAATATTATTTTATTTGACACATGAAGTTTTATGCTATATTATTTGATGGTGAACAGTCTCAATAAATATTTATTATACAATATAGGTAATGCTATAGTTTTACTTACAGATGTATGGTATTATCACAAAATTACATCAATACACAATGAAAGGGTTTACACTTTTGCTATAATGAATCAAGAACACTTTATGGTACTTAATGTCAAAAATAAAAAAGAAATCATTTTGTAAATGATGCTATTTGCAGAGAAGTAGGGATCGCCCAGTTAGTACATTAGAATATTCAGATCTGACTAAAAAATTAAATCTTGGTGGAATTCCTTGTTATCATTGCAATATAATATATTTATATTGATTTATCTGCATGTACGGCTGTAACACACAGCAGAGCACTGTGCACAGTCAGGAAGAGAGTGTGTGTGAGCGCGAGTGTTGAACGATGTTGACAGATGGCACTGCCATCAGGTGTATAATATTAGTCCCAACGCCCTTAGAAGACCGATGAGATGAATTGGTGCACGAGGAAACCCATGAAGTCATACTGTAGGAGAATTTGTTTAGTTACTGGAAATTTTTTCAGTATGCGGTGAATAGAAAAAATGCATCGCTGGACATGAGTGGACCCACTACTACCTCCACCTCTCAGTCTCCCATATCGGTCTGCTTCATCTCATGGGTCTTTTAAGGATGGTGGGGTTCTAGTTTTTCATTTCATTGTTTTCATTCCTTTATAAAATAATATACATTTTAAATATAATTTTCTTATCTACTGTTTGATTTTAACAGATAAAGTGCGTCTTTCCAACATGACAAGGTTCTCCACTCCTAGTCTGAAAGGAAAGATAGCCATGTGAGGCCGGCAAGCTTATTGTGGAGGGGGAAAGTTAGTAAAACAGTAAATTGAACAAATATCAGCTTGTAATTATGCCCCTTCCACAATGCGCTATCCTACCTTGCTTGACCATCTTCTCTGCTGGCCTCGAGAACCACAATCCATGGTTCATTTACATTTTTGCTCGCTATGTCCCACTGACAGCCTCTGGTAGACAATATCTAAGGTAGTTTTAACAATCGTTTCATTTTAAATAATAATCGTTTTAATCAAAGAATATACATTAAATTGGTTGCAGAATAAATTTATATTCTTAAGTGGCTCACTCAAGGTTACTTCTTTTTGAAAATGTTTTTATTTTTTAAAAATGTTTCAATCACTATTAACAAATTCATATAATATGTTCATATTCAAGATATGAACCCGACTATATCATTTTTATTATAACCGACACATTAAAATATATATTATCATTCTGTCATATTTTCAATTAAATTTTTCAATCTCTCCATAAACTTTTCAATTATCAAACTCAACAATCTTTCCACTCTTGTATATCTTTTGTGACATTCTTTCAACTCGTATTATATTATATTTATATCTAACATAAAATTATTTTGAGACTAGAATAAGTTATTACAATAACGGTTTGGATATGTGAAAAATATATTGATACATTAATTTAAATAATTTCTATCTAATTCAGTTTTCTATTGAAGAGGACTAACGGGAAGGTATCTGTGATATATCTTTACAGAAACCAGAACGACATTTAAGTTAACTGCTGCTTACTGTCATTTATTTTTTTATTATTCAATAATCCTGGTGTCAAGTAAGAAAACCCACTCTTAATTCTGTTTTCAATCAACTTTTCTTTGACTAAAATAGCCCACTGTGGACAATATCATGAATGTGTATTCATTAGCATTGGGTATAGTGTGGTTCGAAACTTTTGATTAATTGTTGTCTTCCATAATCACAATTCATCATTAACATCAAGGAGTAGTTTTATTAGTTTATAACTGAAATCGCTTTGACTAGATCAGTGTTTCTTAACGTTATTGAAGCCATTGTCCTGTGTAACACAATACAGTTATTAAACATTAATGCAAAAGATATCTGATACATTAACACAAAAAAAATAATTAGCACGTCTCGTAAGGTCTGATAGAGATCACTGAATGCATCATCGTAGTATGCAATGATGCAATTGACCCCCATTAAGAAACACTGTACTAGATTATATGAAGGGGCTAAAAGCACAACAGGGATAAATAACACAGTTACAATTTCTCAACCGACTATCATTTGTTGATTATGTTTTATTTGAAGCGCAAAACCAGAAATGCAAACTATTTATTCACCAATAGTTGGCACATGTAATGGCCTTCAAAATAAAAATCCAAGTTGTGCATTCAATCCTCAAGCCTAGTATAGTTTTAGATATTATTTGCCAGTAACAAATGTTAATTTATTGGTCGGCAAGATCCTTTAACAAGTCTAGAGATTATGTTGGATAGTCTCGCTGAGTCTTTAATTTCCATGTTGGTTGGGTGAATTTGGTTTAACACTACGAGACGAACGGCAGTTTTATTTTCAGTCTTTATGCTCAATTCACTTGATTACGTAGTTTACATTTCAGTATCTGAAACAAAAATTAACAAAATAAGTTACATTTAACACATTAAAACCTACCTACTAGCCGACACTATTCAAATGGTCATATCTATTAATATATTATGTCATAAATAAGTTTAGTAACAGGTAAAAGCTTGCAGCAAGCAAAACTAGCACTGCCATATTTGCAATAGATGAGGATTGTATATTCATATTTTATGAAAGTTGGAGAAACCAACATACCCAATTTCACCTTAACTATTTGTGATTCTATGTTTATATTGTCACCGTAATGGCAGATGTTGGTATGTAACAAAATTGAGAAAATTGAGGTAAGTGCGCAGTGAGATTCTTGGATTTCAATAATTATTTTTAGTCTGGAATAGTGTTGCAGGTGTATTTATGATATCAGTGTAGCAGAAAGAATAATTGTTTGTTTTCTCAGTAAGTACATTAATGTAGATTATAGACAGACAATTGTTGGTAATGTCAATTACCGTTAAATTTCAATCATAGAATAACTTTACTATCAAAAAAAAAGAGATGAAGGATTGTGCCCGTATTCATATTGCATTTTAGAAAAAAATAAGACCTTTTTTCAAAGCTTTTTAAGGCATAAGTATAAGTATTACTGTTCTTATCTGCGATTAATTTTTCAGGAGTTTTCAGTACACATGAAACTATTGACAAGCAAAATTGTATTATAATAAAAACCAATAAAAGCAAAAAGTTAGATATGATTTTTTCCACATTTACCATTTATTTTAACAAGTCCCGTGAAAAACCGGATTATGTAAGTACATCTCAATAGCCATGGGGTTAATAAGCAGAAAATGCTATGAAACCATTATTAATAATTACATGTATGCTGACCGGCGTGGTGTAGCAGGCGCGTCGGTCTCTGTCTGTGCGAACATCGAACTGGCGGGGGCGCCACAGCTGTTGACAGTCCGCCCACAGGCGCTACCCGTCCACTCATGTTTACTTCTGTAACACTGTCATCTGAATCTGAATCCGGCGGAGGTCGATTGCTAGACATCCCAATCCTTCGACCCACTCGAACTGTCTCAGCAGTGCTCATCGATGACTCTTCTAGAATTATGAAGATTTATTTGATAATACTAAATTTATAGGTAAGGTTTTTCTAACTCTGTCATCATCATTTTTTATGGATGGATTTAAAGACCATTGAACGGGATTCTTAATATGAGAATTGTTATTTGTATGTTTTTAAGAAATGAGTATAATCGACTTTTTGTAGAGCCTTAAAGCAAAACTCAAATGTTTGTAATAATTTATAGAAATTAAGTCATTTAGATTAGTTTGTTCAACACATCCTTTAATAAGGTACAGGTTACAGTAACAGGTATTTTCAAAAGTTATGAATGGTGATGTGTTAATTCTATTTGAAATATTGTACCTTCATTAGAATGATAGCATCTCTGTTTATGCCTCAACCTTGCTGGTCGATAAGCAGGTACGCAGTTAACTGGCGGAGGAGGAGGAGGAGGAGCTGCCCTTCCCTCCGAATCGTTCTCTGAATGTCCGAATGTTCTGAACTGTAGTGTGTAGTCGAGAGTTGCTGCTGTAACTGATCTCGAGCCTTGCACCAGAGGACCTTGGCCACCCGGACCTTGTGGATGGTTTTGAGGATGCCCTTGTGCATGATTTTGCACCCCTCCACCTACGCTGAATGTAGCATATGGGCTAATTTCATATAGTTCTGTAACAGATAGTTGAAAGTGATGAGTAACTATAAATATTTATAGGGTTACTAACAGAGCCCAAACAGAGTGCCTAAAGATAATAAATTACAGTTTTCCTTTATTGACACGATTTTGACTGCACCATTTTTAAATACTTTACATCCAATTAAAATTACAATATTATTACCTGATGAATCATCGAGGCTCTTTCCATTATGTTTTAACGGCAAAGCTGTATACACCTGTTGACAATTCCTGCAGTTATCTTCTTCAGACTTGTCTTCGGCTGGAGAATCTTGTCTGAAAAGACACAATGCAATATAAATTAAAAATCTTCAATCTCATTTTTAAATATACGTTATAACAATTAGCTGTAAAACCAAATACTGCATTTAATCAATCATTATTATGGTTTACTGTGCAAAAAGAGTAGGGGTGGACTCAAATAACCAAATCAAAATGTAAAATGAAAGTGATCCTAGAATTATGAAAAATTATATGTGTCAATAAATTCAATTGCCGTTTAAAATCCTCAATTCGTGAAACTATTATAATGTAAGTTATTACTTTTATGCTCTTGTGTGAAGTTTACCTCCTGTTTTTCACTATTAAGTATGTCATCATGATAATAGAAAAAGCGATTCCACCACAGAGAACGATAAGTATAAAGGTATCCCTGAAACTCATTTCTGCAGGGACTCCTTCATCGGGATAATTTGATGGTGCCGCAATGCGAGCTGGAACGAGACAAATACACTTTGAAAACACTAAATGTATTTAAATTTTGTGACTTTTTAACAGGATGCAAGTTAGAGGAAAAAATATCTATTATATCTATTTCAATTACCTGTAAACGAAAATCTTTCATTAAATATATTTAATATAAAAGAAACCTAACAACATTTTAATTTTAGTAATTGAAAACAAATAAGTGTCATATTAAAACACTATTTAATGTAACAAAATATTATATTTAACTGGAAGAAATAAATTATTCCCTCAAATATTCAACAATTTTAATCTTCTAATATTAAACTAATATTGAAAATGAATTTCTACAAGTAACCATTCGAAAATATTAATTAATAGCTAAGTTATTGGAAAAAACTTGGGATCTACCAAGTCCAAAGAAATAATATACTAATTGAACTGATTTCTTAACATTGCTCACCTCCACTCAATGTTGTGGTAGCAAAATTGAAATCAGCTACAGAAACACCAGCTTCATTGACTGCAGTAACCCTCAACTGGTACCAAGTGGCCGGAACAAGCCCCCCTATTTGAGCGTAAGGATCAGACCCTCCTGCCTCTATGGCTGTGCAAGGATCCGGACCTCCTGTACCGGCAGAAATCCATCTTGCAGTGCCGAGCGGTCTGTACTCGCACGAGAGTCGCAGTGGAGGACATCCTGAGTCGTCCCAAGACATTCCATTTAGTCTCAGTGTGGTAGAGTTGCTTGAGAGAAATTCAGATTCTGCTGGTGCTTTTGGAACTGAAAAGAAATGATCGATAACTTATGAGGTAGTCGCTTCCTAACCATATCCAACTATCCTTACTCTCTTTGGAGATAAAGCTAGAGCGTCTTACAGCGTGTCCTATTTCCTACCTTCTGTTGCTGAGAATACTGTATACTATATAAATATATAAAAGAGTTTATTCATTGGATTTTTGTGTATATAAACGTGTTTCACCATGATGGTAGACTTCTTTGCCACCTTGATGATATTGGAATGTGTAATTTGCAGACATTATGAATATACAAGTGACATTGTCAGTAACTCACCTCCTCCTCTTGTTGACGCCGTAATGACATCACTCGGATTCCCACTGCCTACTCTATTGTGAGCCGTCACATACATATGATAGAGAGATCCGCACCGTAAATCTTGCAATGTAAATGTAGTGGAATCTGGAGCTAACTCGAGGGAACGCCACTCTGATTCTTCGTGCTTATAATTCAATGTGTACCCTGAAACAACCATTACTGTTTCAAACTTCATTCTGTATGTAATTAAGTTTTATATTTTGAATTGAAAGTGATGATAAAATTAATATGTACAAGATTATATTTTACAATTATCATGACAACATTAAGCTGCTTACTCACCATGTGCAGGAGTTGTATCTAGCTGATGCTGTGGGGTTTCTAGCCTGACAGCGAGGGCACGTTGAGTAGGCGTTGGAAGAGCAACAAGGCTTGGTGGAGGCGGAGGCAGCAACACGCGAACCGAATAAGTGACAGAATCTTCTCCTCCAGAATTTCTAGCTGCGCAAGTAAAGTTGTCTGATAATGAGGCATCTATCTCTGTAAAGAATAATCAACATAACTGTAATATGAGTAATTAATTAATTATATACAATAATTCATAAAGCAATCAATACAAAACACTGAATATTTTTTAGACCTTGCTATTGATGGTAATCACATGGCATTTTAAAACTGTTGCGAACAAGATTTCTTGATTTACAAACTTAACTCTTATAGACCGTGCTGTAGTCGTAAATTTCACAAAGGGTATACAGTAATGCACTCTTTGTGCAAAATTGTATACCCACTAACCATATTCCTATAGTACTTTTGGATAAGAAGAAAATAAATTGCAATGAAAATTTACATTATTATTTACTGAAAAAAGCATTTTATTTTTGTTTCAGGGTGTACGCATTTTTATGTTTATTAAAATATACAGAGATATATTTTAATTTAATCGGAGAGTAAATACTATTTTTACGAATATAGCAGATTGTATAAGGCATACCACACATACCGTCCACCATAGCACTGCTTATATTTATATTTAATGTTTGCTTTCTAAATATTTTGATTGAAATTCTATGACTTTTGCCTATTTATCATAACAAAGGAAGCTCATAATCAAACATACCCCTCTGTTACTATTTGCTTAAGCTATCACAATACTTTTTAAAATGCTTTTGTGAAATAGAAAAAGGTTTTAAATCATGAACATGAGGAGAACTGAGAATAATATTTCTAAAATTGGATAAAATCTCACTGGGAATAAACAGATCGCCCTGTTGAGTAACAGCAAGAGCTCTGTGATGGGTGATTGGAGCACCAGCTCTCATCCATCGAGTTCTCGGTGATGGTGTACCGACAGCTCTGCAACTTAGGGAAACTCCAGCCCCTGCACCTGCTGATATCAGTCCTCCAAATGAAGCTATTCTGGCAGGTCCTTAAAAATTACACCAAAGAAATTAGTTAGGTGAAGGGTTTTCACACATTATAGGGTAAAACATAAAAAAGTATCATCCATGTAATGAAGGCACCAAGAAATTCAGACAATCAGTATCAATATTATCAGTATTCAGTTCTTTTAGGTGTATTAGAAAAGGAAAAAGAATACATGGCAAAAATGTGGGTTATTTTTTAAAATATCATGCCTTTCCCTCATGAATTGACAGTTATACCTTAAAAGTGATAATAGAATGAGTTAAAAGCACCAATATTGCACACAGAATTTACTGTGCACAACAATATTATTAGCTCTACAAGTTTTCTAACTCTATTGAGTTTAGCTGCATCCATGCAGAATTCTTCTTTTTAGATAAGTATTGAAAATTAAAGTAATGGAGCAAATACCCTTTGATGATGGTTCCTGGTTAACAATTCCAGTAGGTTCTCCTTCACCAGATCCAGTAGTAGCACTGACCCACAGTTCGTATGATCTTCCGTCTTTTAGAGGTCGAACTTCAAACATCATTTCACCTGATGTTAAGATGGGCCCATCAGCTGCTGAGCGATTGGTTGCAGATACTGTATAAGTTATTGGCTTCCCAGATCTATGAAACAGAAAATAAATATTGTTTTCCTGTAATTGCTATGAAAACTAGCTATCTATATATAAAACTGGCATATTACCAAATCAAAATAACATACCTTGTTGCTTCCCTAACATAAATCGTATAGTGCTTGATATGTCCATTAGGCTTTAATGGAGGCAGCCAGCTCACCAGAACTGATTCACTGGATAACGACAATGCTTTGATTCCACTCGGTTGACCGGGAACTGAAAGAAATGGAACATATTATATTTTACAGTTTTTTAGTCTTCAACTTCGAAGAGAAAATACAATAATGTAAGCTTTGTGCAATATCTTATCCCGTATTGTATTTAAGTGTACTGTGGATTTCAAAATAGGAAAAAGAAAAATTAGCAATTTATTAATATTATTTACTGAAATAACCTTTTTTTCAATGTCTGATGGTAGAATATTTTGATTTAACTAGAGAGTAAACAATATTTCTATGAATATATAAATGCAGGGGATATATTTATGTTGTATACTTCTCACTTAGGCACTGTTAATTTATATATTTGCCATAAAACAAAAAAATCTAGTAGTATTATTAATTGACATGGCCCAAATTCAAAATAATCACTTGAAATTATCTTAAAGAGAAAAGATTTCACAAACACAAAAAATGTTGACCTAACAGAATAATATTCATATATTTTAAGACATTGACTGAGGGTGCATGATGATTTCAACATCAAATTTGAATTGTGGAGATTTTGTACATTTCCATGTATTTTGTCTCTAACAGACCTGTTTTCGAAGTGTACTCGAATGCCTGAAGATGTCGAAAGGCGAAACCCGGGTTGTTAGTGATAAATTACATGGAAATGTACAAAATCTCAATAATTCAAATTAGAATAATATTTATTTTTTAGTTGCTTACCATCTTCATCAGTAGTGCAGTGAATTGCATTACTTGGTGCACCGTCTCCGGCACTCGTGTATGCCCTTAATTGAAGGGCATATGTTGTGTATGGTCGCAAGGCATGAAGCTGAGTGTCGTGACCGGCTGTCCTCTTTATTTCACTCTCAGACCATTGTTCCACTGTAAATGGAATATTTTACTATAACATTGTTAATTCATTTAATATGTCTCTAAAGATGCGTACTGACTTGAGCACTTTTATGCACACAAAAAAAATCAATATGTTCTCACTATTGTCATTAGTCTGGACTGGTCTGAAGTGAACTTTATATCCTTGGATTACACCTCCGTGGTACATGAGTGGCGGTGGGCGCCATGACACCTTTATGCTTTGTGAAGATAAGGATGCACAAGCGATGTCCTCTGGTGGAGCCTCTGGAACTGTAAATAAAAATATTCCCATATTCAAGACATATTCACGGATTGTTTGTTAGGTCAAATAATGGTGTCCTATATTGGAGTCTCTGACTTTACAATTATTATTTCTTTCAAAACTGTAGCACACTTTTGAAGGGAAGGGTGATAGGGGGTGGTATAACTTTATTTCAGTTGATTAACAAAACGTTTAAGGATGGGATATTAGACAGGTAGTGGAGCACTACCTTCCTTGACATCATATGGTAAGATTAAAATCTGCCGGCATCAAAAATTGTGGAATAGTAGACAATCTTTTAAGGCATGCAAAGACCACTAACTGTGATTTCACAACCACAGCAAGAGCATTGATCGATCGCTTACAGGACCACCAATTACTTAAAAATCAAAATACTGGCTTTACCTCCTTCTAAAGTGACGGCAAAGGCAGGTGCGCTGGCAGGCCCTGCAGCAACGCTGTTGAAGGCTGTTACACTGACAGCATATTTGGTAAATTTTGCCAGTCCTGTTGCAGTGAATCGGCCATTAGCCCAACCGCTCACTCTAGCCACTCTACTGGCAGCTGTCCCTGTGGTTGAGCTTGATAGACCAGAGATTGCCAAGCTAGAGTTCGTAGAAGCTTCTTGCCATCGTACTGTATAGCCGAGCAGTTCGCCATTCCATTTTTCACGAGGTGGTGCCTAGAATTTACAAAAAGATGATCAGAAACTACTTAAAAGAGTTTATATCACAACAATAGACATCACTAGATATTACCTGTTATAAGTCGCCATTTCAATCTAGTAGATTTTTGATTTGTACAGTGAAATATGATTTGTACAGAGATTTGTAGAGTGCACATAATCATAATTTAATATTTAAGACATACACTTGAAGAGTGAAAATTTAGCCACATTTCGTTTTTTATTACAAAATCAATTTCCAAAAAAATATTGTTTTATTGAGCTCAGTACCATGTCAGTTAAGTTTATATTTCATAAAAAACAGATTATTTAATCTTATATTATAATAAAACGTTTCAAATAGTTACTTTTTTATATAATTTTGTTTACTTTGTGTTACTTCATAAAATTGTATTTATTTGGCTACAATCAAACAGAGTGTGCCACATTAATTAAGATAAGTCTTACAGTTACTAACCTGCCATGTAATTAAAAGCTCTCCGGGACCAGCTGGTTGTACTTGTACATTTCGTGGAGGGTCTAACGGAGCTGAAATGAAAGAAAACTATCTTATATCAACACAGTTACATATAAATTACTTATTTGAACAAGCCTTTGATGTTTTTATAACTTTTCCAATCAATTGAATAAACTTGCAGCAAAATAATCAATATAAGATTAAAAAACAAAGTTATCTAGCCACCTTCTTCTTGTGTTTTGGCGACTACAGAATCTGTGAAGGAGCTGTGGTCAATCTGATTGATTGCCAGCATCCGTAGAACATATGTGCTAGCTGGGTGTAGGCCGCCCACGACTGCTTGCTCCCGACCAGATGATCCAATGTATTCGATACTGTAACAACAAGAATATTCAACTAGCTGAAATATACAGCTTACAAAATGATGACAGCTCGCACTACACCTCGTTTTTAGGATTGAATGGGTAGGAAGGAATTTAAGACATCACAGACATCCATTATTTCAACAGAAATCTATAAATCAATTTATGAAACTGTCTATACTGGGATTCAAGCATGTCAGCACCTCAAATGATTCTGAACACTCAACCACTGACCTGGCTCATGTTCTTTTACAGCATTTCAACCCTTTAAGCTTCAGATATATCCGGCGCAAAAATGTACATATGCCGATAGATCGGCCAGGCCCTCTGAGGCTAGCAATCAGGTTACATTTGAATATCTTCGCCTTTTTTATATTTCTGTAATCACAACCTGTCACTATTTTATTTATATAATTATGATACGAAAAATGCTAACCTTTCATCCATTCTTTGTCTTGCTGGAATAGTGACATTTGTGGTAAGAGCTGTGTCCCAATCTGCAGATTGCGGCATAGGTCTATGTTGGACTAAGTAGGATAAGACTGGACTATTTCCATCAAAAGGGCGACGCCATGCAAGCCGCACTAGTCTACTTCCGACTTCTACCACTTCCAATGAAGAAGGTGGGTCAGGACGCTCTGTAAATGAATAAAAAAAAATGTAATAGGGAGACTTACATTGTGAAATCGTAAAACTATTGGAAATATCACAGCTGATTCATAAAATATTCAACATTTACATACCTTGAACAGCTAGGTAAATGACCAGCTCACTTCTTCCAAAAGCATTTTCTGCCTGACATTTATAAAGTCCCGAATCTTGGCGATCAGCCTGTCTTACAGAAAGCTGACTCCGCATACCTGATTCAGTTTTTGCTTCCGATATTATCAATCTGAAATAATAGATTAAGTTCAACACCATAAATGCAATAATAGACAATGTTGTAAACGCTATTTATTCATAAATTTGAGAAGCTGTTAGAATGTTAAAATATGCTGTTATAGAATGATGATAACATATTTATGATATCATATTTACAAACATGATGCATTAAAGTCTTCAAATCCATACTTAGTAAAATCATATTGGTAAAAAGTGCAAGTTAATTTATTTAGTGTAATAATACCTGTAGTTATTGGCATCAAGTCTGTTCATATTATGAGTCCAAATAACTTGAATAGGATTGTCTCCAAAAACTTCACAGACTAATGTTGCTGAATCGCCACGCCTCGTTGACATATTTTTAGATCCATGTTCAAATCGCGGTGGCTCTATAAAATTATAAAAGACACATTATAAAATGCAAGAATATCTTATCTACTTTCAAAATTTCAATATAGGAGATGAACTGTAGCATCTAACATCTAAGTCTCTTTGAGAGTAATTTAAGTATTAACTGATATTTATTGATTATTTTGAAAACTAATTAAGAAATTTAGGCATTGATAATACCTATCAGTGAGCAAAAGAAATTGAATCATTGTTTTTGGAAACGGGTGCAGCCATTGTTAGAGTCTCTATGTAAATAATACATTTCATAAATTGGCACACCTAGGGTGTCCTGGATACCTTCACATAACTGATCACAGCTTCCAGTATACGAACTTTTATACTTTAAATGTATTAAAATTAAATATAAATATAAAATGCAGTTTTTATTTTTTTTTAAAAATGTACGAAAAAAATTCCAATAATCCAGTCATCAACTGTCACTTTAAATCTCACATACCCTTACTTAGAACGCTTTATATTCCCGTCTTGGTCATCCACCCCCTCTCGATTCACTAATCGTCTCCTCTCGCCGCTAGCTTCTTTTTTGAACCCTTATTTTAAACTTGCCAATTACCCTCAGATAGCGAGTACTTTTTGTTAAAATTTTGATGGGATTGGATAAAAAATACAAACAAGATTCAGAGAAATATAAAATTGTCATTCTACTGGTAATAAAGATACGAACTTGAGCTTTATATTGAAAATTAATTTCCACGAAGTGACCGCCGAATCCATGGAAAGAGGGGACCAAACTGATGTAAAGGTTGGAATAGTAATATGATATTTACCATTGACACTTATTACAATAGCCTTGCTGAGTCCAGGACCGATATCATTGGTGGCTTTGCACAAGTAATGGCCTTCATCATGAGGGCTTGCTGATTGGATGGAGAGAGTACCGTTGTCCAAGATTATTGTTGGCCGCAGATCCATTGGATCCAAGGGTTGATAATTCTGTGATGTTTGACCTGAAAGAAATAAGAAATAAAGGTAAGACGGATCAAACTTAAATCTTCTAGAATACTTTTGGTACACAATTAAAATAAGAAGTCTTCTCAAGGCTCAAATGATAATCGCTTATTGCAAAGTCTTTCAAGATTTAACACATTTTGTAGGTTTAAGCAAAATAGATAAACACAGTGGAACATGAAGTGTAAAATATGGGTGGATTTCACAACGGGTTAAACCATAAACCAACATAGCAATCGAAGGAGTACATATCTGACAATGTATCAGATGTTCGGAGGCTCGAATTGAAACCGATCCAAGAGTGGAGGTAGTGCTTCACCAGAAAAATAGTTTCAATAGGCTGGAATCCGTAGAACCGTAGCAGGTGAGAACTGATCAAACAATGGAGGCAGAGTTCCAACAGCAAGATAGCTTTGAAATGCTGGGTTACTAATGTGACAAAGTGGGGGACTTATAAAGCTCTGAGTACACGTACCACAAGCGCTTTTTAATATGTAACAAAGCGCCATCTATTATTTATAGCAAAAGGATGATAAATGGTAAATTATATGATAATTTATTTTAAAATTAGCTAGCAACATCTATATTTTGTAATTATTGCATGTTATAATATTCAATAAAATAACATTTAATAAATCATTTAAATCAATTTGTTTCCAATATTATTTACCAAAAGAAGCATTTATTTTTATCTGATGGTAGAATATTTTAGTTCAACCAGAGGGTATACAATATATATTTTATACCACTGCAGTTCTAGCTACGACCTTCATCTCATCCTATCCAAAGCAACATCCAGGAAAACTCAAGGCTCACATCTTACTCGACACAAGGTGTCTTAATCCAAGGTTATGTTATAACTTGACCCTACCCTGACGAGGTAGATCAACCAACCACAATTTGAAATCGAATGTTACCTTAACATTACGTACCAAGTTGAAACAATATGCTTGTTTTTAATTCTCTAATCTATTAATTTAATTTATTAATCACCTATATATTACCAATGAGTAGAATATAGACAACACATAGTATGCCTTTGCAAGCCCTACAGCCAAGAGGTCAACGTGGTAACTATTGGGTCATGTCCATGGATTTAAATCCCGGTATAAACACGTAAATTGATTTTCATTGTACAGGAATGTCTGAATTTCCATTGCACTCATCCGATCCTAAACACGAGACTAAGCGAGAGCAATAATAGCCACAATAGAAACCTTGAGCTTCATTACCCAGCTACAGCGATTCGGGATTTGGATTTTACACAATAAAACTTAGAAGAACGAACAAAGCAACTATTTGATTATAAGAATAACTTACCCTGCCCTTTCATCCACAATATTTCTGGCGCAGGAAATCCCCTGGCAGCGCAGTGCACATTCATTGGGGTTCCGATCAAAGTGGAAATATCTTGAGGTTCAAAAATCCACTGTGGTGCCACTATGAACAACAACAAAAAGATTAACATAATAAAATATGACATGCTATCGAAGCTCCTCAATAAGTAGTTGTTCATTGTTTTCAGTGGTTTATTTAACCTATAAATCTTATGGTTAATTTAAACTTCAAAATATGGTTTACCCCGAACAACCAGTTGTGAAGAATAGTTTGCTTTTGCAGCGCTGTTGCTTGCTACACAAGTGTATATCCCGCTATGCAATGAACTCACTTCTTTGATAATGAGTAGACTAAAGAATTCTACACTTCTTTGTTCCACCTATCGACAAACAAAATAAAACATTAAAATAGCATTTGATTAACATATTAGTGACATCTATACAATTAATATATAATTATTTTTATTATGATAAATTTATTTAAGTATATCCTATTGATTCACAGATATCGTTGTTTCTATTATTAAATTGTTACTAATTTAAGAGTAGTTATTTAACAATTAAATATCCATGTCTGCTGTTAGCATGCCGGATGAGGAACTCAGAAATAAGGGAACGGACCAGGCAGCGCCCTGTTACGTTAGCAACCTTGGAGAGGAGCTAGAACTGGCTGAGTCACATGCTACATATGCCTACAGAGAGCCTCAACCCTACTTCTGACTATTATGATTCCAACGCTATCCTGGAATGTTGGGTACTATCCAAAAGGTTTACTTTGTTGAAATAAGGGATGCTTAAATTTTATAGGAGAAAGCGAAGAGACGCCAGTTGGTGGCCATATTCTCCACGAAGGTAACAGACATGGTCAAAGAATTAAGAAGAAGAATGACCGTTGTCTGTAGATTTAGAGGCGCACAGCACCTGCTCTGCAACAGTTCTAGCTGACTTTTAGAAAATTTCAAATTAAAAGATAAAGTTTTCATTGTAGCAGATAATAATATAAAATCTTATTGCTACCATAAAATATTGTTTACTTTAGAACAAGGATTGTTCAAACAATGCCAGTTATTACTTACATCCAGTGATGTTGGAATTAGTGAGTTATCTTTGAACCAGGTAAAGTAGATAGGACGGTCTCCAGACATGACACTACAGGTCGCTTGGATGTTGCTACCCTCTTCCACGTTTGACGGAAAAACAAATGGTGCCAACTGAGGGGGCTCTGAAAAATGCAATGAGATTTATTATGATGAATTCTGTTTCATAACCTGAAATTGTAGTCCATAAGAACTCCACTTCAATGATTTAATGACAAATTTGGATCTATCGTACAGAAAAAAGCGAGATTTGATAAAGTAGTTTAAAAAGATTTCAACCACCAATAAGCGAGAAAACGTTGAAACTTAGACACCTAACCAAACTTTGTGGCAAAAGATACACATGCAGTTTTTGACGTTCATAATATTCTACTTTCGCTATTTCGTACAATTAATAAAATTTTGATTAATATGGATTGTGCAAAAGGGTATGTGAGCTTCAACACATTCACCTTATACAGCCCATAGACCAAACCATGATAGTTACTTTTAAGCGATATTATATGACAAAAATAATGAATCAGGAAATCAAGGCAACTGACAGGAAAGGCAGGTGTAAATAAAGAGATTTTTGTAACAAATATAATATAAGAAACGCCATAAACAATATTGGGGTTCATTGATTGAAATAAAAGACAACAGTCAAAAGTTTTTGTGAACAATATTATTAACCCCACAAATGATGAGTGATTTAAGTCTCTCTAATGAATAAACTAAGTGTGAAGTGAAAAAGAAGCTAACAAGCTCATCATTAAGACTTTGAAAATTAAAATATGAATTCCGTCATACGTCTTGACAAATCTTTGACCGCCATGGAAGATTGTGATCCTAATAATGAACATTTATCTACGTACTCTTTAATGTTTTTTTTTGACATTAATATACTTTCGTACATTCAACATTAATTCGACAAGTCAACGAAAACACGAAAGTCAAGAACTGTCTGTATAAGAAAACAAATCACTTTAAAATCATGCTTTGATATCCGTCCTTCACAGAATTTATTAATCCAGTTCGATTTTCATATGAACGATAAAATATTGTCTTGATACTATTTCAATAGTTAGTAGGACTGTCAAGTTTGCATGAAAATAAAACAAAAGGACTCAAAAACTTACTAAGGACAACAAGCTGTAGGTCTCTTTTTGCTAGCTCTCCACCAGGGCTCGCCACCGAACATGTATATGCACCAGCATCTGTTGGACTGACTGAGTAAACTCGGAGACCTCCTTCACCATCGGCACCGTGTCGCAAACCAGTTCCAACTGCAACACCTTGGCGCTCCCATTTTACTCCGCTAAAATATTATTTATTCCAAATTTGTTGCATCATTTAGAAATTATACATTTTCCCGATGTAAGTGGAAATGGAATTGATCAAATAAATCAAATAAATCAATGTAACAAGTACTGTTTGTAGCCAAATCGTCGCCTTGGGTAAACATGGTTCTATCTGCTGTTTTTTCACAAAGTCACTTTTCAATGCAGTTTTATTCGCAAAATGTTCTATCTGAAAAACATAGAAATTTTACAGAGCATCAAGGTTTCATCTGCATACATAATTAGAAATACCGCGTGAAGGAAATTACAGTATCTAAAGCAGTTCTTTTCATTCAATTATGTGGATGCATAAGTGTATTTCATTCAGAAAGTTACATTTTCTGAAATCTTAAATTTCTTCTTTTGAACAGTTTTAGCTTTTGTAGGTAGAACTTTTTTTTACTCAAGATGACGAAATAGTTGGAACAATTGAATTGTATTTTAGAACAATTGAATATTTTTTTACACAAAAATATGGGGGGAAGTCAGAACAGTGAACAGAACACGCGTAGGTATTATTACGAAGTTAACAAATATGGACAATTCACCTCATTGGATATCCGGAATACGGGCAATATATAGTGATGTTAGAACCCGCCACAGCACGTTGGGGTGCCACAAATCGAATATACGGAGGTCCTGAAATGATAATTTAATTATTTTAGCATATCATTGGTAGTAAGGTTTCTTTTTGGAAATCTATATTTTTGTATAATTTAAGACATTTTCAATTCAATTCGTCAATTCGAGTCCATTCGTGTGCTCGAATGCCTGAAGATGCCGAAAGGCGAAACCCGGGTCGTTAGTGACAAAATATATAATAGTACAAAATCTCAATAATTCAAATTTTATATTTTTGTAGTTTTTTCCGTTATCCGGAAGTGTCTCAGGAGCAACCATCCAAGTCTTGGGGGCATGTACTTAAGTGTTCGAAAAATCAATTCCTGTACATGTGATCAAATATGGAGGCTAGTCGTTATCCTAAAAGCACAAATTTTCCTTTCTAGTTTACTCAGAATTATTTATTTGTTACCAACGAACTTCTGTCAATATGATGACAATAATATATTTTTCTTGATTTATCTGTCTGCTGTAAACAACACATACACTTTCATCGTAATTATTGTGCAATACCATCTGGAATGCAATATTGCTAGTAAGCAAATACAATTTACCAAAGTATTCTTAATTCAAACCACATAGGTAGTCCAAATAAAATATATTAATTTAGAATTATATATATATTCAAAACGAAATCTTTCACGGCGGACTTCTGCATCTTGAATAATATGGAGCGATTAATACACAAGATGATGGAATTGCTCAATGAATTATGTTTGTTTACTTTTTACAATAAAATACATGCTGCAATACGAATTTGGCAAAATCGATAGGCTAATTCATACTTATAATTTTTTTTCCGAAAATAAAGTGACGAATGGAGATAACCAAAGATTTGACTCCTGATTTCTGGGCCAGCCAATTCATAACTGGCCATGATCACTTCGCTGCCAAGCTCTTCCAGTTTGGCCGGTTGGTAAATAGTCCACCGTGTAAATATGATCCACGACGCTAATCACATCCTTTGGGAATGTCCAGACATGGACAGCGAACGGGAAAAATTGCTCAAGACGATATGAGTATCAGTCGATTCTGCCGGCCCCGTCAGTCATGCTGACTTGGTTGCATCTCTGACAAATTACAAGACATTTAAAAAGTTCATGGTGTCCTATGGAAAGCGATTGGAAAGCAATTACTAAAGACATTAACCTCCTTGTTTTTCTTCTTTTTAACACTTAAATTAAAACTTAACTTCCTGCACACTAGAGTGCATGCAACCAAGTCTTGAAGATTTTCTCCTCGGACATTCGGTATAACGTTGAATGCCCTACGGCATTTAAAAAAATACATACCATAGATATTAAGCCGTGCAGCGTGCTCTGTCTCTCCGATAGAGTTCGAAGCTCTGCAAGAGTATAGTCCGCCATCTTCAGCACGTGCACTTGATATGTTCAGATGACTGACAACATCCCCTGACCTTTCCACATATTGACCAATGGAAAACCTGAATGATAAGAAAAACAAACTGACGATAAATCAAAACAAGGTGACCAGAGATTTTATCCATTCTATACTACCACCGTCAATTTTGCATTTTTATTAGTGGCATTACTTTGGTAACCCATGTGGAACATATGGACTCCTATTGGAGATTATCTCATTAGATATTCTTCTATGAGAGCAACTTGTTTCTCAGACGCTCAAACTTTCTTTTTCAGATAGAGTGAGAATAGAAGGATACAACTACGACAAGACTAGGGCTTCCAATCGAGAGTTCCGGGATCCGGGGTGAATTATTGAGTCCCGTAATTCCGGATTTGATATTTAGACAATCCCGGGATTTAAGGATTTTGTGTAATTGCAAAAAAAAATCAAATATTAAATTAAAACTTCCTGATTAACTACAACGTGTACCTCGGTTTGTCCATGTACATTTATAATACCTATAAAATTAATACTGTAGTCTCTGTCCTTCTCATATTTCGTAACAGTGGTTCTTAACCAATTTGAAATGGAGGACAACATAGAACTGCTTCTTAAATGAATGGAGGACAAAATTTTAAAGTCAAATAAAAGGGCATGTCCTTGTTTTGGATACCATTTGGTAAAACCTATATTTTTTCTTTTATTGCAAATGACTGTCTGATTTCAAAATAACAAAAAAAACCATTCCAATGTCCAGAAAAATATTTAATCATATATACATTCCAATTGAAGCAATAATGGGCACAAATTAAACTTTAAATGTACAATTTAACACATGAAATAACACAAATCCCGGTATTGAGAAATTCTGAATCCCGAATTCCTGGGATCGTAAAAAGGGTCCGGGATTGGATGCCTTAGGCAAAACTAGACTAGTTAATCGCTTTTGCTTAGGCCCGTTTTTTAGGATACGATGAGTGAGATGAAAATAAGCCATAACAGACAGTTGCACCAATTTATGAAACTGTTCATGCTGGGATTTGAACAGGTCAAAACCACAAACGAAGCGATGTTGCTTATAACTTTGACCACTCTGTTACAGACATGGCATTAGTTAATGTTGTTAATATATTTTTTTATTATTTTCTACAAACCTGTGTGTTGGGAGTAGTTCTTGCAAGGGTTGGTTATCAAGTAGCCATGTGAAGCGAGGTGGTGGGGCTCCTGACGCAGAGCATCTTAAGGAAACTGGTGGACCTGGACGAAGAGCTTGTTCGATGAAAGTATACACCATCTCTGGTATTGTATCTAAAACAACGTAAACATAAAAAACACGATAGTTTATTTTTACACCATAATACTATAATAATAATATTATTTCGATGGTGTATTGGCCAATTGATGTAACTCTCAAAAAATACAAAAATGAGTTAATGATTGGATCTCATTTTAAAGGCGACAGAGCAAGTCTCGGCCGAATGAAATAAATTGACCACGTTTTGGAAGGGAAACATCATTTTACTTTGGTTTTAGGTTTCAAAATTTTGACCCAGTCACTTGATGTAAGCCGCTATTATATTGACACTCCCTACGTATAATCCCGTATCTGCAAACATGAGAATTTACAAGATTGCATTTCAAAGATTCATATCGTAACTGACCATAAATATAATGTTTACGATAAAAACAGTTTTTACTCTCTCTTGAACAAATTCAATTTTGAGGATTACATCAATTGGCCAAAACACCGTCGATATGTTCTGTTTTTATTGATATTGGCATATAACTGGTTAGCCAATTGCTCCCGTGGATGGGTGGGAGGGAATTTTATACATCACAGATATCCAAACCTTAGAACAGAAATTCAAAAATCGATTGATTGATGAAACTGTTCGTATTGTCATTCAAAACCGTGAACACAGCAACCGAAGAAAACATCGTGAACACTCGAAAACAAATCGATTATTTTTTAATCTGTACTATAACATTAAATAGAATAACATTCTTTTTACCTCCAAGTTTTACTTCAGCAGTGGCTTGCCCGCTTTCTAACCCCCTCCGGATAAGACACTGATATAGGCCAGTTTCTTCTCTTCTGATTCCAGTAAGGAGTAACCTCGATGGTACCAGTCTTCGAATACTTCCGCCTAACGCCAAAGGTCTACCTTCCCGGGCCCACTCGATATCACTCCCTGGTAATCCACCATCTACTGAGCAGTTCAGTGTAGCAGAACCCCCGGAGTTCACTATCTGATAATGTAAAGAGATTTATCATTCATGTATTCCAGGCCGTATATGGTCAAACGTTTCAATTAGTTTTCAATATGTTATGGGTCCAATAATAAAATATAATATGTTGTAGATTTATCGAATTCCTGAATGTCTTTGCCTCGGTTATATCGGCATAGCTAGGAGACTGCAATACCGGTATGTTGTATTGGTATTGCAATCCCTATGCACCCCTGGACCAGTGCGTGGGCGGACCGCACCACACCGGCATTCATCTATGGCGAAACAATGTAACGATTTGCCATCAAACTTACCAATACCAGAGGGTCCAAAGATACGACTAATGTTTTCGTGACAACTAAGGTGGTAACGGCTGTCTGTTCTCCGCCTGGAGAAGCCGCTCTGCAAGCCCATCGCCCAGAGAGGTCGTATGTAACTCCTCGCAGAATCAGACGGCCACTAGTGCCTCCTGGACCACCCATGCCGACAACTGCTTCTCTGCGACCGCCGGTTTCACGGTACCATCTAAATAAACATTAATTTGTTGTTTTTAAGATATGATAAAAGATGTCAATTAAAAATACAAGCCAATAATGATTATTGGCTGGTGTATCAAAGAGAAAATGGTCATTATTTACTTACGTGACAGTTGGGGGCGGATTCCCGTGAGCAATGCAAGTGAGTTCCACATCTCGTCCCTCTATCACCGTCAGCTCTGCCGGTGGTCTGCTGACCAGCCGTGGTGGAACACTTCCTGAAGGTTCTGAAAATAATTTAAACAAAAATCCGTTATATTTTAAAAGAAAATTGAGCTTTACTAAATGCACTACGATACCAATTTTTTTCAATTAATACCACAAACATCGTATGACATTGACGATTTTGTACAAAACTTGATTTATTCATTGAAATATTTACACCATACTATATGCTTGAACATTTAAATTGTTCTTCTATCTGTTTAAATTAAATTATATCCGCTCCTTATGAAGAGAATAATATGACCACAAAGCGCTACCTCCAAGATTTCATGTCATCCACTAATTGCTTTGCTTTCCTACGACATACCGGTATCCTAAAGTTCTGCCGAATACACCCTAGACAGTCGTCCAGGACTCCGGAAAGAAGACGAGGCAAGCAGAGTTGAAGCTCTCCGAAAAAAATGTTTGGCATTGCAAAAAATGCACCCAATATTTTATATTGAAATAAGCTCACGGGGAATTATAAAAGTGGTCACCTGAGATTAACTGGAGGAGAAAGTACATTACACACACCCTATCGTCTCAAATAATTAATTGGAAAACTAACAATTTGATCCAATGAGAAATGAGTATTCTACAATGTTATAAAGTATTTTAAAAGTAAAGTGAACTTAGTAAATACAGGCTGCGAAAGTATTTTATTCAATAAGAAGTTAACCTAAATAACATGTAAATAGATGTAAGGAGCCCATTTAATTAAAACATTCAATAAATAAGTTTCACCATTTTATCATTTGGCTAACTTTACTTGTCGAGGGCTTATTTGATATTTCACTTAGCCGAGAATAGAACCATGATTTTTTGTTCGCTCAGCATAGTTTTTATTACTGAGTTATATAGGATTGATAAGCTTTTACTGTCTTTTTTTTGGTAAAATTTGAAATTTTTTAAACAATTCCTTTGATTTTCGTAGTGCTATAAAGTTATAACTTTATTATTACGGAACATGTACGGAACTATTGATAAAACGTCACTTCGTTTTATGTTATAAGCCTATAAAATATTTAATTATTTAGAATATATTTCATTGCTTTTAAACGAATGCTTATATAATTTAGTAATATAAAATAATTTATGTGGTATTCAATTCCAGCGCGACGATAATAATTAATCACGTCGCGCAATATAAACACACGTGTGTTTATACATTTATTCATACATGGATGGTTTTCGTTCATTTTGTGAACACAATAAATTTAGCGGTCACGCTCTGAGCATGGTTTGCCTTATACACACTTTTTAATAAAAATGTATCCGCTGATGGGGATTTATTGATGATGTATAGCGGCAGTGTGGAAAAAATCGGTAGCGAAAGCAAGTTTGTAAAACATGTAAATATTGCACACGACCACTCGGCCGTATTGTCACACATCTGGATTTCAGTGAGAATCTATCAATTTACTCAATATAATCCTCACTCATTTTTTAGTCTTTATTACTATAATATAGTCACTTTTGATGAAATCATTTAGGAATTTATTAAACCAACTTTTTAAAAAAATATTATTATTAAGACAGTTCGGTTGCGAAGTCTTGGGCTAGAAAAGAGTCCCGGAATAAAAACTTTCACCCATTGATCTGTCAATTGATATATGGATTTGTACACAAAAGAACGAATTATATCTGTAATGTTTCAATACATCCCAAAGCGGACTGCAGAAAAAGCGATTCCTTAACGATTATACTAGTTCTTTTTTAACTAGATCTTTTTTTCCTACCCCCTTCCTCTTGTGAAGAGAGGTTGAGTGACTGATTTAAAGCTAGTTCTCGTTAAAAACGTCCATTAAGAGTCCACATTGGGAGCGGACAAGAAAATACTATAATATGATCAGAAAATAATATCTTACAAAATTAAAGCATTTATGGAAAACATCTAATTCTGCATTATATTGTGTGTTGTGAATAAAGATATTTATTGCGAATAAAGCAATTGTAAGTAACAAGCTGAGAATATGGATAGAGGGAAGTGGATATCACAAATTATGGAAAAAATGGAAAGCTCAGCGGAGAAACTGGGATTAAGTTTTCACAGGGAAGTGGATAAGGTTTGCCAATCTCGGTACACTTTACTTTGTTCTGTACAGGGAAATACATGGGGTAATTAAATTTTGAGCGCCAGGCGTGAGGATACACGCCAAATGAAAAAATAATAACAATGAAAATACGGTTACCGTTAAAAAACACATTAATAGGGATGCGGAAACCGTAGATGCACAGAATTTAAATTATAAACAAATAAAACAGAAATTACACGACGAAACAATATTTATGAACAGATGGTTACATTTAAGCAAATAAACTATTATAATACATATATATAATTATGACTTTATGGATGATAAAACATCTCGGCGACGAACTCGGGTGTCCGAGACCAATCTCCAGCGCGTTACCGGCACGTCCTACTTGTTCCACATCCTGGCGCGTAAAAAAGTTTTAACGCAATTCTTGGCGAGGCTTCCCCTTGGTCTCCTACCAACGACGCAGCGAGGTGCGTATCGCCGATAGGTGACCATTGTAATGTTGCGACGAAATAATAACAGTGTATTAATTTAAGTTGTCAATAAAATGCATCTTTGAGTGATCCAAGAAACAATCTTTTCACGATAATCTACAAGCAAGTGACACCACAAATTTTTTAAAAGTGGATTTAGGACATTAATTACTTGTAGTCTTCATTATTTATATTTTCAATTAAAATATACCTATATATGCAGTATTAGTTGTCGGGTGTTTTTATATTAAATGGAATATCGCACAAATTAACAGCGGCTTTGCAATATATTCGGCGGCCTACTATCGCTTCTGGCTCCGTGTTTGGTGTATCGGAAATTTCCATTAGCAATAAATAACGCAGAGGCCTGCACCGCACTGGACCGCACACATACTCAATCACCCCTACATGTAAGCCCACAAAATTGCATGCGTGTAGATAGGCACACTAATACTTCGCAACCCTGTTTTTTATTACTACTCTTTTAGTAGGTAATGCAAACAAAAGTATTCTATAATTTATTAACGCAGGGCCGTTGAAAAATCATCGGTTGAATACATTTTCATAAAGTAAAGCATTAAGAACAGTGCTTCTTTACGGCTCAAAAATTTAAAATCTGCAGGGTGTTTTTTTATATTTTGAACGTGTTATCATTGTATATTGTGTGATGCAATCAGTCATCTCAGTCAATCTCTGTGAGACGGGCTAGATCATTTCTTTGCACCGGCTTATTCTAGTTTTTCTGCATTGAAATCAATTTATCAAGGGGAAAATCTTTTGCATTAATAGTGGTATATTTAAATTTAATTTTTCATTGGTGAAGAGTTGAATTATTTACTGTGATTTAGAAGATCGCCGTAACCGAGTGGTGTAACATTGTAACGCCCTCGTTTTTCATGGTATAGAATACCAGTATATATATATGTAAGGAAAGATTTTTCTAACTCTAGTGGATTGTACGATATGCTTCGAGATGCATAGCGAGAGTGATTAGCTTAACACTAGTACTGTTCTAGCCCTATCATTCTGTTCTTATTATCTCTGAAAAAAGGTGATCAAGTGACTAAGTAACAATTAGTTTTCGTAGTTTCATTCTCTGCTGAGGTAAGTTCCATTAGCAGTCCATATACTCCACATTGGGAGTGAAAATGGTTACAAAAGAAAAAAATGGTTATATCAAGGGCCCAGTTCCATAGGACGATAAGTAAAAAATATGATGTTTTGAGTTAAGTTAGCCATTATATTCGAACACCGCCTTTCTACAGTTCCATAAAAGTACAGCTTTTAAGCTTGTAAGGTTTTTCTCTCAAGAGATAGATATTTCATATGGAAATCAGCACAATTAAATAATTTCTCAGTTTCACATACATACATATTGAAATATCGTATTTTGAAAATATATTTTTGTGAATCGTGGCGTTCTATAAAGAAACAAATTTTAATCCTAAAACTGTAAACTATTGAACATCTATCTGAATTAAAAAGTATTACAAAATAATCACTTTTAACGATTCAGTTTAGATGAGTCAAAACTTTGATCAGCCATATTATATTAAAACTACCAATTTCTAGTTGTATCACTATGAAACTAGGCTATCGATATCTTGTATGTAGAGTATTTCTTGAAAATTACTATTAATGGTTTAACAGGGATATAAACTATTATTCCTGTAGGCTTTTATAGATAGACTTAGGATAGAAAAAAGGAAAATTATGAAATCTAAGCAAAAGAAATACTGCAAAGTTTCATAAATGCGAAACAATTCGTTTGTTTAGGTAAATCACATCTCCCATCGCATATCAATATTCCGAGGACGAGAATTTATTCGCGCGCACTTCGCCAAATAATTTATGACGGACCAAAGACTAACACCGCCACTTTGTTATTGTCGCTGGTTTGAAAAAAAAAAGATGGCGTTTCGCGGTGGAGGATTGGTGGCTGATTTATAGTTTTCATTTTCTTCGGGATCGTCGCTTTCAGTTTCTTTTATGACAGATTGGAAAACTTTTGATAGGATAATATTGCAACCGATGACTCGGCATTATTTTGAAAAAAAACTCGAATTTTATTTTACATGGAACGTATATTTTTCTATATAAGTATTCTTTATATAATACATACATATAGATGTATCTACCTACATCTTTGTTTGTGCCCGAGTAAAGGTCTCCGATATATTATTAACCTTCCCGTTACCATAGGTGCAAGATTGCCATACGAGCTGAAAACATTAATATCTCGCTTATAAGGTTTTAAATAAATTTTAGCTATTTATAGATAAAATAGTTATGTAATAAAATAAAAATAAATAAGTGGTTCGATTCAATGCTTTCATCATTAAATTAATATAATTACAAAACTCTGATGACAATATTATTACGAACTCAATTAAAGTGCTAGCGATATATAAAATTATATACGCAAGAGTGACGCACGATATACATTGTTAAGTTCACACAAAGCGAGAAATGGTATTAGTTAGAGGGAGAAAGGACCGGATGTATCTTCTCTTGTAGTTATTTTTTATGCAGCGGCATGTGGTGAAGTTACTATCTCTATCGCACAACCTCACTTGTATATGAGCAAGTAGGATAGAAGAGCGTACTCCCGCAAGCCCTTGTATCTCACTCTCCCTCTTTCACTTTACATGGGATTGAGCGAGAAACAGAGAACGGCACGTCACTCGCTTGCTTGTGTGTGTTATAATATGAGTCAACTCGTCAAGTTTATATTTCAAACGGACTGTATAAAGTAGAAGTGAGACATGCCTGCTCCTTATGTGATGTGCTTTTTTCCATGTAGTCTACATTTCGATTATATTACATGAAAATAGGTAAATTGCAAGCTCTAGACACAAAATAAAGTGTAAAACGAAAACAATATGATATTTAAAAACAGAATAACACTTTTAAAGCGATAAATTAGCTTTAAAAATGCTCAGTACATGACCAAGTCCAAGTGACAGCCTGTGTCGACCACGGCTGGTAACGTGATTTTTTTAGCACGGACTGAAAACGGTTAAACATTAAAACTGAATACCCACTGACTGTCTTTGTGCCATGATGCCGACCTTGTCTCAAAACGTAGATATGGAAATTTTGACTATTAAAATGTTGCTCTGCCGTGTCTCTGAACAGTCAAAGCTTTTCTTACCGCTCAGAGAAATTCAGATTCAAGTCATTGTCAAATATTCATCTTTTTTAAAATAAAATTTATTAAAATCTAGTGCACATCCGTTTGAGATGTATTTTATTCTTGAGTTGATGTCGAGTAGTTTAAAATATCTGGTGGATTAATTAATAGTAATTAGCAGCAAAAGCAAATCATCACCTCAGATAAACAAGGTTCCATTTGCCGTTTTTTTACAAAATTACTTTTATCTGCATTAAAAAACTTTACAATTGTCTATCAATCCATCAAAATTTAAATTAGAAAAATTTTCTATCTGAAAAATATACAAATGTTGCAGTGCATCAAGGTTCAATCTGAATACATAATTAGAAATAATGCGTGTAGGAAATCAGTCTCAAAAGTGGTCTCTTTTATTTTTTATTTCGTTTTAGTTTTTGCAGATCGAACCTTGTTTACCCAAGGCCACGAAATGTAACTATTTTTTGGAAGAAAGAGGATGGAAAGATGGGACTAGGGGCAAGTAATTAGGTAAATGGTTTCGCCAGTACGACAGTTAGAGATAGGTGGAAGGGAATGTAGACATCAAAAAATGAAATGATTGATATACATTACATAAATAATTGGCAGTTCGGAAACTTCAACTTTTCAACACAGTAACCAGATTGTACCAACGCAAGTCCAAGAACCTTGACTACTCGGTCATTGTACCGACATTTATTAAATTTATTATTACTATGCTTAATGCAGCGGTATAGATTGAAACAAAACTCTCCTCCGAAGACGAGTACATAAGATTATCTACTTTAAATAATATCTTTATCAATTGAGCCCTCAAGAAGTGAAGTGAGCCAAGTGATAAAATGGTAAAACTTGTTAATTGACCTTTTTAGTTATATGATCTTCTTACAATGATTTCCACGTTATTTAATTTAATGTCTAACACAATTAAATACTTTTGCAGTCTGTATTTACTTAGCTCACTTCACTTTTAAGATACTTCATGACGTGTATTTAGAATACCAAAACGCATTTAATTTTTTTCAAAAATATCAGTTGGCTCATTTCACTTCTCATTGACTCAATTATGCCTAAAATTCTTTGATTAGTTTTAAGTACCATCAAATTGGGTAAATTTTCCCATCGGTCTAATATTGGCCCTCTACATGGAAAAAGTTGCTGTTATTAATACCATGATAATATTGACAAAGGTATTGAGTAACCCTTGGTGGTAAAAATATGAATTAATGTTCAACATTATTTGTTTTAATGTTGAATTTGTAAGCTGTCAGCTTGGAATGATAAAACACAATTTAAAACTTTTCTTGAAATAAATTGGATTAGCCATATTTTCAATTTGTATTACTAATCTGTAAACAAAAGGCTGTATATTTTTTTCCCGTTTCAATTATGTACAGAATATATGAAAGCATTAAGAAAAGTTGCCGATACTTTAAATTCACTGGATTTTTAGTAATAACAGTGAATATTTGTATCGTGAGCCAAAGTTACCCGATTTGGATGCGAACTTTGGCCCATCTTGTGTCATCTATATTTGTATATATATTATAACAATAAATCTATTTATGTTAATTACATTTTGTCTTAAGACATTAGTACATTTCTATGTAGACCAATGATACACATAAGTGAAATGGCGAACCATAAAAATACAAAAACTCTCAGAACTGGGCCAAAATTACCCAGATTGACCGTAAAATAACCTATTCATATTAAAATCAAAATGATTAATACATATATTATAATGATATAATATAAAAATGAATGTTCGCTTGTTTGTTTGTTTGTTTGTCATTATGCTTTTCCTTTACCATTCATCCGATTTCGATCAAACTTTGGTGAGTTGTTGTGCACACACCTGTGAAGGTTTCTGAAGAAATAAAGACAATTCATATTCGGGCTCGGGGCGGGCCTGGGTAAGGAGTTCAAATTTAAGAAACATATTTCGTTCTATGGTCGGTTCATGAGTCAGCTATAAGGCATAGAAATCATAACTTAAATAATTTATTTCACATGTGCCATAAGTATCTTTGGAAATATGGGAAAAATGACATGTATTGTTTGAAAAGTATAAATGAATTACTATATTAAAAAAATCGAGCTTTTTTCGGGCTGAGAAAAATAAATCTGGGCTTCAGGTTGGATTCGGGTAACAAGTGTCATTTTGAGACTCGGGCTCCGACCGGGTAATTTTATGAAATTTCAGCCCGCGCAGAGAATTAAAATACAAAACCTTTCTTTCTTTGAGTGACATTGCAACGCATACCAGGTATTCACTAGTAATGTATGTCAATCAATCAAAATAAATAAATAAATATATATAAAATCTACAACATTTTAATTTTAAAAGACGCATCATTGTCGTTTGGATGGTACTCGATGTCACGAGGAATGAAATAAACGTCTAGAAAACGAAACGCGAAGCCCTCACTTCCTGAAGTAACAAGGTACTTTCAACTTCCGACAGAGCTCCTTTCACAATGCAGATATGTATTAGTTGTATTTTTTTATTCCAGCGCGATTTTCATTAATATTATTCCTTTGTTTAGTGCATTCTTCTTTTTGGCGTTGATTTCTTAAGTGCCTACGTCCTGAAGGCAGGGTCAGTGGCGTTGATTGAAAAATTAGTAATTTTTTTGATTAATAATAGTATTTATTATATTAAATTATGCTGCCGCTCTTTTAACCGAGTGGTTAACGCTATTGGGCTCTCGCTCTGTTCGGTTGTGGTGTCAATTATGTAGATAAATAATAACTCCTTGAAAATGAAATTCGCGATAATTGTTCCCAGATGTTTGCTTATTCATAGAATTGGTATTTACAAAGTAGAACACCAATATTGTAATGTATATGTATAAATAACAAAATATTCATTTCCACAAGAATTATGATAAATTAATATAAATAGTTCTGACGATGGCGATCAACCATATGTAATAATTCTTGCAACTAAATATTTTTCCTTCTAAGGTGTCAACTAACTGTCAATTCTTGCTGGAAAGGCAATATATTTTAAAAATAAAACACAACAAGTTTCGTACTATTTCCATATGTTTATAATATTAAAACTATAAACATTTGCAAGGAGTAGAAAAGAATGTGTGTTTTATTTTTTAAATGTAATTTTACCTTATTAGATTGATTATTATTATATTATATGTTAACATAATATAATAATATTTTTATGAATTAACAAGTTTAAATGGCAATGTTTATAATACGGTTGCATTATTTATGATATCCACTGTGAACGTAAAAATAAATTGTTATCCTCAGAGCCGATTGTTTTTACACCAAGTACACCACTGCTAAAAGACAAAAGCTTGTTTATTGGCTACTGAAAATATAACAGCTATACGGCTACACTCATAATAATTAATTTGTTGGTACTATTTAAAAGAAAAGAAAGTTTTTTTTTCTACCAATGAATATGCATATTTTGGGTGGGGCAGATGGGTCAGGTGCCATGGGCTTCAGTTTTGGAATATTCTTCATGATACCGAGATCGCACTTAATTTCTTTTTAAGCTGTGTCTGTTAGTAAAGCAGGAGAAAGATCATTTAAAAATTCCAGCCTCCGGGCCGCGTGCGGCTCGACACATATTTTAATAGTGGCCCTCTAGCTATAATTGTATGTATGAAATGTTGATCAATCTATATATTTGGTGAGCAAACGTTTTCAATCATTAACCTCATAAAAACTACGATAAAGCATCACTGTCGTCACACCGTGTTCATACGTAATTTTTTTTACAAAATTGAAAGATGTAAATCTCCATTTGTTTTATAAGTTAATTCTTATTATGTTTAAATTCCTTTTCTATGACAAAAAATGTTTATCAAAAATAGCATTTTACTTGCAGCCCGCTGTTAATTTTAAATTATTGGACGTGGGCCAAAACGTTTGCCCATGCCTGCTTTAGTGTAGTGAAAAGTCTGAAAACTTTTTAATGTAAAATGTTGTGACTATGGAACATTACAAGGAAATTATTTTTAATAACACCTGTGTAAAGTTAAGGGCTAGCACATAACTAATAATGAGTGTAGAGTGACTCAATGGACATGCAATATTCTGTTTCTAGATTCTTCATACTTTAGATCAGTGTTCTTCAACCTTTTAAAATTCGCGGCCCGGTGAAAATGGGAAAATTTTTTTGGTGACCGGTGACAACCAGATTCACATACATACTGTTACGATTTCGTCGCAACATGACAATCGTCACATATCGGCGACACGCACCTCGCTGCGACGTTGGTAGGAGACGAAGGGCAAGCCTCACCAAGAACTGCGTTAAAACTTTGATTACGCGCCAGGATGTGGAACGGGTAGGATGCGTCGGTAAAACGCTGGAGATTGGCCTCGGACAGCTGAGTTCGCCGCCGAGATGGTTTATCATCCAAGGTCGTAGTTTTATTTTTATATATTATAATAGTTTTCCTGTTTTAGTGTAACCATCTGTTCATAAATATTGTTTTGTCGTATAATTTCTGTTTCATTTCTTCATAATGTAAATTCTGTGCATCTACGGTTTCCGCATCTCTATTAAATGTGTTTTTAACGGTAACCGTGTTTTAATTATTATTAATATCTTTCATTTGGCGTGTATCTTCACGCCTGGCGCCCAAAATTTAATTACCATATATATATATATATTTCTTCTTGCAGAACAAAGTAAAGTGTACCGAGATTGGCAAACCTTATCCACTTCCCTGTGATAACTCAATCCTAGTTCTCCGCTGAGCTCCCATTTTACATATTTTGTGATCCCTCTATCCTATATTCTCCGTTTTTACTTGCAATTGTTTCATGAGAAATAAATACTCTTTCTGTTTTAAATCACAACAATACATACGTAGTCAGTTTTTAACTTACGAATGAGTGTAAATTAGTAAAAAATATTTTTTTCTTCAGTTCCTGTCAAATATTTTATAAAATGATGTCAATGTTACATAGAATTTTATTGACTAAATCTAATGTTATAAAATTACATTTTTCTGTTACTGCGACATCTGTTGCTGCTTTTTTGTACCCAACTTTGGTATACGTAGATGTTTCTGAGAGAAAGAACACTGAATTAACATCCTGCCGATTTTTCTGTTTGGTTTTTATTGCTGACGTACTTAAAAAAGTCTTTTCACACAAATAGGAAGTAGAAAAAACTGGTGAAAGTTTTCGCGGGCCGGCAATAAATTCTCGCAAACCACAGGTTGAAGAACACTGCTTTAGATTACTTAACTCTCATAAGTCAATTTTATAATGCTAAAGCGAGGTTTATATTTTTAAATATTGCTGGGTTTATTTTTGTTTTTTGACATATCGCTACCGTGATAGTGAACCTATCTAAATAATTCACATTTTAAAATAATTACTGACATAAGATATGGAATTTTGAAAATTTTGTAGTCTTACTTCGCACAGGTAGTTATAACGATATTTTCCTGATGATATTCCATAGTCTTTTCACAACTGAGAGTAAAATGAATAACTTTTAATATTTTAATTGAGATGAACAGTTTAAAGTTACATGGATCTTTTCACAAATACGTTTAGTGTGTTAGATCTTTTAGCAAAAATAATAAAAAATACATTGAAAATATTGATTATTTCTTTCCAATGTTGTACAATTAAGGGCTTTAAAATAATAAAATGTTTTTGAAAGTTGTGTGGAATAGATCAGTTCATCATCATGGCGACAATAATGAATGAATAACTCAAACAAACATTTTTTGATAGTACACGAATTATATATTGACATATCATAGAATAGTTTTCATTTTGGAGAAATATTTAAATGCAATTAATTTAACAAGAAAACCATTCACATACAAATGGCAAAGTAGGACCTTTAGTTTAACTTAACAGGTCGTGCATAATAACATTATACTTTAATGTTATGCCTACTTTACCAAGGTTCGAAGAGCGGTTGAATAAAATTTACATCTAATGTTGTCGAGCGAAGGCGTAAAAGATAGTCAGGCAATTTGACAAATTCAGGATATAGAATTAAGTATCTGGTTGTGTAATTTGGTTCGAGGAAGACTCAAGCTGTAATGTTTTCAATTTCATTAACATTTTAACTTGCACTAAATAATTAAAGAGATCTATGGCACTCAACTTGAGTGTTTCGCCGTAATGCGCCTTTGATGCGGTGATTCTAAAACTGCAAAGTAGTATAATTAAGATATGAGTTGTTTATTGTTGTTTTGATTTCTTGTTTTGACATTTAATTGGTAGAACTCTATCATAATAAGCTGAAAAATAACGAATTATAATGACAGCGTCTGTAGTAAGATCATTAGTCTAACTATCTAAACGGACTGTTGCAAAAAAACGACACTAATTACCTATAAGCTCCATTGGACTTATACGAAAGTTATATATCGCTGACGATGATATGAAGCCGAAATAGCTATCAAGCCTATTTTTTAAATCTAGTACAACTGAATACTTAACAGTTTTTACCTGATGAATATTTTGATATAGTATTTAATGCAGTATTTTCGGCATCCGTAGGCAATTGGTTAGTTTCTTCTTTAATTAAACATTCATTTTACGTTCGACGTTATACTGATAGATAAGTCATTCAAACAAGTTCTGAGATGATCGCATCTAAAGCATTATTGTTTCAAAGTTCTCTCTTGTCTTTCAAGTACAATAAATTGTTTGTTTTTTTAAATATTGTATATAATATAGAATAATCTTTTCGACAAACAAATCATAATGTTTGGTATCGATGAATCATAGTTATACCACGCTTTTCGCTAGAATAAAAAAGCAATATGTCTTAACACTGTTAACTTTTCAAAGCCATTCCTATGACTTCATGGATTATATTAGTACGTGGACCGTTGAATTGCAGAGATTTTGACATTTAATGTAGAAAATCATCGAAAACTGACCTAATGTGTTTTATCAGTATACTATACCGTCGATATCTATTGCACGATTTTAAACTACATTTTAAAAAAGTATAGTTTTTAGATAAACACTGAGCTATTATTAAAATTTAATATTTCTTATCTTCAATTGCATTGAAATGTCCATTTTTATATTAGAACTTTGTTGCACGATCAGAGTAGCCTCTTGGCCACGGTGATTTTCATGCAATGTTAAATAAGGCAAAAATACATTCGGCCAAGTAAACAAATTTAATTTAAAGTAGATACGTATAAAGGTAAACAAGAAAAAAATATGTAGCAATTTTTAATTTGGTTCACATCTGCGCTAAAAAGTTTTAATGCACACTTGTCAGATTATTTCATTTTTACCCGAACAAAAGGAATAATTTTTTCTTTTAAATTAAATACCCAAAGTTTGAAAGATACGTAGTTAAATATTTACTGTGTTCCTACTGATTACCTTGATCAAATAATTGTGTAGGTACATATTTAATTTTATCTCTTTTTGATTGCATTTTTTTTACATACATCATTATAGCTGATTGATCAACTAAAAATTTATTGATTTAAGTGGCATTATTAACTTAGCTAAACTCCATTGTAATAAAGTAAAAATTTTAAAGTATTTAGTTCTATAATAGTTATTTTCATAGCTATCACGCTGTCGTCAGAACTATGTCATATTCAACTGAAAATTCAAAATTACGATATCAAGACCTTAGTTAATGATGGCATATATACTTTTTTCAAGTGACTTTCACAATATTCCATTTATGGTCAATTTGAGGTGTCAACACAGTGTAATTTTACGTTCAGTTATTCTTTTATATGCTAACAGAACAATTTAAGAACCTGTAGGTTTAAGCACCAGATGGCAGAGCCACCTATTAACAACCACTTAACAATAACGCTTACAAATACACAAAAGCGCGATCTGTATGCGTATAGTTGATTTATTTTTACAGATAGTAAATATCGATGCACCAAAGATAATTTCGTCGTTTTTCTGGAGGAAAACACTAAATCGAAAAAATTACATATTGAGTTAGTTATACCAAAATGTGTCTTATGTCAAACTCTATCGTATGACAGAACAGATTTATTTGTATAAATTATACTTTTACCTAAAAACAGTTTTGTACAAACAAACGAAATGAAAAACGTATGGCATTTCAAGCATTCCGCAAACTTCAAAGTCCAATTACTCAAAACTAGTATTTTCCAGTTAGTGTCTTCTTCCAGAACAACAAGGATTTGATATCCTTTTAAAACTGGAAACAGTTTTTTAGTATTTTCATATTATTCAAAATAAAGTACTAAAATTTGTACGGTATTAAAAATTAAAAAAAAAACTGTTTCTCCTAAAATTATACATTCTAAAGTTAAGGTTCCGTTTGAGGTTTCGTGATGATAAAAGTTTTTAAATGATAATAATACTGTCAACCTGAAGTATCAATAGATTTTTTCATCAATAGATATTATAAAAAAACTACAAACATGCATTGATATAATTTTTAACGATACGATACTTAAGTTTCAAAACGTTATAGATCAAATTCAATAGCTGCATGCAATAGGGAAATATCTTAAAATAAAAAAAAGATGCATATAGAGGAATCGTGTTATAATTTCCAATCAAATGCATTAGCACTCGTATGTCTTACTTATATTTAAAAAAATACGCTTTTTAAGCTAACACGATCTACACTTATAAGCTAAGGACCTCTTTACTTACATAATTTTCTGAAACTCTATTGTAGGAATAATTTTATGTTGAAAGGATGTCTCATTAATTACGCTTAATATTCAAATTGCATTCCAGGTTGAGGGCTACAGCAACCCCGTGACGAGATTAATTTGCTCTATTACTCATCCCTTTCAGTTAAAATTAGCGCGAATTAACAAGACTCGAAATGGCTTTAAGGTGCGCTATGACATACACCGCATAGCTTTATGTAATTACTATTTTAAACAGAATTAGCGGCAAATATTTAAGCCATCAAAAGTTGAGATTTAACAGCTTTCATTCGTATCGCTATACATCTTCAAATTGTTCTGCAAGAATAATTAATATTTACCGTATCCTTTTGAGGTGAAACTCTAGACTTAGCAGTGGCAAGTATTCGTTTATTCCAATGATTTTTAGCTTTATTGAAGTCATCGCCACCCTTACCGCGGTAGCTTTACTCAAGTAATAGCGAAATTTCAAAAATACTTACACTATTGTTCGCGTTTATGTTTCTTGAAGTTTCACCATATATAAAACTCATTTTAGTGCAGAATAATTAGGATAAAATGACGCAAAAAATAATGCGTTAACCCGACAAGGGTTTACAGAGATGGTCACAATAATATCTGTACCTCAGAGGCAAACGGATACAAATCTATTTTTTTCGAAAATGAGTTTTTGACGGATTCATCGTGTTAAAGGCATTATTTATTAGTGGCAGAGAGATGCAGGGCCTAGTTGCTGTAATAAAAAAGATATGCATAACATAAAAATGCAAATGGTATATTATCTGTAACGTAAGCAAAAGGTGCAAGTGGAGTTGCATCTAAATAATTTATTATTGAATTAGGATGCAACTCCCTTTGCATCTCTCTGCCTCGCAATAACTTTGTGGTTATGGGCACTCTAATATATATAAATATATTTTTTATATGTTATATGTATTTTTTTATTTATTCAGATAAATTGTTTTATTTTGACTTTACTACAAAAAGAGAAATGGGATACAAATCCACAGTGACAAAATGTCTTTAGAAGCAGAAGGATGCAAATCCCTAATACATTTTTATTTTTACATATAAAATGGAATTAAATTTATTTATTTATTAAATATTACAAAAGGACTTTAATTGAATTAGAATATAAAAGAATAATAATCGCAATCTGTACATTTTCTTGGAAGTTATGAGTATTTATTGAAAAAATAAATTGTTTTTAGGCTCTCTTGAACAATTTGGTATTTGGCAGTTGCGTCCGTCTACCTCTGAGGTACATATATATACAATGATGTAATCACATTTCTGTTTAAATAAAACACAATTTATTTTTTACTACTTCTACATTTTCATAATGATCAGGACCGGTTTCACTCATCATAAGCATTATAAACTGATACAATATAAATCTTGACAAGGATAATTGTATGAAAGTGAGTGTTAATAATTACAATGCATATCAAACAATTGGTTTAAATACTATGAAAATAATTTACAGCTAATGAAACAAAATATGAATAAACGAAATTAAATAGTTTACTATAAAAATGTCGAGTACCTCATACAAAACAATAAAACATAATGCCTTTCCACCAAGAATTGACAGTTAGCACCTTTAATTTGTAATCGCATAATTCAAGATATTGATGTAAACTATTTCTGTCGTCAGTTCGAGTTCATTACTGTGCTCGAATGCCTAAAGATGTCGAAAGGCGAAGTCCGGGTCGTAAGTGACGAAATACATGAAAATGTACAATATTTCAGCAATTCAAATTTGCCATCGCATATTTAGATTTCAGCAGCGCCCTCCAAAATGATGAAATATAATAACGACCTGCAGATTTATAAAACAACCTGAAGAAGGCAAAATTTTCCCCACCTGTTTACCTATTTTAAAAGGCACTCTTATTGGTGTGGTTTTATGATTTTGCAAATGTAATACGTTGGCGTCCGTGGCGCAGTTGGTAGCGTCGCTGACTACGGTTGCGGATGTCTCGAGTTTTATTCCCGGTGCGGACGGTTTTCATACCTTGATATTTCAATCGATTTATGGATTTCTGTTCGTAGTCCGAGTCCTCCCTCTCACACATCCCATCCTCACGGGGCGTAGCGAGAGCGATTAGCTAATCCCTACTCTCTTAAAAAAAATAGAGATTGAGTAACTGAGTTACAAGCAGTTCTCGCAGAAAAATTCTTTTAAGATACCTCCATTAGGAAACCGTATGCTCCACATTGGGAGTGGACATGGAAAAAAATAGCACAACAGAAATGTACAATAAAAAAAACCTTGGGATTATCTCAATACACATTGTTGCTAAGCATCTTTTCTGGTTTAAATATAAAGTAGATATCGTATTAAATTATATAAAATATAATAGGACACATATTATATACTTAAATAAAGTCACCCTCTAGACAAAATATTATCATAATCGTGACAGGTAACGCCGGCTACTTATATGCGCGGCACGAATTTTTCACCCCCCAGACAAATAAATTTCATCCCTGCAACACTGACATTGTACTATAAGATATGGCCTACTAAATTAATACGTGTCTCTTCTATGGTAAATGATAATAAATCATCCTAAAAGGAAGGCATATGCGACGAGATATCGTAATAAAAATCACATGGACTTTTTGGAGATAATAAAATGGCTTTATCATTTTTGATTGATTATTTTTCGTGAATACTTCTTAGTCGGTGAAATCTTAAATATTTATACTAGCTCATCTTCAGACACTGTGTTTAGCATAAGGCAAAATTTAGTGCACTTTAAAATGAAGCCGTTATTTAATAAAATATCTAAAGTATCTATAAACGGTCTTATGACAACACAACCAAAATGTTTAATTAACGGATGTCTTATGTGCAAAATATGATATTATATACAATAAAATAACACCTTATAATAAATACATAATTTAACAGAAAAGTATTGTGTATTGTAGCCGAGTGGTCGACACTCTTTTGCGTTCGTTCTATTCAGTTTCAGTGAACACGGGTTCAAATGCGCGTTTGGACAAATTCATGATATAATTTTGCAATTGATATTTAGATTTGATTTCAAATGTCTCCTACTAATCTGAAATAAAAAAAACGGAATGTAGAGAGAACTATTAGCCAACTAGTAGTCCTTTGCTAGCCCTATCTTTCTACCCACTACTATCTCAACAGAAAGGTTGAGCGAATAAGCAAGAACTAAAATTTGAATTGTTGAAATTTTGTACATTTCCATTTATTTCGTCACTAATGACACGTTTTCAATTCCGACATTTGCAAATCAATTGATATTGAAATACCATACATTCAATGGGGGTGAAGAGGTTAAAATGTTGTATCATAAGTTATTTCATCAAGAAATTTTGGAGATCAACGTAGCTCAGTTAAATTCCTTAAAAATTTTCAATGAACAACTTAACTTCCCTTAATCCTCGTTATTGTATCTTTTACGTGAGATAACTTCGTAAAATAATTATAAATTAATAATCAAAATAATCAAATTTCCATATTAATACATCATCTTATATTCACCCTACCAAAACCCACTAATTTAAAATAACTAGGTATATCTATGCTTTCTTCGAATTGCATTTTAAAACCCACTATTCTATAATAACTAGGTATTGCTATGTAATTTAAGTCCTATGAGTTTGTAATTGTAAATGCGATTGTTTTCCCAATTAAGGTTAAAAGTAACTATTATAAAATCAGTATTAAGATTAATTAAACATATTAATGTAGTTCATAGACTTAGTGATAACAATTTCTCGTATTTTGTCTATCAGTTCGAGTTTATTCGCGTGCTCGAATTGCTGAAGATGCCCAAACGGGAAAATTGGGTTGTTAGTGACGAAATACATGAAAATGTAAAAAATTTCAACAATTTAAATTTGATATTGAATTTCCATAACCACATTAAAAGCACTTCTTAGATGTTAAAGTAATAAGCGAATTTTTAGCTGACAGTGGTCACCAAGTTGTTGGAGCTATGGTGCAATATTGTCACCATGAAAATTAATAATAGAAGGGTCATATATTAAAATTGAAATTAATCTTCACTGTTTACACAACACTCGCAAATTGAATTGCAGCCAGTTTAGTTAGAGTGGCTGTTATAATTAATTAAAACGTTAGCAATTTGGCACCTGTATGAGAATGGCGGAGGGCGAATGTAAAATGGCGCACGCGTCACGAGCAAACTTAATTGGATTACCTGCTTACTAGATTACATTTATTTTAAAACACACAACAGTGTACATGTTCGCTTGCATAATTATGATCCTCCTAAAACAACGGTTCTCAAACTCAAACTTACTGTAGCTGTATTAAACCTATAGTGCACATACGATGGAACACCGGTGGGGTAGGTATTATAATGATAATTTAATTTGTCAAAGAACAAAGTTTTTATTATATTTACTAGCTATTTTTGTATATTTGTATTAATTTGTAAGTTTTCATATCCCTTACAGTAGGCATGTTATCTTATTATCTATTTTCTAAATAAGTCTTATTTCAGCTGACGGTTTTGAATTTTGAAAGTAATTAACAAAACCTCGCTACAAATACTGACTTTGGGTATGGAGTACACAAACATATTCAATTTACATCAAGAATTGTCTGTCAAGTGATTTCAAACTTGAATTATAATAATTTGTTGTTTTTAATTATATTTTTAATGGGAGACATTCCTGTCATATGAGGGAAATGGGTACATAGGATATTTGACATCGCCCCTACGATCTTTTTGGAAGTCTTAGCTAGTTCAGAATTATTGAAAGGTGAGGTTTTCGCATAGAATCTCTATAAAGTAAGCAAGATAGAGAAATAAGGTCTCTAGAATGTTGGGAATAAAGCTGTATCTACAGTACTGATGTATTTCCAGACAATAAACAATCAAATTATTGAAAAAATCAAGACGATGTAGCCATCAACAGTTTAATAGTCACATGCATAGCAGAAAGAACCACAGCTAGCTCAATTAAGAAAGTCCTATCAAGAATCATATAGATTTGCGATGTAATTCAACACACCCACAACAAACAAAGCAATAATCACGTTTGCTCATTTTGTAAAAAAGAATAAAACAAGCTTGAAAAATTATCGACTATAATGAGTAGATTGAAAATTAATAGCTGAGAGTTCTTAAAAAAAAAAACAATTATTAATAACATTTATTTGCTCTCCTGCAGAATGACCAAAGCTATGTTACTGTTCTGTTTGTTGGGGTTGTCAATATTACATAGTTAAATCGTATACATAAATTAAATTTCGCGCACCACTATAGTAGAACCACTACCCTAATCTCACGCATTTATTTCCTTTCATAGGTATAGAGGATAAATCATGAAGGGAGAGGTTACATCTTGAGACAGTTCCTAAGATCTGGTATAACATTTTCTTAGATAATTAGAAAGGTATAAACAATAATTGTCGGCGTCAGTGGGGCAGTTCGTAGCGTTGTTGGCTACGGTTACGGATGTCTCGGGGTTAATACCCGGTGCGGACGGTTTTCATAAATTGATTTATGAATTTCTGTTCGTAGTCTGAGTGTTTGTGATGCCTAAAACCCCCTATTACCCATCTAATCCTCACGGGGCGTAGCGAAAGCGATTAAGCAACTGAGTAACATACAATTCTGTCAAGATATCTCCATTAGGATACCATATGCCCTACATTGAGAGCGGAAATGGGAAAAATACAGTAATTTCTTTGATTCAGTACGACGCTTGATAAAAATGACAATCTTCATTTTATTTAAGGTTATCATATTTTTTTTGTGGTAAATTTCTGCTTTGATTGAAAAATAATTTGAAAAAGAAAAATTTGTTGCAAGAAAATTAAAAATAGTTTTCAAATGACATTTAAATTTATCATTAGAAGTCTGGTTTTCTTACATTTGCATATTGCCAACTGAAAATAGATCTTTAGAAAATCTTTAACTGTAATTCCGAATATAGGTTTATAGTATAATGTAAAACGAATTGGGTGAAATTCATTTACACATTATTAAAAACAGTCATTTCATTCGTCCTATTTATAAAATTTCTAAATGTTTTCTTTGGGCAAACAGACGAAAAAAAATTGAAACAATTCGCCAAAAGTCGCCAGCAAAATGAACCCTTCCTTTTTCTTTTTTTGTCTGAGAACAAAGTAAGACTTCCGCTTGAAGACTTTTTTTTGTTTCTTATATACACAACGGCCCTTGTTTTATCTACATCATGGAGGACCAACTCGAAACGGTTGGGCCTTTTTAACCCTGCCGGGCGCACTGTCCTCTTCAGATTCCTAACAATATCTACCGAGGAAGTTGCATTCGAAGCTCCGGACACAGCGGTTTTAAACATCATTACTTTGTATGTGAATGTAGTTACAAAATTCATTTTTTTAATTGAATATTATTTAAACTTTTTTCGTTTCTGTAATTAATAACAATGTATTTTCAATGCGCCAGATATTTTGAAAGTTTTACATGACATGAAATAAGCACGTTGAGAATTTTTATGTCAACTCGTGGAGAAAAGACATCATGAGCAACCACACCAATGAACGAAAATGTATCTTGATGTTTTGTTACAACACGATGTTCTAAAAAGATCATTCTTTAAATTGTGCAACACTTCCTTCAATACATCTTTTCTTAATAATCAATTTAAATATAATAATATATTATATCGATTATAAGTATTAAATTAAATTATATTCTGAAAATTAAGACTTTCTTAACTCGTTTCAATTACGAAATATAACTATAAACAAACCCAGTAGATATTATAAAAAATGTTTTTTATATATTTTAATACGACAAAAATAGTAAGTGTTTTATTTCCCCCTGTGTTGTTTTTTCACTATTCTATTTTGTCCGTTTTCCATGGTATTATAATAAAAATGATGCTCTTCATGGTTTCCTTTATATGAATTGTTCTCCAGTCATCTCCAGTCCAGTTCCAAAGATCATATTTCCCAGGTTGGTAAGCAAAAACATGAAGAGCTGATGGAGGTGATGTCCAGTGATATATACCATAAGACAGCTAGACAAATTATTATTAGGGAAGATACTGTGTTACGATCGGTGGAAGGCCCCCAATGTATTGTAACTATTTTACTACCTTATGAAAAAAAAAATATTTTATGAAAACAAACTCTGAAGAAGTTATGATTTTAATCTAATATATAAAAATCAATGTGTGGGCTTGTTCGTATCTTATGCACTATCATACCGTTCATCCGATTCCGATAAAACTTTGTCAAGCTATTGCTTGCCCTTGCGCAAAGGATATAGGCATAGTACAATCAGGCCCGGCCCTTCCCTAGCCCGACTCTCAACTTTTTAATTTTTAACTCACAGTAGGTCTAATTAAATATAAAAATCATTCTAACAATCCAGATATATCTATAATCTAAAAAATCTAAAATAAAGAATCAAATTCGTACGAATAGCAACATCTCTGAAAACCTTCTGATTTATTCGTGTACGCACCAGACAGGAAATAAAAAATATTGTGAATCCAAAAGCAGTTCAATAAACAGAATTAAGTCACAATCACTGACATTCTTTCAGTGGCATTGCAACACATGCCGGGTGCTCACTAATTTGTAATAAAAAAAATCTATTTTAAAATAAATGTAGCTATAAGCACATACTGAAGTGATGCCATTAGCACGCTATTTAACTTTGATCATTGTTAATTTAACCATTTTGATATCTCCATTTTACAACTAATATGATCGTAAAAATAGATACATATCGAAGGTGTTTTGATCAATCGATGTAACCCTCAAAATTGAAATTGTTCAGGAGAGAGTAAAAACTGTTTTTATCAAAAACATTTAGATGGTGAGTTGCGTTATGGATCTTTGAAATGCACCCCTATAAATTCTCATGTTTGCAGATACGGGATTATACGTAGGGAGTATCGATATAAAAGTGGCTTACATCAAGTGATCAGATCAGAATTTTTAAACCTAAAACCAATGTAAAATGATGTTTCCCTACCAAAAAGTAGTCAATTTATTTTTTTAATTTACGTCATTTGGCCAAGACCTGCTCTTTAAAATGATATCCAATAATTGACTCATTTTCGTATTTTTTGAGAGTTAAATCAATTGGCTAAATCACAGTTTGAATTGTGAATCGAATGTTACAAATAATAAAAATCATTAACATTAAATAAAAAAATATCACTGTAATCGCGTTATAATTTTAAATCATAGCGCGCGCCACTATTTTAAAACCTATGCAGTCTCAAGGGATGTTTTGAAAAATTCACGCTTTCCCCCTTTAAGAAAAACCCCGGGTCACGTATTCAAGTCAAATGTCTCTTTAGCCCCCAACAATAAAGGGGTTAAGGAAGTTGTGTCTTATGAACAAGGTTTTGGCTTAATTTATTACTCTTATTACTCTCATATATATATCTGCGTAAGGAAATATTTTCTTTTTTGATAAGAAACATATTCTGGTTTTCAAATCCTCAACAGTTACTACAAATTTAGCGTCTAAAACTGTCAAAATCAAACAAGAATATAATGCTATAAGTTATAATACCTTCAATTTGGGCAAGTTGCCCATCGATCTAAGATTGGCTCACTCCATGGAAAAACGTTTGACATTATGCTGTTATAATACTATCATAATTCTAATGCCATATGAATATTTTTTAGCTAAGCAAAATATATAATAGTATTGATTAGTCTCTGGTGGTAAAAATATGAATTAATGTGCAACATTATTGTTGAATTTTGTAAGCTGTCAACTTGAAATGATAAAACACAGTTTAAAAACTTGTCTTGAAATAAATAGGATTAACCAAATTTTCAATTTGTATTAGTAATCTGTAAACCGAATGCAATTACAGAATATTTGAAAGCATAAAGAAATGCTGCGAAGACTTTAAAATCACTGAATTTATAGAAATGACAGTGATTATTTGTATCGTGGTCTAAAGTTACCTGATTTTAACCCAAAGTGGGGCCCACATTGTTGTATGTATATTTATTTATCAGTTATAAGAATAGGTCAATTTATATTAATTCAGTTTCATCTTATGAAATTAGCACATTTCTTTGTTGAACAATACTCCAAATAAATGCAATGGCAAACCATAAAAATACAAAAAACCCTCAGAACTGTGCCGAAGTTATCCAGATTGACGGTATGTAATATGAAATAATATATAACTTACAAAATCCAACAAACGCGTACGAAAAAAACGTTTTAACTCTTATGCATGTCACGGAAATCACATGTAGAAACTGATAGATTCAGTCAAATTTTAATTCTATTATATTCATTGCAAAAGCGGCTGACTGGCTAGTTATAATAAACATATTGTTTTTGATAAGAAATACAATACGATGGATACAATAAATAATTTAAGCGTAAAACACAAAAAGGTCGCTCACTACCAACATTGCAAAAACAGTCGCCTCAAATAACGAATGTTAGTTGAATTTGAAATAAAAATACTGTAAATTGACAACTGAAACCCCCATAAGTTTTCTGTGAGCCCACTAGTTATTTTAACCTTTCCGTATTCATGGTGTAATAATTATTTACTTCGGGCTTTAAGCCTTTAAATTATCTGTGAAATAGGTCATTCAAAAAATGAAAAACTTTGCTATTTGTAAATAAAATAGTTCTATATATAAATACAAATTAAAAATACATTACGGTTTACATCTTTTTTGTATAATTAATCATAATTTTACCAAAGAAAAATACAAAATTATCGTATGGTAACAATACGAGTTGACCGTACCATATGCAACCGTTTTGTTTCAAACGGCATCGAGATACGTCTCGAGCTTGTTCTGCTATGATGAATTTTGATTCGATAATTTCGCATAGTTTTATATGTATATTATTTCAAGTTTTACACTCAAAATATGACGTCAAACTATTGCTTAATACTACATAAAACCATATTTCACTTTTTGAAATTATCTTGTTGCTTTACAAATGCGTTTATATGACAAAACCCACACGGTAACAAAATGTGACTGCATGAGATCCAAAGGGATTTTTTGAGGTTAATGACAACGATTGGTTTAAGAAAATCAAATTTAAACTTCAAATTTATTGTGTTTGATTATAATATTCCTCACAAATTTCACACATGTTTTTTTTAAGAACCAGTAAAGATTCAGCAGGTACCAAGTCCTTAAGCTAAATACTCCACAAACGACTTGAGTATTCATCTCGAATGTGTCAGAGTTGAAGTTTGTATTACGGAAACATATTGTGTACAGAAAAAATATTTTCAGAAGGTAAGAATTTTCCGGAAATAAAAAATGATTGACGTGTAAACGGCGTTACAATCTTAACGGATGTCTTGAACGTAAAATATAACTCAAGAAATTCGCGCTTGTCCAATATTACTTGGAAAATATTATATAAAATAGAGTGTTCAAAAATGTGGAGTAAAATATTTTTCTCAAAAAAATATTTCATTGAAAATTGTTGACAGTATTTTTGTTCAGTTTTATTATGATTTATTTTATAATGTCATATCGTTTGTTTTGTAGGAGTTTTCATCACATTTTTGTTTCATAATATTTTCTTTTAACGTTTAAACATATCTAATACATTGGTTTATATTTTTATCGTGATATTAAAATAACAATATATATTGTTCGCACAACAAATCAATTGTAAACTCTTCGTTTTAATGAACTTTAAGCAATAGTATTATTATTTATGTGACGAGACATGAAGACGCTGCAGATTACGAAACGCCTGTAGCGAAACATTATTCTTGTCATGTTTGTCAAAGTTATTGACTAAGCATAATTAATTGGCTAAGAATATTTGACCGATATTCGATATTCTGCAGGCGCTGCGTAACAAGTGGACACTCATCAAAGCAAGAGATGACAAAAGTAGTTCACAGACAGTCAACGGGATATTATAAATAAACAAAGAGGGAACAACTGGATTCATTATGTATCGACCGCCGAACGTAATTCAATAACTGTCTCTGAACGTGATTACCTCGCTGACTGAACTCTGAAGTACTCTTACTGTCTTAATCACGTCACACATTCAAAAATTAGAAATGTTTCGTTTCAATGAACGTTAAGCAATAATATTATGATTTAAATAAAACTAAACAAAAATACACAAAACTTTTCGATTTTTTACTATTCGTCTGTTGTTGGTTTGTTTTATTTGTCTTTTTATTACTTGAAAATATTTAATAGTTTCTGAGTTTCTAATGTATAATATAATTAAAACGTGGAATATGTAATTTCATCGTTATTTGTAAAGCGCAAATAATTATTATGTTCATACTAGTGCAAGGCCCGTCATAGATGACGGTATTGAAATTGAAATACCGATTGTTCAATGAGCTTCCACGTTAGCGGCACGTCGGGATTGTGCAGCTTCCGTAGTAGTATCACGCCTCGATCTCCATCTCTGCTGCCGCTCACGAAGTAATCGAAAACGCCACTGTTCTTTAGTTTCCATACTGACGGACTGATTTTTATTGTTATTTTTGTTTGTTTGCCTCGGATTTTGCGTCACGTTGGAACTGTGTATATTATTGTGTGTGAATTGCATAATATTTTATTTAAAATACACCGCAGCCGCTTAGGTCATGAGAAAATTTCACACCTACATGTGACATGTGATAATAAGAAAGCCTAAAGACCGGTCTGGGCTATTATATATAAGATTTTTTATCCCAAAAATTGTGAAAAATACGTAATTTTTAAAAATTTTCTTCATATTATTAATATATAATTTATCAAGGTTTTCAAAAATAATTAAAACAATCGTATTAAATCACTTATTTGTAATATACCACAGAGTGCAATAACGATACCAATGGAAATACTTACGACATCTCACAACAATGCGATAAATTGATGTTGTACTTATGTTGAAATTACATCTTGATTTACGACAGCACATTTTCGTTAGAACGATATATCAATATGATATACGTAGCGGTTCTACGGCCATATAAAGTTCATATTATTATGTGTCAGCAACAACACTATGCAAAATCGTTTTCCCTGGAGGAAAATCTTCACGGTTCCGTTTCCGGTCGCAATCTATTCATGCAGCGCTACCTAGTGTCATTTTTTGAGTATTTTGTGAATGGAAAATTGCAAAAAATATTTCGTATTTGTGATAGATATACATGTCGTGTACGGTATTTTTTTCAGATAAAAATTAAACATTTTCATGTGAATCGTACAAAATATATTTATATGCTATTTTCAAACATCTCATTTTAAAACCTGTGACATATAGACTTCTAATAGAATTTATAGTCTTGACAAAAGTTTTTCTGCAAGAACTTTTTCTTGCTTAACCTCTCTTTTTTCAGTAGGAGAAATAGAAAGTAGAAGTGTGAAATGAAGGCAAGCTTAGCTAATTGCTCCCGAAACGCCCCGTTTAGAGTTAGATGGGTGAGAAAGACTTTTGAACATCACATACATTCATCTCGATCTTCATCACGATTTGAGCTCGTGGACACCGCTATCGGAGGTAGCGACGTTGACCTCAATTTAATAAGCAGTTTTACTAGATTTTCTGTTAAAAAAAGCTGCACTTGCAGCCCAAGGTCCACACAAGAGTAGAAATGGTTACAAAAAAATATGTAATCTAAACGAAGCTGGGATTTTTCCAATAAAGATGTAAGAAATGTTTTTTTTTATTATTTTTCGTTTCTATTTGGGAGTGCGTTGAATAAATTTACAGAAATAAATGCGGTGATGGCCTTAAGATTAAGATACTATTAAGAAACACTGGTCTAGATCATAATAGCCTCTGCGGCTTCTACCGCTTGAAATATGTTTAACAGGCCAGATGTATACAAAAAAATGTTGCCTGCCTATCCGTATTTCTACGTTTATGACTTTGAAACTGCACTCTTATCTTCAAAACTTTTTTCAGAAGAAAAAATATTACTTAGTTTGGAGAGAAGACCGTCTCAACAGCGCTAAATCATTTTGAAGACATAAATCATACTTAAACTGCGCAACTTTATACCCATCTACATATCATAAATCAGCTCTTCTCAAACAGTAACGGACATCAATAAGTTACTATGAATGTATATCTACGTCAATATATCTCGTTTTTACTTATCGTGTTACATCCGGATATGAAACGTATTTTCTCCTTAGCGTGAATTGAGCGTAATTACTTAGAAAGCAGACAGTCTACAAAAACATTTGATTTTTTGCACTAAATACTTTTTTAACTATTTTCACTCCCGATATAGAGCATATTATGTCTATGACAGTTTATTGAGTATATCTTTACAGAAATTTGTATACGAGAAGACAAGAGCAGAACGGGTGTTAAGCTAATCGCTGCTGCTACTCCCTCGTTTTTAGGATCTGATGGGAATTTTGACAACGATGCTTTCAAATATAAATCTATAAATCATTTGAAAATAAATTTATAAAACTATTCGTATTAGGATTGCAGCCAGTGAGCATTGTAATCAAAGCCAACGACGTTGACCACTTGATTAAAGGCCTAGCAAATTAAATGTTAATAATTAACTGAAGGAATAGATCAAAATTTGATTTTTTTAAAGTTTTTATACCACATGTACATGATTTTGATATCAAAATTTTATTTTTAGCCCTACATTATGACCGGTAAAATAGTGTGGCAGCATTAGTTCAATTTCGACAAATATGGGATAGTTCTATTTTGATACTATACGACTCAAATGACGTTTAACGTTAATGATTTAAGAGTAGATAGTGTGGTTATTTTCTGCAAATCAAACATAGAGTATTCGGCAAACTGTGAAATTTTCGTAACGCATTTAGAAAACATGTTTGTATGAAAGTGGTCTAGCTGATTTATGCGGATATCGGACTTTTCCGAAAATATTGACTATTCGATTTCCGCATAGTTCATTTTAATTAACAAATTAAAGTGAAACCCTCTTGTTTTTTTGAGTTGATGCTTGCTATCACTAAATGGTAAAACATTTTTTTTACATCCTCTCACGATGTGAAATACATAGTCTTCAAACGTTTTCCACAAGAACTTGTCAGTCAGTCAATCTATCTTTTGTGTAGCCAGTAAGTATATAATTATTGGGATAGGACAGAACTTCTAGTTCTAGTTAGTTAACCGTTCTTGATATGCTCTGTTTTTAGAATTGGATGGCTGAACGAGAATGTTAATATCACAGAAATCTACGAATTTGAACATTAATTTAAATGAACACCGAATTAAAATGTCTGAAAAGAATGGATGGTTGTGATAAACAGGTCTTCATGTACAATATTGCTTGCAGACTAGATATACAATCACTCTGAAATATATACATATAGATTAAATTTCTTTTTGTTTACATCATTAAAAGAAAGAAAATTATTAATATAAGAATACTGTATTTTATAAAGATTTCCATTATCCACATGAAATATGCTTCGATAAATAAAGTGATATGATATCGCTTTACTTTAATAATTTTGACCATAAATCTTGAAATAGACAGGGAGTTGCTACTCGGTTGAAATATGTAATTTAGTTTTGTATCGTAGCGGGGAAAAAAGGAATATTGTCCCTCCAGACAATGGGCAGAGGAAGTAACCTACACGCTGTGCGTCGTCCTTGACGTTTTAAAGTGCTACGACGCCTCTACGAGTATTTACCGCCCTCTACGAATGACTACAATAAGCCATAGCACAAAATTGTTATTTATATTTTGACTGTCCTTGAAATTATTTATTATAATGTTTTTTATTGTCGTTTTATTTTTTGTAAATTGAAATCAATAAATGGATACTGAAGTTTTAATTTAATTTCTTTATTACAAAGTTATCATGCAATGGATACTAATATTTTAAGTAAAACAAAAATAAATATAGATAAACTTTACTTTCAAAAGCACTATTTTTCTTTTTAATTTCTGTGGCTCAATCGTAATAGCCTCATCATATTTATCAGATATTTCCGAGTTAAAAGTCCTAGCAAGACCAGAATAAATTAAAGCTTTTTTTTCAATGTTAGATGTTGTGTGTTTGTGATGTGGCTTTAAAAAATACTCATAATGTTTATTTCATGTGATTTAAATCAAAATTGGCAATTAAGAAGTATTATGAAAAAACATTTTATCAAATAGAAAAAAAATCATTACTTAAAGCGCGAATGTCAAATAATTATTCAGTTTTATTATAATTCAAAATCGTCTATTTTGGAATTAGACATGGCGGGAAATGCTATTGTTTTAATTATGAAAGAAATCAATCTGTTGCATATAATTTAGCCCACAAATAATACAACTATGATAAGGAACAGTTTTATTCAGTCGAGTGAATATTTAACAATATTGAATAATTATATTTATAAGTTTACCAAAGTTGTGTTCTATTTTTATAAAATATATTTGACATCTTTTTCAAAAGAATTGAAAATGACCGTAAAAGTCATAAATTTGTTTTTAACTTTTGATTGATGTGATTGCAACTTTATTCGTACATTTGTCACCCACCTTGCATTAAATGATCACTGTAAATATATAAAGATAGCATTTTACTATATCAACGGTGTTTTGACCAATTAATGTAACCCTCACAATTGTATTGTTCAGGAGTAAAAACTTTTTTTATCCAAAAAAATATACTGTGAGTTGCGTTATGAATCTTTGAAATGCACTCCTATAAATTCTCATGTTTGCAGATACGAGATTAAACGTAGGGAGTATCGACATAATAGTGGCTTAAATCAAGTGGCCGGCTCAGAATTTTTTAACCTAAAACCAATGTAAAATGATGTTTGCCTTCCAAAAAGCGGTCAATTTGTCTTTATAATTTACATCATTGTCCGAGACCTATTCTGTCGTCTTTAGAATCCAATCATTAACTGATTTTCGTATTTTTGAGAGCTTAATCAATTGGCCAAAACACCGTTGATGATGTTTACCTTCCAAAATGTGGTCAATTTCTTTTTCTTATCTACATAATTTGGTCGAGACCTTCTTTATCGTCTTTAAAATGAGTTTCAACCATTAACTCATTTTCGTTTTTTAGGGTTATATCAATTGACTTAAACACCATCAATATATTAAAGTATACAATAGGAAATAATTAGTAAGGGATGTTAGCTGTTAGAAAATCTTTGCATAAATACCTTTTGTAGAGCTATAAACTGTGTCTGTTATCGCTTTTAATAACTTTGCATTATTTATATATAATTTTCTATGTATAAAAGTGAACAAATATATACAGAAGTCATTCCTAATAAAAAACTATTTTCGATCGAACATTTATAGCTTACCTAGAAAAATATTGAAATAGACATCGTCTATATATTATATTACTGAGAATGAATATTTGATGAAAATACCTTGAAGCGGCCACTCTACCCCAAGCCTAATAACGTATTGTTTCCTTCTAGCAGTAGAAAGGGAGATGAAAAAAAACCCATCGGATGCTTCCTCTCAATAGACACTCTTAGATCGAGAGCTCGACTGATTTAGTGGACAGATGTTTTACACTTTTAATTCATAAAAAGTTCTTTGTAAATTAAACTTATTTTTTTAAAGGAAGTATAAAGAAAATATTACAGCGTACCGTCAATGAGTCAGATATTTATAAACCATGCGTGAGCAGGCCACATACAGCACTCCATGTGAGAAGCATGTGATTTTACAAATTAAGTCCATTGGCTTGTAGCGATTGTCCCTGTGCTTTTTTGATCGCCTTTGCTAATGCGAGTCGCACCGGAGCCTGCAAACGTTCAAATTAAACTACCATATCGGTTGGAATCATTCTCCTTCAAATTTTGAAACAAACTTGTTATGTCACACACGAACTGAAATGTCGCTGTTTGCACTTATTTGATTCTTTTTTTTTTTGATTTTAGTTTTTTTTTCAGAAACCTTTGCAGGTGTGAACACAACAACTCAGTTTCATTGCAATCGGATGAATGGTATAGTAACGCATACGAGGCACACTAACAAACAAACATTCATGTTGATCAGCACTATTGGTAGGCACAGTTGAAGAAGGGTTGTGATGTTGTGAATTCAGAATGCTTATTTGAACAACCAAATGTACAATGAATATTTTCAATTATTGTACTGCTCACTTTATAAAGAGGTGATATTTCTTGGAGAAAAATACAATTGAGTGTCAACGGCGGGAAATTTTTCCCATTCGATATAGACAAGCAGCAAGCATGCATTCAAAACACAATTTTTAACATATTTTTTCTCGCAGACATCGACAATATTGAAATATCTTTTGTTAAGTACGAGATAGTTATTCAACATGTCTCAATATTTTTTTTTGTATATAAGCCTAAGTTTTGGTACCTGGAATGAACAGGGACGACCAGGATCCCGCGCAATCAACTGGAATGCATTATCAAGATACTCACAATATGGGAAGATATGTAGGGCATTTAATGGAGCAGACAAAGCCTAGCGCTGGGCTTCCAGTAAATCACATAGGTAAGAAGTTTATTTATTCTAGACAAAAAAAGTGATCATAAACAAAAACCTTCAGAATTTTTTCCTCTTAACTCTGTGGACTATTTGAATAATTTAAGATATCGACTGAGAGTGCTTGGTGAAATTTCAATATCAAATTTGAATTGTTGAGATTTTACACATTTCCATGTACTTATCGTTCGAGTCACTTCGGTCAGTTCAAGTTTATTCGTGTGCTCGAATGTCTGAAGATGCCGAAAAGTTAAGCCCTGGTCGTTAGCGATGAAATAAATGGAAATGTACAAAATGTCAACAAGTCAAATTTGAAATATATTTGTATTTACGCACATGCACTATCTCTGTCTTAAAGTGCGGGACTTTCTCGCGACTGCCTTCACTTCCGCCGCACCCCACAGTCGCCCGTCCCCGCGAACGGAGACTTCCGGCCGCGAGGAGGCCCCTTGTAAGAAAGGCTGAGTGCACTCAGCGCCACGACAATGCCGCCTTTATGAAGCAGTCCTGAATCGCTTTCAGCGGATCTATTCAGATTTCAAACTGAAAGGGAATCCCCGGCAAAGTTTACGACTGCAACTCAGTGTTGCGACACAAAAAAACTGCCACATTGTATAATGCCGGCTTGTTATGCATTTTATGAGATGTGAATTTAAATCAGCGGTGTTATGTGATTTCATTTTCAAGTATGCTGATGGCTAACATATGTGAAGTCTTCTTCCAAGAGAAAGTAAATTAAAGAATTATTTCTGCTACAGAAGATATAAAAGGTTGAGCACCTGAAGATGTAAAAAGTTTTGGAGATGACAGGTTCAACAGTAAACTATTTGGGGTTGGCAAATTGGTTAAAAGGCTGGATTCCACTGGTAGACAGAGCCATCAGAACGCTTATCATGTACTGTACCGCCCTAAGATGAATGCCAAACAAAATGAGCTGAAAATTCCATGTTGGTACCATCAGTTGGTGAAAGAGTCGTCTGTGCGGTACACAAAAATATAAATATTAAATATACTTTTATCATCCAATTATAAAAGCAGCACAAAAGAAAAACGTTTGTAAAATGAATGAAGGTCACAATTTTTATGTGAATTTGGAAGATATGCCATGCCCTTCGTTTGGTTATATTTTTTTAACTTTAGCTATGCATTTTCAATTGAGAATTTATATAGTTTCTACTATTTTGATAATCTTAAGAGTGAAATGAAAGAGGATAAAAAAAAAACTTAAAATCACACATAGAGGTATTTAACAATATCTACTAAATTTAAGTTTCGCGGTGCTAATTACACTTGAATGTTTAAAATTATATCTACCTTTCGTTGTTGAGATTATTCTCGGTAGGCTTATTAACAATCCCAGGCTTATCAATTTACCTTTTTAGATGTTTGCTATTGTATCAATTGGTCCGTATAATAAACTGGAAACATTGTAAAATATACATAGTTTGTAATATCATAATTAAAATTAAAGTAATGTTTTTACTACAAATAATTATTATTCTAAAACCTCCAAAATGGAATGAAAGAGCGCAATAATTTATGTGAAACATTTCCAACAATATTAATATTACTGATCTAATTTGCATATTATTTTCCCAGTAGATATTATTTTGTTGGTTAGTGTTTATTATTGCCCCCAAGGGAGTATTGCTGCTGTTTCGAAAGAAATTTCGGACTACTTGTGATGAGAGCTTTTAATTAAAGACTAAAAAGGGATATCAAAAAATGAGTTAGTGTTGGTGTATGCCTCGTATTGATTGAATGTGTGATCAGTTTTATTCAAGTAATAGCGAGTACCCGACATGCGTTGCCACTCAAAGAAAGAAAGTGTTTGTGTTATAATTCTGTTTATTGAAATGCTTTTGGATGAGAGGTCTGCACGGGCCGTCTTTACCCATCCTAACCCGGCCCACGGACTGGGCCGGGTAAAGGCCCGCTGACCAAGCCCTAGCCCGTGCAGAGTTCTATTTTGGATAATCAGTATTTTTCCGTGTATATACATGAATAAATCAGAAGGTTTTTCCGAGATGTCGTTGTGTGTACGTATTTAATTCTTTTTTTTAGATTTTAGATTTTTTTTCTGTAAAACCTTTACGGGTGTGCGCACACCATCCCACCAAAGTTTAATCGAAATCGGATGAATGGTAAAGGAATGCATAGAGGACAAACGAATAAACAAATCTTCATTTTTAAATATATAGATTTTTTCACATTATTTATCGATTATTGATTGCAAAGGGTAAATACAGAATATTGATAGTTTGACAGCATTTATTTTAAATTTACTGGAAGATTTTAATGAAAAATAACTTTTTACGGTAACCCCACCCTATTGACTTACTCAGTATTTAAAATACAGGGGAGAGACAGGGGACGCAAGATGCAACCCATTGAAGAGCTGGATTGTGTATGTGGAAAAAAGCTTACAATCTAATACGGAGTCTCAGTCCGATTCATTTAAAATTCTTTTCCAGCAGAAGTGGTTGGAGAACTTAATTACCCAGTTCTTAGATGATGAACAAGAGTAGAGGAACATTAGTTTTTTAAAAGTAATATTAATGACAGGATGTTGAGACATTGCCAAGTGGTTTACTCATATTTTGATATTGAACGATTGATCGAAGGATTGCAACTTAAAATAAACATTTAGATATTTAAGATAGACTTTTCAATTGCTTTATTTATTTTTATTCGAAGGCGAAGACGGCTTTTATACATCTATAATCTCCTTCTCAACGAAATTCATAAAGCTGTTGAAACTGTTACATTGTTACCATACTGGCAGAAGATGGGAGGTAAAAAATTGATTGTTCTGATTAACAGCAAATGAAGACTTTAGCTTTAAAGATAAAGTTTCTTGCTTTGATATTACGTTTATCACTTTAAGTTGTTAACTGTTAATTCTTGTTTTTATAATGATCAGTTGATAATGCTTGTGATGAGGAAAACCAATTCTGATTATTATTATAATATGAAAGAAGTGCAAAACAAATAATGACTTAATTAACGACATCGACTGAAGGTGCTTAATGGAATTTAAAAATCAAATTTGAATTGTTGAGATTTTGTACATCTCCATGTATTTTTTTGTAATCTTCAATTCCATTCGTGTGCTCCAATGCCTGAAGATGCCGAAAGGCAAAACCCGGGTCGTTAGTGACAAAATACATGGAAATGTACAAAATCTCAACAATTTAAATTTGAAATTGTGATTCATTTTAAAAAAACGATATTTTATGTTACAAAGATAATATTAAAAGAGAGATAGATTTAGAACGATATGATAGAAATAATGTTTGGGATTAATATACATGGAGAAATGCCTGCCCATAAGACGTAAATTATTGATGAAATAAGTTTACTGTTTTTTTTCCAAACTGCTGAAAAAACTATCAAAAAACTTGTAACGTATAAATTGACATTAAATGAAAATTCCTAATAATAAAAATGAACCCTGCCATTGACTTAAAATTATTCCAGGAAGTCGTTGTAAAATTATGTATTATTATACGTAGAAAAACATTTTATATGAATTGCATGTTTTATTTAAGGGTGGGTTTATTTTGTTTCCAATTGTACATATTTAGTAAACTGATAAAATATACCCAGGAGATTTGACCGTTCGTATCTCATTTTTATCGCATGAGTACGTATAACAACAGGATGAGCCAAAAGTGTTTTGTATTTAGTATTCGGTTTACAATGCAGTCAGCCGTTACAAAGGTCTTTGTTATCAAAATAAGGTTGGGTAGTTTGTTAATATTAAGAATTTTAAGTTACTATAGATTATGCGCGTGACGCTTATTTGTAAATTTTCTTTAGATTGGTTTAGTAATTAAAACATCTTGTATTTATTCTGTGACAGTATTTGACTTCTCTTATTTTACGTATTGATAAAATATTCAATAAAATAACTGTTTCTAATGATTTTTTTGATTTTGATTGAGTTAAATATTCACCATTAAAAGCCCAATTCAATTCAATTGTAAAAAGATATCAACGTATTCATCATTAGGACAGTATAGTAAATATAAAATAAAATAGGCACCAAAATAATATCGGCAATATTCATGCACAAGATGGCGACTTTTTGTTGTAAGCGTCTCTGTCGTTACAGGTTGATATTATTCTTAAAAGCAAGTGTGTTGTAATAAAAAATCGTAAGCTATTGCATAAATAATTTTGATTTTAAATTAGGATTATTGAGATTTTGTACACTTCCATGTATTTTGTCACTAACGACCCGGGTTTCGCCTTTCGGCATCTTCAGGCATTCGAGCACACGAATGGATTCGAACTGACAGACAGTAAACAGTGTCTAACGTTTATATAGAAGATAAAAATACGACAAATATTATTTACGAGGTAAGATATTATACGTCTGAGAGCCACACTGATATCTGAGTTAACATTTCGAGAATCACCTTAATCCTTATTTTTGTAAACAACACATTGGGTGGCGAATTGCCGCTATCCAACTTCTTTTAGAATTACCAGTGATTTTACAATTATAATAGCATTGTGGGTTTCGACGGGATGCAATTTGACAAAAGGGTAAATATATACAATCATTCCACGTTTAGTGACATCTGTTAGGTGTTTCAACGTATAGGATATAATAACGGAGAATTAGGAAGGTTCAGCTGCTCATTCAGAATTGGCAAGGAATTTAACTGGGCTCTATTGATTTCCAAAATTTCTTGAAAAAATAATTTATGATCCCCCATGTTTTTATGCAACAGTTATATGCACATGTATATATTTACCCTTTCGTCGAATTGCATAACGCATAGCGACTGTGTTTTGGCCAATTGGTGTAACCCTCAAAAAATATGGAAATGATTGGATGTCATTTTAAAGATGGTAAAGCAGGTCTCGGCCAAATGTGTACAACGTAGTGTTTCAACGTATAGGATATAATAACGGAGAATTAGGAAGGTTCAGCTGCACCTGCAAATACATGGAAGTGTACAAAATCTCAATAATCCAAATTTGATATTGAAATTGCATCAAGCACCCTCAGTCGATGTCTTAAATTTTGATTTTTATTTAATTTGTCATTTTTATTATATTTTGAGGAAACTGGTTCTTAATAGTGTATATGCTAACTTTGATAATGGCACCCCTACCACTGGTACCCGTGACAAATAATCTTAGTAAGTAATACTTCTGACTACTCAACATAATACGTAAACTAAGGCAGAGTTCTTAAAGCAATAATTAATTGTAAAAATAATTAATTAGGAAACACATTTTCTTCTGGGCAATCGGTAGTAGAGTGGAGCGGATTACCTGCTGTGGGCGAAGTAATATTAATTAGTTAATGTAGACCGGTCGGCCTTATTAGGTACACAGGTAGGCAGGAATTTATTCCTACTGGGAGTCCTCTCAAATTAATTGCTCACCGACGGTGTGTGTGTTTTTAGCGTTTCATTTGCGCCAATTGAAAATTTATAACGGTACCAATTAATGAAATGTACCGTGAGGTACGATAATCTGACGCACGCGTATATACGATCGTAATATAACGTATCTCTACACTGGCGTAGCAGTTACGCAGCTAATAATAATCATTTTGAGTAAACTTAAAACTTATCCTTTACAATACGTTTTCACAAAACAAATATGTCTCATAAAAATTAGGTGCATATTGAAACAAACGCTATTCAGTTCATTGCAACAAAGGCTTTGTAACCAACTTACATGATATCAAATTTGGATTATTGAGATTTTGTACACTTCCATGTATTTTGTCACTAACGACCCGGGTTTCGCCTTTCGGCATCTTCAGGCATTCGAGCACACGAATGGACTCGAACTGATAGACAGTAAACAGTGTCTAACGTTTATATAAAAGATAAAAAGACGACAAATATTATTTACGAGGTAAAATATTATACGTCTGAGAGCCACACTGATACCTGAGTTAACATTTAGAGAATTGCTTTAATCCTTATTTTGTAAACAACCCATTAGCAGAGTGGCAAATTGCCACTTTCCAACTTCTTTAGAAATACCGGTGATTTTACAATTATAATAGCATTGTGGGTTTCGACGGAATGCAATTCGACGAAAGGGTAAATATATACAATCATTCCACGTTTAGTGACATCTGTTAGGTGTTTCAACGTATAGGATATAATAACGGAGAATTAGGAAGGTTTAGCTGCTCATTCAGAATTGGCAAGGAATTTAACTGGGCTCTATTGATTTCCAAAATTTCTTGAAAAAATAATTTATGATCCCCCATGTTTTTATGCAACAGTTATATGCACATGTATATATTTACCCTTTCGTCGAATTGCATAACGCATAGCGACTGTGTTTTGGCCAATTGGTGTAACCCTCAAAAAATATGGAAATGATTGGATGTCATTTTAAAGATGGTAAAGCAGGTCTCGGCCAAATGATGTAAATTAGAAAAAATTAATAGACCTCTTTTTGGAAGGGAAACATCATTTTACATTGATTTTAAGTTTAAAAATTCTGATACGACCACTTGATGTAAGCCACTATCGTATCGACACTCTCTACGTGTAATTATGTATTTACAAACATGAGAATTCACAGGAGTTCATTTGAAAGATTCATAACGTAACTCACAATATAATTTTTTCGATAAAACAGTTTTTACTCTCTACTGAACAATGTCAATTTTAAGGGTTCCATCAATTGATCAAAACACTCTCGATTTAAAAGATGACTATGGTTACTCGATACAGTACGGCCATGGAGTGTAAAAAAAAACAGAACTCTTTGATGATACTTTTGCTATTTATACTAACGCCTTTGGTTAATAATATGTAGCTTAAAAACAAAAGCGTTTCTACAGCACCCGAGCGTGGAATGAATTAATTATTATGCGCAGTGTTTTATTATAATATATGCCAGTTAAATAAGCCCATTGTAAAGTGAGATAGGTGAAGCTAATTATTTATTAAAAGTTATTCTGAGAATTTATTTATTATTTTTGATGTCATCGGTAGAGTCAACTAAGTTATATAATAAAACACATTTGACCTTTTTTGTACACAATATTATTTCATTTGACAAAGTGTTATGCCATTTTCAAGGATTATAAAATATAAATTTTGCCTAATGTTTTTTGCTCTTACAATAATTGTTTTTGAAAGCTTTTAAAAAGCTTTTGATATGACAATTTTTGTATCACGGTGTTTTTTTAAATCATTTTCGCTTCCAAGCCGGTCATGTTTCCAAACGATCAACGGCTCTTGAGTGTTTGTTCTATTCGCTTGTGTTCATAGATTATAATAATCTGTTCTGACAAAGGTATTTATTTATCAAGGATTTACTTGTTTTAACGCGCACAAATTAATATATATTGGAACTATGTCCCTTCATAGCGTATATACGAATCTTATTCTAATATACTAGAGATCTAATATGTAAAATTTTACGACGAATTGCGCACATAATCACAATGAATAACAAATCAATACAGTGAAAAATTACCGTTATAATACCAACATTTATAAGGTAGAGAATCATATGAACAATGAATGTTGAAATTGGCTTAAAAATGATAACCTAAATTTATTTATCTAGAAAGCCGTGTGATCTTTGTGACTCAGGCTTCACTGAGCGTTTGGCAGACAATATGTACCACGTCAAATAATGGTGGATAGGCTTTCCATTTTTGGATATGAAGTGGTAAATTGAGTCAAGAAAACTTAAAGATGTTGCTCAAAGAAATTAGGGATAAAGGACTTTGCTGTCAAGCTTGGTAGGGTGATGATTGATATGCAAGATTGTTTCTGTGATGCTGATTATATTTTGAGAGAGTTTCTAGATATATACAATAAATAGAAGAGTATAGAACTGATAGTCTGATCGGCTGACCATGCTGTGCTTAAAAATCTTTATTGCGTTCAATGACGATCAGAAAATCATAAAAGATATTAGAATACAAATTGTCACACTTCTTAGAAAACTAACGTGTATAATAAAAAGCAATTTCTATTATTGTATCCGTGATTTCTTCTGACAAAATCCTAGCATTAATCTTAACACGTTTAATGTTGCTTTTTATGAGATATATCTTAGAGCCGTAATTATTGACAGAAATTAAAATTTCAAACTACCCCTGGTTTTATAAAGATTTGGTCTCAATATTTGTTTATGAGAACTGTAATCAGTAACAATGTGACGTGATAATATTTTACATTAAACAACCCCTATTTATAAAATGACCAGCATAAATTATTAAGTGTTAAGTAGTCAATAGCTTCATCACCATGACGATGATAATATTAATCGTCCGGTAGAAGCTAGTGTTGAAAAAGCTTCGAAAAGCTCATCCCACCAACTCGGCCGCACAATAGCCCCTTTCCGCTTCGCAAAGTGCTTCTCATCGCGTTCAATTCAAGTGCCGCTACAATGAGCAATGGCGTTACATGCCTGATAAGGCTGTTGCACTGTCCGCGAGTGTTTGAGCGACAAATATCTGATCGCATCAGTAGTGCGATCTAAATTAGAAGCAATCATTTGAATTATACCAATGGATACAACTTGATACAAGTTTAATTTATTTTTTCCATTTCTAATTTTGGTAAAAACAGCGTTTAAAAATAAAAACATTTACCGTTATAATTTGGTTAATTTTTCTCAATATAAAATTTTTTAAGATTCATCTTTCTTCTGTGAAATGATCAAATATTCAATTCTCTAAATACAAGTAATTGGTTATTACTTGGCTTAGTATGTACCACACAAATTTGGTTTCAGTTAAAAGGATAGGTGCTTTTATCATATAACTACTTCGAAAGAAACCGATATATTATACTACTTTATTTAATTTTGTATATTAGTGTTTTGAATGTGGTCTTTCGTCTTTCAATAATTAAATATAAACGTATTTATTACGACTTTATTATTAACACGTGAAAAAATCGATGCATTTACTCTTTCAAGAACTGTTAAACATAATTTATAGTTATTTCGACATCACGATATCGTTAGAGCTATATTTCAACGTAATTTCGTTCAATAACAAGTAAGACAAAGTAAATTATGTACTAACTTAATTAATTTATCATCATACAATTTTGATGTTACTTATCGAATAAATGATTCTTCTCCAAGCTGGTTTTAAATGAAAATGATTGAAAAATAAAGGAAAAATGTTTAAAAACTAGATTCAATAATCAAGCACAAGAATTAATAGATTACAATCATCTTAACTGGGTTTCTAAATATCGTCATTAAGTTTTACTAAATAATTCGACTTCATTAAAAACAATACAAAATTAAATTATGACCTAACGGAACCACTATAAATAACGCATAAAGTCTTAGAGTTAAAGTTAAACAAAGTGTTAAACTATAAAATTACAATTGATAGCATTATTTTTCCACCGATTGTTTTACCAGGTGTAACACGCGTTTTGCCTGTTTGAGAATTAACTTCAGACTAACTCTGTCATAAGATTTTTATTTACAACTAGTGGGAACGCCTGACATAGATGCCGGTATTGAAATTGAAATACTGAAAGTCTAAAATAGCTCTTCTTTAGTTTCTACACTGACAGACTGATTGTTGTTTGTTTGGCTCGGAATTTGCATCACGTTGGAACTGTATGTATTATTTATATAAACTGTGGACGCTTAGGTCATGAGAAAATTTTATACCTACATATATATGTGATAATAATAAAAAGTCTACATTTACGCCTACAGACTGGTCTGGGCTATTATATTATATAAAATTTATACATTGATTCTAATTATTTTTAACTTATAAATGAGTAAAGTGGAGAAACACATGTCACACCTAGTAACACAGCTAGTGGAATAACAAATGTATCAATTTCCAAAGTTAATATCAAAGTCAACGATAAAACTAACAACTACGAGGTTCCTCCAACTTACAATAATGGTTCATACTGACTCAACAAGTAATTGATATAAAATTGTAGGCAGCAGTGAAGTCGACTTGAAACGACAAATAAATCTTGTAGCGGCTAGGGTGTCGTTACCTTAACGTACCGCTGGATTGTGTCGACGAATGGAGCCGTTATAACGGATCGGAGCCGTTTGTTTCGACGGCGTTTTAATGTATTGCGTTTGTTGTAAGCTGGCGTGGATCGCGTGACATTGGATTTATGGCAGTTCAGGATTCAAATGTACGTTTTTTTGTTACAAATGCATACCGTAATTTGAAAAAAGTTTAAATACTGTCACTACATACCATGGATGGCCAAACTTTTATGTTCCAGGATCTACAAGCTGATAAATGTATTTATAGCCGTCGAATTCTATCGTTTATATTGAAATATCGTGACAAGACAATAATATAGAATGTCAAATTGTATGGTTCAAATATATGTGTTTTCAAAACTAATATTTTATCCATTTAAAAATTAATCAATAAAAAATACAAAAAGGCAAACTATCGTCAAAAAATAATTGATAATGAATCACTTTATAAACTGATGAAATCTTTTAAAAATGCTCGCATTGGGTGAAACTGGTCCTGATAAGTTTATTATATCGAAAATATTGGTTTTGAAAATGATATATTGTATGATTTTTTTAAACTTTTGGTTTGAAGACTTTTAAATAATAATCTAGACTATTTGCACTCAAAATGCATGTATTTTCTGCAAAATCCTAATGTTTAGTCAATAAAAACTGGTTTAAATTAGAAATGGCACAATTTAAGACAACAAGGGTGACCGCGGACAACGCACTGGCCACCCATGCTTTATACAATAGTGTAAAAGTAGACTTCATTTCATTCAGTTAACCAATCGCATCCTATCTAAAAAAATAGCATGCCTGCATTATATAAGGTATAACGTAAGCAGAAATAGTTATATTATATATAAACATAAGCGTTTTAATTCTTCTATATTCTTCTATACACAGTCTTTTACATATTATCTATATCTACATATCATTCTACTTGGAGCCTGTCATCTAAGGGTGTTTGTGAAAGTATTTTTTCAACCATATCTGCTTCATATTATGGACCATAATAGAAGTGGTTTGTTAAGAGAACTCGTCGTCATTCAATCACTCAATCTTTATTTTTTGGAAATTGTAAAGACAGAATGATGGTAATAGGAAAAGATAATTAGTTATCTAGGTGCTATCCCCACGCTACGTTTTTATAACCAAATGGGCGGAAGGGAATATAAACATCACAAACCTTTATGGAAATGAACACAAAACTACAAATCAAATTATAAAAATCTGCGGATTCGAACCCGTAACCACTGAATAGGACAAACGCCCAAAAGCGTTGCCCACTCTGCTACAAAATCGGCCGATTTTTACAGATAGCGCCTAGTCTCGTATAATTCTGCTTAACAATGCAATAATTTTCACTTTTAAGGTGTTAACTGTCAATTCTTGGTGGAAAAACATTATATTTTAAAAAATAAAACACAATTCATTTGTACTATTTACATATATTTATAATGATCAGGGACAGTTTCGCTCATCACGAGCATTATCAACTGATAAAAATACACACATAACAGGCTTATTTATGTAAAATTGGGTGTAAAAATTAAGGTATATAAAACTGATGGTTGTCTTAGTTCATGAACCATCAGTTTTATATACCTTCATTTTTACATTTAATTTTATATAAATAAGCCTGTTATGTTTGTATTTTTATCAGTTGATAATGCTCGTGATGAGCAAAACCAGTCCTGATCATTATAAATTTGTGGAAGCAATAATTTTCAGATAATAGAATCGTTGCAATTTGCGGTCTCCTTTGGAGAAAACTTTTACCTTCTTTACTATATTACTTTACTTTTTATATTAATATTTCTTGTTGTCACTGTTTATTATAAATATGTAGATTAAATGTATCATTAAGCAGACTTTGATCTTTGGTGTGATACAAACAAGACTCGTTGAAATTCTTCTACACACAATTACATACAATTTTTTGAAAGATATTTTTTTTTTGAATTTGATTGGATCAAGAAAATGTGTTTTATTTCAAGTTTACATTTTTAACGAAAATATTAATCGTGTGACCCGAATCGAAGAGAGGCGAATGGTTGGTTATCAACGTCCGGGATGTCTGCAATCTCAAGCAAACACCATTTCAAAATCCAGTTCATATCTTATTTAATTAACGAAGATGCAGTGGTTTTTTACACAAAAATATTACTAACACATAAAATTGAGTATGCAATTACATTTACTTAACTCATGAATTTACTTTTAAGTTATAATTCCATTGACAAAACAGCGAGTTCAAATTAAGTCCAATTTCAAAACAAACCAAAACAATTTATAATCACTTCCGACGCCATCCGGCTCCGAGAGCCAACTCTACCAAAATGGAAATCAAACCTCAACCACTGTAGGTTGCACTCCTTGCTGTCTTTAATAGACCGGTTCAGCTGGACACTTTCTAATTTCCACTATAGGCCCTCGTCGGTTAGCAACCGATGGTTTTTCAATGGCCATAAACCGGTTCGGCTAGCTAACATTAGTTAGAAATTATTCGGAGCATTGCGATGTTTAAAAGTGTTCGAATGCCGTTTTTGGATCACTTCAACCTTCCAAGAAACAAATAAATGTTAGTAAAAATATCAGGGCGTGTCACGTGCTTAGGTTAATATTATATGATGGTTTATTTAAGAATTATCACAATATGGATAAAACAATACAAAATTAAAGACAGCTCAAACTCACGATAGACTAAACGGGCTATAAGATAAATTTTAAATGTTAGCGAGTTCAAGATGTGCAATAAAATAAAATAAATAAGTAGTTATTCCAAACAGTTTCTTGGAAAACGTAGCTATCCGCGAGGGTCAATAAAACTTGGAGAGACGAGGGAAAAGTCATCACTCCACTGGGACTTCGGACGAGTGTGCTCCAGAACTACCCCTACGATCATGTACAATTTTTGTACATGTGCCGGTTCAAGTCATAGTGATGTAAGTTATATTTTGCTCATTTCGAGAAACAAAGAGTTTTATTTGATACACGAAAATAATTTCATTGTGAAAAGGTTATAAATTTAATTTTAAGGCGTGTGTGAAGTAAGAGAAAGTGAAACGTTTTGTCACATTAGAACTAACTTTGTGTCTATCTACAAATTTTTTTAAATATTTGAAGCAAACATGATAAATAAAAAACCATAATTTAGTTTGACTGTTTGCAAATTTATGAAACTGACAGACTCTTTTGATAGTAGTATGACACTATGATTTATTTTAAACGCGAGATGTAAAATATTACGAATTCTGGAGCTAAGTACAAATTAAAAAAAATGTGAGTCACACCGTTACCATTTTAGCCAGGTCAAGAACACGTTCATCGTGGCACTATAATATAGGAATAAATAAGTTATAAATAATACATACTATTTGGTTGTGTTTTCAGTTTAAATAAACATAAAACACTTATAATAAAAGAAAGCTTTAGTTTGAATAGTTTACTGAGTATATACAAACGTTTCATTAAACAGACACAAACGACGGGTTACGAGAAATGTTTATCTAGTGATTTGAAGTTATACAATTTGAGATATTTTAAATTAAATAATTAAAATGTAAAAATATTCTCGTATGTAATGTATGTACTGTAATTATTTAATTTAATTTTATTTCAATGACTAATTTCATCTCAATAATTGGCTGTGCTAATTAAATACAATGATTGAAATAGTAGAGAATTGTTTCAATTTGAATTGTGCGGTAATTAAACCTACACTCTGATAAGCGAAGCGTTTATATAATGTTCATTTTTTGTTTTTTTTGTTGTTTTAATAAGCGAAATTTAAAAAAAAAATGTTTAAACCATGGCAGTATTTCTTGTAACTATTTAAATTGGTTATGAAAGTGATAAGAAGCCTTCTTCACTCCAATTATAATTGGATTGGTAAGTCCTAGAATATTGTTTAATACTATGAAAGACGTATATTCGGTAAAGCTATAGAAATTAATGGAACAACTAAAGATAGAGTAAAGATAGTCTTGAAGGCACCAAGTGGTGGTCAAATGCTCAGAATAAGGAATGAACATGACCAATGAAAACATTGATCGTGGTTTTATATCAAACAAATAACGTTTTGTGGTTATTCGTAATACATATTATTTTTCTAAACTATCGCAGTACTACAAGCAACGGCTGGTTTGATAAATCAATAAATATCGTCAATATAAAATTAAAATTTATAAATTTGATATTCTACTAAAACTGTGACACGTATTTCAACTTGAAAAGATGCTTCTTAAACAGGCGAAACATGTGGCACAATTATCAATTTTAACTTTATATTAAAAACGAATTTTCACAAAGTTACCGCCAAACTCACCGATTATATTAAAATATCTTCAAACTTACTTAAACTTAATTAAAGATGTCAGTATTTACCAACTTTCTTAAGAAAATCGTGTTTAATTTGTATTGACATGAATATTAGGTACATTATATGTTATGTTTTTACAAAATTTTACTTTGTATCGAAAAGAAATGCATATAAACTCATCGCCCACTCCATAAAAACTGTTGAAGAAATATAAATACAAATTTGGATTATTGAGATTTTGTACACTTCCATGTATTTTGTCACTAACGACCCGGGTTTCGCCCTTCGGCATCTTCAGGCATTCGAGCACACGAATGGACTCGAACTGACAGACAGTAAACAGTGTCTAACGTTTATATAGAAGATACAAATACGACAAATATTATTTACGAGGTAAGATATTATACGTCTGAGAGCCACACTGATACCTGAGTTAACATTTCGAGAATCGCTTTAATCCTTATTTTGTAAACAACCCATTAGCAGAGTGGCAAATTGCCGCTTTCCAACTTCTTTTAGAAATACCAGTGATTTTACAATTATAATAGCATTGTGGGTTTCGACGGGATGCAATTCGATGGAAGTGTACAAAATCTCAATAATCCAAATTTGATATTGAAATTCCATCAAGCACCCTCAGTCGATGTGTTAAATTATAAACACAAATATTTATTAACATTTTGAAAGATGTCAAGCGTCTGCATTACCGGCAAATAATAACCAATGGGGCAAAGTAAATTAAAGGTCTAAAATGAAATCTATCAACTTAATAAACACAGTAAATTCAGCCAATGTTTAATAGCCGATAATACTTATAATATTCTCATTTTTACATTAAGCTGTTAACGACTGTAAGTCAGTTGCTCGATTTTTTTCTCAGAGATGATCAGTAAGAATAGAACTAGTAGCAATTTCTAAACCCGGCCGGATAAGATGGGTGGAAAGGTATGACTGCGTCATACACATCTGTGATGTAGGATTTAAATTCATTTGACAATCTATAACATATATCGATGGTGTTTTGGCCAATTGACGTAAACCTTAAAATTGAAATTTTTCAGGAGAGGGTAAAAACTGTTTTTATCGAAAACATTATATGACAAATTGCGTTAAGAATCTTTGAAATGCACTCACTACTGTAACTTCGCAAGTTTGCAGATACGTACTTACACGTAGGGAATGTCGATACGATAGTGGCTTACATCAAGTGGTCGTATCAGAATTTTGAAACTTATAACTAATGTAAAATGGTGTGTCCCTTCCAAAAAGTGGTCAACTTATTTTTCTAATTTACTCATTTTGCCGAGACCTGCTTTATCGTCTTTAAAATGAGATCCAATCATTAATTCATTTTCGTACTTTTGAGAGTTACATCAACTAGCTAAAACACATTCGACATGACAGTGCCCATTCGTATATTTGAAACCATGACCGCGCAGCCGGGTAAGTTGAATGCCTATTGAATTATTTGAGATAGCCGTATTTTTTTATTGCTATTTCGTATTCATTATTCACTACCGTGGAAACAAAATATACATCAGAATATATTTATTATATTAGCTATAAATGGTTAACTGATTGATCTTATTTTTTTTGTTTATACTCTGTTATTTTTTTCCGAGTATCAACAATACTTTCCTTCTGTAACTTTTATACTTTTAACACCCTTCAAATTTTACATTTAGTCAATAGAATAGAGATAAATTCGATCTATTAATTAAAATATGTTGTAAACATCTGATAGTGCAGAGTTACTCAGTTTCGATGTAACAGAATACATAGCTATTGTGAAAGACATTTCTGTTGGGTTTAGTTTTATCTACAAGCTCTAAGAAGTCGAATAGAAAGTTTGCTTTCAACTTTATTGAGTGCTTGGAAAACGTTTTTCCTTATGATCAATACTATTTATATAAGATGAATTACCACAGGAAGGATTCCTAGAACTGTAGTGAGGTTTTAGAGTCATAACTTTTTTAACAGGCTTTCAGCGTCACTTTAAAATATACAGAACAGTGAAATTTATCATAATATTCACGTAGTTTTCTTGGAGGTTAAGATTATTTAAACCTTTTTGTAGATGTGACTTCCTAAATATTCTAGAATATATTCAAAGCCTTCTGTTATCAGTTAAGCTATATTATTTACTCTCATATTAATGTTAATATATGAAACCAATTTTATAAATAGAATCACATTTACTATTTTTTGACATTTGAAAACAGCAATTATTTGTACTTCTGTTGAACTATGACCGTTTTCATATTTTGTTTTTGAAATCTGGATCATTTATACGGAGGAATTAAAATAATCTGTAAGATTTACATATCTAAACTTCGTCAATTAATAAAATAATGTAAAAGCAAGAAAACTATTGAAGAAAATACGCTTGAGTAATGCGGCGTAAAAAACCTCACTCCGTCTATCTAAGAAGTCTGAGAGAACCGTTTGAGTTACTAGCTGTTGTGGCAAGGAGCACTGAGTAAAAGATGGGATTCGAGTTTCAACCATAACATCAGCCGGCTACAGTATAGCCGCTATATATCAAGTTTTTTTGCCTGAAATATTATTCAATCGCAGTTTAAATACGTATGTTCCATCTTTATATAATTTTGTAAATGAAATATTTATATTTTTAAACACAAATAATTATTGATAAAACTTTTTTAATAATGACTTAAGCTGTCCTTCTTGAAGCCTTTCAAGGCCCCTCGGCTTACAATTACTGCATTAAAAGACGATGTTATTTTTTGAGGAAAAAGCTTACACGTAATTAATTCTTTTATATCATTCCACAAAAACCCGATAGTTGGATATTAAAAAAATGATTGGTGACCACATCCATACAGTAAAATTATTATTATCAAAACTAATCTGCAATTTCAAATTATTAAAATGCTTATTCTAGAGTTAAAAATGTGACACGCTCTGGTTTTTGTTTGTTGAGCTTAAGTTTTAAAAGGATCCAGAACTGCCCACGAACAGCCTTAATGGCAATGATTCTTGGTATCTAAAAAAAATCGGTTCTTGTGTCAATTGTATTAAGCCATAAATGTAAATTCATGTAATTCAAAACATTGACTGAGGGTGCTTGATGGAATTTCAATATCAAATTTGGATTATTGAGATTTTGTACACTTCCATTTGTTTTGTCACTAACGACCCGGGTTTCGCCTTTCAGCATCTTCAGGCATTCGAGCACACGAATGGACTCGAACTGTCTCCATTCGTCCATTCGTGTGCTCGAATGCCTGAGGATGCCGAAAAGCGAAACCCGGGTCGTTAGTGAGAAAATACATGGAAGTGTACAAAATCTCAATAATCCAAATTTGTAAATTCATGTGTTAAGTAAACGGAAATGTAGACTCAATTTCATGTTGTATTGGTAATTTTTGTGTATGAAGCCATTGCATCTTCAATAAATAAGAAATTAGCCGGACTGAAGTGTTGATTGAGATCCTATACTTCCTGAATAATGATAACCGAGCATTCGTCTCTTTTCAACCGGGCATTCTCAAATGTTTTGTTTCTGGAGTACAGTTATTTTATATTTTTATTCGGCTTTATCGACACTTTCAATGCAAAACGCAGTAACTCACGTTGGATCATTTTGCAAGAGAGCGAAATAGAAGTTAGCATAGAATTCGCAGAAATCATTGAATGAAATTATTTCATAGATATTAGATATAGATGTACCAATTTAACCTGTCCACTAGTGAGGGTACCATCGTCGCGTTAGAAATGTTGTCATACTCAACGAGAACTTCAATTTGAATAAATTCCAAAACTGATATTTTAACGACGTCTGTCTTATGTCCGTCTGTTTTAATATGTCTGAAATCAAAAAAAAATAAAATAAAAAAAATAATAGCTTTTAAGTTGTTAATTCTTGGTAGAAATGCATTATATTTCAAAAATAATATGAAATTTCTTTTGTGTTACTTCAACATTTTAACAATAATATAATAATGAAAAAATATCGAAGTATTACAAACGAATTGTAGTTTATTTTTAAAATACTAATAGCTTATTGACGACTGCATTATTTTGTCTAAAATTTATTTAGTTGATTTTTTTTACTTTAATTTTGGGTGTTTTTTTGGTTTCGCTTTGGTAGCGCTTCCAATATACGCCCAATAAATATTTTGTTGATGCAAAAAGCTATGTAACATGGGTTAAAGTGCATTTTTAACGATGGAAACAAAGAGGATGGTTAATGGAATAAGCGTGGGTGTATGAAATATTGAAGTTCATCAAAATTCCTTTTATAGTTCCGTTGAATTTATTATTTTATGCACATAAAATCATTAAAATAATACACGGCTTAAAATAAAGAGAAAAAGAATAATTAGATTAAATTTGAACACAATTATCTTATATAAAATAGACCAGACCGCTCTGCAGACGTTTTGTTACTATCACATATCACATGTAGATATGAATTTTTCTCACGAGGTAAGCGTTCGCGGTATATATAAAATAAAATGTTATGCAGTGTACACACAGTTCCGACTTACTAAATAGCTACTTTAGACATTCAGTATTTCAATATCAACACCGTTACTAGTTACAAAATACGAAACCATTGAGGTCTTTCATTTTAAATGTAAAATTCGTAAACACTAAAAAAAAAAATATTATTAAAATATAGTATATTCTTTGAAAAATTTTATTTTGTTTTTTTATTTTTTCTTGCATGATCACAATTATGTATTGTGACTCTCATTTACACAACTAATTACATAACCCTCTAAGAGTGGGGTGCAATCTTATATTTAAAAATATGAAATGTCGACCATTTAACAAAAAAACTATATATTTTTTCAGAATCAAAAATGTTAAAACAACAGACTTAATGTTTTCATAAGTATTAAATTAATAATTTATTTTTAAAATTTACAATCGGCACTTTCGACAAGTCAGACTAAAACCGTTGATTTGTGAACACTGAATGACATATTTCTAAATGTTTGTTAGTATAAAAAGGAAAAAATTTAATATTTTTATTGACAAATTGCATATTGTAAAATATTATTGGTAAAGCTATGTTTAAAATTTTCTTGAATTATTTAGTATATACTTGGTAAAACTAAATTATAATTAGATAAAATATTAGAGTATTTTATTCTAAAAGAATAATAGCAAATAAACTTTAAAAATTATAGAATTAAACGAATACTTAATATTTTGACCTTATTTATGATTCCATATTTTTGAGCTCACTTTTTCATGACTTCACATGTTCAAAAGAGTTTGACAGGCAGAGAGTGAGTTAAAGTCAGAGTAAAAAACAAATACACCCATCGTCCGTCTTACACGGAAGATAAGTTCCGCGATTAAGCGCTTAAAAAGGGCACAGAACCTAATCAAAAACATGGGATAGGTTCCATGTTTCAAGGTTAAAAAAACCAGCTTAACTAGAGATAGTAGATTCGTAAGTAATAATAAAATTCGTTCACTCTTCAAGACCTTCTCCTAATGAATGTGATAAACTAATAATGTAAAAAACTTCTTCATTTCTTGATGAAATGACAATATCTCTCGCAATCACTTCTGGCTACATTGATCTCCAGTAAAAATTTGTTCGTTTAATATCTTTGCATATTCTAAAAACGTACTTCAAGCAAAATATAATCAGGGCATGATTTTGATTCAAATAACATCAGAATTCGCGAATTAAAAATAAACATATAATTTAAAACATCGACTGAGGGTGCTTGATGAAATTTCTATATCAAATTTGGATTATTGAGATTTTGTACACTTCCATGTATTTTGTCACTAACGACACGGGTTATTATTTTACAAATATTACTTACGAGATAAAATATTATACGTCTAAACACTGGTAATTCCAATAGTAGTTGGAAAGCGGCAATCCGCCACTCTGTTAATGTGTTGTTTACAAAATAAGGATTAAGGCGATCTCGAAATGTTAACTCAGGTATCAGTGTGGGTCCTAGACGTATAATATTTTATCTCGTAAATAATATTTGTGGTATTTGTATTATATATAAACGTTAGACACTGTTTACTGTCTGTCAGTTCGAGTCCATTAATAGCCGACGTATATTTAACGCAATTCTTGCAGCCATAGTCTTATTTATTTTTCAAAAACAGAGAATCGAAGGGAAAATTTGCGACAATACTTTGAATGGCGTTTGACAGCTACGATATACGATATTAAAAGAGCGTTCTTGTGTATTGAAATGTATCCGTACCGTTCTCGGCTACTACTTCTTTATTTTCACAAATGAAAGTAACGCCACTATAACTGACCTGAACTATGTCAATTTTTATGTCGATCAAAATCTTTTAAAAAATACATGAACCCAAACAAAACATTTAAAAGAATGATTTAGCAAATATTCTGTTATTCAAAAATGATAATATTCATAAACTTTCTCGAATCTCGAGATTTTCATTCATAATTTCTCGATAAATGAAAAAAAAAATTCTTTATATTGAAAAAGGGTTATAAATAATAATTGCACTTTGTGTTAGATAGTATTCACTTGAACTTTTATTTAGATAGTTTGCACTTTGGATTAGATAGTATTAACTTAGTACACTCAAACTTTGATTTTAATAGTTTTCAAATTTGGATTATTGAGATTTTGTACACTTCCATGTATTTTGTCACTAACGACCCGGGTTTCACCTTTCGGCATCTTCAGGCATTCGTGCGCTCGAATGCATGGAAGTGTACAAAATCTCAATAATACAAATTTAAAAATAAACAGTTGTATAAACTGGTTGTATTCAGTATCAAAAGTAATTTCGTATCTATTTTTTTAAGTAGTTGCTCTACCACCGAGCCACAAGCGGATTCAAAATCACGTATTATTTGTACGTAATTTCAAATGAATATTCTCCCTTTATCAAAGAACCCAAAAGAATAACTGAGTTATTAGGGATCCAATAATAGTATAGGTCATTCGAATATTTCAGGCCTTAAGTAACATCTTGGGCAATTCAGTCACGTAAATTTTTTTTCAAGCAAAGATCGGGATGCTCCTTGTGAATAACGGCAGGCTTTACTGAATAAATTATGAACGCGTTGTACCAGCCTCGCGAATTCTGATAGCCGATGCAAAGCATTTATCAATATTTTTGGTTGCTTTTCTGGCTGGGCCGGAAATAGGGCACAGAATCCGCCGCTAATTGGGAGAAAAATGTGCTTCCTGTGACAGTGGGATACAACACATAAATATATATTTCCAACACAGAAACATGTACAAAAGCACGTATTTGTGTAGCGAATTTATTGATTTATACTATAAGATACATAATTACCATTAGAGTGAGCGATTCGTAGTCACATTTGGGTTTCGCTCAAACCAAGTGGTACTATCCAATCCCCAAATGGAAAATTTCATACGTCGATGTTTCAATGGGAGTATAAATTTGTATTCAGAAAACTTACATGTTGCATGTGATGTTTTCATCACTCTGTGTCTGCCCTCTATTTATCTGATTCTATACGTTCTATTCAGTCGCGGTTTCCATGGATTCGTATGCTTATAAGCACTATTTATTGGGTCAGTAACTATTTCAATTTTTGGTCAGTAAAAAATAATAAATGGTCAGCAATTATACATGTAGTCATTCAATAATTTTAACGGTGAGTAATTTATACTTTTTTTTTTCCATGTCCGCTCCCAATGTGGAGCATATGGTCTCCTAATGGAGGTATCTAAACAGAATTTTTCTACGAGAACTGCTTGTTACTCAGTTGCTCAACCTCTCTTTTTTCGAAGAGAGTAAGGATGACAGGACTAATGGTTAGGTAATCGCTCTCGCTACGCCCCGTGAGGATGGAATGGGTGAGAGGGAGGACTCAGACTACGAACAGAAATCCATAAATCGATTAATAGAGTGATCTATGAAAACCATCCGCACCGGGAATTGAACCCGAGACATCCGTAAGCGTAGCCAGCGACGCTACCAACTGCGCCACGGACGCCGACTAATGTTAATGCTAACGAATTTATATTAATGGTCAGATATTTAGTTTTTCAATTAAACCTAACCTAACACAACCTTACCTTTATTTATTTGTCAATTATTCACTGAACAAACATAATTATTAACTGGCCGTTAATTGAATAAAGTAGTGACGATTAATGCAATAAGCTATCGACAATTTTTGGAACTAGTTACTGACCAAATAATTAGTTGCCTTTATTTTTTGTTCTTAAAAGTATGGATGTCTGTGAAGATTAAGTTGGTTACCACACATTTCTTATCCTAAAAGGGCGTAGCGAGAGCTATAATAGTAACCTCCTAAACCATTCCTTCTATCGTGGGTCTCTGCTAAGAGAAAGGTTGAGTGATTAACTAACCAACAGGTCTTGTTAAGCATATTATGTTGAGATGTTAGATAAGAAATCAACTTGCTCTCGACAACAGTGGATAAGTATGTTTTATCTTTCATTTCAAACATGATTTTGTTTTTCACTGTCGATATTATAATAATAACAGTCAACGGTTTTTTATTGATTTCAATTACCTGAAACAGTAAGATGACCAGGCTCACTACGTCGCCTGTCTCCTGTTAGAGAATCTCTTACGAGGCAGGAATACGTAGAGATGGAATCAGTTGGACGAGAGTCACGTATGTGAAGTTCTTGGCCATTCATGGCCACCACTACACGTTCCCCTGAAACAAAAGCATTTTAATGAGTATTTTTTTTTAAAAAATAACTTTATAAACAAAGCAATGTTTTATGTGAAGTGTTCATTTGAAATATAATATATAATGAAATTCTTTACGATAAGTAGCGGAAAAACATAATTTATTTTCTTAGATGTCAATTATTTGGTAAGGGCTGGTATATTTCAATATCATTATACGAATATCTGCGAAGGCTTTACAGTGTTTATTGTTTTCCATGGTTAATACTTTATTATAAAAAAAAAACACTTAATTTCGGTAAATAAAATATTAAATCCCAAACAACATATTAAAAACTCAAATAAAAATTTTCCACTGATAAAAATACTTTTATGCATAGTGAAATAAGTCTTTATGTGACAATAGATGTGAAATATGTAACATTATACATAATTGTATGTATTTAATTATATCTTATAATATGTATCAATATTATATAATTTTCAAGCTGGTAGTTATAATTTCATATGTACATTAATTAAGAAAATAAATAAACGAAATGACAAAATTAAGTAATTTTTCCTTTTATTCGAAAACAAATAAAATAATATTTTAAATAAATTTCGCTGATTATTTGTGTAATATTTTATAAACGTTTAAAATCAAACCAGCACAAAAAAACGTTTTATTACACCGTGTTATAATAAATCATTTAAAACATATATAGAATCCAGTATGTATCAAAAATATATTTTAAAATTTGGAGCTAGTTTCCCATTTTGAAAACGTGTTGACAATTAACTACACCGAAATAATGGCGGCATTTTGAAATTTTCCTACTTAGCACTAACGTGTATTTACGACGATAAAAATTCCGCATGTTGGATATTCATAGTCCACCGCCATGCTATTAAATGCATTTTGTAAAGAGGAATTTCATTCAAACCGTATATAAAATATTTACTTACATGGATTTTAAATGTAATAGTAGTGAGCATAAAATCTCATATAAATTTGTTTTCATAAAAATGCAATGTTCGATGACGCTATTTGGGAAAGGAAATGTTATATAATATCAGAATATACAGTGAATTTGATCATATTTAAAATTAATGTATGAGAGTTGTAAATACGTGTGATATTTATTGTATTATGAGTAAATGGATGCAAAAAACACAATTAAATTCATTAATTTGCTTGGTAACACAAGTTTTTATATGGCTTTCCTTGTATGGTTTTATTATTTAAATAAAATTTGGTTTTGACTGACCAACATGAACAATACTGTATATTATTTTTATGTCTGCTCCCAATGTACAGTATACGAACTCCTAATGAAGTATGTCGTAACAGAAGTTTTTTCTACGAGAACTACTTGCTACTCAATCACATTTTTGAAGAAAGCAGTGATGATATGACCAGTGGTTTTAACTCTTTGGACCTTTTTATAAAATTTTTAATTAAATCTGTTTTTAAATCTTGCCAACAAGATAGATTTTATTTTATTTCTATTATCATTGTTTTAATTTTAATTATATTGTAATCTATTTTATCTGTTAATTATTTAAAAAAAAGTTTGCATTCTTTTCGACGCGGCTTTTTGAGTTGGCAATTTTCTTTGCTGTTATAATTTGCCTGTGTTATCTTTAAATATATATAAACATAGAAAATATATATATTTAAATGCTGGCCATTTTATTTTGGGTTTTATCTCACCTCCTGCTTCTTTCAAGAGTATCGGTATATGAACTAAATGAGCATCTCGGGAAATCGCGTCTACGATTTATTTTCCAAATTTACTAAAAGCGCAAATAAAATGGAAAAAAGCTCAGACGAATATCTCCGAGAATGACACCCAAAAGAATAGACGCAATTTGTCTGAACAGGAATAGGTACTCAACATGGGTACACTTGGGGTAAATACAAACTATACCTACAATGATTTATTTATAAACTGCTCAGGGAATTACTGTTTCACATAATTTAAAGGCTCTATTCCTTGACAAAGTATGTACTTGGAGAGTACAAAGCACTTCTTTAACAAGATGGTTGTAAACAGAATTGACTAAAATGTACTGTTTAAAAAGGATATATGAGGCGATGAATGACAAAAACCTATATTAACTCATAATGTAAAAATAAACATATTCACTGAGAGTCATTTCTAACAATATGTAATTTCAAATAACTTTCAAAACCTGACAAAAGCGTACGAAAAAAAATGTTGAAGTTTTTAATGACACACAGAATCGGATAAGTTAAATAGTTACATAGCGTAATATATAACAAAACATGCTAAAAATTTTGCGTGAAACACAAAAACGTTGTTTACAACTAATACCGCTTTTAAACGCCTCATGTCTTGGATGCTATGATAATTCACGAACCACATATTGATCAGAAGTGGTTTGTAATTTAAACAAACTATCATAATAATCAATATTTTAATTATAATCAACACTAAAAAATGATTGAAAATGCCGAAAAAAGATTTTTTTATAGCTTATTCGTCCCCAATGTAAAACATATATCTTCCTAATGGAGATATTTCAACAGAAATTTATTTAGAAAAACTGCTTGTTAGATAGTTTCTCAACCTCTATTTTTCAAAGACACTAGAGATATAAGAATAAGGCTACAACAGGACAAGGGGTTAGCCAATCACTCCTGCTACGCCGCAAGTTAAGTATCAAAGGGGTGGGACGGAATTTTTTACAACACAAACATCCATGTCTTCGAACAGTAATCCATAAATCGCTAAAACTTTCGTACTGAGTTTCAAAGCCATGAGTTCTGTAAATAAAGCCAATTACTATTTTCTATGTATTCGGCGGTAACTTTGTGGAAGTTCATTTTTAATATAAAATTAAATTAAAAATATATAGCTTAGTTAACCAAGTGGAATAACTAAGTCATCAATTTTAAATTTAATTTTATATGAAGCCAATTACATTGACAACTGCAATTCAAGTAATAATAATTCAATAAAATTTTTAATATCATATTTTCATCTTAATGTTATATTTTAATGGTATTTTACCAAGTGCATTCAATTCGTAAATGTCGTATGTGTGTTTTTAACTATAATTAAGAACAGTTTTATATTGTTGATTCTCTGAAATGGATTTTTAATGCATATTCTTTCGTATTTATTTTTTCAATTCATGATACACTTTTGTAAGCATGACCATTTATTTATAAAGAAGAGTTACGGGAATCGGTTGTGCTTTTTGTTACGCTTAAAGCTGTGAATAGATTTGCAAGCTTATTATAACAGTTTTGATATAACAGTGAGAGATTTCCAAAATGAAAAAAAATACAGTTTTTTCCCCAAACGGTAATCAAAATAATTTTGATATAATAGCTTTAAGCATTCGGCAGAAAAATGTATTGTTAAATTAATTGAAAAAACAAAAGAAGCATGCCTGAAAAATTTTCCGTCGGGGAAAATACTACCTACACGCGACGCAAAGAACAATTCAATTGTGCAACAGAATATGTGTCGCTATAAACCATAGTTCACAAGTGGTTCTTTCAGTTCTTTGATCACATTGTCTATCAACACGAAAACCTTTAAAAGATAATCGCTCGAAACAATACTAGGAAAAATAGCATCAGAGAGGACATGCGTTGGTGTCCAGTTGAGGATAATCGTTACTTCAGAAAATAACGAACTAAAAAGATTACAATAGTAGATTTTTTCCGTTTTGTTGGTTGAAAATAGCATAGACAAAAAACCATTATTAATTTGCTATACCTGACGTAAACATAAACGAGCCAGTATTTTTTTTATAATATTGAGCTTTGTAATATAAATTTATGGTATAAGCAATATAAACTACATTTTTATACGATTCTCAATACATACTGCATGTGAAACCTCGACTTAATGTGCATGAAATTTACGTTTTCTCGCTATTTGAGTGCAAATTTATGGAGTGTCGTTTCATTCACTTACGTTTGATACCCATTTTTAAGGTTTTATTTCCGACAATTCACGTCTAGAATATAAAAAAAAACAATCAAAATTACGTAAATTTTAAGATAAATTGAATGCCTTTCAAACTATTTTACTACCATTGATAGCATTGATGAAATATACGACTAAACCTTCAAATTGTTGTTTTTAAAGAAATAGTTTTATATTATAAATCTATGTATATCTCTGTTAAGGTGTTAAATGTCAATTCTTCGTGGAAAGACATTATATTTTAAAAAATAAAACACAATTCATTTGTACTACTTCCACATATTTAAATGAACAGGACCGGTTATCAGTTGATAATGCTCGTGATGAGCGAAACCGGATCATTATAAATATGTGGAAGTAGTACAAATGAATTGTGTTTTACTATGTATATCTATGCCCTAATTTACGTTTCGCTTTATTCAAATGTTATTCGTCGGTATATTAAAAAGCATAAAATGGAAATTTTAGTAGACAAAGTTTTCTATCAAGTAGCCAAGTGGATAATTAAGGCCTAAGTTTAAAACTTAGATCCAACTCGGTTGCACTATCTTGGGCTTCAAATTCCGTAGTGACAACGAACATTGATTTTTTTAATCGTCATAAGCAATAATCTAACATAATAGCCAAGACCGCTCTGTAGACGTTTTATTATTATCGCGTATCACACATAGGTATGAAATTTTCTCATGACATATAAAATAAAATGTTATGCAATACACACACAGTTCCGACGTACTTTAGACATTCAGTATTTCAATTTCAATACCGTCATCTATGACGGGTACGGTTACTAGTAATATATAATGGTCGTTCCAAATGACACGCGGAAAAATACATTTGAACGTTTTTTAATAATTATTATACTCTAGGATTAAATTCGTTAATTTTTTCACCATTTTTCACAGATGAAAAGAAGGCAGCTTAGATTTACAGAAATTAGATTAGCGAAAACACCTTTCACACTGATGTAAACACTCTTAAAGGCACCATTTGCAATTTTTAGCAAAGATTTCTTTTTTTATTCTAAATCGGCAAGAGAGATATAATCAAATTTTGTACATGACAAATACACCATTCCAGTCGTCTTGCGTCTCTTGATTTTCTCGCGTATTTGAAATAATATAAAAACGATGTTTTCAGTGTCAAAGGAATTGTTTTTTTATTAAACTCTCGCAATAAGTCTAAGTAATTTATTTCGGAAAGATTTAATATTTTTTTTTCTAAGAAATCTGTGTATAATTAATTCAAATTCAAAAAACGTAATCACTATAATATTATGATAATTGAGAATTTTGTATGAAAAATATGACAAATATTAATGTCTGATTTAACTTGCATGCAAAAAATGTTTGATATAGAGCATTTATCGTTTATCGAGACTGTCGGTTGAATGCGGGACCCAGCAAATGCCATTTGTCGCGGACGGTCGGTTGTTTGCAGGACACGACATATCATAGATTTGCATGTCGGCGTGAAATAAAACGCCGCAACTAATTATCATTAGAGTGATTTATACGTCGACGCAAGAGACCCATTTTTGACAATACGCAATAAAATTTATTAGAGTTATTATAGACTGAAGTTATTATAGTCATTCATTACTTTCAAAAAAAGATGTGATACTTTTATATATTTACGTCTTCAGATTACACATTTCCAATGATTGGTAGATATGGAAATGGCAAATAACTATTATTATATAATTATATGGAGTGGAAAACTATGATATCTTTTACGTGGAATGTTTTAAATATTTCTTATTGAAAATATGTGTAGTACCGTTTACTAAATTGGTAACAGGTGTTTGTATTCAGCCTAGAAATATGGTAAAATTATGACATAATAAGAGAGTTTTTATTTTTTTTTATGATGACCAAATATCATACATAATTTATTTGAAAATTTCAATCACATATATTGTTTGGCTTAGAAGTTGTGACTATTTTAAAAAAGTTATATATTTTTGCACTAATCGCTAAAAACGCCCACTTCCAATTAGAGTCTATTGTTCATAGTGCTAAGTCAGCGATAATAGCAATGGCATTAACAGGATGGCTTCCACAAAAAGTGCGAGAAATTTTACTCTCAGATGACATTGTCAAGAAGTACACAAGATAGTCTAGCACTTTTTTAAAATATTGGCAGTATCTTGTAACTGCGGCGTCTGATTGCTTATTTTGCGTCATTGATTGAAATACTTTGAGAATTTGCTGTATGACTCGATTCCCAAAGCTGCAAAGCGATTAAGATTTGGTCACAGATCATCACTTGTACAGAGGCACGGTTGGAATACACACATCGAAGAGAGGGTATGTCCTCGTAAAAGAAAACAGACGCCACCACTTTTAAACTCTAGCACATGAGTAGTGCAAGAAGAAACTACTTTACCCATCATGCTTATATAAAATTGCATCATTTGATATTTAATAGATTGACATGTCCCGATCTTGTTTGTGAAGCTTAAGTTTTTGGAAGGATCCAGAACGGCCATCGAACAGCTTTAAATCGCAAAATATCGGAAGTTAATTACCTTATCTGACCGATTTATAATACTTAAAATCTTTTGCGACGCATTAGTATGTAATAAATTGGCTCTTATCTCAACAATACATGTAAACGATAGTTTATTTTTGAAATTTTCTTTTTACTGGGGGGGCTTGATTGATTAATTTTGGTGTGGCAAATGGGGCGGATATTTCAAATTTGGTTATGAAAAACAGTAATATTAGAGTATAGTAATTACCTTCCTGCGTAATACATTCGTCACGATATTTATACATTAATGAGTCTTACCATTATCAATCGTAGAAGGTAGAATCACTGTGTCATCTCTGAACCACGACGTTACGCTAAGTTGGTCTCCACTTCCTGGTGGCAGTTCACATGTCAGCACACCAGTGTTACCTTCGAGGACGTTTGCTCGTGATATCCTGGGCTGGAAGTCCTCTCGAACGACTAGAAAAGAAAGCAATAAAAGATTTAAGACAGAAACCTATGATTCTGAAATTGTCAAATTTTCATTGAATGGATTCAAACGGTAAACAAGTTGTACACTATTTTCTAAATTTAATTTACAGAAATGTATTTCAAATAACATATTCTGTATATGGCACTTTTTTCATAGGCTGTCATTTTAAAAAAAAATATATGCACATGAATAAATCGAGGTATACTTTGTAGTTAATCAGGAAGTTTTAATTTGACATATGAATTATTTTTTAGCATTCACAGTAAATCCCGAAATTTTAGGATTGCTTAAATTACGGGATCGAATAATTGACCGGAATCCCGGCATGGGAAGCCCTAGCTGAGAGACATGATAATATGTGAGGAAATAGTTTAAATGTGAAACTGTTTTTCATCTTATGACGCCGTTAAGTTGTTGAATATAATAAAGTTCATCTCGTCACATAGCTACCAAGACAATGATTTGACTAGATTGTCAGTTTCACTTATTATGTTTGAGCATTCTCAGAGGATGAGAGCAATAACCTCTAGATTATTTTCATAGTGTAAAATAATACTACAGCCTTAGGATAACCGTGTTAATAAGACTTATAAAAAAAATAATGGAAAGCATTATAATCTCAAGAGTATAAATACTGATTCCGTATATGCTTTTGAAGAGTGCCTGGAAGAAGCAGTTGTGTGTAAAACAAACTCGTTTTAATTTTGTCCACTTCTAAATATTTGACTAATGTTGAAAGTTTGAAAGTATTTTTTTTCAGTTTTTTTATGGAAAGACTACTAAATTATAGATGGAACTGTGTAGACTCAGTCTATTCTTTTGTTTCATTGACTAGATAATTTAGGAAGATTGTACTATCTCAAAATTCTTGACATTTATGATATTGTATAATTGACATAACTTTTTTGTGTGCAATGTAAACGATCGAGGCTTGTTGTAACAAAAACGAGTGTCCAAACGGATATCTTAAATGAACATTTTCATCTAATAGAATCTTTGTTATTTACGAATAAAAATTAGGAGTTTTTTTTAAATAACCTGATTCCACTCTATTGATGCATAGTCTGATAGAATCAACTATATATTCTTGATACGCATATTCTTGTGGCACAAAAATTGAATTGAAAACACATTTTTCGTGCATAAATGCTAAAAAAATTAACAAATGAACTACAGTGCAATAGTGGCAAGTAAACGCAAAAAGTCTTGTGTGAATAAGATCTCCTTCTGGCACAAAATTTGTTCGAATGTTTATTTGAAGTTCCGAAAAATACTCTAGCTCAACAATAATATAATTATACGGATGCCTCAGTATAACAATGAACCAACTCCTCTTCTAATAAAATATATTATTACCTTTCTTATTGAAGCTGTTTCCTTTATTTGTCAAAAATTTTATTCAAAATATTTTTTTTTCTTTCCGATTGATGAACTCGAACTGACTTTTTGAAAAAAATTTGAACTCTTCAAATTTGATATCAAAGATCCATCAAGCTCTGTAAGTTTATGTCGACATAAACATAAACGACTGAATTAATTATTTACGAGCCATCAATTTTGAACTCAATTTCCACGAAATTCGTTTTCATGGAGTTGGTCTATTGTTACTCTTAAACATACGTATATATTAATGGGTTATAAATAATTGCACTTTGTGTAAGATAGTATTCACTTGGTACACTTGAACTTTTATTTCGATAGTATACACTTTGGATTAGATAGTATTAACTTAGTGCACTAAAACTTCAATTTTAATAGTTTCCACTTAGTCACGGATTCTTTTAACAAAGTGAGTCAAGTTGTAGTAGGTTATGTTAAGGTTGGTCTGGTTTGATTTGTGTAATGTATTATAAAGCGTGGAGCAAAGACAATATAGGCGGCCTAATATAGGATAGAGTTGCGATAAGTATTTTCATTTCATTACAGCTTCGTGCAACTATCGATTTAAAAGTGCTAGTATTTATATTGAGTGAAAACTATTTTATCAATGTGAAAATATTCTTTCGTAAGTGTAATATATTTCTTTAGTGTTAAAATATATTTTATTATGTGGGATCACTTTATTTTTAATGAAACAATTTGTTTTTTGTGGAATGTGTTTGTTATAAGTGAAAACTATTTTTATGAAAGTAAATATGGTCTAAACAAAAGTGCATTTAATTGTACGTCTATATTAATTAATATTATTTCAAATTTTTGTTGCTTGATATTCAAAATCTATATATCTTTTTAATAAAAGTATCTATATATATTTTTTTATCTATGTCCACTCCAAACGTGATGCATATGGCCGTCTAATGTAGGTATCTGAATAGAATTTCTCTATGAGAACTGCTTGTTACTCAGTTGCTCAACCTCTCTTTTTTTGAAGAGAGCAGGGATAGAAGGATAGGACTGGGACAGGACTAGTGATTTGCTAATCGCTCTCGCTGCGCACCATGATTATCGGATGGGTTGGAGGGAATTTTTTAGACATCGCAAACACTCCATAAATCGATAAAAAGATCAATTTATGAAAACCGTCATTCCTAAACGTAGCCAACGACGCTACGTATGAATAATATTAACATATTTTACATGTAAAAATAGTTACTTTTACTTAAAAAATTGAATAATATAGTATTATTTTAAATCATAACAATATTTTCCTTGATGATTCATGTACAAAGCTGTTTTATTTACGCAATACTTTGAAAAGCATTGGGCTACGAACGGGAAAAAAATATGAAAACAAAATCTTAGACTTTTTATTCTTATTAAGGTAACTTAAGTAACTAATAATATTATAACATATTCATAAAAAAGTTTCTAAAAGAATTAAATTTTAAAATAAACTCCCATATTTTTATTACATAAAATTTTATATTTGTAGTATCACGTGACGACATAAAAAAAAGTTTCCCGTGTTTTTACATTTCCATTTTACAACCGGGCGAACGGCAGTGAAAACTTTTCAGAGCTCGTTTGAATTCATTTTGTCTCACATGAATTATTTAAAGTGTTTTTTTTTACTTCTCATATTCCAGTCCGTCCCTGAATTGACGACTTGTTTGTCCGAACGCAAACGATTCTTGAGCTAAATTTTATTTTATAAGAAACTAGTGAGTACCAGGCATGTGTTGCAATATATCTGAATTGTGAGATTGATTTCTATATATAATAAGACCTACTGTAATTTAAAAATTAAAACGTTGAGAGTCGGGCTCGGGCTGCGCTGGGCCTAACTGTACTTTGCCTATATCCTTCGCACAAATGCAAGCAATAACTTGACAAAGTTTTATCAGAATCGGATGAACGGTATGGCAGTGCATAAGATACGAACAAGCACACATTGATTTTTATATATTAGATTTAAAAAAAAAAAAAACATTTTAATTTTCTTTACGATTATAAAGACGATATAAATATACTGAAATAAAAACCAGCATTTTTTTTCTTGTCTAATACTTCATTGTCTAAAACCCACAACTACCTATTTACCAATTTCAATTTCACTGCTTAGAAGGTTAAAATACTGTAACATTAAAGTTAAGGTAAATTCGTAAAATGTATAAAATAAAGGTAACAAAATCTACCTATATCAGACATACTAAAACAAAGTATTTGACAGTTCGGTTCCAGTATGGAAATTTCGTTCGTTATTTTTACTCGAAACTCCGTCGTTTTTCTTGAAAGAAAAGTTCTTTTTTTTTTTTCATTTTCTCAATGAATATTGCAAAACGGTTTGACGAGAAACTTTTTTAATACTTTTTTGAGTTAACGTTGTAGAAAACATTATCTTTTTTAAATTACCATAAAAGAAAGGGGATTCTCCCATATTACAGTTAGTTTTAGTAGCTGAAAAAAAATACTGTATATTTTGGTATAATCAAATGTATTTAAATTTTATATTTATCCTTGTTATACATATTGAAGTATTTTTTTAATGAAATTCATAGAATGGGGGCCACTTAGCCGTGTATTTTTTAATAATTGTAATGAATGGTATTTTTAAAAAATTGTTTTATACGATAATTAGTCGCTAAGTAGCTAAACAACCTCCCGAGTATTGAGTAGATCACGAAAAGCAGTTATGGTAGTTAAGTACAATTTAAGTTTGGATTATTGAGATTTTGTACACTTCCATGTATTTTGTCACTAACGACCCGGGTTTCGCCTTTCGGCATCTTCAGGCATTCGAGCACACGAATGGACTCGAACTAAAGGCAAAACCCGGGTCATTAGTGACAAAATACATGGAAGTGTACAAAATCTCAATAATCCAAATTTGATATTGAAATTCCATCAAGCACCCTCAGTCGATGTCTTAAATTATAACAATTTAAGTTGTTTTGTGTCTTTCGGTGTATAATTAAAAGTAAAATGTTCTTTTACTTTGCCGTTATTTTTGGAGTGTGTTGACCGTGTAAAACGAGGATCGAGATCTTGTAAAAAAACTATTTTTTTATGTTTGGAAAAATTGTAATTTCGAACAAGGGACGAAACAGGAAAAAATTTGAGCTAGAAACTGGAAAAATTGATAGATCTATCGATAGAGCAGATACGTACATAAAAAACTCATTTCATTGAAAAATCGCCAGTTGACGTAAGACGTAAGAACGAGCGATAAGAATTGTCCAGAATATACCGTTACTTATAAAATACATATTGTTTTCAGAAATATTTGACACCGCCCCGTACTTATGGGGCGGACAGGGTCTTCAAAACCAATCTGCAGACTCTTTCTATAAATGCAAATTTAAAATGTAATACCCCTCCTGAGACGTTTTAGACTTGGTCATATTTGTTTGGTTGCCGCTGTTTTTTTACAGTTGGAAGTGAACAAAAAGCGTGCGCTGCTTAAAAAAAGAAGGAGTCGCTTCTCGACCTTTCCCAGCGGCAGTCGTCCGTCGGCGAAGCGGCGACTTAGTCCACCGCTTGTTAGTAAAACCACTTACAGAGTTTTAAATTAAAAATGTGTAAATCTGTTTGTGTAACTGTCTTCAAGAAAATTACAGAAACTAATTGAAATAAACGAGAAAGAGTATACGGAATACGACAGGATTTTAATGGGAGACGAAGGAACCTGTGACTCATACTTTGTCCTTCGCCGGAAGCGAGCGTCAGTGTATTGACGCCCTGCACCCCGCTTCTCCCCGCTCTCCAACCTACCCTCGAGCGAGCGGCGAGAAAGTCGTGTTTCTATCCTACTCTCTCATATTATTATATAAAATAAATTAACGAAGCAGTAATAACAATTTATTAATAAAATTATCTATCCTTAGAATATCTTGTTAACTAGACAATTATACGTATTATATTTTTTTAATAAACGTAATCATATAGAAGTGTTATAAGTACATAGAATCTTATGTAAATTATAATATAAGGGTGGTTGAATGTTCAGAATAAGAAGTAGATATGGCCAACGAAAATAATGATGGTGATATTATATCAAACAAGTAATCTTTTTGCTCCCATGCTTTTATATTAATTAAAGTTATATATATTTTGGCTAGACAAGTTGGTTGAAAGGCCGAATTGCACTGTGGGCACACATGATACTTAATATCACTTAAGCTAAGTGGCTGAGCAAGTGGCATTTTCTTATTTTCTCTATATTTTTTCTCTTCTAAATCACAATAGAGCATGGTTAAAAGATCAGTCCAGTGCATCTCTGAATTGGGCCAAGGCCATGATGCGTAAATTTGGTTTTTTTCTTGGTCGTCATTGTGTTATGGAAGACGGTCATGAAACACAACGGGTGATCAATAAATATTATCTATATAACATTAAAATTGATTATTTCTAATAGCATTAATAATACAAACAATTACTACTGGCTGAAATAATACTGACAGGTGTTTCATCTCTTTAAGAAGCAGCTTCAACGGAGATGCTTCACAACGAGACAAAACACGTGTCACAACACAACCAATGGTCTTACAAACTTATAAATTTTATTTTGACCTGTATTTATTGGGTCAGTAATTAATCAAAAAGGTCAGTTATTAATTCGATAAATGGTCAGTATACACGTGGTCAGTTGATAAAATAATCGGTCAGTTATTAAATTAAACTTAATTTATTATTTTATCTTTTATACTTAGTTAACCTAGCCTTTCTCTAATATTTACTTACTATTTGTATTTTTCTACTGACCGTTCTTATGCATTTGTTACTGACCGCTCCTTTAAATATTTACTGACCGTTAATTGAATTTGATACTGACCAAATAATTAGTCGCCTTTTAATTTTCACAAAGTAACCATTCTAATCCATCGAAAATATCTATTTTTAAATTGGTTTGTGTGTTTTATTATTCACGAAGCAGCAAATTGACATTTATTTTTTTGCTTTCAAAAGTTATCTTAAAATTAATAAATAAATAATTAATATAAAATCAATTCATTCATTTATATGTTAATTATATGCAGTACATGTTACACAATTTAATAACATTTTAGTTATTATATTTGTCAGCAAGTTGAGATATTATAATTTTATTTTAATTAGTATTTCTTTCTACCAAGAAGTAACTAACATTGAAATACTATATTTTATTATACGTTTTATGAATTTAAAAATGTATAGCTTTTATTTTTCATCAATACTAACTATCCATTTATATGCACAGTCTTTGCTGTTAAAAAAGAATCCCTCGAATATCTACCGTAGCCACCCTGAAATAAAAGCTTTTTAGCACAGTGTCTGAGTGTTTGAAGCTCGCCGTTATCAACCCCCACCCTCGCTACCCTCCTCGGAGAGGCTTTTAAGAGAAATTAATATGTAGCATCTCATAAAGATTCATTCCACTCAGATATTTCGTTAAAATGTGAACGGAGGTGTGAAATACTTCCACAAACTGAAAATAAATTTTATATTAGATTCTGATGAGTCGTTAAAAAATATTTTATTACCTACCTCATATTACATTATATATTTAGACAAAAGAATTCCCATTTTTAATTGATTTGTGAACATATGATCTAATCCATTCCTTGTAGTCAGAACAGAGAGATCTTTAAAAATTAAGGACTAGCGACAAAACTATAGATGTACCAATTAAACGTGGCCGCTAGTGAGGACGCCACCGTTGCGTTAGGAATGTTGCCATATTTAACCAGCAGTGAAATTTCAATACTAATGTTTTAGAGACGGTTATTAAAAGTATATATATATATTTATTTAGCAAAATTGGAGAAATTTTTACTAGACTGACAATTCTAGTTCCCAATTCGGCGGCGGCCAAGTAATGTTGGTAATACTATAGTACTCGATTAAAATCCTTTGTACCGCTCTCCGAGTGGACATCATTATATAATATATTTAACTTTAGCTTATATAATTAATATATATACAATACATTTGAATGTATTTGGTAGAAATAGTCTTGTAAGTAATCGACAATTACTGAATAAGCGAAACCAGAACTACTATTTCAATAAAAATTTGTTTTATCTTGTCAGAGAATTAATTAACGATTTTCGTCAAGAGTGGCGCAAACAGTAGGCAAAAATAACGCAATGTGAGCCATGACGGAAGTAATATTACTTTTATATGAAAACGAACAGCAAGCGCAATCATGATTAATATTTCGCAAAAGTTTAGCTCAAGCCTAAACTTAACATTTTTCAATTATGGAATAATTAAATTAATAGTAAATGTTTACAAATTTCACAGGCATACGAGGGTTATAAGGTTTGGTTTTAAGATTACGAAGCAAGCTCTATAAGGGTTTTCAAATATGGTATTTTTTTTCAAATAAGCGTTTTAATATCGAAAGCCTTGAATGTTTCTGGGTATCTTGTATTGATGACAAATACACAAATGTATTTTTATGGTCGGCGACAGAATGAAAAATTATATTTTATATTTGATTTGAAGAAGATATTCGGTAGGAATTTATTTATGTTTGAAAAACATAATTTTCGTTTATTATGGTTTTTATGTTTGATAGTTTTCATGGCTCTTCGTGACTTTGAATATGGATAACCTCGAAGACTGTCGATTATCGAAGACAAAACAAAAAAAACAATACATAATATTTTAGTATTTTTATCAGCACCCAAGTATGCTTTGATAAATACAAATAATATATACAATGAAATAGTAATGGTAGTCATTTACTTGTAAAGATATTTATCTTTATGAAACAATTTTTTGGTAGACATATATTTATTGAATTTGAATTATTGAGATTTTGTACACTTCCATGTATTTTGTCACTAACGACCCGGGTTTCGCCTTTCGGCATCTTCAGGCATTCGAGCGTACGAATGGACTCGAACTGACATCTCAATAATTCAAATTTGATATTAAAATTCCATTAAGCACCCTCAGTCGATATCTTAAATTATATTTATTGATTACTAGCGAGTACCCGGCGAGTGTTGCAATCCCTTTCTAAGAAAGGAAGTGTTTATCATTTAATTCCCTTTACTAAAGTGCTTTTGTATACGCAATATTTTTTGTTTTCCGGCTGGTGTACGTGTTTGTACGTATTTGATTATTTTTTTTAGACTTCTTTTTCAGAAACCTTTCCGGGTGTGCGCACAACAACTCATCAAAGTTTCGTAGAAATCGGATGAATGGTATAGGAACGCATAAGGGATAGACAAACAAACAAACAAACATTGTGCTGTATTTTTTTCATTACATCAAGTCTGTATTTAATTTATAACTGCTGGAAACTGGTTACTTAATTTATTGAACCTGAAAATATATATATAATTTTCCAACGGTAATATTATGTTTTTTCTTTTTTTTCATTGGTAAAAATCGTAATTCAATGCAACAATTCATAAAACATCAACGTAACTAGGTAAGTTTGCAATATAAAATAGTTTCAATGTTCCAGTGAAAATGTAACATATTCATGCTGGAATTTTTATGTCAGAATGCATTTTCCGCAACGCTGTCGTAAAAAACTTGGAACATTTTCAGTCACGAATCAATACCAATTCATATGCACTCGCTGAAACTTTTTCCCAATACCTCCATTACTCGAAATAGACTTTGTACGCTGAAAATACGGGTCGGTTAATATGTTATGCATTCAAGGGAAATTGAAAAAAAATGCATTCATATAAACTACTTACTTTACTTAGAAGTTAAATTTGAAAAAAGCTTTTGAGTTCATTTCAAACATAACTCTTATTATTAGGTAATCAAAATTTTGAATAAGAATGTGATTAAAATCTGGTAATTTAAATATGAAAATTATGGAACACGAACAAATTATTTTATTTTAATTATTACGAAAACTTTAAATAAATTCTACGAAATACAATCTACTGCAACAAATATTGCAGATTAAATATCACCAAATTTCATATGATAGTTCAATTTGATTTTGTATGTATCTCTCTGTTATGTAATAAAATATTCTCATTCAAGAATCAAGTAATGTGTATACTGCAAAGTTAAATAACCGATGAGAACAATAGTAATTTTGTAAAACTGAACACTTTGCTATTTTTATCCTATTATAGTGTAATTCTACCAAGTAAATGTCAATTTAATTAATTAACCGATAAGAGCTTTGAAACAGGGCTTGAAACTAAAACATATAAATCATGCTGATACTTTCTGAAAAAATAAGTCATTTTAAAAGGTTTACTTCTTTTCTGTAAAACAATATCGACCGTGTTTTGACCAATTGATAAAACCCTTAAAAAATACGATAATGAGTTAAAGGTTGGATCTCATTTTAAAGACGACAAAGCTGGTCCCGGCCAATCTATGTAAATTAGATAAATAAAATAACCACTTTTTCGAAGGGAAACATCATTTTACATTGGTTTTAGGTTTAAAAATTCTCACCCCCCGCCCCACTTGATGTAAGTACCTATTATATTGACACTCCCTACGTATAGCCCCGTATCTACAAACATGATAATTTACAGGAGTGCATTTTGAAGGTTCATAACGCTACTAGCCATATAATGTTTTCGATAAAACCGTTGTTACTCTTCGTGAACAATTTCAATTTTGAGCGTTACATCAATCATCATCAAATACTGTAAAAGTGCAATTTTATTTGAGAAACTTTTCCCATTGTTAACAAATAAATATATCGTGTCATCAATTCACTCGAATCAACCTTACTTGATCCAAAAAGAAAAATTCTGCCAATCAAGAAGGTCAGTTACAGAATGCATAATCATCACAAATACTGAGCCCATTGTTTCTTCCACGATCAGTAATCAGGATTGAAATTGTGAGTGGGTGGAAAACAATACATCATAAAAATCAAAGCCTTAGTTTTCCATTTGGATATTTCAAACCTTGATTGCGTAACCGCGTAGGGTAAAATCCTACTCACATAATAACGTCTAAAATATTTTAATAACTATAAACAATATTTCATTTCAGATAATTATGTCTACCAGAGGAGTAGTGTAAGCCAAATTATACCGGGCTTATTAGTGACGGCAATTCAGTTTTCACGCACTTGTGGAAATCTACGGTCGACGTAATTATACGGCTTTAACTCTCCAGCTCAATTTCACTTGGAAGAGTTTAATTGGTCCAACAATTAGCTGATACTTCTACTATAGTGTCTGTGAAGGAATGAATAAACTTTTCATTGTGTACACATTTTAGTGGCTTTAGTATTCATATTATTACAACGTAATGTATAACTCCACATTGTAGAAATAAGCACTACGAGAAAACTAATGTTTATTTTTAATCTTCTTACGTTACATATTACAAATTTTTCAATTAATGAGTTACTTTCTGAGACAGAATGAAAGGAATTTTCATAACATTACAATTGCAATGCAATCGGCTAACTCCAAAAACATAGCAAAACATTTATTCGATCATGCAATTAAATATGACAATTGTGGTATTCGATATGTGAAATCAATATCTCAATAATATTGACGGTCCGAGTCTTCAACGCGTTTATTCACTTATGTGATCAAGGGCTCTTATTCCAGAATTAAACCATTTTATGATTTTTTATTTATAGATCTGTATCCAAAAACTTGTGTGCCATGTTTTTGTATCTCACTATCCAATCCATAGTTGATCTTGAAATGGTCATAACGAGGGCGCCTAGCTAGCTCCAAATACTTTACTAGCACCACCCTTCCTTTTTTAATCTATCCGAAAAGAGATTTACTGACAAGTTCTTTTACGATGCTTTAAAAATCAATAAATTCCACATTTAGAGTGACATGGTATCTCAACAAAAGCATTATCCACGAGAACTGCTTTTGCAGGATAGAAGGGTAGGGCTAAGAGTGCTCGTACAGAACAAGTGGTTAGCTTATCACTCTCGCTATTCCCCGTTTTAGGATCGGTTTGGTGGAAAAGAGTTTTTTTGACTTCACAAACATCCATAGCTACGAACAAAAGTCCATAAATCGATTTAAAAGTCAATTTATGAAACTGTCCTTACTGGGCTTCAAGACCGTGAGATCCGTAATTTCATTTTTTTCCATATCCGCTTCCAATGTAGAGGATATGGCCTCCTAATGGAGTTATACCTACAGAATTTTTCTATGTAAACTGCTTGTTGATCCGTTGTTCAACCTCTCTTTTTTTCGAAGAGAGTTAAGGTAGAAGGATAAGGCTAGAACATTATTAGTGGTTAGCTAATAGCTCTCGCTACACCCCGTTTTTGAGGATTGGATGGGTGAGAGGGAGTTTTAGACATCGCAAACTCTCAGACTACAAACGGAAATCCACAAATCGATTGAAAGATCAATTTATGAAACTGTCCGCACCGGGAATTTAACCCGAAACATCTGTAGCCGTAGCCAACGACGTTACCAACTGCGCACGCAGTCAAAATTTTATTTAGTACGGATTTATTAATTATTTCAAATTATTTAAATGAAAAGATGTACATTAACTTAAGTAGTTATTTTTTTAAAGAAAGTACCACTTAATTTAACATAAAAGTGAAGAATTAAAAGTTGATATATGTATATAGCGAATAAGCACGTAAATAGATAGAAAGCTTTTGAAGAACTAACCAATCCAGTCCATTTGGTTTGTCGATCTTTTTTGCTTTTTACTTCTTTCTGTGTGCTTTTTTGCTATCCATCCATTAGCCAGGCCTTTTGCCGATCCTCCGTTTCCAGTTTTTATTTATTATTTTTACGCTTTTTTCGAATGAAATATTTTTTTCAATAGGAAGTCTTTGAATGGGACTCCAGCATGTTAATATATGTAAATGTCGACGAATCGATTGTTACGTTATGACTTATTAATTTTCATTAAGGCTTTACACGTATTCAATGGCTGATTGTTCGATGAATACATCAAACGATCCGTTCAATCAAATACATTAAATATTGCAATTTTATATTTATTTCAAAGATTTATAAATAAGACTTTGATACAACGAATTTTTACTTCAACGGTGAATGAAAAAAACAATTTTCGAGACAGTGACATAAATATCTCATCGAGAAATAATTTAAGACGGTTTTTTTACAAAACTCATACAATTGATAACATCTAGTACACTAGAATTTAATTTAATTTAAGCAGTATAAGTTTAGTATTGAAATTTTATCAAACGCCAACAGATTATTTTTTAAATCACTATAATAAAGAAAACTTCTCAGTTAATTAAAGCGTTTCTTATATTATATTTAGGTTAAATGAGGTGAGAAAGCATCATGAATAACCATTTCTCTTGGCGCTTATGCAAAAAATCTTTGTTTACTATCAAGATTTACGTAGAAGAAATCAATAAACTTTATCTATGCAATTCTTAAATGATTTTTTTTGTATTTAGATATTTTACACTCTACTCAGTGAGGTTCTCAGTGAGGGAAAGATGTAAGGATAGACATCATTTCCGCTTATCTATTTTCAGATAGCTTGGGTGGAAGACGATGAATACACTCAGTACAACCATATCATTAAATTCACATTTTCAATAATTCTTTTTATTAACTTTTAAGGTGTTGATTCTTTCTGGAAAGGCATTTTGTACTAATTCCGATTTTTTATAACGATCAGAACCGATTTCACTCATCGCTATTATTATCAACTGATCAGTATTAGGTCTGATCAGGATCAGTATTATTGTAAAAATGTTAAAGTTGAACAAACAAACTGTGATTTCTTTTTAAAGAAATTCATGCCTTGTATTTCTTATATCTAATTGTGGACTAAAGCAAAACGATATTATATACGAAAGCTAAAGCGCGTTACTACTCGGCCATGGTGATTCATAATTATAGCATTGTGTAATGATATTTGATATATAATATATCACGTATATTTCGGTCAATATTGTTAACTCAAACCTTGTATTTTTATTGAATTCGGTTCGAAAAAACTAGAAGGAAGTAATAAAAAAATTGTATTCAATTATTATTACCAGGCTTAAGCAGGACCTTTTTAATATATGTTAGAAATCCGTTTTTAATGTCTTTTTGTGTAAAATTTAGGCAATTTTGAAACAAAAATAGCTCTTTTGAAATGGAATAAAGCATTGGAAAGGAAGCCTTTGAATCTAGCTGCTCGCTTTTGTGAACACATATAAGCACTTTGCAGAGAAAAAACTTGCTTTGATATTGAAGAAAATGTAATAAAGGTATGGAGAAAACATTCTATCATTTTTTATAAGAATAAAACCACCCATCATTCATAGATACAAATTATTATAAAATTGGGTAACCTAAAATCAGATTAAAAATACACATTTAGAAACAATATCGTGATATAAACAGAGAGAAGGCAAAAGTTTATTTATGGCAAAGTCTTTGTGTATAATTAAATTATAAAAATATAAATATTTAGTAAAAAGATTATTCAGTAAAAAGATGACTTACTTATTGACAGTAAATAATCTAATTTGGAAATCGCCGAAAGAAAATGCTAATCATAAAAACATTTTCAATAACGGTTTCGTTTATTGCGAGTATGCTAAACTGAGAAATAACGTGTTTTAATTTATTTTTAATGCTTGCGTTGAGCAAAACCCCGTCAATATTTTTACAATGATCAGGCATTGTAAAAATGTCTAAAAATTATATTAAAATCATTTTTTTGAATACTTTTCTACCAAAAATAATTATTTTTGACAGTTTACATCTTAAAAGTGAGTAATGCAAAGAAAATCGTTGTTAAAGCAAGTGAGAGAAGCAATCCAAAACATAATTAATTACATTACACTTTTTATATTAGTCCAATTTATATATTTATTTTGCATCGCACGAAAGATATCAATTTTTAGATTATTTTCATTCTATCTTAACCTATCAGAGTAATTTCCGTTTCTGTGGTGTTAGATATTTTAATAATTATTAATAAAATCTCGGGCTATTAGTAATTAAAGTGACACAAGTCAAAAGCATTATAAAAATAAGAATGTAAGCACATAATATTGTTATGCGTATTAATTATTAAGCAGCCGTAAAATTGCTTGATGTATTTTTAAAACCTTTAAATTAATTGTGAGACATGTATTGAAAAATAAATAAACATAAGTAATTTAGTTATAATTACGATTTTTTTTAAATGTGATGGGAGATTTTCAGCCATTAAATTATTTCCCATAGGGTTTTACCCTCCAAAAGTCTAACCTTTCCCCGTGCACTAATATACTTGTTATGTCTACGTTATAAATAAAAACCTTACGGTAAAGTTAGTCTGAAAATGATTAAAAATAATCGAAACACGTGACACAATTAGTAAGCCAACTTGTGGAAAAACAAAGTTATCCATTTTTATTTTAAATCAAAAATTATTTTTTTCAAAATTACCGCCGAATCCATCGAATGTAATAAACAATCAATTAATTTGATGAAGATTATTTTCTTTTGTTATGTTCGGGATGGAACAATATTTAATTTAATATAATACATGTGTTTTAAAGTGTCTTTCAAATCTTATTTGACATGTTATAGGAATAACGAACTTTGCACCCTTATAAGCTCAAGAAATATTTTTTAAAGATTTCTTTTATCGAAATAAATTTGACTAAAGTAATCAAATTGATATATTCCGTACATGTGTGGAAACTGTGTATCGAAATCTTTTATGTAACCATATGTTGTATTGGATCACCCTAAGTAATTATCTGGTTATTAACAAATAAATAGTCAGTAGTGGCGGAGGATAGTAAATAATGATAGGGCAGCAGTGGCAAGTGCTGTAATGACAGATTACTCTAGCCGAATAATAATTATCGTGGCCCATAAATTATTTAAATTGTCAGCCACAAGGCGTTCAAAAGGCGTGAAGCTCTTATTAGACTTTCACTTCCCTTTGCGGCAACTAATTTAATTTAAAATTAGAACTTAGAGCTTTCGGGCTTTCGTGCTATTTAAGTTATCTTATGCTATGAAATGTGTTATTATTTCATTATTTCTTTTAATTCTGTCACCCAGGTGGCGGGTGTAGTAAAAAGTTAATGTAACGAATAAAACCATGGAAATACCAGATTTTTTTATAATTTTTAAGAAACTGTTGAAACAGTTTGAAATATGACAAAAAAACATATGCGTAAAAATGTGCACCTTTCAATAAGATCACTTTTGAATCTTAAATTGTGTATTACGTTTCTTAGAAAAACAGAAAAAAGTATTGAGTAGTAATGTTTGAGTTGTAATTATCATTTTTTTTGCTTTTCTGAGCTGTTATTATCATCTGGATCAATACGGAAATTTATTCAATTAAAAAAAACCTTTTAACCAAATACTTAATATGTAATATAATAATTTGGATAAAATTTTAAAAAGAAATATAATTAAATTCATTCATTGAAAAACAATGTTAACGTCATTACAACGTTTCTTCTCTCACTTTTGTAGTGTTAATTGCTAATTGTTTTCAAAGGAATTTACAAACATATACAAAATGTTATAAAATGAAAAGGATCGGTTTGACTGAAAAGTTTTAGTTAAAAGTACTCGCAATGAGCGATCCCGTTTCTGATTTTTAGATAAAATTTTAGGATTAGTACAAAAAAATATTTAACGTTTTTATAAACAATGATTTTTAATATAATTGAAAATCCAATTTCACTTCTACATACATTCCGCATTAAAAGAGCTGAATAAACAACGATATATAGTACTTCGCGATGATTTAAATGCAATGTTGTGCATTAAAGTTTATATCGAAACTTTCATTCGTTTTCCGGTAGATGTCAAAAGGAAAGCCCGACATCAGCGAGCGTTGCAGTGTGTTTTCAAACTATATTTTATATTGTCTACAAATCGACAATGTTAAAAGTTTTAACTAGATGATGGCAATATCACTGTCTCTTGGCGGAAGCTTTAATTTTGAACACGTCTGATAAATAATACATATTACCATTATGGCACTGATGTCAAACATTGCAAGCTTAGCATATTATTTTGTCATTACAGATGGATAGTATTCCTAAACGTACTTGATAGAAAAAATGCAATTCTCAATTCGATATGTTTGTTGTTATTCCATAATATTTTAAGAATTGTAATATTCTAACTCTGATTATGTCAAAACAGCTATCAAATTTAACTTATAGTTCTTGTGGAACTTAACACTATTTTAAGGTATTTTATTAAAAACAAATGTAGTCTTAATTATAGGCAAAACTTGAAACGAAGATTCCGTTTTTTTAAGATGGCAATAATATTTTTGGAATCAATTTCATCCGTCGTATGATTAATGCTTTTTAATGTTTTAAAATAATAGAACATTCTGATTTTGATGATATGCAATTATTAAAGATCATTTTTATAAAAAGTACTTAATGCGATCTAAATTCGATGCTTAATTCGATTTTAAATAATAAATACAAATTTGACATACCTGTCGATTCGGTACAATATAAATATAGTATTAATCACTTTAAATAATATTTTTTCTTTTCAAATTCCTTCCAATAAAATCTTTATTACATACTAGTGAGTACCCGGCATGCGTTGCTATGTCACTCAAAGAAAGAAAGTGTTTGTGTTTTACATCTGTCTATTGAAGTGCTTTTGGAAACACAATATTTTTTGTTTTTCTGGAATAAAATAGAAGGTTTTCCGAGATGTCACTATTTGTACGAATTTGATTCTTTATTTTAGATTTCATGTATATCTGGATTGTGAGATTGATTTTTATATATATAATAATACCTACTGTAAGTTAAAAGTTAAAAAGTTGAGAGTCCAGTCCTGATTGTACCATGCCTATATCTTTTGCGCAAATGCAAGCAATAATTTGCTAAAGCTTAATCGGAAGCGGATGAACGGTATGGCAGTGCATAAGATACGAACAAACTCATATTGATTTTTATATTGAAATTTTTGTGTCATCAGTGACCAATTTTATATCATGATGATAAGATAATAAACTTATTAAATTATCTTTTGAGGGTTTTTGTGTTGGATCGATACATCAACTAAAACGTAATGGAAATTAATTATTAAATAATATTTTAAGTGGAATTATAATAATTGAGCCGTATCTGTGTAGCGTGAAAATTTTCGAGAGGCAATTTGGAAAATCTTCAAATAAACGATGTTCTTTTGTTACGCGGGAAAATTTTAATTTCGTTACGTCATGAATTTGCTTAATCAATCTTCGCGTCACAAATAATAACTCTGGAAAACAAGAAATTTCTCTGAAATTTTCGAGGCATGTGAAATAGAATGAATTAATTCCATAATATACAATTTGAATTGATGACTTTATTTATAAAAACTTTCAGACAGACTCATCATAAAAGTGATCCGTTATTATTGTAAGAATCAACTGATCAATAAGGTGAATGAATGGAAGTGATTCTACGTAACATAAGTTAGGGAAGGGAGAAAAATCATAAAATACTGTGTAACAAAAACGATTATAATTAAGTATCATTCATAATGAACATGACAAAAGTGCCCTAAAAAGTAGATAATATTGCCATAGCTGCTGGGTAGATTTTGATCTTGCTCAGTTTGAACCGCGAATTGGACATTTTTGAAATACAATTTAGATCTTTATTCTGGATGTTTGTTATAGTATCATCGCTTTCCATGCTGATTTTTCAATAATTACTCTTACTTTAAAGCAAATTTTTGTATTTTAACCCATTCTAAAAAGAGAGTTTGAGCAACTAAAATGCAACATTTAAAAATATAAAACTCATTAAGTTGCGGGTGTTTGAATTTACTTTATTGATGTATTATAACCTTATATGAGTAAATATTAGGTGTCGTAAAAAAATGTCTCTAAAACTGATTTTTTAGATACAATCAAATAACGTCAAATGAAACAATTTGAATGTAAACAATACAAATTTTAAACTTGAATATATATTTTCAATGTTATGTTGGCATTACAAACAACTATTACTGAAGTTGCGTACGTTTTGGTTATCTGGAGTAAATAAAAATTACAATTTTCCGAAATTTCTTGCTTCTTTTTAAAGTAACGAAAAAATTTTCTGAAAAAAGAAATATCAAAAGTCGAAAGAAAACTAATTATTCTCCGTGCTGTCTTTGAAATAATATTGCGGCTGGGACATAATTTTCTTGGAGCGACCGCACTTCACTTAAGATTTCTTTTCCATTTGCCAAGACGCTGAAATTTCATTTGGCTAATGTGATTTAAAACGCATACTACAAGTTAAAAAGCAGTCAATCAAATGGACCTTTCACAATTTTATTTCACGATTTCTTAAAAAAGAAACTTTTTCATTTTCGATATCTTCCGAATAAGCAAAGAAAGAAATTAAAATGTGAAAGCTTTTAAAGGAATCTGAAGCTTGATTCTAATTGTAATTGGATTGATTCAATTTTGCATTTTTTTTGCATCTTAATTTGAATAACGTAAATGTTTTCCTGGATTTATTTAGACGTCTTACATAAGTTTATATAAATGTAATGTTTTTTATGAATTTTGCAAACATTAAGTATAAATATCTCCAATAAAAGTGGACGTGAAAAACTGTTTCATGGAAATCATTGAACAAAACTAAATTACTTAATTATTATGTGTGGTAAATGCTAACGGACGGTAGTTTGGTTCAATCACGAATTTAGAGATAAAACCCCAAAATAAGCAATCTCTAATACTCAGTTTTACATTTATACAGAAAATTTAGTGAATATAATAAATTCATTTTATTGTTTTTCAGATAATAAATAAAATTTTACGCCATAACGTCGTCTTTTTGACAGTATCGACGCTTTCGAGCAAATATTTGTACCAAGATACTAGCACCACTTGCATTACGATAAATGTAGGTATGTGCATGTTAATTGGATGTAAAACCGCTGTATCAACACGTTATATAATACAATCTTACCCCAATGTTAACATGGTCAAAATTATATAATTGAGAATTGATCGCCATTGATTTGATCAGATACTCGAATGGAGGTCAGTGAAAGACAACATGTACGTAACTAGGACCAACTAGTATACTATGCGCTGACGTACCTATCGGCATATTCTGCATGCGTTAAAGTTGCCAAAACTGTGTTGCGTAATGATAATTTGTAAACTTTACCTAGAATACTTTGCCTATACTAAAATTTTATAATTGCAAAAAATTAAAGCGACGAAATCAATAATAAATCATATACATTAAAATTGTAATGGTATATTTCGTGGTACATGTAACGTCACGCATTTTTTCTAATATTATCCGGAAAGTTTTTACCGTTTTAAGTGTTTTATTTTTAAATGATTGCTTATTTTTGTTCTATCTTTTTAGTTAGGTTACATTATATTATATCTGAAAAAATGGTTAAAAAATTAATGTATAAACTATTTTTAATATTTGTACAATTTATTTCTGGTTTGCTATGATAACATTACAGATGTCATAGTATAATGTATTATAACTTAAGAGCATATGTATACCCCTCGTGGTTTTCCTTGTATATAAATCAATCTCAAGTTGTCTAACAGTGACATCCATTTCGGTACTACAGTACTGTAGGGAGCAGCGACTTAAACACAGTTTGAGTAGTTATGACGAAGTCATAAATGTCACATTTGGTAAATTCAGGGCAAGTACAGTTCCCAACTTGATTGCGATAAAAATTGAAAAGTGAAATTGCATTTCGATCTTTGAGTAATAATTCATTTGTGATACAATTCTCATTTCGATTTCGAAGAAATAACCGACACATGATTTTTTTCATTCTAAAAACACTTAAAATGCGTTTTTTTTTTCAAAGCTAAATTTCTGCACAATTGCCTTTTTGCTTTTAGGGAGAAGATGTATAAACAATACGTTTCCCCAAATTAAAACAATTTTTTCAATAGCTGAGTTTCTCCATCATAATTATTTTAATGTGGTAAAAATTTAACAAGGGTTTGAAAAAATGGTTGTGAAAAATCAAAACTTGTGCGTGTACGTGTTATTTACAAATGAAGTAGTATCAGAAAGTAAAACAAAATGTTTTTTTTTTGTAAAAATAGAATGGATTTTTAATATGGAATGAAAACAAAAGTTTTTCAGAGCCAAAAAACACACGATCACAGTTCTGGAAAAAGTTTGTTGTTTGTTGTTTTAAGCTCCGCACCCTATGTGCCATCCCGTAACATGTGATACATGCAAAGAGTTCTCTAACTTTTTTTACCTTCATAAATTAAATAAAAAAAAAACATATCTGCTAAAACATTACCAACGCTTACAGATTGTATGTAAATAGTCATTAGAAAAAAATTCACACATTAAAAAGAATTAATACAATTGTGATTTTTTTCTGTGGGTATATGTTTCAATTATCTGCAGCACCTGACGCATATTACAAAAGCATATTAGGTTGAGAATAAAACGAAATATTATTTATATTCAAGTGTCCGGTGATTACCACCAACCACAAAATGGTGTATTTTCCATATAATAGACATATATATTATTTTATAAAAACCACAAAAGGCTATGAATTTTTATATGCAGTTTATTTTTTAAATTTATTGACAACCGAACTTTAATGCAAAATTGTGATTACCAAAAAGATATCAAAAAATAATAATAATGCAAATATATTAAGAATTGAAAGATATATTAATTTATATAGGTATGTATTAGTGGTCTGAACGGGCCCGGGAATGTTCTGTGGGCCGTGCTGGGATAAGGGATTTATTTTTCAGAGAAATATTTTGGACTACGCTCGTGTCATCAGTCAGCCATGCGGCGATACTATTCATAAAAAAGTTAACAATATGAATAATTTCTTTCACATTTGTTAAGAATATTGCTGGAAACAATATCATCTATAGTTTTAAAAGTATGGCGTCATCATAAATATGTTTCGTAAACTTGAAGCTGAGAAATCTGTAAAATTATACAAGTTAATTAAAGCTTTATCTGTCAAAGTTCTCTCTTTATTTATCAATGACTGATATTTACTTATATTATTAATTAGTACATGAATAAATCCACTTTCCATTGGTTTTAAATGGTTGACAGTTTGTTGTGTCAGAATGTAATTTATATAATTGATTCGTTAAAAATTACTTTCAACAATATTGTTAATTGAAGAAAAGTCCGGCTTTCGGGGTCGGGTAACACGTGTGATATTGCGACTTGGGATCAAATCTGGCGGAGACAGAAAATGCTGGACTCGGATCGGGTAATTTTGACAAATTCATGTATAGATAGATATGAATGATATTTTCAAACATTGTGATGCGTTTTTAAGCACAATTGATTATCAGCACAGTAATGTATTCTCAATTTTTAATACTATCGGGAATGTGACACGACTGTGGCAAGAGCTTTACTTGAGTAGCATTTGAAACGTTTCACAAAATTTTCAAACAAATCAAAAATCATTGGCCAGAAGGAAAATATTCTGTAATATAAGAAAGTTTGAGAATGTTTTTCGCTTACCTACTGCACTCTGCATACCACGCTTTACAACTCATACCACAGCACACGGCAAAGGCGGATCTGTCTCGCTAACAATATTATAATCAAGCTTATACACTACCCACATACCCTTTACAACACAACCAGGTATTTTAATTAAACGATGGCAATAAAATGTGACACCTATCTGGTAAAAAATTCCATCATTTTCTTTTCGCTATTTTTTACTTATTATTATCCCTACAGTCTATAAGTTTGCACTAAATGTATAAGATAACATGAAGACATAAATAAATCGTGAGTATTATGCGTTAAGTTTAAACATCAGGAATGGTTTTCCACTCCAAATCCAACTAGAGTATGTGCAGTATAACTTTGCACTTTCTCTAAGGTATGGCTCTAGGATCCATACTGATACATACATGGGATTTATACACTGCTCTAAAATCACGAGATCCATACATACTTGAAGTCTACATGGGCTCGGGCGTGTAAAGACAATTCATATTCGGGCTCGGGCCGGGCCCGGGTAAGGAATTAAATTTTAAGAAAAATATTTCGTTAATCATGAGTGAGTCATAAGGCAGTAATACTCATAACTTAAATAATTTATTTGAGATGTGCTATGAATATCTTGGCGCAGATAGTCTTGGCGAGAATAAGGATTCCAGTAATGTGTATCCTCAGGGAAAACCAGGCCGGTTTCTTACCTGGCCAACCCTGTGCGGACCAGATTCATAATCTCAGATGCCTTCTCCAGCAAAGCAACGAATTCAACAGCTCGCTGGCGTGTTGCTTCATTGATTACGAGAAGGCCTTTGATAGTCCGCACCGGCCTTCCCTATGGGACATATTAAAACTGTACGGAATCCCAACCAAGATTATCGTCATCATCAAATGCATGCACGAGGGCAGTGAATGCTGTGTCAGAATCGGCGACGTAACGACAGAATGGTTTGGGGTCTCAACCGCGGTCAGACAGGGCTGTGTTCTGGCTCCGTTCCTCTTTATAATAATCTTCGACTTCATCCTGAGGAAGTCGAATCCACCCGACCGAGGTCTAGCCGTTGCCCCCAATCTGAGGCTATGCGACCCCGAGTATGCTGACGACACTGTCATTTTGACAAATCTGTCGAGGGTATTCAGGAAACAATGGACAGGCTGCAGAGCAACTCGTATCGCATTGGTCTCAAAGTCAATGCGAGTAAAACCAATGTGCTCTGCAACAGTTTCTGTCCAGACCCAGACTACCCTCCGACGAGCGCGGGGCAAGACATCAAGAGAGTCGACGGCTTTAGGTGCTTGGGGGTACACATCACGGGAGATGGCAATCCGCGTAAAGAGCTCGCAATCCGATTAGGGATAGCTGGAGCAACTTTTAACTCAATGCGGAAAGTCTGGGACTCACGGTTGTACTCGGTCAGAACCAAGTGCCACTTATTCAACGCATGCATCCTGATGGTGTTTCTTCACGGTTGCGAGTCATAGCACCTCACCAAGGCACAGCGTAACCGTATACTGTGCTTTGAAAACAGATGTTTGCGGCGAATACTAGGGGTACGGTGGTTTTATTTTGTCAGGAACTCGGAGGTAAGAGAGCGGACGGACCAGCCTCTTATTACGTCCAAAATAAAAAAGCAACGATGGACCTGGCTTGGACACGTGCTGCGGATGCCCTAGGGGAGCCTGAATCCTGCCTGTCTCTTCTACCAACCAGGTGGATTCCGTCACCCTGGAAGGCCGCTGATGACCATCCATAGGATGTATTTGGTGGAGCTACGGGACGCTGGGATGACCTGGGAGGAGGCGAGGAGGCTGGCGGGTGACAGAGAAGCTTGGAGGAACCGCGTGTTGGCCATATGCTCCGAATAGGGAGCGGATATGGTTTTAAAAAAAAATTAATTTCACATAATATATTGTTTGAAAAGTATAAATGAATTACAACATTTTAAAAAAAATCAGGAGTTCGGGTAACAAGTGTAATATTAAGACTCGGGCAGGGTACTTTTATGAAATTTCGGCCTGTGCATACCTCTAATACATACTAATACACTGACACGCTCTATGCAGTATACATAAAGCATATCAGTGTAGTAAAGAGTGCACAGTTATTCAGTTATATTATTATTTTTGGTAATTCAATAAGTTTCGTTACTAACGCCCAGGTTCAGCCTTTTGGTATCTTCAGGTTTTCAAGTGCATTGATGAACTCAAACTGGCAGTAAGTAAACAGTTTGTATAGTTTTTATATAAAAAGAAAGAATTAAGAAAATGAGGTAATATTATTACTACTTCTTAGTCTATAAACTAGGTATTTTGATATTGCTTTGAATTTATTTTTATACCGATATGGTAATAAGAAAACACATCTTAATTGGGACAAATATTTGCATAAATAATTATAAAATCTATGATAATAATCAATTGTCATTAAAACTTAACTGAGAAAGTGATGTAACAGAGAAATAGTGATTTTAAGTTTTGGGGGTTTTAATTAGTATTTTAAATATCAGATGACATATTTTTTTAACAATTATTTTGATTATTACACAATACTAATAGAGGTGTACTAAATTTGATCACCTCAATTTTCATATCGAAGTTATGTCAAAGAAACTCGGTGGGTATCTTGATTAATGTTTGAATTAATACTGTTACTGTTTCGAATTTAGCCCCTTCCCAAAAATAGTAATAGGAAAAATCTCATTATAAATTTCTCATTTATAAGTAATGAACCAATACCCACGCTATAAAAATGGTGCCCAAAAGAAGCGAACACATGTCTCATTTAATAACACAATCAGTGGATTGACAAAGCTATAAATTTTATTTTAACATTAAAGTGAATAGCCACGAATTTACCAAGAATAGGAATGAGTTCAGCTTGGTTTGGTATCAGTTGAAAATGCTTTTAGCTATGTTACTGTCACGAAAATAATCATATAAATTTACTGTTTTTGTTGTTGTTTGAACAAAATTATTCGATCTGGGTTATGTCCATTTCGGCTCAACCACGCCATTACTCGAAAATTTCTATAAAATTGGTTTGTACCAAAGCCCATTTATTTTCTTATTCTTGATCAAACTTGAATGTCAATCGTTCAGTAAACAATACAATGTAATTTTATTTAATATCCACTTCATGGAAACAGGTGTAAATTACTCATTACATTGACCGACAAAAATTGACTATTGACTGATTAACTACATTAACATTACCTTCCCATAAAAAAAGATCCATAATAGTTTTGCATAAGCTAAATGTATTGGTAGTTGACCATGCATCAGTAGTTGACCTTTTTCAATAAAAAGTGCCCAAAATAAGAAACTTATTGGCGGGATTGCTCTAAATTTTAAAGTTCAGACAAGTGAAACCATCTTTTGTCGGATTGAGGAACTTACACATCACCATATATGTCATTGGCGTGGCATAGCGGCCATTTGAAAACATCACCTTATACATTAAGTATTTTATTTTGAATTTCTTAAGAGAATTGTTAAAGATATTAGTGAATGTCAGCATATGCTACTTAATTCAACCTAGAGTGGTCTTTAAGAAGCTCTGATCAAAGGTTGTCACGAAACCCTCTGATTAGGCATGGTCAACTACTGACACAAAAACGTGATTGTTAAAAATTGAACACAATTTTTTTGTAACAGACCCTTTTCTTATTTTTGTCTTATCGTATTTAGATATTTGCTCGATTATGAATGCACTTGCTTCGTCATCATTCATCGACATCGTCAGTCTAATGCTAATCGTTAACATTATTTTTGCTGAATTTTTCTCTTTAACGGTCAACCACTGGTACATTTACCTTAGAAATTATTCTTAAAACCAACTGTCATTCTTCATTACGCGCCCGCGTCAGGCCCATCGGTCAATCGTAAATCAGTAAAACTGGGGTGCTTTGATATGTTAGGTTTTGTTAAAGTATTTAGTATGTTTTTTATTGAACAGAAATAACAGTTTTGAAAGGCATGTACGTTTTAGACTATAATGAATGATCCAAAAGAGTTTCTCTTTCCTTCTGTAATGAAATATTTTTAATTTCTACTAAACTGAATATCGGTAATACAACTATAAACAAAATTCTGACGTTATTTATAGTGATTATGTTATCTATCAGGAATGTCTTTTAGTGTTGTTTAAAATCATATTAAAATTAAAAATTACATAACATTACCCACGATTAAATTGTAAAAACGAATTTATTTATACGTACATCTAAGATAAAGTAATACATAAATCTTCTCAATAATGTACATTTCAATAACGCTAAACATTTTAAATAAGCACTCGCACTTTCCCTCAATATTTCTCCAAGTGCCATATTTCTAACGGTTCGCGTAAATTTCAAAAAACTCCGAGCGAGAAAAGCTCCAACGCAGTAGCAACTAGGTTACGCCTCTCACCACCCTCTCGATTAGCGCTTTTGATATGCAAATCCGATGCACTTTTTCGTGACTCTCGCAATCAGACAGGCCGCAGTTTGAACTTTTAGAGCTTTTCAATATCTCTGCTTCACGAGGTAAAGCTTTTATTTGTGTTTCAGTGGAGTTTTATATTAGAATTTACATGTGAATTTCTGTCACACACATTATTATGTAGGAATCACTATTGATTTTTTTTATCCATGTCTGCTCCCAACGTGAAGCACATGGTCTCCTAATGGATGTATCTCTACGGAATCTTTCTATGATAACTGTATGTTACGCAGTTGCTCAACCTCTCTTTTTCGAAATGTCAATTCCCTAATTGAAAAGCATGTATCTTTATTGGATGACATTTTATCACAAATGTTGGTAGGCTTATTTAAACACAAGTGCGGCTCAAAATATATCAATTTCCAATTAAATTAGTTTGGTGTATATTTGAAATGGTACAATATCTAGATTAATACTAACGTAAAATAGCAACTAACATTTCACTAGTCAGGGTGCATTTTGACACTGAACAAAACATTGGGTGCGCGATGTAAATAGAATTATGAGCAAATTATATAGCGTACACGTTTATTGATAATATTTAGCCTATTACATCATTTTTTCTCAGTGAGGTCGATGACTTTTTGTGTTCACAGAAAATTTGTGTTGTCATTTTTTGATTCGAGCCATACATAATTGAATGCAATTATAAAAGAAAAAAAATATTCACTACACATAATATGGACGGTGTTTTGGCCAATTGATTTAACGTTCAAAATTGAAATTCTTTAGGAGAGAGTAAAAACTGTTTTTATCGAAAACATTTTATGGTGAGTTGCGTTGTGAATCTTTTAAATGCATTCCTGTACATTCTCATGATTGCAGATACGGGATTATTAATAGACATTGTCGATACAAAGTGGCTTACATCATGTGGCTTGGTCATAACTTTTAAACCTAAAACCAATGTAAAATGATGTTTCGTTTCCAAAAAGTGGTCAATTTATTTTTCTGATTTACAGCATTTGGCCGATATCTGAGCTGTTGTCTTTAAAATGAGGTTTTATCATTAACTCATTTTTGTATTTTTTGAGGGTAACATCGTCAATATTATGTTCAATAATATATATATATATGAAAGTTCATTGTTTATCAGTGGATTGCAAGATGTTTAAGAGTTTTATATTATAAGTTAGTGATTACAGTTTTTCAGTTTTGTTGTGGAAATAAAACATCAATGCAATCATAAAAGACTAGACATTGAACTATATTTTGTAAATTTATTTACGTTTTGTCACTTACCCGTATTTAATTTTTCGTCATCTTCATGTATTTGAGTACATGGATGAACTCGAACTGAATCAATTGGCCAAAACACCGCGGATATTAGGTTCATTTACAATAGAGCATTGGAATAGCGTAAGGAGTGTGAGTCAGCTGAGATTTTACAATGAGAAATTTTAAACCTAATTCGCGGTAAGAAAACTCAGAGCATTGCGGACTAAAAAACAATATGTGTGATTATAGAAAATATATCTTTCTTTCTATCGAAATGTTAATTTAAATAGATATATAATGTACATTTATATTCAATATTCTAAGGTAATAGACGTATGTGCGTTTTACCTAATAATAATATTACATATGGAATTAAACTTGTTAGGAATAAGAATCACGTACAAGGTAAGGAAAGAATGAGCTCAAATATACACGTCTAGATGCAGAATGGTAAAGAAATGTTTCACTTTTTTTAAAACAATACCAACGGATTTTTTTATTTAAAAATTTATTTCATGTATATTATTATTCGCTTATCTTATTTTTTCCAGAAGTTTTTTCAGATGACACTATAAGACTGATTAGAATGCATTTATGTAACTAAACTATTGTGAGCAAGTCTATGGCTATATACATTAGACACTGGGAAGTAAGCAAGCAGGCACTTTTTTAAAGATACAAAATGTCACTAACCCGCTTAATACTTGTAGAGTTCAAGAATGTATTCACTTTACAACCTTTATTTTATATCGTTGTGATAGAGTAGTTATTATTTATCAATAAATAAATTGTGATTGTTTTATAGAATATCTAACGACTTAATTTAAGATATCGATTGAGGGTGCTTGATAAAGTTTCAATAACGAATTTGTAATAATGTGTTTCGCACTAGCGACCATGATTAAACAAAAATTATTTAAATTCATATTTGTCTTGCTTAATCTGTCTGCCTTTCTATTTATCTGTAACAAATTTATATTTTAAGTATAAAAGAGTGCAGTATAAAAACACTTTTTATTGAAATAACTTATACGGTTTTCAATCTATAAAGTATATCCAATAATTTTGACATTCACCACCGCCACTGGGTAATTTCTACTTTTATAGTTTTTTTTAATAATATGTTATTCGGTTATAGCATTTTTTATTAGATTATTATCACATATTTGAAGCACTCTGTACGCGAATAAATAATAATATGCTACGTCGACACAGTGGTCGTGCTTGGGAAGATTTCAAGACTTTGGGCTGCGTAACAAAGTAAAGAAGAAAATTTAATTCAGCTAAAAGAAAAATCCAACGGCGTTAATAAATTAGAAGGTACGCAAAATAACTAACAAGAAATAGCACGCAAAATTCATTAAAAAAATAAAATTATTTGTTCTGTTTTTTACATGATAATATAAATTATATACAAATATTTTTATAATAACATTTATAGCCTGAGAGTACAGAAAAGAATTTTAATGTTCGATAAGAAATCAATCAGGGAAAATAATATTAAAAATATTTATTTTAAAAACTGTGTCGCTGCTATTTCAACGAGACCGTCTCTAAAATTGAAACATGGTAATATGATTAACATAACTAACGGTAAAGTCAGTCGTAAAGTTCGTAATATGAATTAAAAAATAAACAGTTTTCTTTCGAAACCCTCCTGACCATCGTTGAATTACAAATCAATATTGATCGAGTCCATTCTAATATCCAACTAATCACATAGCGCTTAAAACGATATCGTTTCGAAGAAATTGTTGGAATAATGTCTACGGTAATAAATATTTACACATAATTAGCTTCAATCAGTCTATCGGACTCGTCAGTAAGAGCTCTGCTTATGAATAAAAATGCTCTAATTCTAGGCCTGAGATAGATAATAGACAGATTCTTCATACAAAATTTGAGATATAGACCTCGTGTGCTTGTGGTGTCACTTCTCCTCGAATTGATCTTACGTGATATTTATATTATCAACGATTAACTCTTTTGCACTATATTTAAACTTATCATAATACTTAGTTATCTCTAAATAAAGTTCGCTGGATTTGCTTTTAAACACAAAAATTAAAAAGAAAATTTCAACAAAATAGTCTCGTAAATTATTATTCGGTTGTTTATGATGGTGCGTATTAACATAAAAAAATTATCAGTCGCTTACACGCCTTTAAAAAATGCTAACAACATAAAACAGGTCTGATATCATGTAATGATTACTGAAACAGTACCGTCTGTAGGGAGCTAAAGGCGATTTCGTGGAGGCTTTCTATATCCAGTAGGGGATGGGGATGGAAGAGAGGACAGTAATCTCGCTAATGGAGCAAGGGCGGAGCCACTTAGAGCCGGATTACCGCCCAAATTCGGCCGCCAATACAGTGACATTCATGGACAATTATTATTTTTAGATCCAATAGATTAATTTTGTAGAATCAGATATCTCAATTAAATGATTAAATTTTAAGCTCTCTATACAAAGAAAATTTTTTTAGTGGACAATTCCTCTAAGAAATTAAATTTAATGAGATTATGTTCGTGAAATATAATCGTGATATTGAATTCATACCTGTCAATTCTTCTTAGAAAGGCATTATATTTTAAAAGTAAAAAAATTGTTTTCTAATACTTACATATTTTATGATGATCAGAACTAGTTTGTCCGCGTCACTAGCATTATCAACTGATGAATATCATTAGGAGGATGTCCGCTATCGATGAGTATACTTTATTTTTATGAAGTATCTCAAGTGAAGTTGTTTTTACGAGAACTGATCGTTACTTAGCTCTCACTGCGCTCTTTTTTGATGATAGAAAGGAAACTTAAAAATATAAGACATTCACGCCTATGAACACAAATTCATCTGTCTGAAAATAAACATATTCGAGTCCATTCTTGCGCTCGAATGCCTAAAGATTCCGAAAGGCAGAACCCGGGTCGTTAGTGACAAAATACATGGAAGTGTACAAAATCTCAATAATCCAAATTTGATATTGAAATTCCATCAAGCACCCTCTGTCGATGTCTTCAATTATATATTGGAAGAGTTCGCTTGGAGTTTTGATCAGTAAACATAAAAAATACGTTATTACGTTACGTAGTAAGTGGAAGAACTCCAGAAGCATTCGACAACAGGCCTTTACAAATCTTTTAAAAAACAAACCATTGTATTTACTGGAGAGAGAGTACTTTGAAAACAAATACTGCTTTAAATGCAATTATCTCAGAACTTTTATTACTCAATGCTTTCTGTCAGTACACCCTCGAAGTTTTTTAAGAATGTATAACAAACTTGCTAAGACTTAGTTTTCATATTGATACTGACGAATAGTTACTAGATTTGATAGTACCTATTATTCGATAAAAAAGAAATTGATTATATATTTTCTATGGATTCACTTTGTGGAAGTTCATTTTTAATATTAAATTAAATTAAAAATTGTTCACTTAGTTATTCCACTTGGTTTATCACGTGTATCGTCGAGTAAATAAAAAAAGTATTAAAATGAATAGCTTAGAATTTTTAGAAATCAATAAAACCATTAACAGTAATGGAGGATTATTAGTAAATAACATTTTAAACAGGACAGGCGGCTCGCCATTATTAAATTTATTCCCTTTGGATTTTTCACATCCAGGTGCCAGTAATTGATTTGTTTATAGTGTAACAATGTTTATACCTTACCACCCTCCACACGTTCAGAAGAATGTAATAAAACCCACCCCCACCCTTTTAAGAATAAAATCATCGTTTACCTTAGAAGTAAATAACCCTACGATACGGTTAGTCTGAAGATGCTCATTAAAGAGATGAAACGCGTCACGTTAGTAATAAACCAATTGGAATAACTAAGTTATCAATTTTCGATTTAATCTTATATTGAAATTAATTATTGTCATATTATAGCATTTCCAAAGCGTAGTGCCCCACTGATTTTATGATCCCTTTGGAGATGAGACTGATTCTTTATTATTTAAAAGGCTTCAGGATGGCTAAAAGCTGCTGACTGAATCATGTGAACTCACCTTAGTATTATAAATTTCATGGTACTTTTAAAATTTGATGGTTTTTGCCTTAATAAATTGGTGGTTTAAAAAAATATGTACACAGCTGTATAATTTATAAACTTTGAGAAATGTTATCAGTTAATTGAGTTTTAAGTAGTAAATATTAACGTGAAAATGAAATACATTCATACAATATCAATAGTTTCATGAGTTTACGGCAGTATTACAGTGCTTTAACTAATATTAAAAACCTAATCAAGACAATGTCAGACTATTAACTGAGACATCTAAAAACAAAAACCAATAAGTTCACATTTAAATAGAAAAAAATACGTATAACTTACGAAAATACCAAGCAGAATCGGATAAATTAAATAGTTACAAATTTTTTTGTGAAAAAACGCTCAATTTAAAATCGCTTAAATATAATTTAAAGTAATAAACGGTTTTCTCATTAATGAAATAAACATATCTTATTATTCGAAATGCAATACGATCGATAAAGATAAATCATCGAAAAACTAACAATCGTTTTTGTACAAACATTTCAAATTGGAAATATTGGTTTTTGATTTCAGACAATAATGTTTTTTTAAAAAAAAAAATATTTTGAGAAAAAATTCTATGTAAAAAAGGTAATGAGATTTGCGAAATTCATATTTGTTTAATGTGAAAAAAGTGAATAATGTTTCAAAAAATAAAAATAATACAAACATTAATTTTTATTTATGGCAGGAAGATAAACGTCATAATTAAAGGGATAATATGTTTTTGTTCGAAAGTCTTGTTTTTTTAGGATGGCTGTAATAAAATTATACAGAATTTGAAAAAAAGTATTTTTCAGAAAAACACTACCTATGTATGTTATTATTTGAAAAGGTGATATATCGTATTATTAAAATTTTTGAAAGGAAATATATTTCTAAAAGCAAAATATGTTTATAGAGACTTTGAAATTGTGTTTATTGGTTAAAAAATATGAACTATTTACAAGCTTTTAAAAAACCTACTAAATATCGATTACTTTTATGTGATGCAACATACATATTTTTTAATTTATTTGTACCAAGTCCACTCCAATGTAGAGAAGTTTTTTTACGAGAACTACTTATTGGTCACCCTCTCTTTATATTACATATTACATAATGGAGAAATTGATCAAAATGATAAGCTTACAATATTTATTTTTTTAAGAAGAGAAATAGATTTAAAAATCAATCCATAAATCTGTCCGTACCGGGAATTGAATCCGATACAGCCGTACCTGTAGCCAGCGACGTTAACCACTGCGCCACGGAGTCGAAAATATTTCTTTAGCCGCAATGAATTCTAAGGTGGAATATAAGTATTCAAACAGTGAACGTTAACAGCAAACTTTTCACTCTTTTTCATTTGACCAATCGTTCAAACATCCGTTTCATATCAGGTAAACTAAAGTAATGGATTATGTGAACTGCTTTTACTCTAAAAGTATTATCAAAATCCTTTGAATACATGAAAACTCTTGAATAAAAGAATGACTATATAATAGATAAAATTTTGATATGCATATAGGACATTTGAGTTTATCCATTCTCCATTCTTAATGAGCAAAAAAGTTTTTAGTCAGTAATGTCGTTTAAGTTCTATTAACCTGTCGACTCTGCAAGCGAAGGGGACGACGTTGACCACTTGGCTAGGTACCCGAACCTTTATTTATATCATATATTAACCATACTGATACATAATTAAACATACACATAAAAAATGCTTTTAAGAGGATATAAGACAAATATTATAACGCAAGAAACATTTTCAAGTTAATTACATTTGACAACTTTAAACTATTAGCGGGAAATATTTTATAATGTTCAGTTTTCAGTTATCAATAAGTTAATGGCACAGTTTTAAAAAATCTCCTGCAAATTTTTTCCTGTTTCTCATTTCTATCCTTTCACTGCGAACATGTTCACAATTCAATTTGGAATCACAGCTTAAGCCTTAAAAATACAGCCTTCATTGAATATAGCACTGAGCAGTGGAGATTTCTCCTCTCTCGTCCGGTCCGCGCAAGCGAAGCAGGCTGTGCAGGGTCGAACCGGAAATTGATTTGAGCGTACAGAATAATGCGAGGCTTGCGGCGGTATTCAATGCGATCGGAAATGAATGTTGCACCGCGCTGCACGCGGCCAATTGCGGTACTTCTGAACAAACACGGTATACAGCAAGTTTAATTTAGTTAATAAAAAAAAAAGATTATTCAGGCCCATAGCCGAGTGGTTGGCTTCGATTTTGCAGTTTTTGGGTTCGATTTTCTGTACGGACTGTTTCATAAATTGATTTATGAGTTTGTGTTCAAAAGGCATTAATGTATGTGATGCCTCAATTTATTGACGGAGCCTAGCAATAATCAGTTAATCATAAGTCCCGAGTCCCAAACTAGACCTATACTTCTTCTTTTTGTTTTTTAAACCATGTCCGTTTCCTGCATGGAGCATATGGCTTCTTAATGGAGGTATCTCAACAGAATTTTTTTTCTAGGAGAACTGCTTGTTACTCGGTTGCTCAACCTCTCTTTTTCGAAGAGGCTAGGCGAGGTTAGCTAATCGCTCTCACTGCACCCTGTTTTTAGTATCGGATGGGTGGGAGGGAACTTTAAACATCACACACATTCATGATCAATCAATTTATGAAACCTTCCGTACTGGGATTTGAAAACAAGACATCCGTAACCGTAGCCAACGACGTTAACCATTGCGCCAAGGAGACTTCTTTATTAATCATTCCAAAAAAGAATGGTTGAGTGGCTGAGTAATAATTTTCTCTCGTAGAACAATTGTTTTTGAGATAGACTTCATTCTAAGCCCATATGTACAACATTGGGAGAGGACATCGTTACAAAAAAAGATTTGATATTTGGGCTTAAAAATAGTATTTGAGTATAGTAAAAATATATTTTAAGATGGCATAAATAGTTACTCAAAAAACTTCCAACTGAAAATTTCGTTTCGTATCACTTGGGCTTGAAGTTATGCTTCGTCTTGCCCGGCATATTTGCCACATTATGGTCATAAATGACACCTGACAAAAACTTAAGGTAAAATTACGCTGAGTTTTAGAAAACGTATTCTTCCACCAAATACAAGCAGAGCGGTGATTCGGTTTTGTTGGGAATACAGAGTGAAGATTGTAGATCATGAAGTTGGACGTATCAACCGTTATGTTTTTTATAGATTTCTAAATTATAGTAATATATAAAACATATCTCACATATAAAAATCAATGTTTGTTCGTATCTTATGCACTGCCATACCATTCATCTGATTTCAATTAAACTTTGGTGAGTTGTTGTGCATACCCGTGAAGGGTTTGGAAGAAAAAAAATTAAAATCTAAAATCTAAAAAAATGAATCAAATACAGACAGCGACATCTCTAAAAAACCTTCTGATTTATTCTATTATTATGTCGGGTCGTGAGTCAGTCATAGGGCAATATTCATAACTTAAATAATTTATTTCACATGTGCTATGAATATCGTTGGAAACGTGGAAACAATAATATATTTAAAAAAATAAAACAAAATTCATCACGAACATTATCAGCTGATGATAATGCTCGTGATGTTGATAATGCAGTGAATCCTGATCATTATAAACATGTGGAAGTAGTACAAGTGAATTTTGTTTTATTTTTTAAAACATAATGCCTTGAAACCAAGAATTTACAGTTAACACCTTAAAAGTGACAATAACATATATTGTATGAAAAGTATAAATGAATTACTACACTTTAAAAAAATCGGGTATTTTTTGGACTGAGAAAAATAAATCTGGGCTTCTGGTCGGGTTTGGCTAACAAGTGTGATATTGAGACTCGGACTCGGACTCGGGCCGGGCCGGTACTGAAGATGACGGGTTCGGACTGGGTAATTTTATGAAATTTCGGCCCGTGCAGACCTCTAATTCAAAAGCATTTCAATAAAGAGAATTAACACACAAATCTTTTCTTTCCTTTCGAGTGGCATTCCAACGCATGCCGGGTACTCACTAGTTTAAAATAACATTTTACTTACGTGAACAACAAACTATTTTCGGATCCTTCACCTCAACTAACGTAAAGTTTATGTTTAAAATATTGTATTGCATATAGCATCTTTGGTTTGACAGCGTTAAGGTTACCCTATTGGATTTCTGTCTATCTCTGCAGCACACGATGCACCGTTTTCAAAGTGCATTCACGACACAGATTCCGTTGCATTACATTGGAACTGTTAATAAATCGATGACACAAATGGTTCAAGGGAATTCAAATTATGTTACTGTCATTTACGGTCGAAACATTTGATAGGAGGCAATTTATCAATGTGAATTCCGCAATTTACACATAAAATGGAACACACACTCGTGCGATGTTCAGTTAATCTCATTTGAAACTTTGGTGTTTTTTTTTTAATTATTATGAATTCATTCATGGTTTGTGACACAGTACAATGAATGATTTTTGACAACGCTAAAGATGCGTATTCGTTCATTCATGAATTTAAAATGAAGCCTAAAGTCATTTCCATACAAGACTTTTGATGCAGACATGTTACTAATCAAATATTTTTTCAATGTATTGTTATCACCCATATCATCGAAGGTGTTTTGGTCGATTGATGTAACCCTCAAAATTAAATTGGTTCAGGAGAGAATAAAAACTGTTTTTATCGAAAACATTATACGCTGAGATGTTATGAATCTTTGAAATGCACTTCCGTAAATTATCATGTTTGCAGATACGGGATTATACGTAGGGTGTGTCGACATAATAGTGGCTTACATCAAATGGCCGGGACAGAATTTTGTATACCTAAAATCAGTGTAAAATGATATTTCCCTTCCAAAAAATGGTCAATTTATTTTTCTAATTTACATCATTCAGTCGAGACTTGCTCTGTCGTCTTAAAAATGAGATCCAATCATTAACTCATTTTCGAATTTTTGATGGATACATCAATTGGCCAAAGCAAACTCAATATTATTATAGTTAGTTATCGTTCGATATAGTGAGTCTGAAGATGCTTCTTAAAGAAGCGAAACGCGTCACATTTAGTTACCAAGCCAGTGGACTAATTAAGTTATCAATTTTACTTTCATATTAGGAATATAGTTGTTTACTTACTTTGAAAGAGTATAATTATAAAGCCTAGTCGTAATCAATGATTGTTATTAATCGACAATTCAAAGTGTGTATTTTGCGATAAATTACGTTTCTATTAAATCTACCCTGTCACACATCACATTTCGTGCCATTCACTACATATATTATGACGACTGTACGATATAATTTATTGGGACGATTTAATTATTACTTAACATGCATATATGTTGGTTTTCGATGAATCGTAAATTATATAATGATTATAGTAAAGAAACACTGAATAAACTTACAAGAAATCTTTTCAAATATATGTTATATTCGACGGAAAACGGAGTTGAGAGACAATCTTCGTACAACCGCCATACAATTTGTTCGTAGAGACTGGGACTTCTAGGACTACTCGTAAATTGCAAACTTTCTTATAGCATTGCTTGTAACTTAAGGTTGCTTTGTTAATGTCTGTTAATAATAAGAGCGATGTTGATGAATTGAAAAGAGTTGTCAAGAGCGTACTGATATCACACCACAATATTTGTTTGTCCTGATTTATCTGTTTATGTTTTACGCAGCACACATACAATTCACTATTCACTAACACTGTCACTGAATTTTTAAAGCATATCACATCCACACATTCTGTCATTCTGTGCATCAAGCGTATTGAGAGAATGCTGATAAGTATTACAGTCACATGGTAATAAATTCAAGTCATCAAATTATAACAAAATATTTTTTTACATCTGTTCATTCATTATAAACAACATACTAAAAATTTTATTCAAGACAAAACAATCAACTCCTTCATTAAACTAAATTTATTGGAATGTTATTTTTTGACTAACTTGTGATGAGCTTTTTTTAAAATAAACACACACTGTATGAAACTGAATGAGAATGTGTACCCAGCAGAAAGATTAAGTTCAACTTTCTGTACATTTCGGCAAGCAATTATTAGGGCAATTCCCTGATAGCGGAATAATCCCATAAAGCCTGTTGTTCTCTATAGAGATTTCAAATAATATTCTCTCACATTGAATAAGTCTCCTAAAGAAAAAATGTAAAATACGTATTTTCTATAGTCGCTCAGTGCTTGCAATTTCATAAGCTGTGTGCTTCGCTTTAAGTTGTGTTTGTTGGTAAAACAGTGGCAATTCAACATTGGAACCACGGCAATGAAATATTGCTCAGAAGAACTATATACATATTTCCTTTCTATAATCTAGTAAATACTGTATTGATTATAACCAGAAATATTTCAAAGCTATGTTAACATCACCAACCGATTGGCTTTTACCACTAGTGCCCACCATTTTTAACCCACAACTGTTGATTAAAAATATTAGAGAACTTCAACACTAAGTTATTTGTGTTATATAGTCCTAATTTGTATGCCTTAACTTCTGTAGACGAGTAGTAACGTCTTTGACTTCGTCACGTGTGGTATTCACGTACGGTACATCAATCCCAGTTTATAAGTTGTAATAAGACGTGATTGATGTCTATGATTTTCTGAATTCCTTCCCAATCATCTGATTCTAAAAACGAGAAAACGAAGCGTAGCAAAAGCGATTAGCACACCTCTCGTCCAGTGCTAGCCACATCTTTTTACCCACACTCTGTCTGAAAAGAAGAAATTGAGTGACTTAGCAAGCAATTTTTGAAGAAAAACCTCTTTTATGAAAAACTCCAAAAGGAATCTACAGAGCTTAGTACAAATATAACACCTATGTATATGTACCTACTAAATGACAATTCAAATACCTTCCTTTAATATATATATATATATAATTTAAGATATAATTTAAGACATCAGCTGAGGGTGCTTGATGGAATTTCAATATCAAATTAGGATTATTGAGATTTTGTACACACGCGAATGGTCAGTTCGAGTCCATTCGTGCGCTCGAATGCCACAAGATGCCGAAAAGCGAAGCCCGGGTCGTAAGTGACAAAATACATGGAAGTGTACAAAATCTCAATAATCCAAATTTGATATATATATATATATTTACCATGTCCATTTCCAATGTGGAGAATATAGACTCATAATGGAGTTATCTCAACAAGATTTTTTCTACGAGAACTCTTTTTCGAAGAGAGCACGGATAGAAGGATAGGGCTAGGACAGGTTATAGTGGTTAACTAAACGCTGGGAAGAAATTCTAGACATCACAAACATTCATGCTTACCAACTGAAATCCATAAATGATATGAAATATCATCTTATGAAACTGTCCTTACCGTGACTAGAACCCGAGACATCCGTAACCGAAACCAACAGCATTAATCGCTGCAGCAGAGACCCGACAATAATAATTATAAATAATTATTCCACTTCATAGCATTTTAACATAATGGATTTATTTTTTAAATCCCTTCAGGGAGGGGGAGGTGCGTTATCTCGGGTGCAGCCAGCTGTCCGGCGATTCTCTCATCATTTGATATCTACTGACTACACTCGCCACCTCAGAGCAGTCCCTCCGCCACTCTCTAAATTCCACCCAAGCGCACCCGCGAGCACATAGCCGCCCATAAACTGTAGATTGTTTGAAGTGACCAAATGTTATTTCATATAATACTATATTTAATATTTCACGCCTTATAGGAAACTTTATAATTAAAATTGGAAAATGAATTTAGTACAAAAAAATAGCAACACTGCATATATCATCGGTTTTATTAACAAACTGCTTATCTACATTTCAGTAAAATGTTCAAGAGAGCTTAAAAACTGAATTAATTCAGTTTTAGCCGATGTTATTCTATGAATTTTACATATTATGTATGAGTGATGTTAAATCATTATTCATATAACGTAGCTATGTAAAATTCAAAAATAATGGATATTAAAACTGATTTATTCATCATTTTTAAGGTGTTGAAAAGGCATTATATTTTAAAAATAAAGCATATTTAGTTTGCAGCATGTGGAAGTAGTACAAACAAATTATGTTTTTCAAATTTGAATTATTGAGATTTTGTACACTTCCATGTATTTTGTCACTAACGACCCGGGTTTCGCCTTTCGGCATCTTCAGGTATTCGAGCACACGAATGGACTCGAACTGACAGACAAATACGACAAATATTATTTACGAGGTAAGATATTATACGTCTGAGAGCCACACTGATAGCTGAGTTAAAATTTCGAGAATTGCTTTAATCCTTATTTTGTAAACACCACATTTACAGAGTGGCGAATTGTCGCTTTCCAACTTCTTATGGAATTACCAGTGATTTTACAATTATAATAGTATTGTGGGTTTCGACGGGATGCAATTCGACGAAAGGGTAAATATATACAATCATTCCACGTTTAGTGACATCTGTTAGGTGTTCAACGTATAGGATATAATAACGGAGAATTAACTTGTGGCGGAAATAACTTAAATTATATAAATTATGTTTTATTTTCGAATTTATTAATTTGTTAAACTCTCCTGAATATAATTTAAGACATCGACTGAGGGTGCTTGATGAAATTTCAATATCAAATCTGGATTATTGCGATTTTGTACACTTCCATGTATTTTGTCACTTACAACCCGGGTTTTGCCTTTCGGCATCTTCAGGCATTCGAGCACACGAATGGACTCGAACTGACCGTTCGAGTCCATTCGTGTGCTTGAATGCCTGAAGATGCCGAAAGGCGAAACCCGGGTCGTTAGTGACAAAATACATGGAAGTGTACAAAATTTCAATAATCCAGATTCTCCTGAATATGTTGCTGAAATGTAGATATGCAGTTTGATACTTAAGACAACGATATGCATAAATGAGAAAACGGACAAGTTGAATCAATGCCATGGAATAAATAAATTTCACCTTGAGACATCCCATTTTTAAGAATGTTTTCCATTACGTAAATTTTTATGTTTAAAAAGTACTGATTATAATCTAGTAAAAGTCTTTTATATTTCTAACAGAGAAATAATATTATTTTGATTTTTTCTAATTCAGTTATAGGTGTATATTCTTGTTATGTTAAATGACAACCAGCTACTCGGAACTGCTACCTACGGGATCACGTGATATCACTTCATACAGTTTTTATTATGTTACAATGAATAAACACGGGCAAACTGGAAACTGTTTCGACTGTGCCGTCCTTTCAAACTCTTGAGATCACTGTCATATATATCTTAGGTAAAACCACGAGAGGCATCTTTTATATAACATATATCCATATTCCAATGTATATGCCCTAAATTTACTTTATCGTACACTGTATTGAAGTCGTGTAATTGACAAAGTAACCTAAAACATGAAATAAATATCATCGTGGTAAAAATGTATCAAACCTTTACAATGTGATATTTTTAAACTGGTGACAACAATTTATACGAGAAAATCAAAAGGAAATAATTATCTTTCTTGTAAAGGATATCTTTCAAGATATTGCCATAAAAATGTTTCAATAAAAAAAAAGTTTTTCCATCAATGTTTACAGAAAATTTCAGAGTTCATCCAATTTTCCACATTATCCTTTGAGTTTTTAAAAGAAATTCTGGTATCGAAATGCTTTCTTCGACCCTCAATAAATATCATAAAAACAATTTCCCAACATTGATGATTAAACTAGATTCAATACGGTTTTGACTCTCCTTTAATGCCTCAATTATCTTCATGCTCCAGTTTTTAGTCTTCAATATTGTCTTTTGACAAAGCGCCACAAATTAAAAGCGTAACAAACCATGAATGGTCTGACGCTGTGCCTTTTATGGCTATAGTTATACGCCGTTTATCTTCCCTTAGCTAAAATGTTGCGAGTATTTTCATAATGGTCACCATATTATCAAGCGCAAACACTCATGCTGCTCATTTTCATTTTAGTACGTATCCCAACGTCGAGCAGAGTGTTATGAGTCTCGTAAAAATATTACGAAAAATAATAACCCCAAAGCTAGCGAATGATTGAAGAGTGTTCTACTTTCTGTATATCAAAAAATATACTTTATAAATTAATATAATCCAGTCGCATAAAATCGATCGTAAAATCATCTTGAAAGGTAGTATCTTTATTCAGATATGTAATATTTATAGTACGCATTAATTAAATTTTTGATAATTTACAAAATATTCGACGACAGCATTTTAATGAATCTAAAATAAACAATATAAACCTGGGTATTATTTATTTAAGTGTCCATATATTAAAAAAATCAAGATGTGTCAATCAAAATTTAGAAATGTTAATAAGTCGCCAAAGAAAAGTTGACTTCAAAAATTAAAGACTCGATTCATCGCTTGGTACTTTCCTGTTTGATGGTATCCCAAAATCGAGCAGCTAGTTAATTAGCGCTCTGCTATCCTCAACCATTACTTCTTGTACAAATTTCTTAAATAGTAAATATTAAGTAAAATAATTAATTTTAAAATGAATTCAATAAATTATTGACGAAAAGTCGAAAATTTGTACGACTGTTTCTATGTTATATAATCTCACTACAGCCACCATATATTAATTACTTCTGAAGAAATGTCATCAACAACTATACAAGGTAATTTATAACTTCAAAGTAAGTATGTAATCAAATTTAGGATGTTCGGATAGTGACTAAATGGACAAATGAAATTGAATGTAATAAAATACAGACGTGTCAGAGTTTACTTCAACAGAAATTTATCTACGAGAACCGCTTGCTACTCAGGACAGATGCTCCACCTCTTCTTTGATATTGCTAGAACAGAACTAGTGGTAAGCTTATCGCTCTCGCTACGCCCTATTTTTGGGGTCAGATGGGTGAAAATGAATTCTAGACATCACCGACACCGATGGTTTCATAAGAGATTAATGAAAAAATAATTTATTAAACTGTCTGTGGCGGAATTTGCAACCACGGCTAAGTTAACCACTCGACCACTGTTCAATTATTTAACGTCCTCCTTGATTACGTCTACCAAATTCAAGTAATTAATTTAACTGCAAAAATCTATGGAAAAAAGCAATGATGGAATTGCCCATTTGGATTTTGAAAATTTTTAAAATATATAAATGTCCCTTAGGTTTTAAAACACCCATAACAGAGTGTAGGCGCACCTGTTAAGAAACACAGACATATTTAAAATAATGCAATTTTCTATGTATTTCAATAGCATCAGAATTTCTCGCACATGCCCCCCATAAACACACTTATCGCAAGTTCAATCATATTTCCCGTTCAGTTATATGTTCCCAACTAGCTGCCTCCCCTACGCTCATTTCGTTTTTTACGTCCCACGATGCGTTCGTTACTCTTCACTTTAAGTATCTGGCCGTAATATTATGTTAGCAAGCGGTCTATCATAGTCACCTACTATGTAACAGGAATAGTCAATACAATATTTCAGGTCATACTTTATATTCATTTTATGATACGAACTCGAATTGTATCACACTTTAATGGTGTTTACTTTGAAGTTGAGGTGAAACGGTATAATGTTTATAATATAAAACAAAAATTATTTTACCTACTTCTTTATCTTAAAACTGGCTAACTTTAAAATATACCTTTAATAATTTTACCATCAAAAGGTATTTAACATTTCCAAAATACAATGCGTTACTTTTATTTCTAAGTAAAAAGGTAACGAACTGTATTTTTGAAATTATTGTCAAAAACGTGACCGTGAAAAAAGTTAACCGGTTTACCGAATAATCAATCAATATGTATTAATCACACTTTTTTTTATATATGTAATCAGTATATGTTTCGGTGAGAGAGCGAGAATTTTCAACTCGATCGCATCTCAAAATCTTTTTAGAAATTAGTATGAACATAAAATTGTTTTTTTTTATATCCAATATTTTTTTCCCATGTTTTAAACAAGTTTAAAATCGATTGTTTAATTTTACAACCACATGATAAAATAACATTTTTAAAAAATCTAATTGTAAATAAAGGTCAAATTCAATACAAATAATATTATAATTAATAATTGATTTAGAAAATGATATATTCCACGTGGAAGATTTTAGAAGAAAACTATTATTTAACGTATCGAAAACAATTTTTGGTATGGAAGAGAAAATAACCAGAGTTCTTAATAGACTATCGGCAACACATCTTGTCAATTCGAAAATATATTTCTCCTTTGAATACATAAATTATTTATTTTTAAAACCATTCTTATATCTGTTTTATTCTTTAATATTTTAATTTATTAACATATACATACTGTCGGGTCCATGGCGAAGTGCTCAACGTAGTTGACAACGGTCACGGATGTCTTGGGTTCAATTCCCAGTACGGATAGTTTCATAATCGATTTATGGATTTCTGTTCATAGGCATGGATGTTTGTGATGTCTAAAATTTCCTTCCACCCATCTGATCCTAAAAATAGGGTGTATCGACAGCAATAAGATTACCATTATTTTTCTCGTGCCCCTTTTTTTCTATCCCTGATCTCTTCGAAAAAGACAGCTTGAGCGATTGATTTACAAGCGGTTATAGTAGAAAACTTCTGTTAAGATTCCTTCATTAGAAGGCTATATCCTGCACATTGAGAGCGTACATGGTAAAAAACAATACAACGAAGTATTGAATATTTTGATATTAACCTTAATCCAAGAAGAATATTGTTATTGAAATAATTCTTAACTAAAATTGATACTTTATTGATAGGAAAACTATGTTTGACAACACCTTCTATAAAGTCTATTCGGATATGTGTAGTGTGGGTGCGATAAAACGCGTTTTAGTGCGATATGAGGCAGCTCCGATATTGCCGAATTCCCAAATGTATAGAATATTCATTTGATTTTTTACACCCTGGTACATCGTAAATGTGGCGCAATACTAATAAAGATAAGCCTACATTTATTATTACTATTATTACGTCAAATTAAACTGTTTATTTTTAGTATGCACTACTATTTATAAATCAATTAAAACGATCACGCGAAATTCGTCAGTGAAATTATAGCAATTCACCAATGACCCAGGAATAGAATAAAAACACAGTTATCAAACATTCTCGAGTTTGAGATCAGGGTGTGAATTCCTGTCATGTCGGAAGGCCGCATTCAAGCATTTGTAGTATAATCATATCGCATTCAGATACTTTAATTATATATTAAAGACAACTAATTATTTCGTCAGTATCTAATTCAGTCAGTAAATATTAAAGACACAGCCAGTAAACGGACAGTAAAAAAATAAAAATCGTAAGTAAATATTAAAGATACGGTCTTTAAATATTAAAGGAAGGTCAGTTAGGTTTAGTTAGGTTCGATTACGTTAGGTTAACTAAGTAAAAAAGATAAAATAATAAATCTGATTTAGGTTATATACGTGCGAATTTCATTATACCATTTTGAGTGGTAAACAATTAAACTGTTTTAAAATTGTACATTAAGAAATGTTTATTTTATTTATGATTTCAATAAACATGCACCAATTGCCAAGTATATAAAGTTTTGGTTAGAAAGATATTTTGAAAAATAAAATATAATTTGTTTTTAATACTTTCACATGTTTATTATGATCAGAACCGGTTTCTCTCATCACTAGCATTATCAACTGATGAAATCAGTCTCTTAAAAGGTTGCCGACTACCGCTCTAGACCATAGACCAGATTTATGGAACCTGTGGCTTTCTAAGGCTTTTATTTTATTGATTTCATTAATTTAAAAAATAATGTACAAAATTATTGCTCTTATTTATGTTGCATTTAAATGAAAATGAACTTTTGGTACACAAAGGTTATCTGCCATTACCGTAGCCATTCAGCCATAGCGATTGATAGACAATTCATTACACCTAACAAAAGTGTTTTAACCGAATGGCTGCCGATAGCGTCTGAAGACGCGCAACTTTCCATGAACGGAACGCCGCTCATACAAAAATGGACGTCTTTGGACGTTCCGCTTTAAACAGGATTTTACTAACGTAAATTAATTATTCATCAACACACAACAACATCTATTGGAATTATCGTCACATACTCCGAATATAGAATACGTTTTTACCACTTGAAACGTAAATTGAAAAGAGCTTTGTCACCGAAATAAAAAGCCCTGACTAGTCATAAACATTTTAAGTTTGTTATTATGAATAAATAAATGGTGGCACAATCGAAGCATTCTTTAAACTTTTAGTCATTTTGAAAAAGGATATAACATATCATCTAGAAGGTTTTATTTTTGCATAAAATTTGCGACGAGCAAGATACCGTAATATGTATATATATCTACAGGCAATTAAAAGGTCAAGTAGTTGTCTTTGTTAATTAGCGTTTGAAATTATAGCGTTTGAATATTTTTTTAATCATTATTGTGTTTCAATTGAACATAGTACAGTCATTTAATCATCTAATTAGATTTCCATATTGACAGACTATGGGCTCTTTAGAATCTTTTGTAAAACAATTGATTGTGTGAATAATGAAACAGGGAATACAATAGCTGTAACACTATTCAATTCAATGTGTTAACATAGATAGAGTATCGTAAAGTTTTGCGCATCCCATTGAGTTGCATATTCTACTGCATATCGCGCTTCATTTTCGCAATTTAGAGATGTAAATTGAATCATTCAATGACGCTGCAATAGTGATGATGCTGTGAAGTATATTACAGAAGCAGATTTCCAACTGCAGAAATATTTATTCTACAAGGTGTACCGTATTGTTGTCAAATTAGAGTGTTTTAAACACTTCTAGCTATTAACCGTATTGCAATCGTTTTCAACTAACATACTATCGATTCAATCAATTAAAATCGATAGATTTATATAAACGACTGAAACTGTGGACCTTATTATATTTAATCAAAAAGGGTTTTGGTTTTTATTGATTGCAGCAAAATTTTCCCGTTTGCAAGCTCTGCACAAAATTGTACATTCAATTTTTCATATTTATCTTTAATAACTAAATACCTAGATGTGTGCACATTCCTTAAAAAAATATTATTATTATTTAAAAAAAATCTATTTGTTTTTTTTACCAAATTAACGATGGCTACTATGCAATAATTATTATTCAACAAACCTCCCCCCTCCCCCTTTTGCCAAATAAAATTTTCAAAATTACACTCTAATTGTATTTACAATGTATTTTTGCAATAATTATCATGGAATAAAAGCCAATTTCAAATGAAGTCTCGCAAGGATTGACGGATATGGCTGATCACATAATCACAAAATGTAATATTATCTCGCTCACTCAGATTTCAGCAGCCCGAAATGCTAAAAATATTAAAACACTCGCAAGAGGGCGTTTACGCTATTGTTAAGAAACAATGATTCTAACGAGTATAAGTGAAAATTGAAAATAAAAAATATTAATAAAATTATTTCACAAGTTAAGTGAAAACGGATGTTTTAATGTAATCAAAAAAAAAAGGTTTAATTTAACAATAATAAATAGCGTAGTTTTATTGAACAAATCAATTTTCGCATATTGCAGACTACCCTGTGAAAATTAATGTTATGTATAATGCAGAGAAATGAATTGATATAACAGAGAGAGAGATGGCTTATCTGGTCTATATGGATATGAAATGATATAAATTAAACAGAATAAATTACCATCAATTCAAATTTGTAGTAGACTTAAAAAACTAGAGATAGAAATCATTGTATTTTATTTTGGAGTATCGAGTTTATGGGAAATTGATAAAACGTACATTAAAAAAAGTAAATGTTTAGAAAACTTTGATGTTAAAAAACAAAATAACATTGTGGTACCGCCCCGTACTTACGGGGCAGATAGGGGTCATCCATCCATTCAAAACCCGTCTACAGACTCTTCCTACTAATGCAAATTTAATATGCAATGTCTCTGCTGAGGCGTTCAAAAATAATTTGTCATATTTGTTTGTTTACCGTTAGCAGTAAACAAAAAGCGTTCGACGCCTAGAGAAACGGTCACTTGGCACTCGGCGGATCCAAGGGGCTGTACGTCGCCGACAAAACCACCGCGGCTTAGGTCGAAAGTGCGACCCTATTTTAAAACCACTTGCTGCGTTTTTAAATTGAAATCGTGTATTTTCAACTCAGTTTTTGTATCTGTTACTGCCTTCGAGGAATTTATTAGTGTAAACCAACTGCAATTAAAGAGAAAGTAAACTGACGGCGGGTTTTAATAGAAGACGAAGGAACCTGTGAATCATCAACGCTGGACCTGGGGCAGTCAAAGTGCGTTAACGCTCCACCTCCCCGTCAATTAGGACCAATTCTCAATTGATTATGTTTTATTCAACAAGTAACCGGGTGATATATAAGTTTATAATAATAAATGAAATTATGTTTAAAGCATAGATAGTAAAATTTGGAAAAGAGTTTTATTAAGGTAATAAATACTTAAACTAGTATTTATTAGACGTTTTTGTTTTTGATTGAGCCGATGTTAAAAGATGAAAGCTGAAAATATTACCGTGGACCGCACCTCTCACAAAATATAGTCCGTTAATTGAATCGAAAAATTTACGACTTCATACGGAGAGCAAGTCCTCAATTCATAGGAGTTTTCATTTATCTGGAGGAATTGATTTTCTGCACACTTATGTGCATGCCACCAAGTCATGGGTAGTTGCTCCAAAGACAATTCCGATTAAAGAGGGAAAAAAATTGTAGATACGCTTAACGTCTATTACGCCACTGGATACTGCCGTATAAAATTAACGGATGGGAAAGCAGTGGTAAGTGGAGTAGGGCAAGGTAGTCCGTCAAATGATATTAATGTTAAAAGTTGAAAATATCATCCCGGACCGTATCTCATATAACACTGACAAAATATAGTCGTGCAATTAACAATACTGTTAAATGTGGAAAGTTGAAAAATGCAGTTAACCGAGAAATGGCAGACAAACACACCCCGATATGCCAAAAATTGTGCGTGCCAATTGCCAATCGAATGTAAGTGCAGTTGATTTTGATCCAATGTCACTTGGAAACTGAAGAAGATACAGTTAATTCTGTTAGTTAAATATCACATTAAGAATAATACTTTCTGTTAATAATTCAACACTTTTGTTTAGTCAACACCCACAATCAGCATTCGAAAAGAATTTTTAGTAATTGTCTTCACCTCACAGAATCTTTGAGTCAGTGGGATAATAAGTCTGTACTCCCCTAGAAATATAATTAACATACTTCTGGGGTTCCACATAATTTCAGTAGATATATATCAGCGGTGTTTTCACCAATTTATGTAACCCTCAAAATTGAAATTGTTCAAGAGAGAGTAAAAACTGTTTTTATAGAAAAAGTTTATGAAAAGTTTATGAATCTTTGAACTGTTAGTTCGCATGTTTGCAGATACAGGATTCTATGTAGAAAGTCTCAATATAATAGTGGCTTACATCAAGTGGACGGGTCAGAATGTTTAAACCTAAAACTGGTGTAAAATGATGTTTCCCTTCCAAAAAGTGGTCAATTTATTTTACTTATTTACATCATTTGGGTGAGACTTGCTCCGTCGTCTTTGTAATGAGATCCAATCATTAACTCATTTTCGTATTTTTTGATGGTTTCATCGATAAACCAAACCTCGAAAACTCTATAAGTGCTCAATATGAAAACCATCTGCTAAGATACTCAATCGAAGAAAAAAAACGTTACCATATTAAAATAACATATTAATTTTCACCTATACAGTTTCAATGACTACTAAACAAGTTCATAATATTTGAGTTTAGTATATTTTGTATTATCACTGGATGTTTAAGCAGAATATTGACAGTGATATTCTGTCATACAACTTATTCAATAATGTAACTATTCAACTCTAGTTTCAACGCGATAACAATAATGCGAAAAGCTGATAGAACATTAGTTTCTCATGAAGTTTGATCAGGACTTGAGCGCTTTGAATGCTAAATGAAGTGTTACCCACCTAAATTGAATTGGTTTTTACTTAATCAAATGGATTCTATTGGAATTTAATACTATTCATCATAATTAATGAAGTTGTTATTGAATATATTTCAAATTTGGATTATTGAGATTTTGTACACTTCCATGTATTTTGTCACTAGCGACCCGGGTTTCCCCTTTCGGCATCTTAAGGCATTCGAGCGGACGAATGGACTCGAACTGACAGACAGTAAACAGTGTCTAACGTTTATATAGAAGATACAAATACGACAAATATTATTTACGAGGTAAAATATTATACGTCTGAGAGCCACACTGATACCTGAGTTAACATTTCGAGAATTGCCTTAATCTTTATTTTGTAAACAACAAATTAGCAGAGTGGCAAATTGCCGCTTTCCAACTTCTTTTAGAAATACCAGTGATTTTGCAATTATAATAGCATTGTGGATATACAATCATTCCACGTTTAGTGACATCTGTTAGGTGTTTCAACGTATAGGATATAATAACGGAGAATTAGGAAGGTTCAGCTGCTCATTCAAAATTGGCAAGGAATTTAACTGGGCTCTATTAATTTCCAAATTCATGGAAGTGTACAAAATCTCAATAATCCAAATTTGGTATTGAAATTCCATCAAGCATCCTCAGTCGATGTCTTAAATTATATTTCATACTGTTAAAAAAACAATTTATATTAATTCATTAACCTTCCGGTTTTCATGCTAAAAAATCCCTTCGGATCTAATGCGGTTACATTTCATTACTGTGTGGGTTTTATCATATAAACGAATTTCTAAAGCGAAATGATTCTGAAAAAGCTGAATTTGATTTTATTTAGTATTAAGTAATTATTTTACGTCATATTTTGAGTGCAATACCTAAAATATATATCAAACGCAAGGACGCAAGAATCGAAACTTTTCATAGAAGAATAAGCTCGAGACGTATCTTGGTGCTGTTTGAAACAAAACGGTTATATACGGTACGGTCATGCATCCCGGATTGTTACTATACTATATTATACTTTTGTATTTTTCTATGGTAAAATTGACGATGTTTTCAAATTATGATTAATTATACAAAGAAGACGTAAACCACAAGGTATTTTTAATAATGTGTAGAACTATTTTATTTACAATAAGCAAAATTTTCAATTTTTTGTATGATGTATTTCACAGCTAATATAAACGTTTAAAGCCCGAAGTAACTCATTGTTACACCATGCACAGTGGAAGGGTTAATCGTTATATTTGCTGCCATTATTCAAATTATTAATTTTTCTCTTTGATTTTTGTAAGTGGTAAGCTTTTATTTTGATTTATATAGTTTTTATTAACCTATTCATGGTGAATATTAATATATTCTACTTCTAACTTCTTCTTCTGATTTAATTTATTTCTTTTATCTGTTGTAAATCTACTCCGAAATGTTGCAAAAGTGATCGAGTTTTTTAATATCACTGGTAAAATACTTAAATGCAGTACCAAACATAGTTTTTTTTAATACGTCTATATCGACACACCCAGCGATCAAAGAAGTAACACATTTTAGTAGCAGAGCGAAATAAGAGCTTTCAAATTTTTGACGAAAAATGAGTTGCTAAAAATTCATATAAATAAATTAAAGATTATAACGAAAGTATTAGAAAACAAAATTTATTTTCGCTCTACTGCTAAAACACCGAAAGTTTTGTTCGTTGGCCTTGTGGATATAGAAAGTCGTTTATTTTATTTGTAAATTAAAATACATTGTATTACAGCTGACGCCAATGCGCCATGCAATTACACAATAATAATAATAAAAACGATAATGATAATGAAAACGTTTTTAAAATTATAAAATTCAAAGACATTATTAAGATACAAGGGAAAATAATTTAGCGAACAACACCCAGAGTTTTATGTTGAAAATATCCAACTCTCTAGGCAATGCATTGATCAGCCAAACGACTCTTGCAAGTGGTGACTGAAATAACCGACGCAAAGAACAAGTTTTAAGAACAAAAAATGCTTTGTAATGGTTTCGTCCTCGTAGATAAAAATTGGGAGCATGTAATTTAATAGTCTTGAGAATTTCAGGACATCCAAGAGTTTTCGGCGTCACGGTAACAAAGAGGTTATAGAATGAAACAATGATTTATGTAAACTTTTTGATGTATTTTTAACCATTTCCACTCGCGGGAGTGAATTTCAGACATTACAAACATCAATATATTCCCATAAATTGATTAAAAAATTAGTTTGTGAAACTATCTGTACTGGGAATCGAACACGTGAGATTTTTAACCAAAGCCAACGACGTTGACCGCTGTGCCACGGACCTAAAATTTTTTTGATATAGTCATCATGTACTCAAATACACTTTTTTAAACGGTTTATTAAAATGTCTGTATAACTAAAAAATATTCCGATTTTTAACCTTCAAAACTGAATTGTCCTAATATATTCAATAAAAAACACAAGTTTTCTAAAACAATATTATGTATTGGCTTTGGAGTTTAGCTTGCCACTTTTCAAATTCGTGAAAGTATTAAAAGTTGACATTACCAAAGAAGTCTATGGCTATGTGATTCAGTTCTAAATTATTTTGTCTGTACTTATTCGATAACTTAATTTCAAAGTCCAAGTATATCTTCATAAATCGGCAAATGATTGACATTACTTTATATATATATATATAATAAACTCAACGAAAATGGAAATAAATTTTGTAATCAATTGAATATACACTGTCAGTAATGTCTTTAGTGATCTTATCAGAACGTAAAAAGGATTGAAATAGATTAAGCAAAGGCATCTTTCGTTGAGCAATAAATTTTTTTTATTCAATTTGACAAAATTTAAAAGAAAATACAGCTTTCTGGCGTTCAAATGTCCCGAAAGTTGGCAACACTAGCACGTTGAAATGTTAAATAATCATCAACTTGAGTCACGTGATGTGGAAATTGAAATATGCGCTAAAATAGAAAGGAAATTGAACGTTACGACGTTCAAATCGCTTCTTTGGTGCAAGGAAATTTGTTGCAAAATGCAGCCAGAGACGAAAAAACTAAGCATTCTGATTCACACGTAATTGAACTTGAATTCAGATAAGATCAAAGTTTCGTCATTACCATTCTTCTAAATAATTATGATTAATGGCTTAAGATATATTTCGTCGTTGTTCTGGAAGAAGACACTAACTGAAAAATACTAGTTTTGTGTAATTGGACTTTGAAGTTTGTCAAATGTTTAAAATGCCATCCTTTTTTCATTATTTTTTGTTTGTACAAAAAAAATGTGGTTTTTAAGTAAAAGTGTAATTTATAAATTAAACTTGTTATGTCATACGATAGAGTTTAAAATAAGAAACATTTTGGTATAACTAACTCAATATGTCATTTTTCCCATTTAGTGTTTTCTTCCAGAAAAACGACGACGCTTCTTATAAATATGTGTTGTACTTTACAGGAATATAATGGTGGTAATAAAAAATACACAGTTTCAAGGTGGCTAAAATTTTTTATTAATTAATGGTAGGTCTAATTCTTTATAATATTAATTTGAAGTTTGCGGTTACAAAAAAAAGTATGTGTTATTTATTTACTTACATACCTCAGTAGGTACAACTTAGATAACCTGTTATATTGGTTTTATTGTTAATAATATTATTGTTTTGTATATCTAGTCGTTCCTATAAGTAACTTCTAATTTGATCAAACTATTCATAGTAAAACTTTGATTATATTTGAGCATACAAAATATTTATCAGATAGACGCTGAATGCGATTGACTCAAACAATTATAATAATAGACGGTATTATTTTTCTAATTTACGTCATTTTCCTTATCATTAGACCTGCTCTGTCGTCTTTAAAATGAGATCCAATCAGTAACTCATTTTCGTATTTTTTTAGGGTTACATCAATTGGTCATAACACCGTCAATTGAAATATCAAAAGAAAAAAAGTTGATTTTATTTACGAGTTTATTATACCATTGGCAACTTTCATGCGTTGGTTAATAACTGATTCATGGATACACTTTTCAGTGATTTTTAAAATACGTAACCTATTTTTGAACAATTCAGTTTTAGAATATTGTCAACTTAAAAAATCTACCTTTGAATATTGTAATGTTTACCAACTCGTCGTTAAATATTTTATACTACGTATTATTTTATGCTAAATATAATTCAATTTTTATTTCGCCTTGTTTCTTTCCTGTTTTATTAACGGAAATCGATTGATAGACTGTGTATTTTATACTGCCAGGTATCCTAAAATAAATAACATGCGAAATATCTTTTCCTTAACTTTTATTTTAAAAAACGTTTGAGAAACATCTTATATTATTTATTATTCATAAACATAATAGACAGGCTTGTGATAGTTTAACATTTTTATTCAATGTTATCAATTTTCGCCGAATCTCTAGTTTACAACATTTATTAGTAAAATTTATTTTGTATATCAGGTTTTCCACACAATTAACTATTGTCACTAAAATTTACTGTATCGCTTAATTTCAGTGTTGTAACTTTGTTTTATAATAATGATGCCAATAAAATAAAACTTTACAACACCAAGCCACGAACCTCAGAACTTTTCATATCGTTACACATACTTCCGATTGGAAGCCACCGTATGCATAATTCTATTCTAGCCAGTGCTTCAGTTTGGACCACAATATAAATTAGACCTCGTTGCAGGCCAGTGCTGCCGCGGTTGAACAGGAGCGAAGAGAAGTGAGGTATTTGGTCAGAGGGCTGTATATACTACACCACAAACTAATTTATAGACAGATTTCCAAGTGTACGTTAGTGTACTTCTTCAAATGGCCAGGTAAAGTAAACACTGTAACGGGAAAAGGTGAGCAGCTTTGCTAAATTGTGTTTTGATTCCACTGAACTACAATGTATTTTTAGGTTACGCACTACGTTAACTACTTAAGCTGTATTTTTGACCTTCCTGAAAGTAAACCTTTTAAAACAGATTTTCAAATAGTTCACTTTATAGAGCAGGAGTCAGTTTCTAAGAATCTAAAAATAACATATGTTAAAAGTATACTTATTATATTTTTTAGTTAAGTTGCAATGAAAATTACTAAAGTATCCATGTCTCTTATTAACAACTGATTACTTTTAAGGTGTGAACTGTCAATTCTTGGTGGAAATGCATTATATTTTAAAAATAAAACACAATATCTCTGCACTACTTCCACATGCTTATAATGATCACGACCGGTTTTGCTTTTCACATGCTCAGTTGATCGTGCTTGTGATGAGCAAAACTAGTTCTGATCATTATAAACATCCGGAAGTAGTACAAACAAATCACATTTTATTAAAAAAAAAAAATAACAACTGCAATCTCCAGCATTAGCACGAATCATTTCTCATGTTATTGAACATTTACTCACCACATTGTAGTATAGAAAAAATGTTTTTTTAAATTTTATTAATAGGATTGGAAAAAAACTTTGGAGATTTATATTAAAATCCTGTATGAAAACTTTTTCAATGTATAGCTTATTCGAAATAACAATTTAAGACTGAAAATTATATTTTTATTAAAATTAAAGTTTTATAACTGATTTCCTTTACCTGCGAATTGCCATCTATAGTAACATTTTTTCTAAACTAATAACATCCACAAAGAAAAAAATGTCGGCTCTATTTGAAATAAAATATATAAGTTTTAATTTTGCTTCACTTGGATATGTCAGGGAATATATTTTTTCATAGAATACAAACCGAGCGACGTGGTGATTATTATAATTCAAAATTATTCTACTGACAAAGTTGTATAAATTAAATGAGACATATACAATTTTGATAGTATTATTAAATATAAATTATTCGTTTGAAAGCTTTTCACTTCAGTGAACTATTTAATAATAATATTAATTTTGCTGTTCGGCCGATTGGACAAACGCAATATTGTGACCAAGTGAAACGGAACATCCGGAAATAAAAGCTGTGATCGCTAAAAGCGGTGTGTATTCGAAATGAGGGCTTAATTTAAACCATAATTCATATAATTATATGCGTTAAATTTCAATTTTCATACCATGCTATTTATTAAAAACGATTTGGATCGAATCGAAAATAATCTTTGGCTTCGATTGTGGTACTCACGGGTTCATATCCCAGTTCATACATTTTAATATTTTTTTTTTCAATCTATTTATGGATTTCAATTCGATAACATGGATATCTGTGATGCCTAAAATTCCCACCAACTCATTTTATTCTAAAAACTGAGAAAAATCGTGAGAGCGATAAACCTACCACTAGTCTGTTCTTCTATACCTATTCTTAACGAGACAGTACTGTAAAAATATTAAAAGTTATCACACACTTCGTTAAACATTATTTTTGTTTTTTTTTGAAAACAGGACGGAGTGATTTCTATATGACAGTCTCTGTAGTCTAACTGTAACAGCTGTACAGAAGCAATGATAGGTATCTGAGTTTAAGTCCGAGCTGGGTCAATAGCAAACTTAGATTGGTTCAATCTAATATTTGTGATCTTAGGGATGGGTTTTTATAATTGCGAATTAATTTTAAAACTCTAATCGACTTAATCTCGTGTTATTTAAAAATGTCTTGGGTATTATTATCTGTATTTCTGCTTATTTAAAATTAGTTTTTATGTAACTGACAAAGCATAGTGATTATTTTATTCATTTTAATTCTAATTTATATTCTACATAAGCCTTTTTAGTGATGACAAAACAATTTTAAAAAAAGGCTTAATAATTCAATATAAAATGATTTACAATACATATTACCTCTATCAATAAAATTGGAAGCGCTCTTTTGTACGAGTTTAAAATTATAAAAAAAAATGAAATAAAAGCTACCTGAATAATAAATGGTTGAAATCTTTCAACACCTGAGAATGAATGTTAACGAAAATGTCACAAATGAAAACGGAAACAAATTAAACTTATGCTCCACAGTCAAACTACAAAACCTCATTTCATTTTGTGAAACGAATTCGTTTTATTTTGTATGATTTCAGAAGTTAATTTCAAATAACTGGCATGGTGAACGAAGTTAATGCAACTTTGACATTGCTAAAAAATTATTTGAGGAACCAAAAGAACAACAGCTGATAAGTAATAAAGTAAAGACAAAACATTTTATCTTAAGTTTTCATCCAATCATTGTTAGCTGTGTTGCGTTATATATCAAATTTAATAATTATAATAAAAACTACTTTAACTTTCATTATCAACATTGTGTTATATAATGCCGCCACTATATCTATTCCGTAGTTGTAACCATATTTAAATTTTTGACACAATTAATATCGATGCCGTCGTGCATGTGCATAAGTTTTGCATATATTCTCAAAAAACAAATTGCAATATGCCACGTGACGGAATAATTAAGACTTCACTTTCTGTGTAAAATTTGAATCATCCGAACCGGTTTTCGCGTTTTGATATTCTCAGACGTTCAAGCGCACGGATGAACTCGAACTGACAGTTAGTAAGCAGCTTAAATTATAAAAGAAGAATAATTAAGAAAAAATGTAATCACATTATTATCTTTTTAAAAATAAAGCACAAATTTTTTGTACTACTTTCACATGTTTATAATGAACAGGACCGGTTGCGCTCGTCGCAAGCATTATCAACTGATAAAAATAATAATATTATAATAGGGTTGTTTATACAAAATTGAATGTTAAAAATTAAAACGTTCAGGATCTCTTCCAAATCAATAAATGATAATCTGAAATCACAAATATGGCTACATTAAAAGTCCATCAAATGAAGAAATTTTAATGACATTACTGATGCTTAAATATTCATTAAGCAAATAGGAGATTGGGAAAATTTTAAGAAGAAATTAATGAACTACTTAAAAACAATGAAATATTAATTATATATATTTTTTGTGTAAATAGCCCTGTTATGTTTGTATGTTTATCAGTTGATAATGCTCATGATGAGCGAAACCGGTTCTGATTATTATAAATATGTGGAAAAGGTACAAAGGAATTGTGTTATATATTTTAAAATCGACAACCCTCTGTGTGATTGGTGTTTGTGCATTGATAATACAGTGTGTATTGCTGAAAAATGTTATTTAAAGTCTTGATAGCAATGCTTTTTTATCGTTATGCAGTATTTTTTACCTACTATAAATTGCGAGTGAAATAATTTCACTGACTCTTCAAATAGAGTAAGATGGAATAATGATATTATAATTACATTAGTTCCAAAGCATCGGTGACAAAAAAATCAAAAATGAGAGAGAAAACCCATAGCCAATTGAAGCCAAATACTCGATGAGGAACGGAAACTGTCAAAAATATATATTAACTATTGATCATTTAAATATTTATATTTGAGGCCGATATATCTTACACAAATACGGAATATAAATTGCGATTTATTTTTCTTTCATATAAAATTTATTTTTTTAAATATTTCCGCTTCCATGTCGGCCACTTCCAACAAAAATATTCACTCATCAATCATTGTCAAGGATAGCATTTGACACAATAATAAATATAATGTGAAATGATTATTCTTTTGAATTCATTTTAAATTAATTCGTTCTTGTGTAAATATTAATTTACATATGGGACAAAGGCTTTCGGTCATATAAGAAAAAATTGAATTATTAACCATTAAAATACTCTTCTGACTGAAATTTAACAAATAATTAATTTCAAATTTGAATTATTGAGATTTTGTACACTTCCATCTTCCACTTTGTATTCCATGTATTTTAAATGCATGGAAGTGTACAAAATCTCAATAATTCAAGTTTGATATTGAAATTCCATCAAGCACCCTCAGTCGATGTCTTAAATTAAATTATATAATTAATTTTATAATAATATCAACTGACGACTGTTGGTGGAATTTCAATATCAAATTTGAATTGTACAAATTTTTTACACTATAAGTTTTTCAATAAATTCAATGTCAGTTCCAGTTTTTCCCTCCATTTGAATGCCTGAAGATGTTAGAAGACAAAGTCTGGGTCATTAGTGGTAAAACTTATGATAGTGTACACAATTTGAACGATTCAAATTATGTTATATTTTATTTTTTGTGCATGTAACACTAGACCGTGTAAATGACAAAACGAGTTTTATATAGTGAATAGCAGAGCACAACAGTTTTCAGAGAATCTTTCTGTTTAGCCCTTCCGTATTTATGGTGTAACAATGAGTTACTTCGGCATTTAAACTTTTAAATTATCTGTGAAATAGGTCGTAAAAAAATTAAAAATTTTACTATTTGTAAATAAAATAATTCTACATATAACTGAAAATCAAACATACACGTTAATTAGTTTACGTCTTATTTGTATAATTAATGCTAATTTGAAACCTTCGTCAATTTTACCATCGAAAAAAACAAAATTATACTACAACATTAAGTATAAGATGTACCGTATGCAACCGTTTATTTTCAAACGGCGCCTAGACACGTCTCGAGCTTGTTCTGCTATGAAGGATTCCGATTCTTGCGTCTTTCGATAATTTCACATTATGTATTTCAGGTTTTACACACAAAATATCAGGTAAAATAATTACTTAGTACTACATAAAACCATACTTCACTTTTCAAAATTGTCATTTCGCTTTATATGACAAAACCCTCACGGTAACGAAATGTGACTGCATGAGATCGGAAAGGATTTTTTCATGGTGTTTTGAATCGAATTTTAGTATCGTTTTTGAGAAATAAAACAATTTATCACAGATATTTTAAGTAATAAATTAGTAGATGATATAATATGTACTTTGAATATAATGTCAATTGATTTTACACGTTTTGAAACTGACATGTCAATTCGATATTTGCCATACGATGTAGAATACAGCTTGTAGTTCTAAGGCAACAATATCAAATTGACGGTTATTCTATATACATAATCCCATGAAAAGACGCCAGTTAAATGACATGCTATAGAAACCTCCAAACGTGGTTTCCAACGTATTTAATTACATCTAAAAATTCACAAAAATACAATATGAGCGAAAAAAAATAATTTAATTTAAAGATTAAAATTTTGGAAATACATTTCGCACTTTTTTTGCATAATAATATTTTATGTAGCAGTCATGAGATAAGTGATATTTACTTTAATAGTGGCATAATTTTTTATTAATATTAAACAAAATCATTTTTTTCATTTTCATTGATTTATCTTAATATTTGCAAAACTATGGTTTTTCTTTAGATTTACTATTTATTGACACATATCAATATATAATATTTTATTTTTTAACCACAATAAAATTTTTTTTGTTAATAATAGAAACTTATTCTATAGTATAATTTTAATTTTATATTTGAAATAAAACCAGTTAAAAAAAACCCTAAATTTTAATTTTAATAAACGTCAAATCCTATTGAAGCAATCATAGTAAAAATTGGAAATTCATAACCAATAAATATCTTTGGAATGTATAAATATAAAAATTTCCTCACTATAATATTATACAATAATGAATTTTGTCATAATTATTTTTAATACGTGCTTAACAGTAAGGCATCTAATCCCGAACTCTTTTTATGATCCTGGTATTTCGGGATTCATAACTTCTCAATCCCGGGATTGGTCATAAAGTGTAATTTCGTGTGTTATATTGTACATTTAAAAATTCATTTGTGTCCATTTTTGCTTCAATTGAATTGTACATATTATTCAATATTTTTTTGTGTATTGGAATGGTTTTTTTTATTGATTGAGAATCACAGTCGTTCAAGAGAAAAAAATCAAAATAGTTTTATATTTTATTTTATTTATTACATTATTAAGGAATCCATTATCCACAAAAATGACATGTTCTCAATTCGACTTTGAAATATTGTACATTATTTCAAATTGGTCAAAAATAGCTATTACGAAATATGCAAAAGAGGAAAACCACAATAAATGTATATATATTTAAGAATTATAAAAACGATGTAGATGAAGAAACAGAGGTACAAGTTTCGTTAATAAATCACGAAGTCTTAATTTGATAAATTAATTATCTTTTATCATTTACAGTGAATCCCGAAATCCCGGGATTCCAGTATTGGAAGCCGTACTTAAGAGCACTGGGAGAATAAAATCAAAACCCGAATTCTATTACAAAAGCAAAAATTAAAGTACTTGCCACGTCAAAAGCACCCGCTTCAAAACAACCAGTCTTCTCATACGACACCCTCTCTGCTAAAAGACCTACCCTCGGTTAAGCGTCGTCGTTTTCCTTAATTTTATTGTGAAGCGAAATTCGAAATATGTCTGTCAGATTGTGGAGACTGCCTCAGGGAAAACAACAAAACAAGTGGGATACAGATTCATTTTAGAAATGCGAATATATGTATGGTGGGTGTAAGGCAGATATAATAAATAGTTTGACGGGATCTTGGCAGGCAAAAGCTAAGCGCAGGATATAAGGAACTCTTGATTTCCGAATTATTTGTAAAAAAATACATATTACCCATTAAAATACATATGTCTGTCTGTAACACCAAAGATCTGTACAATACAGTGAACAGAGAGACATACATTCCATGTGCATCGTTTCAAATTTGACAGGTGGCATTGCTATTTAAAATATAAATATTTAATAGTTTTATTGCAAATAAATTATTATCATTGTGATAATTTTCGTGACAATGGCTTGAATTATGTATAAATTAATGAAAAGTGTAATCAATGCCGTTTTAATTTATACTCAATAATTAAAAATGTTCAGGAATAAGTACTTCCTAATCAAAAAAACTAACATTCATTTCAATAGGATAAAATAAAAAAGTGTTCAGTTCTAAAAAAAAATCGTAAAACCTAACACTAAGGAATTTTTTTAGAACTCAATACTTTGTTATTTTATTCTATTATAACTGAGTGCTACCAAGTAAATGCCGATTCAAACAACTATCATATCCCTCGTAAGCTGTGTTTCTCAAACCTACGTATTTTGTGAGCTATTTTATCAACTTTTGATAGTGACTGTGCAAAGACTAGAAAGTTCGTTCTGACGCAAGTTACTGCCGCTTGGTCACAGATATACGCAAAAAATCAAATGGGAAATTTTTTTTAAATATTTAGGTATTTAATAAATTTTTTAAATTTATTAAAAAACATCAGTTTTACAAACCTAATTAGTAAATATACTACTTTAGTCGTTGGGACTACGTCAAATGTTATGAATTTATAAAAACATAACATTGGAGAAATAAATGTGAAAACACATTTTATTTGTCTATATGTCTTTAACGCTACCCTATATATATAATAATATATATTTTATGGTAAGTATATGGCTACCTAATTTTAAAACCTAGAAACGGCTTCCTTACAGAAATTCGGTTTCTTTGCCATTCTTTTGTTAATAGATCATACCATATACACTGCTGATGAAATAGCGTTTTAAATCAATGCACATATATGTGAACTTAACATATATTGAACATGTTTTATAATCATCTTAAAGATTTTTTGTAAAAACATTTCCTAGGTTTTAAAATTACTTACAAACGTACATCTCAGCGCACACAGAGATACATCCAATCTGTGTCAATCCCACGCATCAAGTACAAGACTAATGTTAACAGGTGGCATCGCCACTGGTGTTTAAGATACATGTATATTAATGTTTTTGTTCAATACAGCGCTCTTCTTTAGACTTGTTATCTGACATCATAAAACAAATAAGGCGCTTAAAACCAAAAACCTATTGCTCCACGTTTTGTCAAAATTTAGCAAAGAATACATATATATACCGTAAATAATTTCATGTTTTATTCAATGGTATATAATTTGCAAAAACTGACGGAAGCATACCAAAAATTTTTAAACTTTTCCGCAGAACATATAATATAAGATGTCTCAGTAGTAATAATTTGTCCAAGATTGCGAATCACTCAATTGAAAATGGTCATATTTAAAAAAAATAATTTAGTTAAAATTAATATGTACTCCATCGATTACATATAACAGTATTACAATGAATAGTTTAGAATTTTTAAAAAATAATAAAACGATCAACATTAATCGTTTATTATAAAATAACATTTAAAATAGGACAGGTGTCTCACTACTATTAAATTCATTTCCCTTGGGATTTTCATGTTCATACACTATAAATTAATTTTGTAATTAGTAGGGTTATGATAATTAGTACTGTCATAGTTTGTGTCTTACTCTTCCTCACGTCCAGTAGAAGGAAGGAAACCCAACCTACCCTTCATTTTTAATCTAATAATAAGATATAATTTAAGACATCGACTGAGGGTGCTTGATGGAATTTCAATATCAAATTTGGATTATTGAGATTTTGTACACTTCCATGTATTTTGTCACTAACGACCCGGGTTTCGCCTTTCGGCATCTTCAGGCATTCGAGCACACGAATGGACTCGAACTGAGAGACAGTAAACAGTGTCTAACGTTTATATAGAAGATACAAGTCTGAGGATGCTTCTTAAACAAGCAAAGCGTGTTATACCACAGCCAGTGAATTAACTTAGTTATCAACTTCTATTTTATTTTAAAAATGAATTTCCACAAAGGTACTGCTGAATCCATCGAAAATATGGATAAACCGATTTTTGTTTTTACATGCCTCAAATAGTATATTATTTTAATAATACCATTAATATAATCACGTATGGTTTGATTTCATTGACATTATAAATATATACATTGTTTACAATTTATACAGATAAGGCGAGTGTATATAATATTACAATAGTACACGAGGCGAAATATAATAATATATTACACCCACAGTTATCTCGTTATGAATTTAGTCCCAAATAGGATAGACGACGTAAAAGGATACTCGTGAAATATGATCTAAAAGAAGACAAAACGACATTGCCATAAAAGAAAAATAAATTACATTAGGTTATTTCCTCTGGTGTGAAAAAGAAAAGAATTGCTCTGAATTACTTACAGTTCTGAAAAAACAAGAAATACACCTTAATAAGCTGGTGAAACGGATATTACGTAACACTATATAAACATTGTTACAAAGGTATAATCAACGAAATAAAAAACAAATGTTATTGCGTTGTAAAAGAAACATAAAACTTGTATTCCGTAAAATGTAAGTTCTTTTTCACAGAAACAGAAATGATCTGTTCATTTTATAAGTTGAAGATCGCCTTCTATTTGAATATAATAAGATATTTTGTAGAAGCTTGACAATGCGCTAGCAACGATTATCAAAGAAATGATTGGGTATTATCTTTTTCTAAATCACTAATTCCTTAGAAAGGAATGACTGAAACTATTAATCACATTGCACACAATTCCCGGTAATAAATTGAACATTTGTATTTGATGAACACCTGAAATCTTTATTAATACAGTACTTAGCTATGATACAATCGGGAAAGGAGTCAGTATCCACCGTAGATATAAAAAATGACCAGAAATTGAGAGACCGCTTCACAGGCTTCACGTAACTTTTGAAACCTAAAGACGAATGATGAAACCATTCCAGTTCAATCTTGGTCATATTCGCAATGGTCATGATGACTGAAAAAGAATATTTTTAGTGAATTATTTAAATACATAATTATTATACAATATTAAACAACACGTGGTGTTAAAAAGGTCCTTAGATATGGGTGACTTTTAACATGTCCACTCTAAATGTGAAACACTTTGTAGTCTTTCTTACGGAAACATAATATCAAAAATCTAGAATCCAGAACCAATCGTTACTCGGTCTTCCACTCGTTCCTCTTTGAGAAAGAGTTAGGATAAAATAATTGAACTAAGGGGGAACTAGTAATAAGCCAATCCCTCTCACTATGCCCCGATTCATTATTGGATAGATGGCAGGAAATGTAATAATTTTGACCACAGATTATCTATAGCACACTAAATGTCGTATATTCTAACCAGTGACATCCGCAAAGAAAGAACGCAAAGATCACTACTCGTCTACAGGCCTGAAATTTATTTTACTAAAACAGTATTTTTTTGTTTATGAAAACCTTTTTTTTACTGTTTTGTGAAAAGTACAATATGAGCATTGAAGACTCATACGCTTTTTCAATAAAAATTGTAATATAATTTAATTTACGACATCGACTGAAGGTGCTTGATGGAATTTCAATATCAAATTTGAATAATTGAAGTTTTGTACATATCCTTTTGGCATCTTCAGACATTCGAGTACACGAATTAACTCGAACTGACGGACAGTAAATAGTGTCTATCGTTTATATATAAGATAAAAATACGAAAAAAAGTCCAGGACCCACACTGAAACCGAATTAATGCCAAAAAACCCGAGAATACCCTTAATCCTTTTTGGCAAAACAAACGCATTAACAAAGTAAAAAGACATTAACTATTTTATAATAATAATTATGTTGTTGAGATCACTTTGAAATATTTTTTTGATGTTCTGAAACTTTAAGGCGATGCTAATTTGCTATTTTTTATACAATGCTATAAAGAAATGAACGTTCTTTTATAAATTATCAATTAATTATGTTTTTAAATAATAAAATATCACAAATAAGCGTAATAATTCATTTCTCCCTTATGTCTCATATAATCATTTCTAGAAGTAAGACTTGGCGCGCCGTTTGTTTGGACGTGTTTACTTCTGAGGAATGAATGACAATTGCAAACATTAATCATCTCACGCAACACTGAAATAAATAAATTGATATGGGGATCACGTTTCTTTACGTTTTAATCAAAATAATGGTCGTATAATAACGTGTATTTCTAGTGTTATTTATTGTTTAGGATGACAATACAAAATAGTTTTTGTAACTTAATATAATAGTTAATATATCACTTTTGTGTCGTAGAAGTTTTAATACTGTTATTATTTATATTAGAAATTTCCTCGAGATTTTCATATAGTAATGAACCATAGCGTGTATCCATAATAAGATTAACTTACCTGATCAAGTATTTCGGAGTAACATCAATTTGAGTAAGTTTGCCCATCGGTCGAAGATTGGTCCACGACATGGAAAAAGGTGCTGTTATAATACCATGAATATACTAATGCCGTATGAATATTTTTTAGATAAGCAAAGGTATTGAGTAGCTCCCGGTTGTAAAAATATGAATTAATGAGCAACATAATTGGTTTTATTGTTGAATGTTTTCAATTTGTATTACTAATCTGTAAACCAATTGCTGTATATTTTTTTCCCATCTTAATTATGTACAAAATATATGAAAGCATAAAGAAATCTCGCCGAGACTTTAAAAACACTGAATTTGTAGTAATTACAGTGAATACGTGGGCCAAAGTTACCCGATTTGGATGAAAATTTTACCCGCCCTGTTTTATCTATATATATATGTCAAATATACCAATCAATCTATTTATATCAATTAAATTTCATCTTTAGACATTCGTTCATTCCTATGTATAACAATACCACACATAAATGCAATGGCAAACCATAGAAATACAAAAACCTTCTGAATCGGCTCAAAGTTACACAGATTGACTGTATAAGACTAAAACAACAATTTTTGCATTGTTGAAAATATCGAACTTCTATGCTCCGTACGATAACTAGAGGAATCGTGGACATGAAATATTTTAATTTCAATGTAAAGAAATGCTCTGCCGATAGTAATGCAACTGGGAAGAGATGTAATATTTCAAAGCAATTTCTAGACGCTTAGAAACTAACTCTCATTCTTTTCGTTCAAACTGTTTTTATAACACTTTTTTTAGAAAGTTTTATTTAATGAACTTGTAGAATTCTTATATTTAAATTTGGTGTTTATAACATCCTTTACAATTAAGGTTGGAACATCTTCCTAAATTCCATTTCAAATCCCTTGACTTTCTGCAATCTCTTTGGTATCTTCAACGGTCACCCCTGCTTCAACTACCGTAGTTTAAATCTGCTCGTAGAGATGTGATTATGGGCGACTTTATTTTGATAATATATTTACAGAATTGTTCACCATTGAAGGCAAATGATGAATCGATAAAATTGGCGTTAGCTTTGTAGAAATCCATAATAATAAGGTGAAAACGGCAATATAAAACTAGTCTAACTAGATACTCAAAATCAAAACAAAAATGTATGTAATAATGTGAGGTTTTTATTCAAAAAAACAAAAGAATAACGGTCGCAAACTATTTTTAAAATAAATGAATGAATAAGATAATATATCCAAACTGAAATGGAGATTCGGGTTCTCAATTATTAAATGCATGTTTACCGGCAGAAACAGCTGCAAGAGTTCCCTGCACGTTATAACACGCAGTGAAACAAAGCATATAAGCAGAAACTGAATTTCGAGAGATCTGGAACCTAGTGAAATGCTATCGGCCCAGTAAAATAATACAACTCAAATTTTTAAAGAATCATTATCTACTGATTTAAATTTAATTATTTATAGAAACTACAGTAGTTATACAAATATTAATGTCGTAATTTTATTATCTTTGATAGAGGGCGTGAACTTTGGGAATGATGATAAACACTTCAAATACTTTACATAAGCTTAATGCCACACATCATATTCGCTCTCTACTCGAAGCATATGACCACCACACTGTACCTGCAAGATTTTCTGTCCTCCGCCAGTCTTTTTGCTTCCTCCCAGGTCATCTCATTGTCCCGTAGCTCTGTCAGGTACATCCGAGGGATGGTTATCAGCAGACTTTAAAGGCGATGGAATCTATCTAATTGGTAGAAGATACAAGCAGGATTCAGGCTTACCTGGGGCATCCGCAGCACATTTCGAAGCCAAATTCATCGTCGCTCTTTATTTTGGACCTAATAAAGGTCTTGCTATTTCCTCTGAGTTCCTGGCAGACTCAAACCACTTTCCCCTTAGTATTCACCGTAAGTACATATTTCGAAGCTCAGTTTACGTTTACCTTGCGCTTTATTGAAGTGTCACGACTCACAACCGTAAAGCAGCACTGTCAGAATGCATGCGTTGAATAGGCGGCACCTGGTTCTGACCAAGTAAAACCGTGAGTTCCAGACATTCCACACCGAGTTGAAAGTTACTCCAGCTATAATAAATTCAAACAGTGTAAAGATAAAAACACCCAACAGTTTCCCATCTGCTGTTGGATCCTTTTCAGTAGAAACATAATTTATAAATTGCAGAGTGATATTAAACACTCATAGACATTATACGGTTTCGACTGCCACTTTTCTATGCTTGATAATTTTTCATGCAATAGCAAAACATCGGCATTTGTGGTCTAGTGGTAAAAGAGCTTTACTGTACCTTAATAATCAGATGGATCTGGGCTTAGTTAGGTGTAAGATTTAGATTTTTTCAACCTAATATTTGAGATCCTAGACATAAGTCTTTGTGATGTCTTTTCTCCTCTAGTTAGTCTCGAATAACTTTAAAAATTCTCATCACAGTGATCTCATATTACTTATCTTATCTTATATTTCGAATCATCTGGTGCCTTGACTAATAAATATTAGCGGTTTGTATATATCTATTATTTTTCTATAATATAAAACATATTATAGATGATATTACCGATGAATTAAATTAAATAAGCAACTCGGGATTTAAATCGAATTTATTCGACTCATTATTTCTATTCGGATGTTCAAATGTTTGACAAATTAATTAAATAATATTCGTTAGTATAATTATTATTAATATATTTATTTACTATGGGGTTACCAAAGAATATCATTTGACGTTGCATAATATATTGATATAATCTATTTACTTTATTTAAACTACAAATAACTTATTCCAGGGACGGCTCTTGTAAAGGAGCAAAGGGTGCACTGCACTCCAATAAGTCCCATCAAAATATTCCATTAATAAACGATATTCAAATATAATAATTATACCAATTCACTAATTTTAAATTTTCCTCGTGTTTCCCATAGGAAAATATTGGAGGAAACGATGATCAATAAACACGACTAGCAAACGTATTCTGCGTCGATTCAGAATACGCATGAAAGTCGGTCGATGACGCGGTAGGAGCATAAATTCTTTTGCACTCCTTAGACGTCTGAAATGTTCCATGTATTTTGACATATTTGTGACGTTGCAACAGTATGAACTACGCGAAGGGGGGATTTTGTATGGACTGTTTTTGAGCATTGATCTCCCTGGCGGAAATTCCCGAACGTACCCGAAAGCGACTTGACGTTTGCGTTTACAAGCCTGTAACAGTCATTTGTATGAATGAAAAAGAGCAGTGGAACAAGCGTAGTAAGCTCATTTAATTTCAATATGATTCTTTAACTATACGCTCTTCAATAAGAATAATATTTACCTACCATTATAACTTTTGGAGTGATGAATACAATTTATAAAATTATAACTATGATCGTGTATCCGTGTAGATATTATTGAATATTTAAAATAGAATAGTTTCGAGTTTTCTACCTGGCTGGCCTTACCTATTCCATAATATTCAACTGTGTATCTGGTTTAGTTTCGTAATACACCTTCCTCTAATATTTTTTATATTCTTCTATATTGAATTCTACAAATTACTTTCCCCAAAAAATACTTATGCGAAAAATTTCCGGCTTAATACAGAATTATTCCAATTGCAGACATTAATACGGTAACCTTAACATATGATTTCACCGAGGAATTTAAACTTAAATTGAACTAACCGTCTTATACAGCAGAGAAGATTTTTACGATGTCGTTGGAGCCCTGTCTATACTTCAACTCTTCACGAATAAAAAATACATGTAGTATGTAGCTAAACCGTTAAGCCATTACAAATAATTTATACAATATCGATGACTTCCGTCGAAAGTGAGTGTTACTTCTAAAATTTAAAAAGGATCAATTCATTTTGAGAAATACCACGACTAAAGACAGACAAGGTTTCCCAAACTATCATCCGCGACAACCTGGAATGGTTGTATATGCTGCTAGGGCTGCAACAAATTTAGACGTACTCAAATTCATATTGATATTACCTACCCAAAAAAAAAAAAAAAGGTGGTCCGTCGAAATTAATCCGCAGGAAAGGTTTGGGAAACCCTGGTGAAGAGAAACAGTTGATATCGCCAATATCAGACTTATATTTTCTTATATGTCTGATAGTACTTTCAAAATCCAATATGTGGAGGATGGATTTCTTGCATAAATATGTGAATCTTTTTTTGCACTCCCTAATATTCCTGTCACCGGCCGCCACTGACTTATTCCATAGTTATAATTTTGTACAATTTCATAATAGTTTAGGAATATGTGATTCCAATGTTGAATGTTGACGTGATTTAACCGCAGGACGGATGATGATGTTGTCGGAGTCGGTAATGTAGTCCGGAGTGGATGTTATACGGCCGGAGAGTGGCGAGAGACTGATTATCCTCTTTCTGTATTCTTCACTCGTCGTATTGCGTTTTCCAAATATCGTATTTGATGATTCTCATGATTCCAGACGGTCTTCTTTTACAATCACGTAATATCACATTTCGTAACTGATTTTATGTGAAATGATGACTTGATATAAGTTATTTTATGGAAACTTTTTCTCTTTAAAAACAATTATAATATTCGCTGACCGAAGACAAAACGTTTTCTCGGATATCACATTTCGCAAATCCATGGCATCTTGTATCCCTACAATAGTATTAAATAACGTTTTGTCATTCACATCCGGAGTTTCCCTTTTTGGCATCTTCTACAGTTTATACAAACAATTAGTTAACTTATTTTATATATAATTGATTATTTGTTATTCAAATACTTGGTTCCTTTTAAGCCATATTTACTTTCAAAACAAACCATATTAGTATCAAATTTGAATTATTGAGATTTTGTACACTTCCATGTATTTTGTCACTAACGACCCGGGTTTCGCCTTTCGGCATCTTCAGGCATTTCAGTGCACGAATGGACTCGAACTGACTGTAAAATTCCAATCATCGTTGAAATTCCATCTAACACCCTCAGTCGATGTCTTAAATTATACCATATTAGTATATTATTTCTTGTTCAAAATATATTATACACAACTTCGAGTATTTTACATATGTATTACGTTCATATAAAAACAGGTAGTTTGGAAAGTTGTGTAGATATTCCTGGCTACGGTTGTTGCATGAGAATGGAAGCTTTTGCGAAGCTCCACGTGCAGAGTTTTCCACAAACTTCGGAAGAGAGTATCCATTATCATTAATTGTTCCTCAGCTCTAAATACGCTTTTGAACAGTTGCATTGCATACATATGGTTAAGACTGTTGAGAATATCCGTTGAAAACATTAACAATAGTAAGGAGGTTCAAGTTATACATGAAAATTAATTTTATACGTGTATTACATAATTAATTTATTACATAAAAAATATTCGGAATTACAGTTGATAATTGCTAAAAAAAATTGTAAATCGCATGAAATATAAGGTAAGTGTACAAGATCAATTGGTTTGCATGTGTTATTCTTATATAAAAGAGAGTATTATAATATCGACGGTGTTTTGGCCAATTGATGTAACGTTCAAAATTAAAATTGTTCAGGAGAGAGTAAAAACTGTTTTCGTCGAAAACATTATATGGTGAATTGCGTTATTAATCTTTGAAATGCACTCCTATTAATTCCCATGTTTGAAGATACGAAATTATACGTAGGTAATATCGATATAACAGTGGCTTATATCAAATGTTTTCCTTCCAAAAACTGTTCAGTTTATTTTCCTAATTTGGCTAAGACCTACTCTGTTGTCTTTAAAATGAGATCCAATCATTAACACATTTCTGTATTTTTTGAGGGTTACATCAATTGGCCAAAACACCTTCGATATAATATGTCAGTTTGCTCGTATGCTAGGATTATAAGGTGCTATAACATATCACCCGCCACAGGATCATTAATAATACTGCAATTGTGGCAACACTGCACGACAGTGTGACAATCCGTCTATGCTTCGTGGCCTCCATTTTCTATTTCTCATTCGTCCATTTTGTAGACACTATAAATAATCGTGTGCCAGTAGCGTTTTCATATATTCGTTTACTGTTGCTAAATATTGAACAATATTTACTAAAAAAGGTTACCGATTCAAATATATATTGTTTAAACAACAATTTTAAATGTGTGAACTAATTCAAAATAGAAACAAAATATATGTTCCGAGTATCAAATTTTGTAATTCATTACAATATGCACTAGATTATTCTTGATGTATGTATCACACAGAATCTCTCTGATAAACAAAAATACACAATTTTCCTCTGTTATCGATTGAGTGATATATGTCTACTTTGAAATGTTAGTAGTAAATTACATTTTTGTTTCTCACGCATCAATTATTTGTTAATTTCTTTGTCGTGTTATATCAACAATTAATGACAGTATGCCTAATTTTATTAGCTAAACAAACGCTAATTGAAATAAATATAAGCTTAATAAAATTACACTTATCGACATTTGCTTGTAACCATAAAAATAAACTCATTATGTATGTCATAATACGCTTTTGTCAGAAACATTAAATATTGTATGAAATGACCTATTATAGTTTGTGCACATATTTTTTCTTAGATTTTGACAAAATGTAAATTTATAGGTTTTTTATTTTAGATGTCTCAATTAGGGCTTTTAATCCCGAGATATCGGTCAAATAATCAATCCCGAGATTGTCTAAATATCGATCCCGGGATTTTGAAATTCACTGTAAATGCTAAAAAATAATTAATGTGTTTGATTAAATACTTCTTTATTAATAGCAACGTTCATGAATACAGTTTTTCATAATGCATTATAATTAATAAAAATTTATTTATTGTGGTTCCACTTTCTCATATGTTGTAGCCGTTTTTAACCAATTCGAAATGGAGAACAATGTTGTTAAATCGAATGGAAGGACATGTGCTCTTTTTGGATAGCATCTGGTGAAACCTACCTTAATAAAGAAATAAATTAAATATGTTTGATCATTATTTGAATTTTCGTTTTTTGTAAACTGTCTGATTCTCAATAAATTATAAAAAGCACTCAAATGACAAAAAAAATATATTTAATCATGTTTGCATTTCAATTGAAATAAAACTGGAGACAAATTAAATTTTAAATGTACAATTTTATACTTGTGATCACACTTAATGACCAATCCCGGGATCATAAAAAGGTTCCAGGATTGGATGCTCTAATCTCAATTATAAATAATATATATAAATCTACGAATTATCTATCTACATGCAATAAAGGTAATAAAAACTCTAAAGATGATTTAATTTAAGACATCGACTGAGGGTGCTTGATGGAATTTCAATATTAAATTTGGATTATTGAGATTTTGTACACTTCCATGTATTTTGTCACTAACGACCCGGGTTTCGCCTTTCAGGAAATTTTAGAAATTAATAGAGGCCAGTTATACTCCTTACCAATCTTGAATGAGCAGCTGAACCTTCCTAATTCTCCGCTATTATATCCGATACGTTGAAACACCTAACAGATTTCACTAAATGTGGAATGATTGTATATAATTTACCCATTCGTCGAATTGCATCCCGTCAAAACCCACAATACTGTTGTAATTGTGAAATCACTGGTATTTCTAAGGGAAGTTGAAAGGCGGCAATTCGCCACTTTGGTAATATGGTGTTTACAAAATAAGGATTAGGACGATTTCCGAAATTTTAACTCAGGTATCGGTGTGGCTCTCAGACGTATAATGTATTGCCTCGTAAATGATATTTGTCGCATTTGTATCTTCTATATAAGCGTTAGACACTGTTTACTGTCTCTCAGTTCGAGTCCATTCGTGTGCTCGAATGCCTGAAGATGCCGAAAGGCGAAACCGGGTCGTTAGTGACAAAATACATGGAAGTGTACAAAATCTCAATAATCCAAACTAAAGATGATTTGCATTAAACACTGTAAAAAAAAATGTGTAACGTATTTTATACGAATTTTCTCAGTTAAGAAAAAGCCTCAGTGGCGCCACTGGGGAGTCCATAAATAATGGCAGCACTTGTTAGCATAAACCAAAGAGAGAGCCGGTGCGATAACAGATTCCGAACTATTTATCACAGTTGGGAAGCGGTAAAAAAATCATCGACAGGTCCGCCAAAAACTGAGCTTAAAAAATTGAGGTGCTTAAAAGTTTTTTTCTCAAAGGACCTCTGAAGTCATTTGTGAAATGCTCCTTTTAAAGAGTGTGATATATTTAAAATGTGGAGACGTATATATCAGTGCTAAGAATTTGGTTGAAAACAAAACGAAGTAAAAAAATTCAAACTAGATTTTTTAAAGCTTACTATGGCATTATTTTTATTTTAATGTTACAGTAATACCAGCTTTCCGGAATTGCTTCTTATATGACTACGTGGCACAACCAACAACAGCTGTTTAACCGTTATTTCTAATATTGTTAAACTTTACAATTTATAGATTTATTTATAGCAAGTCACACATTAAAACATGTGTGTAAATTATTAGAAATTCAATTCAGTGGTTTTGTTAAAATAATAATTTCAATCAGGTATATAGTTCTATAATACTATAAAATATCGTTTATTTATAGAAGTTTTGTTTTATTTGATTTCAAGGATGAAAAATATTCTATATATATTAATAGAATATGTATCCAAAATATGCTTGAAGGTGACATATTAATTTTCATGTTCATCATTTAGGTTTTTGCGGGTTCTATAATACATCGACGGTGCTTTGGCCAATTTATGTAACGCTCAAAAAATAGAAAAATGATTTAATGATTATATCTCATTTTAAACAAGTGTCTGCCAAATGATGTAAATTGTAAAAATAAATTGACCACTTTTTGGAAGGGAAACATCATTTTACGCTGGTTTTAGGTTTAAAAATTCTTACCCGGCCACTTGATGTACGCCACTACTATATAGACACTTCCTACACATAATCCCGTATCTTCTAACATGAGAATTTACAGGTTGCAGTTGTAAAAACAGTTTTTGCTCTCTCCTGAACAATTTAAATTTTGAAGGTTCCATCAATTGGTCAAAACACCGTCGATTGTATAGATACTATAGTATTTAATTAAGATTTGCTTTATACAAAAAAAAGCAACTTTTAGCATCCAATAGCAGCGTTAAAAATGTAGTGCATTTTCATTTACATATCATGGCTATTTCCAGCGCTTGATTTGCAATGCACTTATTTTTTTCAGTGCTACATATTCCTGCACTGAATGTGCCGCGCTGTAACGCTGGCTTACAAAGCGATTCGATGCGATCAGGCAGATAGCGTTATCTGTTCCAGCCGTCCAATTGGTAATATTGTCTCTAATGGACGCAACCAGGAATGCTGTGCTCTAGTAGACTTCGAGCAGTGTATACGATATATCGTGAATACGTATGGGAATTTATACGTTTAACTGCGAGCGCGTATGAAATGGAGAATATCAGTTAAGGCAAACTGGAACTGAATTGTGAAAGAGATCAGAAAAATTTATAAATAGCAATAAGCAGAGACGTAAATCAATTCATAAACGAGACTCCAGCTCCAAGATTGACTAACAATCTTACTTCGACTCTAAAAAATGTAAAAACGATTATTTTTCTCAACATTTTTCTACACTACATGACGTTCTAATATAATTATTCTGTAATTTAAGACATCGACTGAGGGTGCTTGATGGAATTTCAATATCAAATTTGGATTATTGAGATTTTGTACACTTTCATGATAGCTCGCTCGATACTTCGCTGATAGTGTTAGACCAGCGTTCTATTGCAAAAATTCTCTAGGCAAATTACTTACTAACAATTAAGATAGAGTCCACTTTAAGAACAAATCTGGTATTTATAAATTACAATGCAGTGGTTGCCAACATTTCTATGTGGGTAAAACCACACGTACATCTGATATAAGGGTATCAGAACATTTAACTGACTTTAGATTAAAAAAAGAAACTTTGACATTCGCAAATCACTTGCTAATAGAGAACCATACGTTTAATGCGGATGATGGAGTTAAACTGTTGCATAAAAACATGGTGGATCATAAATTATTTTATCAAGAAATTTTGGAAATCAATAGAACCCAGTTAAATTCCTTGTCAATTCTGAATGAGCAGCTGAACCTTCCTAATTCCTCCGTTATTATATCCTATACGTTGAAACACCTAACAGATGTCACTAAATGTGGAATGATTGTATATATTTACCCTTTCGTCGAATTGCATTCCGTCGAAACCCACAATGATATTATAATTGTAAAATCACTGGTATTTCTAAAATAAGTTGGAAAGCGGCAATTCGCCACTCTGTTAATGTGTTGTTTACAAAATAAGGATTAAGGCGATTCTCGAAATGTTAACTCAGGTATCAGTGTGGCTCTCAGACGTATAATATTTTACCTCGTAAATAATTTTTATCGTATTTGTATCTTCTATATAAACGTTAGACACTGTTTACTGTCTGTCTCCAAGAACCTTGTCAAGACGATGTCCAAATCCTTATGCTGCCCCTCTCCCTCTCTTTCAGGAAATACTTCTTTAGCGGAAGTGGATGCGGAAGAGGCCGACGGCCACGCCGGTCTTCAATTAGTCGCCCTAAGAGATACATCTTAAAGCAACGAGCCAGGCTCGCACATTTCAGTTAGGGACTGGGCATGTCTAAAATAAGAATAGTAAGCCCTTCAAGCTTACGCTGACATTACGAGCAATTCCTTGGGAAGAATTGAACTTTTCAAAGACAAAGAAATGATTCAAAGACAATCATTCTCGTAAGGGGTTTTTCTTAAGTGTTTTCCCCACACAAAAGCCTTCAGCAGACAGAATCTTTTTAAATAGCAGTACTTAGCTAGCTTACATGCGGGAAAGGGATATAAAGACCTAGTTTGTACCCACCCTAGCACTAACTTTAGCCAGGACACTAGGAGTCCGCTTCGCGGACTCCACATAATAGTTTCAATAGGAAAGTAGGAAAAAAATTAAAAAAATTAATGTCTGTCAGTTCGAGTCCATTCGTGTGCTCGAATGCCTGAAGATGCCGAAAGGCGAAACCCGGGTCGTTAGTGACAAAATACATGGAAGTGTACAAAATCTCAATAATTCAAATTTAATTATTCTGTCTTCACAGATCAAACCATTGGTATGGATGGGCAATTTACAAAAATAAAACAAGTGTTTTGCGAGAAATTTCATCAAAAAACGAGAAAAATGTAAATATTTAAATACTTTGTCTCTTAATTCATTGTCACTGTCAGCACAGGAAAACTACACATTTATTATTTGTACAATGCAAATCTATTTTATTTTTATTTATCCTTATCAATTAAGAAAATATGATATAGGAAAGGAACCGGAATCAGTAAGACTATTTTCACGACTGAAGCTTTGGCTCCACAGCCCTGGTAACGAGCTCAAAATAGCATAACGTAATCGTCAGAATATTTAGCTATACAAAATATCTATCAATTATATATATTTTTATTTTTGTAAATATAAGTACTTTGCTATATTCAACCACTCGGCTATAAGCCCGACTCGGAGATTATAAATCTATTATATCATTGTCAGAACTGTTTATAATAAAATATCTTTCAGCTATATTTTATAATTTTTGTGAACATATTTAAATATATTTACAGATGAAAAATAGTACCATTATTAACTTGGTATCTATTATTAACATTTGAGAAATATCTGTTATTTGTTACGTATGTATTCAAAAAGAATTAGCAGTAAAAATAATTACAATAATAAAAGTAATATTTTATACATTATTCTAGTGAAAGCCGTTAAATATTTATATGACTCAATATTCAATGGTTTATAATCACTTCAATAGTATGACGTAACAGCATCAATTGCGGCTTATGTACCTACTCTAGAAATTAATGCTTAGTCTGTATTGACTAACTTGTATTAATATTATGAGAATAGATTGATAGGCGTAATGGCAATTTGAATCATGATGTTGCATAATATCCCGAAAACATTTTTTAAGCGAATATAATTATTTTAGTCGCCAAAACGCCAAGTTTGTTGTTAAATATTTTTTCATGCTCCACATTTGTCAGCATATCTGCATTTTAACTTCTAAATATTTCAATCAGTTGTTTATTCTTGATTGTTTAATTTATTTTAAGATAAATTACTCTATTGTTGGTTATCATAGCCATTCGAAAACAGTTGTGTAAAAAAATCTGTGAAAAAATATTCAAATAGTATGTATAATGTTGTACGAAAAAATGTCAATTTGAAACACTAACAAGCATTTAAGATACTAAAAAATTGACAAGAAGTAAGATAAAGCCAATTCTACTGCCTGCTTATCAGTCTTTGCTTTCTTAATAATCGTCATAAAACCTGGTGGCTTCTCTCGCGAGTTATAAAGCTTTAAATCTGACGGACATATCTCACCGACTTTTTATATGACAGCGGTCAAAAATGGTTTACGTCTTTCATCGTGCGGATAGCTAAAGTCAGCAAGTTCAGTAAAATAACTTCAGAAAATTATTTTTAAAAAGTCAATACAACTAAGTTTACAAAATTGACATGGGAATAATTAAATTTTCGCTTATATACGCCTCATATGGTATATTGTATAATGTATATATAAAAACGCTGTCAAATTACCCAGACAGATAAAAAATACTGTAAATTCTCTTTGGAATAAGAATTAATTCACGCTATTTAATTGCAAGTTATTTACTGCAGTCCGGTAATAAGTTACCAATTTCTATTTAGGTGAGCAGGTTAAGGGGTTGGCAAGCATGGGGTGGCAATGAAACCTGAAGCGGTCTTCAGAAGGGCTCTTATAAGGAACATAAAACGAGAAGATTAATGCATTCAGCCATATAACCGTTTCAACTTTCAACGCAAGGAATTGTGAGGGCGGATAAAGGGTGGCATCGTAACGTTGACATGGATGTCATGAGTGTTTTCCCGGTGGCTTGACACCTGGCTTGACCTTACGGGTATTTGCTGCCTTATAAGTGGCTGTATTTTATCTTTATCAAGTTGCTTTATCATCCTTATTATATCTGTGAGTAGTTAAGTCAGATCGATTAATTAAGGTGCAAATAAATCAAGTGTTATTTTAAAACTCTTGTTTGGAAATATCTTATACCATTCTCACACTAAACAACAAAGAAGGTTGATCAGAAACGCCTTCGAAATAATAATTCTGTTAATATGCATATTATTTGGAAAAGAAATCGTAAGAAATGACCAAGTTAATTTATAATTTCTTGGTGTCTATTTAAAAAAATATTTTAGAAGTCATAATCTAAGCATAATTATTTCCTCATTTTTTACGTCAAATTTTCTGTTATAAAAACTTTCATAGTTAATTGAAAAAATAAAATACTGTTAAAAGTAGTTATTATGTACTCCCAAAGGAGACTCTCAACTGAATTTGTTTTGAATTGTTTGCTTAACCTTCTTTCTTTGGATGGGTTAAGGATAAAAGTATATGGCTAGGAAACGACAGTTTACCGCTCTTGCTAATCCCTACATTTAGGATTGGATGTGTGGAAGAGGATAAATACATCACAGATATCCATTTCTTTAAACCCACGTTCATGAATGATACAAACCATCTTTTTAAATTTGTCTGTATGTAGTTTTAAACCCGTAAACACTGCAACCGAATAGAATCACTATAATTTGCCACGCGCAATGTCAATAATCATATTATTCGACTTCAATTTAATAATGTAACTCAAAACGAATAATACTCTGATAAAGATTGTCATTTAACCAAACATCGGTCACAATATATTTATTTGCGTATAGCCTCAGATATAATGTGAATCTTAAAAGTCACCGAACAACTTATTTTGATATATTCAATGTTTTGTTTTTACGTTCATCATCGGAACGTACATACCTAATGTGAATTGAAGTGTATTCTGGGTAAATAGTAAATTTACCAAAATCTATATCAGGTAACACGGTTTCTCATAAATGAAAATATTAATAGAATAACAATTCCATATAAATGAGTTTCGATAAATAAAACCAATGTATTGTGAGTGAAATTAAACAAAGCTTTTTACTTGGATGTAGGTTTTTTCCTAAGACTTAAAATTATTTTTTCCGTTCTATCTTATTATTCAGTATTAAATATTGAGGGAAGAGCTTTTTTTATTTTGGAATACATTTTTATTAATATCATCTAAGACAAGAAAACTTACGATTCCGTAAATATTAATTCGAGAGATGAATATCTGTCCATACCTATCCTGTCTAAATATCACTTCCGTATATAATAATAATATTTAAAATATACATTTAATAATGCAAGTAATATATTTTTTAAATTGAATATAGATTGTGGAAAGGAAAAAGGATATAACCCACACACAAAAAATATTATGTATAGCCTACACAAAACGTGTATTAACGTCTACATTCAGATTATCGAAAAATAGTATTTTGAAAAGACAGAGGGATACATAAGTCTTTTTGCCTTTTTACTTTTTACAGTATATATGTATATAAATATAGTGTAACTTACACGTTTTGTGTGAGTTATTTATAATATTTTTGATCTGGGTTACGTCCTTTTTCCTTTCCACAGTCGATATGATATCACATCTTTGCATTAAAGAAATAGGTTCAATTGATGGGTAGTTTAACATACAAAATTTTTCTGGCTTTACATTAAATTTTAAATTTACTCCATGTAGCATGTTCCGGCAAGGGTATTTGTTTGTGTATTTTATCTTAGGTTTTATCTTTTGTTTTGCTTAATTTTATTTGAACTCGCCAAAATCGTTATGAAAATTGAAATGTTTGGTGCAATGGTAAAACAATATTTTCTTTCACGTACAACAATTCTGCCGGTTAGCGATGGGGAAGTTCGAACAATATGGCAATATTATTGTAGAAACTTGCGCCATATATTATAACATCACAGAAGAAATTTCAGCAATCCACCAAATGCAAACAAAAACTCTACATTGAATCGAGTGCTTCTGTTAACCGTATAATACATATTAAATTAAAGTAAAGGCTAACTGCAATTTGGTTTTTTTTGAATAATTTTCTCAGGAAAATAAAAGCCCTCTGAAAAAAAGAAAAACTTCTCTTTAATATTGTCTGAATAACAAATTAAAAACCAACAATACGTTTCGTATTGAAATAACAGTGTAATACACCAAATTCTCTTTTTGCACGGAATCGAAATAACTCAGTTCAACAATAAGAAACGAAAAATGTTATTACATTATTTTTTTTCACTTTAACACGGTTTTAAGTCAAAGAAAAATGAAATTTTGTACTGCATTATGTGCACCCTTTACAATTCAAGCGTGATTTAAAACTGATTATGACACGTTATATATAAAAAACTTGAATGAAATCATAGCATCTGATAACCAAATTTCTATTTAAAATTAATGAAACAGAAGATGGAAATTTTATTCAACATACACTCGTAGATAAGTTGCCAATAAAAATTTCTAGTTACGAGTGATTTTTCACCACAAAAAACAACAGAAAACATGCACTTTGTTATATAGAACTGATACTGAATGACTAAATAATTATGATATTAATGTTCAATTTTTTTTTTCATAATATTTAATTTGAAAAATTAAACTTTTGTTTGGATAATATTAGTTGGAACCTATCTATCATTTTCATATGAACACTTTATCTTTTTTTGCACGGTAGTCTTTGGGACATATTCCCCATATTTTTGAATGAGAAATAAGTGAATTTGTGATCTTTTATAGTTAAAAAATGTATAGGCAACAATATTTTGATAAAATTTCTTTGCAATTTGCAATCTCAACATACTTTCCAGTGGTTTTAAATTATGAATTAAAATTATTCTCACAATCACATAAATGTACTTTTACAGTAATAAATACAAATTGCATACATTCACATAATACTGTATGATATATTTATGTATTATACAACGAATCCTCCTTGATAATTATTCATGCAGCGAGAAATGTGTAGTACGCATAACACACGGTATAATCTATTAAATAAAGAAAGTTTCGTGGGGCCAAACCACCCGTTGTATGCCCCAAAATCAAAATATCGAAACTTTTATTTTTGACGCATAACATCGTTGTTGTTAAGTAAAGTAGAATCTTTTAATATTTATTTAGAATGAATAGCATACTTTCAACGTAAGTACGGTCAATCTGGGTAACTTTGGCTTAGCTCTGATGGTTTTTTGTAGTTTTATGGTTCGCCATTGTATTTATGTGTGGTATTCTTCTACATATAAATTTACTGATCTCTTAAAATGAAATTTAATTAAAATAAATAGATTTAATGTTATAATTGATATATGAATATATATGACACAAGGTGGGTCAAAGTTTGCATCCAAATCGGGTAACTTTAAATTCAGTGATTTTAAAGTCTTGGCACTTTTCTTTATGCTTTCATATATTCTGTACATAATTGAGATGGGAAAAAATATACAGCATTTGGTTTACAGATTAGTAATACAAATTGAATATATGGTTAATCCAATTTATTTCAAGATAAGTATTTTAATTGTGTTTTATCATTACAAGCTTACAAATTCAACAATAAAACAAATTATGTTGCACATTAATTAATATTTTTACCACCAGGGGCTACTCAATACCTTTGCTATACTAAAAAATATTCATATGGCATTATTATTATCATGGTATTAGACAAGCCCCATGTAGTGGGTCAATTTTAGACAGATAGACAAAGTTACCCAAATTGATAGTATCACAAAAACATTAGCATTCTCACTTTAAAAGATAGCTTTTAACTGTTTTTAAGCCATGACCACTCATGAGTGAGCTTAAACAAAAACTGTTCAGTTATCAGGGCTTAAAATAGATTTTAAATTTTTTGCGGCGGTAATTTTGTAGAAATTTATTTTTAATAAAAAAAACAAAATTGAAATATTATTTATTTTCGCTATAATACTAGATGTAACAGGTGTTCGAAGATGTTTTTAAAAACGTGAAATATGTCGTACCTGTGTCTAAAACAGTAGTTTGTGTATATTTTTAAATTTTGATCATATTACTAATCTTTTGATTTATAGTATTGTACGATTATTTTCAACGCTATGTCTGATAATTCTCTTTCACACTACATATTCTGATTTTTAGTGTAAAAGTATTGGCAATACTATGATCTCACATAAGAAATAACGTTTTTTCGAACAGAGTAGGGATAAAAGGATGCAGCTAGGACAGGCGTTAGCTAGTCGTTTGAGGATCGGATGAGTGGGAGGGATTTTTAGACATCACAAACATTCATGACTATAAACAGAAATCCATACATCGATTGAAGGATCAATTTATGAAACTGTCCGCACCGGGACTTGAATCCGAGACATCGGTAACCGTAGCTTACAGTTAGTTTGCTACATTGAAGATTTTTTTTATCTCAGAACAATGTAATTTGCTGATACCACTGTTTTACGATAAGGGTACGATGTGTCACACCTAGATACATAGCTATTAAAATCATAATTTTATCAATTTTAATTTTACAATAAAAGGGAAAAAAATTGTTTCCTATTCTTAATTGACAATTTAAAATTTTGTCGCCATATTGCTTTATTATGTTACTTAAGTTATTTCATTAAAATTCCGTTACTGTGTCGTTGCAATGGTCTTTATGATTCACTAAACCGATGCGTCGAGCTCCTGACCCTCCATAAGGCAATTTGATGTTATTGCCGAACAAATAGGTCAGCGCAAATTAATGAATTGCAAACAGTGCGGCCGGCGGTCGGAGGGTTAAGGGGGGGGGGGGAGCGAAACTGGATGGTACAGCTATCTATTTCAGCTGCTGATAGATTTACCAGTGATAGGTCATTTGGATATATTATGTATATATTTATTGAGATATTTATATCATTTCAGTTATATAATCGATATATTTCTAGAGGCAAACCTTTATTCGTTTTTTTATGAAAGTAATAATAACTGAAAACAGGTTTTCTGTAAAAAAAATCTTTCTTCAATGTTGCCAAATTTTCAGGACCAGACTTTCACTCGTCCTGATCATTCTCAATATTCTAAATCAGGGGTTTCCAAACTTTTTAACCTAATGGCCACAATGACTCCTCCACTAAGTCTCAAGGCCAAAACCTGGCTAGCTCACCATACCAACATACTGTAGTTTTGAATTACGCGCAAACTTCGGTTGGTACTTACGGACAAGTGTCAAGGACATTTCATTGCGGCGGAGTTAGCCGATAACCGATAAGGAGAAAACCAGCTTCTACCTGATTTATACATTCATATTAAGTCCTTTCGACAAAAAATTTAGTTGATTAGTTGCATAAATTTGCTCGTTGTTTTTTATCCGCTTTCTGCTCTACTTACCTCTGTGAAGAAACTGTGGCGTGATGAATACCGGGCATGTCCGGCTTGCTACCGTGGGCCGTAGTTTGGAGATACCTTGTCTAAATAGAGAATGTTAATATTTTTCGACAATTTACTAAAAATACTATGTTCGTGCCCACATGTGAAGATAGATAAATACTTCAAAATGATAAAATGAAAAAAAAAATCGAAAAACTTGACTTATCTGATTGTTGACGTCAGCCATAGAATTATTAAGTAAATATCTAAATGGTTAGTGTATGGTTAACTGATTGAAACTTTGCGTTCACTTGATGCAAAGCTAATTAATATTATATGGTCTCCTGGACTTCTAAGGTGGTAGGTAACTCAATAGACGTTTGAATATAAAGAATGACGGGAAAAATGTATTCACAATAGATACATTTTTTTCGAAACACTTAGTATTTTATTTGTTGTTATCTTTGTATATTAAAATGTTTCTTAGTAAATTTAAGTTGCATAAATATTCCTCAAAAAATGAATGGCTACGTCATACATAATTTTTATTATAAAAATCGATTGGTGTATATGTAAGGGAAAATATTTTTTTAACAAAATCTGAAGCTTTAAAAAGAGTTAATAATTAATATTAAAAACATTTAAATGGTTATTTATCACTTTTAAGGTGTTAACTGTCAATTATTTTGGCGTTATATTTTAACTCATCAATTTATAATGTTGGCTATGAACGAAACCGGTCCTAAACATATCAAAGAAACAAATTGTGGTGTATTTAAAAAAAACTGTTATTAACTAATAGTTTTCAGATATGGTTACATCCAACCATAAAAACCTAAGCCCATATAAAACTGTTAAACTTTAAAAGTGTGTATTATTATGAAATATATTGTAAATCGAGAAATCGTTTGAAAGTTGACCAAAAGCACGTTTATTAATCATAATAAAATTGCTAGAAACAAATAGTTTTCAATTAATACTAAAGTATTACCAACATTACTTGGCCGCCACCAAATTTGGAACTAGAATTGTCAGTCTAGAATAAATTTCTCCAATTGCCATTTTATGCAAAATATCTTGTCTACTTTTAATAACTGTTGCTAAAATATCAGTTTTGAAATGTATTTAAATTTCTGTTCTGGTTGAATATGGCAACATTCCTAACATGACGGTGGAAACCTCACTAGCGACCAAGTTAAATTGGTAGATATATAGTTGAAAATAATAAATCGTTATTTTATTAATAAATTGATTGCTAGAAACACCCTCTTTACAGATTGCGTAGTAATTATATCCTTCAATTAATCATTTTACAGTTTATTATAATAATTTATTGGGCTTTCTGTACATATAACGGCATACGAGCGAGTGGTTTTGGTAGTTAATTCAACGATCAAATGCATTTAAATTAAATTAACACGGCCTTGTCAAAGCTTTTGATAAAACTTCTATACGCTGATCATTTGTATTGTAAATGGATTATCATTGGAATGAGATTAAAATTGTAAATTTTCGCGATAAATTAACATTTATTTATTTATTTTTCATTCATGTCCGCTCACTTTCATCATCAGAACATCTCTCAAAATAAACTGTTTTACTAAAACTTTTTGTTATTCAGTCATACAACTTTTCTTCTTTGGAAAGGTTAATGAAATTAGTAAAAGATTAGCTAACTATCATCCATACTTCAAAACTAGAAATCGATTCAAAAAACAGTTGATGAAAGTTTCCGTACGGCGATTGAAGCCTCGGACACCGCAACTGAATAGGACAAACTTCCATGAGTGTTGACCATTATGCTAAGACCCATCAACAAAATTGAATTTATGTGTATTTTCTTTATGTTAAACATTGAATACTTATCTTTAATATATTTTAATCTAGTTTCCTTATGGTTTCAAAACGTGTTTGTTGTGTAAATATTTTAATTTATGGTCTACGTATCTATACTTTATCATATTAACGTTTTTTGGCCACAGGAAGTTTTAAAAAATACGATAGCGAGTGCGTACAATATAATCGTCTATTTGGCAAATATTATAGAAATCAATTGATGCATTCGGCATTTGCAAAAACGCTCTAATTAAATGCAATGTAACTTAGTTGTTTTCAGGAAGATTTCATTTTCAAAAACTACTTAATAAAAAAAAGTGTAGCAACTACGTCAGATGGTAGCTATTCACGCATTCGCTTTTCAACAAATCTATCCACAAATGAAAGAAGACCTTTCTTTAGTATATCAGTATTAGCGATGTTTCATCAATATATCGATGCAGTAGAGCAAAACGATATTTTTATTATTTGATGTTGTTGGCATAACCTTTACACCCCACTGTATAAGGCAGAAAACTGTAGTACAAAAACTTTAATCAAAATGGCATTTTCTTATCAGTACATCTACTCTATTTTACCATATACGGAAAAATCGTTTATGGATCTTTTATATACCACATTCAAATGTAATTTTGATGATATTTAAATATAAACTATATTATATAAAAATTCTCTTTAAAACACTTGTGTTAAAGAGTCATAATGAATTGTGAAAACATTTATTTTAAGTAATATAGAAGTATTTTTTCACATGGCAATTATAATCGTTTATTGTTCTAAAGTTGAGTTATTATTGTTATAAATGTTTTAATTATATATTATTGACACACACAAATACATTACATCCATTAAATCGTAACTATTTTAATATTTTTTTTCAAAAACAATGAAGATGTTACACTGAATTATTTTTGTTTTAAACATTTTACATATTCACATAAAAAGTTCATTTCATTCAACTCTAAACCCATAAAGTCACCTCCGTGAAATACTTTCTGGCAATAAGATAGTGAATTTGTAGTGCATTAAAATGAGCAAGCAAGTTGGGGTTGGGGACGTTGGGCGTGGAAATGGTAGGGGTGCGAATACACAGGTGAGCTTCGCCGATAGAAATAGCGACAGTTTGTTTTTGAGTCAAACGCCAACACGCCTGCATGAAATGGAATGAAATGCAAACAAATAAATAGAAAAATGTGCAAACAGGGGGAAGCTCGCTCCGTTGACGGTTTTTTTTTTCAAATTGGATCTCTCACTGCCTCCGACGATTTCACGCAGATGGAAGGAAAACATTGAATATGCATACAAACATTTTTTTAAGCATAGACGTTACTAAAATTTGTTTAAGAGCGAGAATTATTAAGTCTTATTTATTTATGTTTTCCCACATTTGCTCTCAATGTGGCAAAAAGGGTCAAAGAATTTAGAATAAGAATAGATTATAAATATAATAATAAAAACTACAGAAGTATTCAATAACGAGTAACTTGGCAACACTAAGAATTTGATTGTTTTGTAATGGAAGTAGCTGGAAAGTGATGAAGATTATTGGTTATTTACTATATTTTTACGTCTGCAGAACTGACGAACGTTACATATAACTTCCCGGTATTTCCCACAGTTCGTTTGGAACTATTTTGTTAAATGCCGTCGTCATTTATTTCCACTGTATTTTTAATAACAAAACTTTTTGTTGACACGTACGCTCGTATTTGACAGTTGCTAAGGAAAAGTGTCAACCTAGGATAAAACTGGTCTAAATGCACATCACCAAGCTTTAATATTTATAAATAATAGGAAATAGAATTTTTTGATAGTATAACTGTATATATGGTGTTATGGCCAATTTATGAATTTATAAATGATAGTATATATGGTGTTTTGGCCAATTTATGTAAACCTCAAAAAATACGAAAATGAGTTAATGATTGGATGTCATTATAAAGACGACAGAGTAGGTCTCAGCCAAATAATGTAAGTTATAAAAATAAATTGATAAAGATAAATTTTTTGGAAGGGAAACATCATTTTAAATTGGTTTAAAAGTTTTGTCCGGGCTACTTGATGTAAGCCACTATTATATTGACAATCCATTTGTATAATCTCGTATCTGCAAACATGAAAATTTACAGGAGTGCATTTCAAATATTCATAACGCAACTCATCATATAATGTTTTCGATAAAAACAGTTTTTACTCTCTACTGAACAATTCAATTTTGAGAGTTACATTGGTCAAAATACCGTCGATTTATTATTATGCAGATCTTAATTAGTAACTGTATTACGTCCATTAAAAAAAATCTGCGAGTTTTTGTGAAACAAATACTAAATAGGAAAATCAAAGCGTTTGAGTTTCACGTCACTTTATCGCTCTGATTACAAAATAGCATATTTAACAAACGTACGTTAATTCAGCATTCATTAGAACTGTTAAAAGTCAAACACAGTATGTATTTTTCTTTTTAGTATTGCTGGAGTGTGCAATTCACAATTTGTTCGTTTTTTTGCTACGTTCATTCTGAATATACAGCATGTCGATTACAAATGGACTCTTTCTTTTAAAGCTTCAACAAGAAACCGTTACAGACTGCCACTTTACTTATTTGGTCATGAAAAAATATAGTAAATAATGACAAGAGAAACTTCGGAAGAAATTTTGAAACTTTTCTAGTTTAGGGTGTATAGATAATACCCATGGCTTTATACTACTAACTTTCTCTTTGAAATGCTTACGTTTAATATCTTGAACACCCAAAGAGAAATATATCTGGCCATATATATCTTTCGGCGTATAAAAGGACCAAATAAAGATTCTATCTTTCTTAAGAATGTCACACTTATTGTTATTGATATTATTTGAGGAATCTGAGACAAGAATTTTTATGTATATAATTTCAATTTTCAAATGCTTAACGCGATTAAGCCGTAGGAATATGATGACGATTATGCAATTCAGGAGAGACATGCTCAGTTCGACGGACCACGACAGAATCCCTTATGGAGGGCGATGACTGAATTAATGCGGTACTTTCTCTTTGTTCATACTGTCGTCGACGTCTGTGTCCTATTTTAGTCAACATGACTTACATTTTCAGGGATTTCACCTTTATCGCACCGTATACAGAATAGAGTATATTGGTCACCACTTGATTTTGCTGACTGCATTTTTAAGTACGTTAAGAAATAAAATATTATTTGCCAATTGGCCTCGTCTATATTGCTGGCGAATAATAAAAAGCATACATTGTGCAGCGTCATGTATCACTACAAATTGTTCTTTATTCCGAAGTGTAGAAGCAGCTTGCCAAAGATGGTGTGATATCGCTTTAGATATTCACATTAACGTCGTGGTCATGAGTGTGTTCAGACGAGTATTATTTCAAAAAAAAAATATTTGATATTGAAATTCTACCAAGCACCCTCAGTCGATGTCTAAAATTATTCGAGTACTATTTGTTTAATGTACTATAGTAGATTTTGTTGGTACTTGCTGGGTTGACTTTTTTACCTTTTCTTATGTTTTAATTATTCAAAACATGACAAATACGATGAACTGACAATTTTTATTTTTTGTAATATATATTACATCAGTTGAATCAGGAAAGATTTTTTTTTAAACTAACTCCGCTCCAATGTGGAGCATATAGCCTCCTTATTTAAATATCTCAACAGACGTTTTTCTATGAGAACTGATTTTTTATTTAGTTTTCGAACCTATTTTAACGAAGAAAGTAGGGATAAAAGGATAACACTAGAACTAATGGTTAGCTGGTCGCTTTCGCTATGCCCGGTTGGAGTGATCAAATGGGTGGGAGGGGATTTTAGACATACATAGACATACATCCATGCCTACGAAAAGAAATCCATTAATCGATTGAAAAATCAATTTATGGAGATGTCATTACTGGGATTGAAACTCGTGAGATCCGTGACCGAAGCCAACGACGTTGACCACCCCACCACGTACTCGAAACAGGAAAGAAATAGTTTCAAATTAATTTTAAAATTCTTGCGTTTTGAACTCAGATAGCATTTTTTTGTGAAACGTTGTTTCTTTGAAACTATCTGATTAAATAATATATTCTTCAAATTGCGTGGAATACATAAAACATAGAGTCAAACGAATGTGAAGAAAGGAATTTGCAAAAACACTATGCATAGGAGAGAAAAATAGGACTTTGCTAATAGTTATTATCAATACAAAGTCATGCTGTTCGTTAATCCCCGTAAACATTAAACTACTAACATTTAAAACGGACGTAAAATGTACACTTTACAACACACTTTAGATAAAAACTCATTTAATGGCAGAAGCTAACATCGGAAACGTTAAAGTGCAGAGGCATTGAATGAATCGAACTGAAAAAATTGGGTCGAATTTAATGGAGGCAGTAAATTTATACACGGCCTGTAATTTGTACCGGCGCAATCATTGGCTGCATCATTTCATCAAGGGAATTGAGTTTTTTTTCGATCGCGAGATGTACTATCGCGACTGCCTAGGAGTTGAGTCGATTACAAAAAAAATATATATTAAAATAAAATATATGTATATCTTCTATAATATATAGCAGAAAATAAAACTGTCTTTCAGTCTGTGTGTCACAAGAACTCCTAGCAAGCATTAATCAGTAGCGACGTGAAATTTGCACATTTTGGCTGTCATTTTAAGACCATCTGTACTATTTTCAAGTTTCAACTTTGAACACTATAATGAATATATGGATTATATATTTTGTGGGTATTAGGTACATGAGGTATGGTCCACAGTGATATTTTCAATATTCAACAAAGCTTGCACCAAAGTCACACAGTGGTTTCTATCTAGGATGAAGCTAGGTAATTTAAATACGTCTTATATTTATTATTTTGTTTTTTTTCCATGTCCGCTCCCAATGTGGAGCATATTATCTCCTAATGGAGGTACCTTAACAGAAATTTTCTACGAGAACTGCTTGCTACTCAGTTTCTCAACCTCTCTTTTTTCGAAGAGAGTAGGGATAGAAGGATAGGGCTATGACAGGACTAGTGGTTAGATAATCGCTCTCGCTACGCCACGTGAGGATGGGATGGGTGGGAGGGAGGACTCAGACTACGAACAGAAATCCATAAATCGATTGAAAGATCAATCTATGAAAACCGTTCGCACCGGGAATTGAACCCGTGAGACATCCGTAACCGTAGCCAGCGACGCTACCAACTACGCCATGGACGCCGACTTTGTTTTACCCATCGATTGAGTATTATTTTAACTAGGTCATCACACAATATAAAGCATAAATACTCATAAAAGACCATCTTAACAAAAAATATCTGTTTAAAATAAATGCATTTGATCCAGCCACAAAGGCTCTCTATCCGAAGACGGTATAGATGAAAGAATGGAGATAGAAATGAGTACGTAAGGCTCAATTCAACTTTCAGGATCGGATTGGAGGTGAATGGGAAGGAGTGCAAACGTCATTAACGTCTATATCCTTAGATATAATCGAAATATCATTACAATTGACCGTTTGGAGATATAAATTCTTGACCAAACAGATGTGAAGGACATTAAAATGTTTCCACTAGATACGAGACAAATTTGTTTAAAATACTTCGATACTTAATATTACGATTATTTCATCGAAACTATTCAGCCAGTTATTAAAATACTTTAATAACTCGTCTCAGAAGTATCCATACATAGCAAAAACTATTTCTCAACTCTAGACCAAAATGAAAACCTTTGAAAAATCGTTTTTTTAAATACATTTTATTGTATTCAGTTTTATAACTTCTATGAAAATTGTAAAATAACTCTTATAAAAGATATTTTTAAGTCTAAAAAACTATATCTCCTTTGTATAACTTATGTGAAAAATTATCCATACATAAGAAGGGTATATTGAAAATCTTATATGCCAAAGCTTTTAGCATATAGATGGTAACAGTTTAAAACAAAAACAGATTTTTTTTATAACATTTAAATTACACAACTCAAGAATGTTTTTTTTAAGGTGCTAACTGTCAATTTTTGGTGGAAAGATATTATATTTAAAAAAATAAAACACAATTCATTTGTACTACTTCCATATAATACTCAAAACTTAAGTAGGATTTTAGTAAATACTAAAGATAAAGTCAGTTCGAGTCCATTCGTGTGCTCGAATGCCTGAAGATGCCGAAAGGCGAAACCCGGGTCGTTATTGACAAAATACATGGAAGTGTACAAAATCTCAATAATCCAAATTTGATAAAGTTAATAGTTTGAACCAATGTGGTATTTATCTATTAAATTGTAATTCTTGCGAAACTAGATATATCGGACAAACAGGAAGGTCTTTTAATATTAGAATCAAGGAACATCTAGCTTGTGCTAAAAAGGGAGATGATTTGTCTACATTTGGTAACCATTTGTTTCTAAATAAACATACGTTTGACATAACAGAACATTTCACAATCCTGCATTTAAATAACAAATCTTTAAAATTAGATAAACAAGAGATTTTAGAAATAAACAAATATAAACTTTTGCCCAATTCAAATTTATTGAATGAGCAAACAGTCTTTGCATCTTTTCCTTTGTCATATCCGATTCATTAATTTGTATTATACCTGTAAGGTTATTTTTAACTTATAAGAATTGATTCTGTCTCTGTAATTTTTGTTTTTCAGATATAAAAAATTTAATGGATACTCATAGCTGCTCTGCTTTCTCCACCTTAGATGGCTGTTTATTGTTCATATTAATTACATACTTAATATTTGATTATTTTTAAATGGTTCACTAATTTTTTCTTATAATTTTCCTGATTCTTTATTGTATATTACATTGGTAACGTCATTTGTCGGCATCAGTGGCGCAGTTGGGTTCGTCGCTGGCTACGGTTACGGATGTCTCGGGTTCAATTCCTGGTGCGGACGGTTTTCATAGATTGATCTTTCAATCGATTTATGGATTTCTGTTCGTAGTCTGAGTCCTCCCTCCCACCAATCCCATCCTCACGGGGCGTAACGAGAGCGATTAGCTTACCACTAGTCCTTTCATAGCCCTATCCTTCTATCCCTACTCTATTCTAAAAAGAAAAGAGAGGTTGAGCAACTGAGTGACAAGCAGTTCTCGTAGAAAAAATTCTGTCAAGATACCTCCATTAGGAGACCATATGCTCCACATTGGGAGCAAACATGGACATGGAAAACGTCATTAAAAATTTTGTTCAGCTAAATAGACTTTTAATGTAGCTATATTTGTGATTTTAGATTAGTATTTAATGATTTGCAAGAGGTCCATAACATTTTAATTGTGGACTCTTTCATTTGATTTATGTATAATTTGTTTGTAAAACAGTATTTTCTTGTTTCAGTTCATGAACCATCAGTTTTATATACCTTCATTTGTACACTAAATTTTATATAAATAAGCCTGTTATGTTTGTATTTTTATCAGTTGATAATGCTCGTGATGAGCGAAACCGGTCCTGATCATTATAAATATGTGGAAGTAGTACAAATGAATTGAAAAATCAAGAATGTTTAATTGTTGAACTGAAAATGCCATCTAAGTGACGAAAACCGTTTTTTTGTTTCAATAGAAACTTTGCAACATGCCAATATAGAACTGTAGTAAAAAACAATAAAAATATTTTAAGGTTATTTATTTATAATTAATTCAAAATACTAGTGATGATCAAATGTCAAAATATCTATAGAATATATTATCTTATGAGATCAAAATAACTATAGCGCTGTATTGGATTGCCTTTTTGTGTGTACACCTTTTCTTTAGACGTGCTCTTAAGCATGTTGCCAAATATTCTAAAATAATAATGAAAAAAAATTATAACAATAATGAATAAATAAAAAGAATACCGTAATAAGTAAAACCTTTTTTATATCTCATAATAAAATTCAAACATTCAACATAGCTTTTGTAATACGCTTTTTGATTTTTTTAGATTTATTTCACTCCGTCCGAATACCTTTGAAAGTGTGTAGAATATTTTACACTGACCTGAATATAAAATGTGTATAACAATATGACGTGTGTTTGAGTTGGCTCAAAAATTATACCGACGAAGCAAAATTTACATGAGGCTGTTCACAATTTGCTACGTCAGAATCGAGCATAATATGGAAACGGCTAAAAAGTATTTTTGTTTGATGTACATACTATAAACATGATTGCAATAGCGATTTTTTAAAGTCCGTGCTACGTATTTTTTGCAGTTTTAAATTAATAATTGTAAAAGTACAGACTACGTTTCGTTTTACGTTACTTCCTTTGATAATTTGAATAGTTTATCAATCAAATTAAAAACAAAACCGAGTAATAATTTACATTATTCTAGTGGCTGATATATTTCCGCCACGTATTTGAATTGTTTAACACTGATATTTTTTTGCCTTTACAGTTAACAGTTGCCTTTGTTTGAAATATTTTGAAAAAATAGACATATGAGATAAACAAAGAAATGTCATTACAATAACCCATGACAAAAATCTAATATATAAATTGAAAAAAATAAGATTTTACATTGTCTTTGCCTGGACTTGAACCCAGACCCGTCTTATCTCTAGTGTAAAGCTCATACTACTCGACCACCGATGCCAACATTTTAAAATTATGAATTCGCTTTGACATAATTTACGAGATATATTATTTAGGAATTGATGTTGCTTCCTGGTTTGTATGTGTCTTCTGATGTTGACGACATATGGTAAATAGGTAATTCCCGATCGGAGGTTGGCCAGAGACTAATAATTATTCCTCTATAGTCTTGTTTTGCTGTGTCGCGTCTACCGATAATCGATTATCACGGTCACAGAAAGTCTCCGGTAACAATTGCGTGTTCATCACACACAATCATATTTCCGGTGACTTTGGTCGGCGAAACATTCTCAAGTTTGACGACTATCATTCTATGAAAATGATGATTCGCTGTCTATTCTTGATAGAAACTTGAACAATCACATTTCACGATCCGGTGCGTCGTGTATTCCCACATATATATTACTATATCGATATGATTTTATAAATGCATTGAATTCTAACCATAATATTTAGTAACCTTACTTTAAAAAGGTTTTAATTGCACTTGACCATATTTATACGAGCTTTGAAGTTTTGACTGATCATATTTTGAAGGGAAAAATGTATTTTTAATTAGTGAGTAAGTATATATTTACATATATAAATAGTTTACTTGTTTTTATAAATTTATTTTAACTTAAGCCTTTATATAAGAAAATAATCAGTATTTAAAACTTTAATTAGAACTGACAACAATCGTTTTTTTGAAAAGGTTTTATCGGGTATTTGAATTTTATCAAACAAAATGTTCTGATTTTTTAGATATTAGCTAATTACCATGACTTACTGAACCATATAAGCTAATAATAATATTATAATACAAAAGAATAATAACACATATATACTTTGAACGTTTGAACGAACTCAGCTAATTTTCGTCAATGACCACATTGACAGAACAATAGAAGTAAAGGATAAAACACACATGTTCACACATGGAAGGATGTTTGACATGACGTTAAAACGTTTTCAGAAAAACTTTGATGCATATGTTTTTTCTGTGAGACGATAGTAAGCAGTAATATCGATTCATAGAACCGTATAAAACAAATTTATGAAAAAAATGTGTGGATAGAACTCCAAAATACTGATAACTCCCTCATAGAACAATATGACTCTGAAATCAACATATATCGTAGAATGTGGCTAATACAACATTTTCCAATCAAAAGGTCATCTAAGGCCAATATATCAGTAAGAACCTTTTCAAAGTAAGGTAACAATTTATTAAATTGAAGTGAACAATAATTTCTTGTATTTTTTAGTATTTATTTGTATAATAATTTAAAACTGGGTTGTATATGAGTGTTAAATAATTGAATTCTATACAATTTAAGTGATTCAATTCTGAAGTTGATAGTATTTATTTATTAAATATGCAAACTCACCCACGGTTAAGATGATTTATAATAGAAATATCGCATACCTAGAATAAAAAGAAACATTAAATTAGCTTAAAATATATAGTCAATCTGGGTAACTTTGGGCCAGTTCTGAAGGTTTTTTGTATTTTTTTTGTTCGCCAGATGTGTGGTATTGTTTTACATAAAAATTAACTAATGTCTAAATATGAAATATAATTAACTTAAATAGATTTATTGTTATAGTTGATATATAAAAATAGATAAAACGAGATGCGTCAAATTTTCATCCAAATCGGGTAACTTTGGCCCACGACACAAATAATCACTGTCATTACTATAAATTCAGTGATTTTAAAGTCTTAGCAACTTTTATTTATGCTTTCATTTATTCTATACATAACTGAAATGGTAAAATGTGAGTTTAATTTACTAATCTGTAAACCATTTAGTTTACAGATTAGTAATATAAACTGAAATCATTGATAATCCCATGTATTCAAAGAAATGTTTTTAAATTGTGTTTTATCATTCCATTCTGACAGCTTTCAAATTCAACAATAAAACAAATTTTGTTTGCAAATTAATTCATATTTTTACCACCTTACTTCTCAATACCTTTGCTTAAAAATATTCATATGGCATTAGTATTATCGTGGTATTATAACAGCACCTTTTTCCATGTAGTGGGCCAATCTTAGACAGATGGAAAAACTTACACAAATTGATGGTACTTAAAATTCTTTTAAATATACGAAGCCTTTTGGTTAATATCACGCATTTTTTATTCCAGAATAGTAATACCTTTATACGACGTTTATAATAAAATACAATTTTATTCCTTACTTCAAATATATAACTGTATAATGTAAGACTAATTACAAGATGAAAATTAATATTTTAACATGACAATTTGTAGGATATCACTTAATCTTTCTACTTATTGAAAATAATGATACTATAAGAACTTGATACCAAAAAATGAACTTATTAGAATGAGTTGAAAATATCAAAGGAACCAATACGATATATTTGAAATATTTTGCCTCATACATAAAAGTAACTATATATATTAAATATTATTCTTTACCCATTCAAAGCACATGAACTTCTTATGAAGAAATTCAACAAAAGTTTGAAATATAGCTTATTATAATTCAGACTTTTCAGAGGATGGTTTTAACAAAGGACTAGTAGAGTATAGTTTGCTAATGAATCTTTCTCTACACCAAATATGAAGGTTTAGCTAAGGTGCGTGATAAAGGATGAAAACTTTTCAGAAATTCACGTCTTTGAATATAGATCCAAAAATCGATTGAAAAACTAATATGTATATATCTTCGTTGTTCTGGATGAAGATAGATAGATAGATAGATGGGTAATTGGGCTCTGAAGTTTATCAAATGTTTGAAATGCTATACCTTTTTCATTTCGTTTTGTTTGTATTAAAATGTTTTTTCAGTAAAAGCATTACTTATAAAAATAAGTGAGTTCTTCCATACGGTAGAGTTAGATATATTAAAAATTTTGGTGTAACTAACTCTATATTTCATTTTTTCGATTTAGTGTTTTCTTCCAGAACAGCGACGGTATATAACTTTTAAGGTGTTAACTGTCCACATTTGGAGCCAAAACGGTCTTCAGAAGATCATTATAGCAATGTAGTACAAAAAAAAATGTGTTTTCTTTTTAAAATATAATATACATACTATTATTATGAAAGCCTAAATTTAAGGATCAGAATCTTTGTTGAACAAAATAAAATAAAATGAATGTTATGAAATTCGTATACCTATTCCAATTTTATAATAATTGTAAATTAATATTTATGAAAGGTAATGATTTTAATAAATTAAAGCATGTAATAACGAAAATTTTAGTATACTTTCGGTAAAGTGGTTTCCACTTAAAATTCAAGCACTAAGACGCTAGATTAAAAACTAAGTAATATCTTGGTAATCTACATATAATATAGGGAGTCTATTACATGAATTATTCTAAACTTGTTAGTTAGTATGATACATTAATGCAGTGATTGTGAACCGTAGAAGGGATAAAATTTTATATTTTTCATTTCTTAAGAATTATTGAATTTGGTATAAAATAATGGGTTATAAATAGTTGCACTTTGTGTTAGATAACATTCACTTGATACACTTGAACGTTTATTTCGATAGTTTGCACGTTGTGTTACATATTATTCTCTTGGCACTCTCGAACTTTTATTTCGATATGTTGCACTTTGGATTAGATAGTATTAACTTACAACACTAAATTTCAATTTTAATAGTTTCCACTTAGTCACAGATTCTTTTAACAAAGTGAATTAAGTTCAGTAGGTTATGTTAGGGTTGGTCTGGTTTGGTTTGTGTAATGTATTCCAATGCGTGAAGAAAAGACAATATAGACGGCCTAATATTGGGTAGAAAAATAAGTGTCATATGATTCCAGCTTCGTGCAACAATCGATTTCAAAGTGTGAGTATTTATATTGAATGAAAACTATTTTATCGATGTGAAAATATTTTTTCGTAAGTGTAATATATTTCTTCAATGTTAAAATATATTTTATTATCACTTTATTTTTAGTGAAAGAATTTGTTTTTTGTGAAATGTATTTGTTATAAGTGAAAACTATTTTTATGAAAGTGAATATGAAAGAGTATTTAATTGTAAACGTAAAATAATTTGCATATCTATTTGTTACATCGTTACCATTTTGAAAACGAGATGTGAGTAAATTACTTGTCTTCACTTACAATTTTTTTTTTTTTTTGTAAAATGATTACCGCTTGTAATGAAACGGTCGGTTCCGTGATGCAGTGATTAACGTCGTTGGCTACGGTTACGAATGTATCGGGGTCAAGTCCTGATGCAAACAGTTTCATAAATTGGTTTTTCAAACGATTAATGAACTTCTGTTCGTAGGCATGGATTTTTGTGATGTCGAGAATTCCCTTCTACCCATCCAACCCTAAAAACGGGCCGTAGAGCTATCAGCTTATCACTAGTCCTGTTCTAGTTCAATCCCTCTATTGCTGCTCTCAACATTAAAATATGAATAGCTATTTCAAATATATATATAAGAAGTAAACTAAACTCACAAAAATAAATCGAAGAATATGTGGAAGCTAAAAAATATTTTATCTACGACTTTGCAAGCAAAATGGCTGCAGTCACTATTGATATACATCACCAACAAGCTCACAAGCAAGCGCGTGGTCTTATAAGTATGTGTAATACACAGGGCTGACGATTAATACTGCTTATTGCTGAAATTTTAAAGACTGAATAACTTTTCAAAAATATATTTCTCTATTGTTATACTTAACATTTTCATAATCTGTTGCCTATTTTATCTACGTAAAGGTTTGAACTATTTTTTAAAGTACATATCTACAAGTGTTTTTTTCTAGTTTGGCAGGAAATACGAGATAAAGTTTTGGACATGTAATCATGTCCAGCGTGTTTATCGGATTAACTATAATATTTAAGGTACCTTTTCAATTTAAGAGTTGTAGAACACCATATACCATCAATTTTTATTATGAATAGTTTATAATCTAATAACTATAAAAAAAACCATTGCGAATATAGATTTATTGTTTTGAATCACTGCTCTACAACGTGTAGGATGAATTATCATAGTGTAAAATCTTGTCGTACGTGTACTCGAGGATGTCAGGATGTACAAAATTCAAGTTGTAGGTAAGTAAGTAACTACGTTATATCTCTGGTAGTTAGTTACTCCACTGAGTCGTAAATTCACAACGTTTCTATGTAGAGTTGGGAATCATCCATTAGTGGTTTCCGAATCGAGCCGATTCCATCAATGTGTACGAACATGAATACCTACCTCGATTCGCATAGAGTTAGTTACCTACAAATTTATTACAATATATGGAGTAGATTTACAAGGGCTGTGCAACGTATTCTTAATTATAATATGTTTAAGAAATATAATCTTTTACATACTATTACACTATGTAGGAATCACATTTTTTTTAAATAATCAAAGTGATTCAATTCATATATTTTTTTTTTGATTTTTCATGACATCAATGGACCAATTGTAATTCTGGATAAACAGTATATATGATGAAGCTGATATAACACTGAAAATCACTAACTAACACGTCAAGGTATAGCGATTATAGCAGCTCTTAGTTAAATTGTAAAACATAATGCAATGTCAGGTCCGTAATGCAGTGGTAAACGTCGTTGGGTTTGCATCCCAAGACGAACATATTCATAAATTGATTTTTATATTAAAATGTTTTCCTATCCTACCCATCCGATCCAAAAGACAGCGATTACCTAACAACTTGTTCTGTCCCAGCCCTATTCTTCTAACATTACTCTCTTCAAAAATGAAAGATTGACCAACTGGGTAACAAGTAATTGCCGTAGAAACCTTTTGTCGAGATACCTTCATTAGGAGTCCATATGCTCAACATTGTGAACGGAAACGGCTAAAGCAACAGCAATAATGTTAACAAGCTATAATTTTAGTACTTCATATTAAATACCATTATTTAAAAAAATAATATATTTATGATAAGTATATCATTCGCATAAAAAGATTAATTTCGTGAATACCTTAAATTGATTTTTCTTTGAATTATAACAAATGGCATTAATAAGGCCTAGTTCAGTAATGCTGTCAATCTTGTTCAAAAACTGGTATTGTAATCCTTAATCTGAAGAAGCGTTATATGAGAAATTGTATCAGCTAATTTCTCAAGTAAGTTCATAATAGCCACTTAGAATTTGAATGGCGTGATATTTTGTTACATGTACACCCAGTCCTTTTGTTACGATACATTGGTTCCCGAAATCGACACGTAAAAATAAAACGCGTAAAAAATGCGTTTTTCTAAACAATTTAATATATTGACTCCAAGAATCAAAAAATCGCTTTTAAAAAAGGAAGAGTGTAAGGAAATATTAAAATGGGTTCTTTAAAATAACGTAAAAAAAACTTGTACACATAAATATACTTTATAATTATACTTATAAACTTACAAACATAAATATAACTTATAAACATAAATATACTTTTAATTAATTTTGTAATTTAATATAAAAATACAAATAAAAGTTATAATAAAATATCAAAATAAGATGTTAATCGCTATCTTCACTGTCGATAGGGAAATTCATTCGTTTTCGAATTTTTGAGCGGAATTTTATTATTACTCTAGATTTATTTTGTTGCTGCGATGATGATTTATTTGTTTGCCCAAATCCGTTATAAGTTTTTGATTTGATCCTTGCTTTTCTGGTCGCTGTAATTCTTCATAAAGTTCTGTGTAATTCATCACGCAGAGTCTCAATTCATTTCCGAGTACGTTCAATATTAGAATCGTGTTCCAGAAAGTAGATTCCCATCTGTGTTGACATTTTTAATCCTTCCTTAATTATGTCAGCTCTAAATGGCAGGTTTTCTACCTCCACGTCACCATCATCTCCGTTGCTCAGTGAAACAATTTCTTGTAATTCTTCATCATTTAGCATTTGGTCGAGTAGAATCTCATCAATATCTTCCAGCGTATAAACACACTTACGTTTAGCTTGTATTAACTTAGCCATTTTAAAATTTATTTTTCTGCTACTGGATAAGATTTATGTTATAAACATATGCTTCTAACGAATTCAATGAATATGTTTTAGACACCCAATTTGATTTGGAATTTGAAGATATAATCTCGTAAAAGTGAATAAATTGCGTATAATAGAGGATTCGTACCATTAAAAAAATCGCGTAAAAAGACGACTGGGTGTATTCATAACGGTCTATTAACACGTATGTGAATATTTTCAAAAAACAATTCACTTTGGCATCAGATTCAACGCTTACCGATTGAAAATAAAACATCAATTTCAATTTTAGAAGTCGTGAGCTTTATAAACTTTCAAATATTAGCTTATCATTAATAAAGCGGAAGCATCCGCACCCCTGCGTCAAATAACGCGGGTACAAATGGCTGCTAGCTGAAATGTAAATATGGGGATGAATCCATTCAATCTTCACCTGGCAGTAGCTATTCGGAATTTCCTACTTAGCTAATAACGATGCGACGATTTCAATCTAACAATTTCTTGCAACAACCATTATAATTTTGTTTTATTCCATCAGTATATTAAGAAAACTCAACGTTTAGTGGAATTTCACCGTAGCTGAGTCGTACATTTTTTTAACTTCCATCCAATTAAGCTTCTACCAAACAGTGGCTTTAAAATACTGACTATATTTTCAAGAAACGACCCCAATTTCAACAGTTTCAACAAGTCAAACTGATTCTTTTTTCAGAATACGTTATCTCATTTACATTTACATGATGACGTTAATTTAGAAACTATTTTGATCATTTCTTTGAAATATATGTATTCGAATAGCAGTAAATTTGGTTTTGTTACTATCTTTGCTCCCAATGTGCAGTATAATATATTGCCTCCTAATGGAAGTATCTCAACAAAAGTTCTTGTTACTCAGTCAATCAATATGTATTCTTCATTGAGAGTACTTAACGGTACAAGGATAATCCTAGACAGGACCGGTGACTAACTAATCGCTTTCGCTATGTTTCTTTAGTAGTATGGTTTATGTGGGAGAGAACTTAGATACTACAGACATAGAGTCATTTAAAAACAAATCCATAAATAAATTTAAAGTCAATTTGTGAAACTGTGGCTACAGGGATTCAAACTCGTGAACGTCGCAATCGATTTTTTCAACCACTTTAAAATATAATTCAACGCTAAGTTACTTCACAAAGCACAAAATTTTAAGGTGTCAGATTTTGTGGTTTAGTGTTAAGAGCTTTGTCTTAGCGATCAACTAGGTCTTGGCTTAAATCCCAGCAAGGTCAATTACAAGCTTAGATTTTTTCAATTTAAATTGGTGATCTTGGATATATTTGACTTATAAAAATTCTCATCGAGTTTATCTTGCATGATATTCCAATTTTTATAATATTTGACTCATCGGCTGTCAGCTATAATATAATGCACGAATTAATTTAAAATATACAAACAATCAATTTTTGGTTGAAAACTATTATTTAAACACAATTTGTTTTGAGCTTCTTCCACATTGCCTGTTTTACTCGTCAGTTGCATATGCTGTATTCATTGGCTGCACATTTTGAATTTGTAAGATGATAATGCTCGTGATGAAAGAAACCAGTCCTGATTATTATAAAAATATGTGAGAAAAAAACAAATACTGTTTTATTTTAAAATCAAAAACAGAAACTGAGAACTCTTCCTGTTTTTTAAAACAGTGATTGCTGATATTTCTAAAATATTATACCATTAACTGGATGGCTGCCAATAGCGTCTTCGGACGTGCAAATTTCCGTGAACGGAACCCCGCTCATACAAAAATGACGTCTTTGGACGTTCCATTTTAAGCGAGATTTTACTAACGTAAATCAATTATTTAAAACATACAAATAAGTTGAACAAACAATGACACAACGACAACATAACAACAATAATGTTAAGTCAATGAATAGATGTGTGGTGTGTTCATCTAAAAAAATTCGTGGCGTGCAAGGTACCGCCATACATACACCGAACGGCAATTAAAAGGTTATAATATAAAATTTGGATTATTGAGATTTTGTACACTTCCATGTATTTTGTCACTAACGACCCGGGTTTCGCCTTTCGGCATCTTCAGGCATTCGAGCACACGAATGGACTCGAACTGAGTACTCGAACTGGACACGAATGGACTCAGTTCGAGTCCATTCGTGTGCTCGAATGCCTGAAGATGCCGAAAGGCGAAACCCGGGTCGTTAGTGACAAAATACATGGAAGTGTACAAAATCTCAATAATCCAAATTTTATATTGAAATTCCATCAAGCACCCTCAGTCGATGTCTTAAATTATATGGTTATAATATAGTTTCAATATACTTATATTATATTTCTTATGATGATGTATATCGCCCTACAACATCCCACAAATATGCTTTTCCTTACATTTCTTTAGGAAAAAACATTTCAGGAAAAGTTTTACAAATAAAAATGTTCACTTCTACAGTGGAAAAACGCCAAGAGCCCTCTTGTCGAATAATAGTTCATCAGCCATATATTGCTGAATTCTCGCCATTCATGGGGGTCAGCATACCGCCTAAAAAAATAATAAACGCTCACCACTTGGTGTGATCCAAGGTGTTTTCGTGTGTGCTATACATACACAATTACTTAAATTGAAGACAAAGTTTATCGAAGATATAAAAATGTTTATAGATACTTAAAAAAACTTGTCATATTAAAACAATGAAAAATATTGAACGTAAAAGCAACTACCAATTTTTACGACCATGTGATTTCTTTAAACCTTTTTAACTAGTCTGAGGAATACACTAAATTATAGATTATAAATTGCCGGCTCCGTGGCGCAGTTGGTAACGTCGTTGGCTACGGTTACGGATATCTTGGGATCAATTTATGTGATTTATGAATTTCTGTTCGTAGTCTGAGTGTTTTTAATGTCTAAAACACCCTCCCTTCCACACATCCAATCTTCACGGGGAGTAGCATGAGCGATTAACTAACCACTAGTCCTGTCCTAGCCCTATCCTTCTGTTCTTACTCTCTTCGAAAAAGAAGAGGTTGATCAAGTGATTAACAAACAGTTCTCATAGAAAAAATCTAACGAGATACTTCCATTAGGAGACCATATGCTCCACATTGGGAACGGACATGGAAAAAAAAAAAAAGTATGAAAATATTATTAGAGCAAACATGTTCGTCAGCCGTGCCTAAATCAGTGTTTTTAACGCTCTTCATTCTGTTCGGTTGTGGTGTCCATGGGCTCGATCGCCGAACATACACTTCTATGCTGTGAATTTCAATCAATTTATGGATTTTCGTTTAAACGTGATAGAGATAGGGATTAAGAGACTATTAGTTTTTCGATTTATGGATTTCTGTTTCTCAAAAACGGGGCGTAGAGAGAGCAATTACCTCTAGTCCTGTCCTAGCCCTATTCTTATATCCCTACTCTCTTATAAAAAGAGAGGTTTAGCAACTGAGTGACGAACAGTTCTCATAGACAAACTTCTGTTGAGATACCTCCATTAGGAGGTAATATGCTTCAGAAAGGGAACGAACATGGTAAAAAAATCGTGAATTATAAATAATAAATTATTGTTAAAGGAATGTGAAGTTTTAAATTCCTTTCCTTCCACCTGAAATAATACTGATTAGCTAGTTATCTAATACTGCCTTTAAAGAAAATTGAAAAAAATGTGATATTGTATGAATGTAAAAAAATGTACATGAAATTTTTGAGGAGCATTTCCTCATATTTTGGTTCAAAATATTTTTTTTTCCAAAAACTGTCCTTCGACTTAGCACTGCAGAATAGTCCTGTCATAATCCGATACTTAAATACTTACTTACTCATAATTTTATATTCTATATTTATGTACATACTGGTGAGTACCCGGCATGCGTTGCAGTGCCATTCAAAGAAAGAAAGCGTTATGGTGTCCATATTTCCAACGATATTTACAACACATGTGAAAATAAACTATTTAAGTTATGAATATTATTATTTATTTTTCTAAAAAAACTGAATTCCTTACCCAGGCCCGGCCTGAGAATCTGAATTATTTTTACCCGCCCAAACCTGGGTCACGGGCAGGTTTTTAGATATTATATTTTTTTTATTTGGAAACCTTCACGAATGAGCACACAACGACTCACTAAAGTTTCTTTAAAATCAGATGAATAGTAATATAGCGCATAGAGGACAAACAAATAAACAAACATTTATTTTTATGTATTTATATAGATAGATAGAGCGGAAATGATTTACTAAAAAAAGAGACAGAACTAACTTATTTTTGTATTCTCTGAAATTAGTTGTTGATCAACTGACTCTTTAAAAGTATTTAACAGTTTAAAAGCTCTATTATAAGTCTACTTCTTTCATATAATCACAAAATATTCAAACATGCGAATCAACATGTGAAAATTTGTGTCAGTATTCATTACAAAAGGAATAGTATTACATTACGAGACGGAATGTTTTTGTGACACTTTCCTCTGTTTGCCACCGCCATATTTAATCACCATTTTGTTAGGCAGCAGTTTGTTTAGTGTCAACCGAAAATATCACACTGTGTGTCTTAAATGTTTTGCACAAGAGAATAATTTATCTCATCTTTAATACAAAGTTTTAAATTAAAAGATTAATACACTCATGTGTAAATTTGAGACTAAGAAATATTATAATTTGTTTGATCGCACCAGTGTTATGACATAATTGTATAGCCGGAGAAGAAACATAGATTTGCGTCTTATTACACCTATCCCTGGATTTACACGGTTCTTATTTCAAAATAAAACCATCTTTAAATTTAGTTTACATTTAATCGGGGTTGAATAACAAAACGTATTTTGAATAATGTATCTATAGTGTGAATATAAAGATGACTGTTCTTTGTTCTTAAATATATTGTGTCTTATAAATTAACTAAGATAATTGAGTCGCTGAGTCGCTAAACACGCTCCCAAAAGTTTTCAGAGTTCTGAGTAAATCACGAAATCTGTTATAGGCAGTATGATAGTTTTAAGTATAATTTAAGTATTTTATGTCTTCCGGAAGGGATAGTTGAATATTGTTTTACAGTGTCGTTTTTTCGGAGCGCGTTGACCGTGTAAAACGAGGATCAAGATCATGTAAAAAAATGACATTTTTAAGTATGGAATTTTTTTAAATTTCGAACAGGGTACGAAATAGGAAGACATTTTAGACTTTCAACTGTAAAAATGTATAGATCTATCGATAGACCACATACGTACATTAAAAACTTATTTTATTGAAAAATAGCCAGGAGCGTGCTTAGCGATTCAGTGACTAAATTATTTGTTAGTATTCGATTGTAACAATTGGATTAAATACCATCCTAAAAACGGGACGTAGTGATAACGTTTAGCCAACTACTAGTCCTGTCTTGGCCCTCTTCTTGTACCCCTGCTGTTTTTTAAAAAGAGAGGTTGAGTAACTTCAAAGCAAAATTCTGTTGAGATACCTCCATTAGGAGTCCATATGCTCCAAATTGTGAGTGGACATGGTAAAGGAATGGATTCACTTTTCTAATAGCATTATCCGCTAATTTATGACAACAAAGTATGCCTTTTTACCACTACTCTAATTATCACCAGTACTATTATATAACAAATGGCAGTGTCACTAACCTGTCAACACTCACTCACACACATATATTCTCTCTATGCTCGTGTGCAGAAAGAGCGTCGGTCAAATTTTGTAATTACAAAATGATTTTCATATCTTTTTTACATGAATTTCTAAAGCGTATTTTATTAGATGTACCTAATGATATGATATGCAACACGTTAATGTTAATCTAGCTCAGAATGTTTTACTCTTTTATGAAAAGAATCAATCGTTTCTAAATAAAAAAAATATTTGTAAATATTTCTGCTAAAAAATGCTGGATTCTAAAATGAGTAAACCAACGCTGAATCTATGTCAAAAGATAAATATCAAATTATTTCAATCACACGTTCGCAATGGTAAACAAAATTCTTGTTGTTGTTGCAAAATCCAATTTATTAAACTTTCCTTTTCTAACAAAAACTTATGATAAAAGATTTCATAGTATTTTAGTTTTGTAGGTACAAGTGGAAAGGTGCGTAAATCAAAGTAGCGACAAGTGTTCGCCGTGAAAAATGGAAAAACGTCAACCCTTAGGATATCCAAACTTTATAATGAAAGAATGGAATATCTGCCTACACGATAAGTGGGTTTGAGGGATGAAAAGGACCAATGAAAGCCTTTGAAAAAATCCGCAGATGGCAAACGTCTGAAGGGAAAATAAAACACTTTGTTATTCCATTGTACTACGATCAGATATCAAATCTTAAATAACACGTACAGATGTTATGCTCTATTACTTACTTTGCTATTATTAAGTTCTGCTTTGGACACCATATTATTTTAATAGATAATTGTCAAGAATATCACAATATTAATTTTTTTTAGCATGTCCGCTCCCAACCTGGAGCATATGGCTTTTTAATGGAGATATCTTAACAGAAGTTTTCTATGAAATCTGCTTGTTACTCAGTTGCTCAATCTCTCTTTTTTCGAAAAGAGTAGATATATAAGGATAGAGCTAGGGCAGGACGTAACGAGATCGATTAATGGTTAGCTAATCGATCTCGGTTTTTGAGGATCAGACGAGTGGGAGGGAATTTTTGACATGACAAACATCCACGACTGCGAACAAAAATCCATAAATCGATTGGAAGATCAATTTATGAAACTGTCCTCACTGGGACTTGAACGCGAGACATTCATAACCGTAGTCAATGACGTTACCAACTGTGACTCCCAAGCCGTATATTAAATTTAAGAGTACAAAAACTTTATTCTACAAACTTTGACTTCGATTTATCACCAAACCTTATTATTAAAATAAAAAACGCATTGGAAAATGAGCAGTAACAGATTATTTGAAAAATGTAAATTTCAGTTAGAAACAAAGGAACGTGTACCTATCAATTGTTAATCTATATATATATAAATGAAGATTTGTTTGTTTGTTTGTCCTCTATGCATTCTTTTACCATTCATCCGATTTCTACCAAACTTTGGTGAGTTGTAATGCGCACACCCGTGAAGGCTTCTGATGAAAAAAAGAAAAAATCTAAAATCTAAAAAAAGAACTTAATACATACAACTAGCGACATCTATGAACCAGACGGAAAAACAAAAAGTACTATCTATACCCAAAATAGAGGTCTGCAAGAGCCCGGGCTTGGCCCGAGGACCTTTACCCGGCTTGGGCTCGGGCAGGTAAAGACAATTCAGATTCGAGCTCGGGCCAGGCCCACGTAAAAAATTCAAATTTAAGAAAAATATTTCGTACTGTGTTCGTGAGTCAGCCATAAGGTAATAGTTTTCATAACTTAAATAATTTTTTTCACATCTGCTATAAATATCGTTGGAAATGTGTAAACAATAAGATAATATGTATTGTTTGAAAAGTATAAATGAATTACTAAATTAAAAAATAAAATCGGATTTTTTTCGAGCTGAGAAAAATAAATCTCGGCTTTGGGTCGGGCTCGGGTAACAAGTGTGATATTGAAACTCGGGCTTGGGCCGAGCCGGGCCTGAAGATGATGGTATCGCACACGGTAATTCTATGAAATTTCGTTCCGTGCAGACCTCTTATCCAAAAACACTTCAATAAACAGAATTAAAACACAAAACCTTTCTTTCTTTGAGTGGCATTGCAACGCACGCTGGGTACTCACTAATATAGAAATAAAATTATCTTACAGCATTTGCCTTAATCAGATCGTAGAGTGTAGTACAAAAAAATATTGACAGCAATATTATGTCGTAACCCACCAATTGCTATACCTAGGTTACGACATATTGCTGTTTTCCGAGCGTTAAAATACTCGAGGTGGCTTAAGTGGAAAACTATCTACGAATGTATGTTGGGAATTCGATAAATATGTCTTATATTAAAAATGAAGGCGACTGGAAACCGGTGTCATTGACAAAGCCTTATGAGATCACTAATATAAATATATGCTGCACAACTGAGAGACTTTCTACAGTATGGTTTCCGTCCATCAACAAAAAACTCACATGAGGAAAACCCTAGAAAAGAAATCACAATCATCCATGCCTAAAATCGCAAACCGTCAGAATCTATAAAGTTGTGCATCTCCAAAAAATGCTACCTTATACGAGAGACAAATAAAATCTAGTTTTTAAAATAATACGTTTTAATGAAATGAAATATAAAACGCTTATTACAAGTAAACTAGTGAATATAAAACATTTACAGTCTCTAACACACAGCAAGCGAGTTGAAAATTATACAAACTTGGCATAAAAATGTGAAGCTATATATTTATATCGTTTGCATTATCTATGATTTAAAAATGTTAAATATTTTAGATTAACGTTATTTTCAACACATATAGATCTTAACTACAGCCACAAGTTCACAGTTCAATTAAAATGGAGTTACACATTTTTGTAGTTTCAAATACGAAATGTTGAAAATAAATTTGATTTTGCCCGGATATTACTAGGGTCAAGATCATACCGCTGGAACAAAGAGGTCGACAATAAAAATATTAAAAATTCATATTATTTGGTTTTGGTAAATACCGGAATTTATTAAAAACCTCAATATAACTGGAAGAAACTCATTGATAAAGTGTTACGCCGTTTGGAGAAAAGACTGTGAATGTACATTTTTTCACGTTTCCGGCTTTTTAATACGGCATTTAAAGGCTTCGTGGCTTATTTCTCAGTTGAGGCAAAGGAATAATTTCGACGCCTATAAAGTAAGCCCCTTGGAGATATAAATTACGATGAGATAGATGTATAAAAAATAAAACGCACAAATGCTATTGCTCTCTCTTAGAAGAAACGAAAGCTTTTTATACGTGCTTCTTGTGTAAATGTTCTTCGCTCAGTTTATTAAAAAGCGCCAAAAGACAAATCGATTACGTCATATTTTATTGATACATAACTTTGTGATGCCTGGTTTTAAATAAAAACACAATAGCTAAATAATGTACAATCATTCAAATCATCCAAAAGCAAAACCAGTAAGTCAACGTGCTGTCAAAATCGATAATAAAAATAGGTCCATCTCTACTATATAGCACAAAATACATGTAGAAATCTCTATGTTTGTATGTCTGTCGGTCACAACTCCTCCCAAACGGCGTACACAAGCTACATTAAATTTTCACTCGTTAATCTGGCTGCAATTGTTAGTTCAACTGCGTTCAACTGCGTTCAACTCTCAACATTTAACTGTTAACCTAAAATTGAAAACACTATATTTTTGACGTTTCAATTCGGGATTAAAAAAGTAATAATTATAGTCGCTTAGCAACAGCTCAATACTAATAATATTCTGCAAGTGACGGTTGAGATAGAAACGCGAACGTAAATATTTGTGTTAAATATTGAGTTCCATATTTGTGATTTGGTAGAAAGTGAGTGTTAAATTCGTACAACTTGGTGTGGACCTGGAATCGTCATCGAGGATTAACGTATGACTCTGATCGTATGTTTAATTTGTGGCGCTGCAGGAGCCATTATTTAATGCAGATCAACTAGCTGTCTATCGGGAAGTTCTGCGGCGACATAACAAGAGTGCAGGTGGCAAAATTGTCATCGTTCATTTTAGCTGTTTTCAACTCTTAACATTATTATTAATTGGTGGACTATATTTTGTGTATTTAACAAAAGAGGTACAGTTGACGGTGATATTATCAAATTTCAACATTAGCTGGCCAACGTCTAAATTTAATAGCCTAATATTAGCCCTCACCTTCTTGGGCGAAGCCGGGTAAAATTACTAAGAAACTATAATCCATACTTAAGATTTAATCATAAATAACTTGCGAATCTCAAAAAACCGTAATATTAAATAAATGTTTTTGCAGTAAATACAGATATTTCCAATTTTGGTAAGTTTATATTTATAGCACTAAGTAGTTAAACAGATAATTGAAATAAAAATACTGCTCCTAATAGAACATAAAATACGATGAAACAATCACACTACTGTTAAAACTAATATTCTAACATTGAAACACAAAAACGTCGTTAACTACTGACATTGCAATGTGGACAAGTCGGTTTTTGCTTCTAGACGCTTCATCTATTGAGTTTAAATAGTCTAAAACGCATCAAATACAAAATACAGTTTATCACGACGGCAACACAAAGACAAATTGGTATGTTTTTAATAAGTATAGTATTATTTCGTTTTTTACTTTTGATACATATTTATTTTAAAAGTTTGCATTATAGTTTTTATTTGTAAGATAATGTAAAAAATCAAGAAGCGTACATTTATATCGGTGATCAAAAATATGATTAAGTTATTAAAATATAAATGAACATTCGTTAACAAAAACACAATTTATTTTTTTATTTGTACTTAAAAAACGTTTATTAATTATGGACTGTTATTAATAAAAATAAAAATATGTAATATTTACAATTTTCAGTTTTCTATCCAACACTCTTAAATTGTGGTTTTTAAAATTCATTTAGTTTTCAGAACGACGTTATTCACTCGGTTACAGATCCAGTATAGTTACTCAACTATATCTGATAAAACATCCAGATTTAATAAAATTGAACTTGGTTTATAAACTGATTAAACATCGAAGATTTAACTATATTTTACTTGTTTTAAATCTTTCCACTAAAAATTTTTACTTAAATAATTCAATGTTTAATGCATAATATTAATTTAGTGAATCGGTGAGCGAGCTGTCATAGCCCTATCCTTCTATCCCTACTCTCTTTTAATAAAGAGAGGTTGAGCAACTGAGTAACAAGCAATTCTCGTAGAAATATTCTGTTAAGATACCTCCATTAGGAGACCATATGCTCCACATTGGGAGCGGACATGGATTAAAAAAAATATATATATATTTACGATAATTTAAGCTTTCTGTAAACGAATATTTATAAACAAGAGTACATCCACATCTCTTTCATTCCCAATTTATAAGGTTATGTGTTCATATAGAATATAAAAATTCAAACAAACTTTATATCAAAAGTTTCGTTCGGGCTTAACTAACCAATTCACACGTGTCTGCCAAAGGAGAGAATATTGACTCAATAAATAAATTCGGTAATAAAAATCACACTTGCGGCAAGAAATCAACCTAGAAACAACATGAATCTCGTTTATTTTTGGCGTCCCTCTAAAAAGCAATCATTACATTGGGGCTCTTCCAATCAAACATCCCTAACGTGCTAGAAAAAAGCTCTGAAAAGTTTTAGGGATGCGACCACAAAGGTAAACTTTTAAGTATTTTAGATTATCAACCCTTGTGATCAATTTTAAAGTATTTCATTTTCAATACATAGAGATAATAATCTCTTTCTATGAAAACATGTAACTGCATTTTTTATTACGTTAATCAAAATAAATCATAACAACTATGTTTAATTTAAAATATACCTTTATTTTTATATAATAATCATTTTTTTAGAAAAAATATATCGACAATGTTTTGGCCAATTGTTTTCAATCTCAAAAAATACGAAAATGAGTTAATGATTGGATCTCATTTTAAAGACGATAGATCAGGCCTCGGCCAAATGATGTAAATTAGAAAAATAAATTGACCACTTTTTGGAAGGGAAGTATCACTTTACATTGGTTTTAGGCTTAAAAGTTCTGACCCAGCCTGTTGATGTAAGCCACTATTATACCGACACTTCCTACGTCTAATCCCGTATCTGCAAACGTGAGAATTAACAGGAGTGCATTTCAAAGATTCATAACGCCACTCCCCGTTTGTTTTCACTCTCTAATAAACAATTTAAATTTTGAGGGTAACATCAATTGGCCAAAACACCGTTGATGTAATCGTTAAATTTCCAATGCTAACAAAATATAAAATTTTACACACTAAAAGAGATTCATTGGATGTTTAAAAATGTATTTAATAAGATCGTGTAAAACCATTGAATTCTCTATTTGGATTAGTTTTCTTAGAAAAGGACGACTAAAAAATGTTTTCAATTGACTGGCTTCAAATTGTTTTATATTCAGCAAATCGCTTAAATAAAATAAACATATTATATTATACGGATTTTAGGAGATGGAAGGTTTGTCAGAATAATAAATTGAATTGTTATCAAGACAAAAAGTTATATTACTTACTTCATGCATAAATTTTTTAAATGGCCTTAATTTTATTCTACCATTAAATACAGAAAATAATGAATGAGTAGTAGGTACCCCAAATTCAATGAAGCTAAAAAAATTAATGAGTTTCATTGATGAAATATTGAATGGAATAATTTAAGACATCGACTGAGGGTGCTTGATGGAATTTCAATATCAAATTTGGATTATTGGGATTTTGTACACTTCCATGTATTTTTTCACTAACGACCCGGGTTTCGCCTTTCGGTATCTTCAGGCATTCGAGCACACGAATGGACTCGAACTGACAGACAGTAAACAGTGTCTAACGTTTATATAGAAGATACAAATACGACAAATATTATTTACGAGGTAAGATAGTTATTATATCCTGTACGTTGAAACACCTAACAGATGTCACTAAACGTGGAATGATTGTATATATTTACCCTTTCGTCGAATTGCATCCCGTCGAAACCCACAATGCTATTATAATTGTAAAATCACTGGTATTTCTAAAAGAAGTTGGAAAGCGGCAATTTGCCAATCCGCTAATGGGTTGTTTACAAAATAAGGATTAAAGCAATTCTCGAAATGTTAACTCAGGTATCAGTGTGTCTCTTAGACGTATAATATCTTACCTCGTAAATAATATTTGTCGTATTTGTATCTTCTATATAAACATTAGACACCTTTTACTGTCTGTCAGTTCGAGTCCATTCGTGTGCTCGAATGCCTGAAGATGCCAAAAGGCGAAACCCGGGTCGTTAGTGACAAAATACATGGAAGTGTACAAAATCTCAATAATCCAAATTTGAATGGAATATTTAAAATTTTATCCAGATTCAAATCTGTCCTTTTTCATATTTTCTTACTATACCCTTATACATTAGCAGGATACTATATTTGTTGAAAAATTATTGCACTTGTTGAAAATAATAAACTATAGTGACATATCCGCGGGTTTTTATGAAACGCTTTTAAAAATGCCCCACATTTGCCGTAGATCTCATTAAAAGAAACGCCAAAGGATATGTTTCCAGAATTTCGGAGAACAAATCTAGAAAACCTTTTCGATGCTTATAAGCTCATTACGAAGCTTTTTACAGAGTATTATATTACTAATATGTTAGAGATTTAAGAAGCTTTGCCGGGAAGATCTCCAAAGCTCTCCGATAACAAGTGCTGAAAAAGTAATTAGGTAAAGAAGAGAGGAACTTATTCATACTATCAAACACTTTCATTTTACGGTCAAGATTATTTCAGTTTTCCGATTAAAATATTCAATCATTTATTCTTATAACTTAGGTTAGGTTGGGTTAAAAAAATGTAATGAATATATTGAATGCTTCTTCATATTATATTGAAATAGTTTTATGTTGAATTGTTTTAATTTTTCAATGTTTCAAAACCGGTTTAGGTATCGCTTTCATTTAATATTCAAATGTACGAAGGACTTTACTTCACATTGGACTTTATTATTACATATTTAAATTACATCATAGATAATACATTTTAAGCGGCAAATAAATTAGAAAAACCTTGTTACGGCCCATAGATGTTTTAATTGGCTTACAATTTTACACTGCGATGTAAAACCGTTTAAGTAAACTTATGATTTAGCCACTTGCTTGTTTGAAGTCGATCAAATGAAAATTATTATATTATATAACAATTTTTATGACCATGCTATTTCTTTTATATTATACATTAATAATCATTATCAATCGGAAGTAATTACTAAAGAATAGAAAGCTGATAATTTGTAAAATGCATAAACGTAAATTTTTTCAGACATTTGACGATTAACTTAATATAATTCAACATAAATTCAATTTTTGCGCGTAATTCAGTAATACATACGAACCTTCATGGATAGTTTTGAAAACCATTGTAGGCAATGGCGTTAACTCTATTTGTAGGATTCATTTAACTAAATCAATTAACTTGTTAATGTTTATATTATGAAAATTAAGGCATCCATTATTACACACTACATGTTATAATATTGTATTTGTTTTATTTTTCAGCTACAATGTGATCTATAAATAATAAATGACTAGACAAATTAATTTTACAGAATTATTCTAAAATTGAAATATCTGACTTCAATAGATATTCTCGCTATTCTGCGCTTTTATTTCCTCTTTCATATCACTATTTACAAGACGTATACACAACAACATTTTATATCTAAAAATGTACCTCTTTCAAAACCTTTAAGAGTTTCATGATTCCAATACAGAATTAAAGATGTCTTATTATTCTATCAGCGTCATATTTTATATTGTCGGCGTCCGTGGCGCAGTTGGTAGCGCCGTTGGCTATGGTTACGTTGATATCTCAGGTTCAATTCCTAGTGCGGACGGTTTTCGTAAATTGATCTTTCAATCGATTTGTGGCTTTCTGTCCGTAGACTGAGTGTTTGTGATGTCTAAAAAACTACTCCCTTCCACCCATCCGATCCTCACGGGGCGTAGCGAGTGCGATTAGATAACCACTAGTCATGTCCTAGCCCTATTATTCTATTCCTAATCTCTTCGACAAAGAGAGGTTGAGCAACTGAGTAACAGTTTTTTTAGAAAAAATCTTCTTGAGATAACTACATTACGAAGCCATATGCTCCACGCTGAGAGCGCATATGGAAAAATAATATTTTTTCAAACAGTGAATTAAAATGATTTAAACCCTAAACTGATTTTAAACATGATCTTGGGGGTGAAAAAATGGATTTTTTTACCAAAATCAAATACAAAAGAACAATAATTATGTACCAACTCTTCTTAGACTCTGATTGAAATAAACTTTAATAAAGTAAATCAAAGGCCTTTTTCATTTCCAATACTTGAAATTATAACACAATTTATTATGCTGATTATCTATAAAAAATACTTTAAGCCACTTTATAAATAGACTTCAACGTGTAGGGAAATAATTTAAACCAACCACAATTTTTTTAAATGAACTGGTATAACCGATTGAAGAATCACTTGCGCACAAACCAACAACCATATAAATAGTAATCAGACTTCCGCAGCGACATACCATAAAACGCCACTACAAATATGGTATGTCCGTCTTCTAAGAGTCAAAGATAATTATAGTATCCACGTTCACCTTAATAAAAATGGAACTGAGACCAAAATAAAACATATTATTCCTTTTAATATCGCGAGAAACAGAACAATGACTTGAGAATTGACCCTAGAATCTACATTAGGACTTTTCACTGTGGCACTCAGTTTTTTTTTTACATAACAACTTTTAAAACCTTGTTGTTGTGGCTGTCATTATTGAATAGAGTTAAAACTTCCAACATCAGCTGTATATTTTGTATAGATAAATATACATTGATATCGTTGAGAACCGAAAGAATTTTTCTTCTAATCAGTAATAACAGTGATACATGTATAATACCTTTATCACTATTCTTACTGAAAGATCCTTTTGTAAGTAATTTATTATACTGATCAAAGATATTAATATAAAGGTCATAAATAATTGTATTCGATAGTATTCACTTGTTACACTTGAATTTTCATTTCGATAGTTTTCACTTTGGATTAGATTTTATTAACTTAGTACACTCAAAGTTTTATTTTAATAGTTTCCACTTAGTCACGAATTCTTTTAACAAAGTGAGTTAAGTTGTAATAGGTTATGTTAGGGTTGGTCAGGGTTTGGTTTGTGTAATATATTCTATCGATTTCAAAGTGTGAGTATTTATATTGAGTGAAAACTATTTTATCTAAGTGAAAATATTTTATCAATTTTATATTTCATCAATTTTAAAATATACTTTATTATGTGGGATCACTTTATTTTTAGTGAAAGAATTTGTTTTTGGTGGAATGATTTTTTATAAAATTTGGATTATTGAGATTTTGTACACTTCCATGTATTTTGTCACTAACGACCCGGGTTTCGCCCTTTGGCATCTTCAGGCATTCGAGCACACGAATGGACTCGAACTGACAGACAGTAAACAGTGTCTAACGTTTATATTGAAGATTCAAATACGTCAAATATTATTTACGAGGTAAAATATTATACGTCTGAGAGCCACACTGATACCTGAGTTAACATTTCGAGAATCGCCTTAACCCTTATTTTATAAACAACACATTAACAGAATGGCGAATTGCCACTTTCCAACTTCTTTTAGAATTACCAGTGATTTTACAATACGTATGGTTCTCCATTAGCAAGTGATTTGCGAATGTCGAAGTTTCTTTTTTTAATCTAAAGGCAGCTAAATGTTCTGATACCCTTATATCTAATGTACGTGTGGTTTTACTCACATAGAAATGTTGGCAATCACTGCATTGTAATTTATAAATACCAGATTTGTTCTTAAAGTGGACTCTATCTTTATTGTTAATAAGTAATTTGCCTAGAGAATTTTTGCAGTAGAACGCCGGTCTAACACTATCAGCGAAGTATTGAGCGAGCTGTCATGAAATTGTTCAAAATCTCAATAATCCAAATTTGATATTGAAATTCCATCAAGCACCCTCAGTCAATGTCTTAAATTGTATTTTTTATAAGTGAATACTATTTTTTACGAAAGTGAATATGATCGAAACAAAAGTGCGTTTAATTGGAAGCCTTAATATAATATATATTATAATATATATTATTATTTTTAAGGGATTGTAACCTCTACAAAAATCTAAGCATGTATAGTTTATCACGCGGAAAGTCAAAGATAGAAGTCGTCGGGTATTCTTTTGAGGCACTCTAATATATTAAAATTCAAGTCTTTGTTTTCTTTCTTTTTATTTCTTCTCGCTAATACTACAGTGGGTACTAGCTTTTTGATCGCAGCTTCTAAATTACTTTTTCATTATATCGCATTTTTTACAAATTCACAACAGATGCTCAGGAAAATTTGGGTAGATGAATTATTATTTGCTTGTTCAAGTCCTTTGAAAATGATTGCATAATTTAAATATATGAAAATAATAAAAAAAAACTGTTCAGAATTTAATTTGTTCCGTCAGTTATAATTATTCGTACTAGAGAAAATTTTGTATTTTCTTTTACAATAACAATATTACAAAATAAGATGAAAATATAATTTACTAATTTTACTGCATTATGAGCATACAAAAAGCTTTGTCATGTTACGATTTTGGATTGCTGAAACACACAATACACTTCCATAAACAAAGGAGTAGTGGATAAGTTGTTTTATATAAGTTATACAAGATGTGAGCGAACGAATTTATACGGCAACCCTTTTAATATGGTGTATTATTTCATAATAATATGGCGTGCTGATAGTACAATCAATAAATTTAGTAGTAGGGTTCTAAAAATATCCGTCTTTCATCACCGATTGGTAAACAGCCGTTTGCAAGGGTAAGAGTTCCCATAGATTTGCGTCCAAAGGCAAGGATATCTGTAATGTTTTTATTCTTCCTCATACTTTCTATATCCGACGCATAAAACGAGGCGTAGATAAATTAATAAACTTACTACTCACTTTTAACCTTCTCGTTTTCATGTTAAAAAAATTCTCATGCAGTTACATTTCGTTACAGTGTGGGTTTTGTCATATAAACGCATTTATAAAGCAAAATGACAATTTCAAAAAGTGAAATATAGTTTTACGCAGTATTTTATTTTACGTCATATTTTGTGTGTAAAATCTGAAATACATTTCAAATTATGCGAAATTATCGAAACATGCAAGAATCAAAATTCTTCATAGCAGAACAAGCTCGAGACGTGTCTTGGTGCAGTTTGAAACAAAACCGTTCCATACGGGACTATACTATACTAATTGTTACTATACTAAGTTATAATTTTATATTTTTCAATGGTAAAATTGACGAGGTTTTCAAATTATGATTAATTATACAAAGAAGACGTAAACTTTAATGTATTTTTAATTTTTAATTGTTTATAGAAATAGCAAAATTTTCATTTGCAAAATATGACCTATTTCACAGATAATTTAAAGGCCGAAATAACTTATTGTTTCACCATAAATACGGAAGGTCTAAAGTGCAACTGTCAATGTTTAAACATATTTTTGTTTTAAACACACTAATTCCAATATTTCATCTAATTTTCACGACCAGTCTTACTCATCGATAGTATTTAAAAATCGTTCATTAAAAATGATTTTCATGTTTATAATCTAACTACAAGTAACATCTTACTAAACATTGCTACCATTATCGTGTCTGAAAACAGAGTTAGAATGACTCGTTAAATTGCCTTCTGTTGACATAATATTTAAATATGTTACCATAATATATTATACCTGTATAAAAGCAGTTCATCAACAAATAATTCTTCATCAAATTTATCATAAAAATCGATATTTGTTTACAGTAATCTTTAGAATACTGTGGGTGGCAAAAATCTAAGGGGAAACCTTCTAAGAAATCGAAATTCAGATTACCGAAGACTTTAGTGCAACTAAAAGTTCATACTTTTGTAAAACAAACGATCATTTAAAAATAACTTTACAGACTTAAAACTTGGAATAACGACTTCAATTTTTATCAAGTAACACTTTTTTGAGGAATATAAGTACATAGTGTCATTAAAAAATAATGATGAGCAGTATCACCTCTTTTGAAACCGAGTCCGAGTCTAGTTTTTCACAAATATAGATACCCCTTTATATGATGCTCTTATCTTACTGTGTTTTGGATCAACTTAAAGACACTTTCAGATTGAATGATTTGTAAAATGTAACTTCTATGAAAACAATAACAGAATTAAAATTTCTAGCTTTGTTATTGCACTGACTAAGTAACATTTTATTAAAAAAACCAGTGTAATAACAATGCCATCGATTCAAAAAATAATTTCTATAAAATATACACCTTATTCATCGAAAGACTGTATTAGTATTTATTGGAATAACTTTACTAATTGACATGTGTTAAGCCAGATATAAATTATTATCGAATTACGGTTTAAAAATGACAATTTGAGGAGACGGTAGACTCAAAACACTTTAACTCATATTTGTACTAAGGTAAACGTACCAATAGTTGACCGCTTAATAGATAAATTCAACAAAAAAAACGTTTAACATTTAGGATTAGACCGAATGATGACAAAGCAAGTGTATTCATGATGGATCAAATCTCTTAATTAACATGATCAGAGTTGCATCAGAGCTTGTTGTAAGACCCCTCTTGGTTGAATCAAGTAGCATATGCTTACATTCACTGATATTCTTAACAATTCTCTTAAGACCGCTATGACACCCCAATGACATATAATACGGGGATTTGTTTGTTCCGCAATCTGACAAAAGATGGTTTCGCTTGTCTAAACTCTCCAATTTAGAGAAACCCTTGCGTCTACGTTTTTATTTTGGGCACTTTTATTTTAAAAATGTCAACTACTGGTATATGGTCAGTACATTTACCTTATTAGTAATATCTTATTGTTGTATAAATTCTTTACCTTCACATCAGTTTTAACAATATTTTTTCTTCATTACTAACTTTAATTAAAGTCATGATTATTGTCTAGAGATAGATAAACTGACAAATTCTTAAAAATAGTCTTTTATAAAGTTACATTTTTGACCAATCTATAAAGTTTATAAATGTAATTTGAATGTCATTTCTATCCTAAGACTAATTTTAAAATTTATAATTACTTACAATAATATTATAAATACTATTTACAAAGAAATAATTTCGTTTTACATATACATAATCAAATGTAATTTAGATAGAGAATTTTCAATTTAGACTTGTTTAAAAACGTTACACAAACTTTCAGCCGTTAAGCTGTAAATTCACTTACGGTTTGGTACTTCATCAATATTTGACAAGTTTCAAACGGAAGATTCAAAGTCGTTAAGTTGCTAAACTCTGCCGTTCAATTAACCTGTCAAATTAACAATTAATGTCAATTTAATTTCGGCTTCCTTTATCTGCGTTAAAATTGGCGGGTCTTGATTAGAAGTTGAGTCGGAATTTTATCGGCAAAGAGGTGAAAGGTCTCCTTTGAATGAGTTTTTAAAATTGACTCCTTGCTTTTCGCATGAAATTTTATAAAGTTGCGAACGAGAGCTGAAAGTTTTCTGATGCAGAGATATAAAGCTTTTTTATAATAAAGAATAAATTTTTATTTGAATTTCGTAAATATTATTGTTTCGTTGAGGCTTTTCGTTATTATTAACAAACTATTATTTTGTTCGTGACATGGCTTCATTGAAAGAATATTTATGACTGGTATTATTGCTAATTTCATAAAAAAGCCATACTATATGAATATAAAGTAGGATTTCAAAATAATAAAAGTTTAGATATGTTTTTTCCATGTCCGCTCCCAATATGGAGCATATGGTCTCCTAATGAAGGTATCTGAACAAAAATTTTCTACAAGAACTGATTGTTACTCAGTTTCTCAACCTCTCCTTTTTCGAAGAGAGTAGGGTTAGAAGGATAGGGGCTAGGAAAGGACTAATGGTTAGTTATTCGCTCTCTCTACGCCCCGTGAGGATGGGATGGGTGGGAGGGAGGACTAAGACTACGAACAGAAATCCACAAATCGATTGAAAGATCAATCTATGAGAACCGTCCGCACCGGGAATTGAACCCGAGACATACGCAACCGTAGCTAGCGACGCTACCAACCGCGCCACGGACGCCGACATTTTTAAATTTACCGAATATTTTTCATAATAAAACCGAAATTTCAAAACGCAATATCAAAAATATTAACAGAATTAAATTTAAAAAAAAATAGCCAACTTTTATAATTAATATTCGGACACAGTCACTACGGGATATATAAGTAAGGCCACTCGAGTGTTAAGAATAGTGTCACTTTGAATATAGTGCTTCTCACAAAACTCGGCTCACACACAACCATTTTAATCATAAATTCAATAAAATTATTATATACCGGATATTCATTCGAGTTATATTATTTTAAAATGTTTTAGAACCGTCAAAAGGATCCTTAGAATGAAAATTTTAAAGCAACGTATTTTATGTTTGTCATAATATCGACTGTGTTTTGGTCAATTGACCATTAAAAATACGAAAATGAGTCAATGATTGGATCTAACTTTAAAGATGACATTGCAGGTCTCAGCCAAATGATGTAAATTTGAAAAATAAATTGACCACTTTTTGGAAGGGAAACGTCATTTTATATTGGTTTTACGATAAAAATAGTTTTTACCCTCTCCTGAACAATTTTAATTTTAAATCAACTGATCAAAACACCGTCGATATTAACATTTATCAAGCCTAAGGGGTTTGTAACTCTGGACTTACACCTTCATGGAGTGACAATCGCTTCGATCTGATTCCAAAGGTATGGTTGTATGTAATGATGTAGTTTCCTCCCAACCAACCGGTTCTAAAAACGCAGTGTCGCCAAAGCAATTATCTTACCTATATCTCTGTCTTAGTCCCGTTCTTCTATCTTTACTTTCTCCGAAAAAGAACGGCTTAGCATCTGAGTAAAGTAATTTTCGTAGAAAAACTTCTGTTGAGATAAACTTGATAAGGAGTTTATATTCTTCCCATTGGGAATGAATTTGTTTATAAAAATATTTATAATATTATTTATCTGATAATTGGTAGTGGCTTTAAATGTATTCAGTCTTGTTACGATGAAGAAAAAATACATCCTTAAGCTTTAAATTTACGATAATATCAGTAAGTACATTGTCACTTCACTTGCAAATACATACTAGTAAAAGGTCCACTGTTACTTTGTCAGATTTTTGACGTAAACTTATTGTTTTGTAAGCACAATGTCTTTTGCTATATTGTATTATTAGAGACACAACTAGAGAGTTTTTTTTATTCACAATTGCTCTCCAGCAGTCGATTAAATACTATTGCAATATATTTATCTTGATTTATATGCAACGACAAAGTTATGCATACAGACACTCACGCACTCTCTATCTGTGCATCGTGAGCGTCAAGTGCAATAAGTTAATTGAAAAAATGTTAACGTGTGGCACTGGCACGTAATAATTTCTGGTTAATTATAATAAATATGAACTTGCGCGTCACAGCTTTTATGTAAAAATGGCTACAATTTTTAATAAACTCATTTAATAAATGAAGAGTAAATATCATACAATTTTATGAATTTAAGATATTTTTTCTACTTCATTAAAATTGAAAACTATTTTACAGTATATCTGTAACTAAATTTGATGTAAATATGTAAGGTATTAAAGGCCATTTTAATACAATTGAATTTTTCCAAAACTTCGTTTGACGTGTCAATTGTGGTTTGAACAGGATGAGATAATGTCATTTTTCAACGAAAACAACATTATAAAATAACAGCAAAAAGATTATTTTGACAAAATCGTAAGACGTGTGTACGAATTCTCTTTAAATTAAATTTTAATTTGATTGGAAATATGTCGGGTGTGCGTTGAGCATTAGTGACCCCAGAACAAAAGGGTGGATAGAGTGACAGGAGTGTGAACAATACGCCGACAATATAAAGGGGAAACCCCGACAGGACAATGTAGGAGTTAAACATAAGGAGAGTTTCTCAAGTGTAATAAAACCTGGTAGATATATATTGTGTACGTCAAGGTACATATTTTTTTGCAATTGAATATCAGTAGCTTTTAATAATTAATATTATGAAAACCTCCAGAGCAGGCAGCGGCACGGTCCATATATATTGACGTATTTGAGGCAGTGAAATGGTTGTTACTTAAAAAAATTAGGACTAGACTTTACCATGGCGACCTTTTGTTAAAACAGTGTTTTAATTTAGAACTTTAAAACTGCAAAATACATAAAGACTTTAATTTTCTCTTATTATATTATATAATACGGTGTTTTGGCCAATTGATATAACCCTCAAATAATAAGAAAATTAGAAAATGATTAAATCTCATTTTAAAGACGACAGAGCAGGTCAAACTGATCACTGTTTGGAAGGGAAACATCAGTTTACATTGGTTTTAGGTTTAAAAATTCTGACCCGCTCACTTTATATAAGCCACTATTCTATCAACACTCCATACGTATAGTCCCGTATCTGAAAACATGAGAATTAACAGAAGTGCACTTCAAAGATTCATAACGAAACTCACCATATAATGTTTTCGATAACAACGATTTTTATTCTCTGCTATACAATTTAAATTTTGAGAGTTAGATCAATTGGACATTATTATAATTTATCTTGACATTTAATTCTTTAGAAAATTAGCCAGCTTTTGAGAAAAATATGACACTTCACTATGTGATTAAAATGCTAGGTTTGATTAATAGTGCATTCAAATATCATGATTTTTTTTTTTTGCGTTTTGGAAAATAATGTATTGCATGGTGCATGTAACGCTGGATATTGATGATCAAAAATATATTCTTTTTAATACTGAAGCCATAATAAAATATGGCGATTGATTTCATATTTAATATGTATGGATAGACAAAAGACATTCTTAAAATACTATGATAAACAGTTGTTGTATTTTGTATTTCAAATTTTTTTTATATATGGAAAAATATTTTTTCCTATGTGTAATATATTTCTTCAATGTTAAAATATATTTTATTATGTGAGATCAATTTATTTTTAGTGAAAGAATTTGTTTTTGATGGAATGTATTTGTTATAAGTGAAAACTGTTTTTATAAAAGTGAATATGATCTACACAAAAGTGCATTTGATTGCCACACAAAATTAGGGTATTCTTCCAAAAAAATATCGAAAATTGTTAATATCCTTTATTTTTTAAAATAAAAAATCCAAAAAATATACATTTAAGTATGTTTTGAAAGAACTTTAATAACATATAATGGATCATTCATTCACCATCGCTATCACTTACAATTCTATATGTTCGACTCTTTTTCGGTTCGGTTCGAGATCGGTTGTGAGTTTTCATTATCGGAGGACTCTGGAGTATTTTTAGATTTAGGCTTTAAAAATTCTGTAATAAACAATTTTTTGCTTTTAGCGTGTAAATCTTTACGTATTTTGTGATAAGAGGGAATATCTGTTGTAATTCTTTCTTGAACTTCAAACTTCTTTCCATTATAGGATTGTTTTCTATACAAAAATGCTGAAATCGTGTTATATAAAGCACAAAAATATGTCACAATTCATCAACCATGTTATATCAAAATTGTGTTATAGAAGGTTCAAGTGTATTGAGTAATTTCTGAAAATATATTCAATGTTGAGTTACTATGTTTGACTTCAAACGGATTCAAAAGCTGTATCAGTTAAATAAACTGCCATTTTATGATAAATCCTTATTTATCTCGTTGTACTGACGCCAAGATTATACGAAACTGAATTCACATCAAATTAAAAAGAAGATTCGAAAATACGTCGTCGAGTTTATTTACTTTATTTATAGCATCGACATTTTGTCGTCTTGTCTTTGAGCGGAAGCTAATCTTGTATGGATTTATTTCGCGTGACGTGTGACGCGCTCTAGTAATTTTTGCGACGCTCTCCTACTAACGACTCTTCTTCTTTTTCTTTCGAAACGGAGCGGAAATGGGAAGCATCCTATAGTGTAGAGATGGGTTTAAAAGAATTTTTCGTATCGGTGCCAATTCTTATCCGATATTGCTTTGTTGCTCACAAAATAAATAGGTTTTATTGATACATTTTGTAAGGTTCTTAAGTATGACATTTTAAAAATTAAGTATAATTTATTTTGTACTACTTACACATTTTTATAATTAACTGGACCAGTTAAGCTAATCGTGAGCATTATCAACGGATATCAGGTAATAATGTTCGCGATGGATAAAACTGATCTTGATCATTATACAAATTTGAAAGTAACACAAAATAAATTGAATTTTATTTAAAACCAATTTCGGTACGTTTATAAAAATCTTCAAAACCAAATTATAATTTTATATTGAGATTCACTTTTAAAATACACTGATATTATTACTTTTTTCTAGTATAGTTCTGTAGCTGAGTGGTCAATGGTCATGAATATTTGTCTTATTCGGTTGCAGTGCCCGCGAAAGACTTCATAAAATATTTTTCAATCGATTTACAGACTTGTGTTCTAAAGCTTGAACTTCATTTATACCATAAGTTTTTCCAAAAGACTATTTACTTCACATTTCTAAGTCAAATAAATTTGATTTTAAATATTTTAAATTAAATATTGTTTATTCTTGCCCATGTAAAAGTGAAATCACGTAAAACGGGTACCGAGCCAGTTGAGAGTTGAAGGCGTATTTTTATGGTTTGTACGAGAAAACCAAATATCCACTCCCTATGTCGAGAATATTGACTCATAATCGAGCTGATCTCAACTGATTTGTTTGTTACTCATTGAGTAACCTCTCTTTTTTTTAAGATAAGCTAATCTCCCCAAATCCTTTCAAACATAAATACATAAATCAATTTACAAAACTGTAGGTACTGAACCTCAAGCCCGTGAGCACCGTATCCAGCCATACAATACTCTTAGATAAATTTAGACTACTAGACAATTTTACAAAGAAGTATCGATGCAAGAACATTGTATTTAAAGTGTCTGAGACATCTCTATGTATAGGTACCGGGAGCGCCGTTGCGAGAAAATTAAATTTCACCTTGCAAACTCGTCTCTTTGCCAGCAACACGGCCTGGTAATACAATTTGCCACCGGCAGAGCGAGGTGTTTACTGCCTGACGGTCGTACGGTTTTATGAGAGGGGTCTTCCAGTGGGCCAGGAAGAGTGGCAGAGCTTCGCGGTGCAGTAAGGAAGCCCTTCAATCATCATCAATTTCCACCCAGAGTTTTGTTAATTACACCCCTACTTTATACCTGTCGTGGAAGTCTTTTCCGACTTTTTTCGAACTTATCTTTCAAAAAATATTTTTAATTGAACCTGCTTCACTATTTTGACGTCAACCTTTTCAGATTCAATGAGCTATTGTCATTATTGAAAAGTAATGAAATACATATGCCAGCATATAATAAAGATTTTTTCAATTAAACATTTGAGATCTTGTACAAGGGTGATTCTAATATAGTCTGTCCTCGAGTTGATCTCAATGTACATTTAAAAAATCTCATGTGACTTAAAAATATCTGGTACCTTGTCTTTTATTAGTTGTAATACCAAATATTTCTATATCTACAAAATTTCTCCATATTTTACAAAATTTCATAACATTCATTTTTTATATTCCATATAAATTCAATTTTTACTTTATTTTTCTATTTGAAAAACAAATTCCTCTTTTTTGCACTTAAATAATGTACATCTTTTTTTTACATGATACAATCTTAATTTTACATGATACAATCTTAATTTAATTTAATTTCTAATAATTGGCATAGAAAGCTATTTCCATGATGTATCTGTAAACATTTATGTTTCCTGTCATATCTTGATTATCAATATTTCTTTTAGAATTCTTGTATTAATGTTTTAGTTGAAGGAGGTATATGTTGTATTAATGTGAATAAGTTCACAGAAACATTCTTTTCTTAATCGTTTTGATTGCTTTTATTCCGTACATATTACATATCACATTACAGAAATATCAGGATGTGCTAGTTAATACCTTGTTAAAAGTATGACGATATTGTTGCCTTCGTTCTACAACGTAATTTAATACGATATTGCTTCCTACAATTCGTTGATTGAATGACATTTCAAGGTATAATGAAAACACATATCCAATACATACCCAGAAAATTATTGTAAAGACTTGAACCAGTTTCACTTCACCGGTCCAGATTTATTCTTTTAATACATCTTATAATAGTTCTTCCGTTTAATATTCTAAATGAAATCATATTTCAACTAATTTTAAAGAACAAAGTTCAACCAATGCGAATACCCAATGCTTGCGTCCGCATATAAATATAAATATTGCATGCAACAATTAATTACATAATTTGGGTACATTTAATCATAGGTATTGGACCTAACAATCTGAAGAAGATAAATTGAGAATTGATAAAGCTTACGAGTGCAACATAAAGAACAAGATTTTTTCTAATAATTATTTTAAATTTTAGTCATAACAAACAATCACTCATCAGAAACGTGCATTAGAAAACTAGATAAGCTTTCGCAGTTTCAGCTTATGTGAATGTTCAGTATAGGTCTGAATATAATCCTGTTATATATATGAATAAATTAACAGCGTTGTGAAACTCGTGATAAATACGTGAAGTACCGAGCTCAATCCACATTGCAAATGTGAAGAAGCTTAACTCACAAGAACACCGTTGAAAAGTTCGAGCTCTATTCATATCTTAGAGTAGTTTTTCGCCATTCGCAGAGCCATGCCAAAAGCTTTAATGTTAATTAAGACTTTGCTGGTGAGACTATGGTCTGTCTTTGTCATTAGTGGTCTTAGTGATAATGTGTTCTATTAACGTTTTTGTAATTTCCTTGGTGATGAGTATAAATATCATCAGTATTATCTTAAGGCTGAATATAAATGATATTGACGGCTATCGTCGCATGATAGATTAAGATGAAGATGAATCAACAAAAGTCTACAATGAAAGAACACAATGATAAAATTTAATAGTGACATTCCCTTTAAAATCAACATGTAATAAAATTGAATCAATTTGGTCATCATCCTTTAGTACAAGACGGCAATGGGAGATACTACCCAAGCATTTTAAGTAGAAGTGGAGTTATTCACAATTTAACTATAAAGCTGAATTTAGTTAGCAATTCAAAAATACACTTCACTTCTTGTATTTGAGTGAAATAAGAAGCGAAGTATATTTTTCGAATTATTAAATTCAGTTTGAGAGTAAATTATTAGTATTTTTCTTTGTACTGGAAAATTTGCCTGAGTAAACTTATTTTATTTGAAAACTAAGCAGTCGATGAGTCATCATCTGTTCAAATAAAAAAGTCAATGAATATAGCCTATAATAGTTTTAAAAAATACTTATATAAAGTAGATTTAAATAAATTCTTCTACTACGGCTTTATCTCAGTATTCTACTATTGTAAGTCTCAAGAAATGTTGCGTAAGGATCTCAAGTCTCGAAGGATTAAAGTTTTGCGGCCTTTTTTTGAAAATTATCTTTGTTAGCGCTACTACAGCCAGCGTCGGCCCGAGGCGAAAGTTGGAAAGATTTTATTGTGGGCGTGCTGGGGAACTTTGCGAGTTAACTTTTATTTATTTTTTTACTATTATTGGCTTCATTCTCGCCCCGCAACTACACGCCACTGTCTCTTTTGCGAAAAAAAAAAGAAAATATAACATCTTTTCTAACAAGGTTACGACGTTTTTAAATTATTTTTTATTGCGTTACCACTTAATTTTTACACAGTTTGACAAAAATACAGTAGCTTTGAGTTTTTGTAGCGATTAAAAGTCGTATTATTTTTTCTTTTAAACTTTTTCATCTTCATAAAATATTATGAAAACACTTGTTTTATACAAATTCTATAACGCATTTAATTTAAAGTTTGTAACTTTTGTTTTGGTTACTATGTGGATAATTTCTTTTACGAAGGTAATGACATGTGGACTTTGAGACGAGTAGTAGACATGATTGTGGCAATTGACAATTTTAAGTATTGTAGCTTGAATTACAATCTTTAAGAACACTATAATATTTAATAACGTTTAAGGAAATAGTGCTTGTGCTGATCAAAACTGCTCATGAACATTCTAAACATGTGAACGTATTACTAACATATAATATAATAGTAATATTTAACATATAAATAGTTTCTACTCATACGATTCTTACTCCTTGAGAAAAATCAAGGCATGATTACACCAAAAAGAAACTGCCATGAATGGCATCAGTACCTTCTTTTATCTGATAATTTTCATCAAGGATAAACAATCACAACAGAATGAATTTTCTTTTTGCAAAGCTGGTTTTTACTCTACTTATCATAATAAAATCGTGGTATTCATTGTATACAGCTCAACAATATGCCTTGTGTGGTCTGAGAAAGACCTCAACGAATGTTAGTGTTTATGTCTTACATACCACCTTCCCCCCCACCACCAGGAGAATCGATTAAAGCCCACCCCACCGTTTATTTTTAATGTAAGAACTAGAATCATTGTTTACTTAAGAAATAAATAACCTTGCGATATGGTTAGTCTGAAGATGCTTCTTAAAGAGGCGAAACGCGTCACGTTAGTGATAAACCAATTAGAATAACTAAGTTCATGTCATTTCAATTAACTTAATAACTTCAAACCAGTGTACATCTCGTATTCGATGCAAGATTTCGAATTTATTAGCTTTGAAGCGTAGTTATAAGACGCTGGAACCCCACTGGTCTGAAGAAGAGTTAAGCAGGATTGGGGCATTCTGGGACATCCACAGCACGTGACCCAGCCACTTATCTCCATGACCACTGACATAACAGGGCGCTGCTTGATACGTTTCCTAATCCCCGAGTTCCCCACGGAGTCAAACCACTTCACCCACAATTTCCGACGCTAGCAACTATTTTCAATGCTCAGTATACGGATTTTATGCGTCTTTGTCTAAGTGCTATGATTTGACACCGTAAAGCAACAATGGTAGAATGCAAGCATTGAAAAAAAATGGCATTTGGTTTTTATCGAGTACCGCTTCTTGTTCCAGACAGTCTGCACTGAGATAAACGCGGCTTTCAACTATTTCTAAGTATTCCGTATACGTAATCAGAGAAGTGTACAATGAGTTAACTGAAGTTGTAGACTTCCTCAATGATTTGTCCCACGCTAGTCAGGGTCCTATGTCCCACGCTAGTCAAGAAAAGTTTGGTAACACATTACATTTGTCTTACTTACTGACCAATGCGATCAAATAAACTCTAAATATAACAATGGTAATTCAATGCAAATTAATAGTCTCTTAGATGCCTTTAACAGATTTGTCAGCATCATCGGCGTTAAAGGTTACACAGCCCCATACCGGTAGCATTAGTTATACGTCGATCAGCCGGGATTGACATCCAAAGTATGAAATCGAAGATAACAATAAACAAGACCAAAGCTAGAACGCAACCCTGTCTCACTGCGGTTGTGACCCCAAGCCATTCGGTAACTGAGTCACAGATTCGTACACAGCATGCGCAAGATGTACTCGACGAAGCTGAGGGATTCTTGCATATCATGAGAGGAAACAATACAAACGGCGACAGAGATTTATCGAGACGCCACATTGTGGTCAAATGCTGAGCAAATATGGTCAAAAAAGACGAAAAAATTGTTATTATTCGACCCAATAACTTGATAAAAATTACTTAACCTGAAAGGTTCCGCAAAAGCATGGAACATTACGTATCTGTGTATTTTATTAAATGTAAATTAAAAATTAATAAACCTTTTACCAACTCATAAAAAATACGTTACAAGATTTTTCAATCTTAAAGTTTTCCCATAAAATATAATATTTGAATAAATATTTAATTTCGGTAGAAAATTTTAATAAATATTTTTCATATTAACATGAATACATATTCTTTATAATAAAAGTAAATTGGGTAATCTAGATTCTAAGTAACGGTTTTCGACCAAAAAGGTAGCCCCCGTAATAATAATAATTGAAAATTTTCACCGGAAGAAAGTGGGGTGATTAAAATTTAAATATTACGGAGAAATATTGAAATATTATCACTTTAAAACTTTAATATTAAAACTCGTACGTATTTAAATATTAAAAAATATGTAACATGGCGCTGTGAGTAGGTAGACATTTTGAAAAATTAGCATGAAAATGCCATAATTTATAAGTCACCTTTTGTAACGGGTCTTGACTTAAATACCGTAAAGAAAGATCTCTCGCCTTTGAAGAGAAGATTTCAAGTTGCGACAAAGAAAGATTGGACTGTAAAAAATGACAGTTTTTAAAAGAATTACGTAAGTAATATAAATGTTGAAAGAATACCATCACAGATTTAATATTTAACAGTGTTGTATTTCAAATGTCATTCACTTTGAACACGTTGTTACCAACAAAGAAAACACATTGTTTAATGAACACAGGCATTTGTAAACTTTTCAAGTGAATGGGCACTTTATAAATTCAAAATTAACGGCGGGCTGTAAATAAAGTACTTTTATAAATACATTATTTTAACTCATTATAAGTAGTTTTTTAATAACCAACATGCCAATGAGAAGAATGAACCTTACAAAAATAGACGTCAATCCATAGTCTGACCACCAGAATTGAATAAAAAGAAATAAAACGGATTTTTCAATGCATCATGGTATGTGGGTAAAAAAATATTTACGCTCATGGCCGTGTCAAATTCATCACGTATGGAATAACGTTATAAAGCAGTAAAACATAAAACAGTAAAAAAGTTTCTTTATCTGGGGCATTCTTGAAAATTTACATTTTATAGACCGCTAATTTTTACCGAGGATAGTTAGTTAATTGATAATTACGGTAGGTATTTTACAGTGCTTATGATTTTTGAGCGAGGTATGATTTTCATAAAAATATCAGTTTCTTCACAAAGAAGCAATTCCGTAATAAGGATATAATTTTTTCCCATGTCCGCTCTCAACGTGGAGAATACGGTCTAATAATGGAGCTCAACAGAATTTTTCTTTGAGAACTGCTTGTTATTCAGTTGCTGAAGGGAGTAGGGATAGAAGGATAGGGATAGGACAAGACTAGTGGTAAGCTAATCGTTCTCGCTACGCCCCGTGAGGATTGGATGGGTGGGATTGAGTTTTAGACATCGCAAACACTCAGATTATGAACATAAATCTATAAATCAATTGAGAGATCAATTTATGAAAACCGGGAATAGAACCCGAGACATCGGTAACCGTAACCAACGACGCTACCAACTGCGCCACGGACACCGACTTTGTATACAATGAATTCCCAGAAAAAAAATCAATTCTTATTCAAATCAATGTTTAATTGTTCATTTGTACATAGGAAGATTGTTTAGGAAAATCGTATTATTTGTTCCAAAAGAAAAACCGTGTAAATCGAGAGATATTTGTATATGTAATCAGTTTTGATTCGAATAGTGACTTCCAATATTTGTCGCCTTTCTTTATTCACAGACAGTAGTAAGACATAAGTAACATAAAGTTACAAAAATCACAATTTTAAAAATAGCTTTTGCAGAGATGCGAAACCTTAGTATCCTCGATTGACAGACGTTGATTATACGTCAGGTACTTGGACGACAAAAATAGTTTATTAGTTAAATTAGGAATCATTGTTTTCATAAAATCTTATTTGAGTGGCATTTAAAATAGCTAAAAATTAAAAGTAAATTCAAGCAACAAAACGTAAGAACGCCATTGTAGAGTAGATGTTTCAAATCAGTGATTTAATTGCAGGATATTCTAGTCCAGAAAATTTTGGACCAGACAAATCATAACTAGATAAATTTTTTTTATATTTTTTTGATATCAATTTGATGGAGCATTAAGTCCTAAGGCGCGTTAGCGTCATAATTCTTTGAGTCTCCTTCATCTCTAGTGTTATTTTTTTTTCCTTTTCCATCGTTGCAGATGGAAGGGCCTATCGTTGCGGAGCTAAGCAATCCACAATAAAGCCAATTCACGTGGGCACCAATTGCATTTATATAAATATACCTCTCCGCATACCGCACCTACACAGATATACATATATATATACAAACGCATACACACATACACACATGCACATGCAATACGCAAGGAAGCATCCAGAAGAAAGTCATTTTCTGTTACAAGGGGTCGTGTTTATTTAATTTTAACTGTTTACATCTATGGGGGGTCGTTGAGCAGAACTGCTCTCGGTCTAAACGAATTCCTAAGTATTATCTCATCGTAATTTTGTAAGTAAGAGATCGTTGGGTTATAATCTTTGCCTACATCACTGTGAAACTATTGAGACATTTCGCGAACAAACTCTCGAATTGTAGGGACTTTTAAGTCTCCGTGTAGTAGCGAGTTACGTACGTACCACGGGGCGTTACATATTTGTCACAATGATTTATTTTGAATAATCTGAAGAGTCTTCAGATGCTTGTGGTGAGCATAAGCCCATATCGGAGTAGCGTACACCATAATTGGGCGAGCTATTGAACTAGATAATTTCACTTACTTGCCAAGCTCTGCCAGCTTAACTGTTAAATAAATAGTCTTAATTGTAAGTGCAGCAATGTGCTTCGGGATGCTGATCATATCTGTTGTCAAAAACAAATGGAGAGAATTGCGCAATACGGATCTGGTGCCTCAGTCGTATATGCTGAATTGCTTTCATGTAGAGCATATAAATAAATAATAATAATGTTATCGATTAGAGTTTAACTTATATAACCTTTTTCATTGTTTACATCTTCTATCTGCACATGCACGGGAAGAAGTCTAGAAACGTTTTTGGCAAATATTGAAGCACGATAAAAGTTCTTATACTGTGAAATGCGTTATGTATTGACAGTGTAAAGCCACATTGAGTGGCGATAGGTGCAACATTGATCAACTGAATTACTAACGGGTTTCTGAGAGAAAATAATAATCATTGATTTGCACTTTACCTAAATTAATAGCAGATGGAAAACTTAAATCAGAAAATGTAAATAAAAATACGGATGAAAATATTAAATATTGATACAGACTATGAAAGCTTACACAAATTCCATTGAATTTTAATATCGAGCTTGCTCCACTCTGCTCTTATTTTAAATCTCAACTCAGAGCTTTAGCGCTTGATTCTAGGAAACTAATAACTTTTACAAATTAACTTTTATGAAAGTCTTAATTGAAAGTGTTTATCTTATCAAAATAGAAAAGTGGAAATTCTTAATGGATAATGGCGTGCTAGCCTTCTACCTCTTGATATTAAAACTTTACATTTCTTAATTAAATACAGTATTCTGTCATTTGCTAAAGTGTCGTGAATTTTAATAAAAGTGTGTTTAATTAATAGGTACGATGGATCGTAAATGTGGATAGTGAAAAATCGGTCAATTGTTTCCATTCATTATTCGTTATCATTAAAATAATAAATATATTTGACAAAATTTCCACACCTGTAGTCTAGTGGACAAAGTTCGTGATTTTTTGTTATTGTATCCAATGGTTCAAGCACCAGCCCAGACAGTTTCAATCGATTTACGAACTTAAATTAGCATGAATGTCCGTGATATTTTAAATTAACTCCCACCTCCCCACCCATTCGATCCGAAAAACAATACGCCATCTACTAGTCATGTCGTAATCTTATTCTACTATCCTGATAAGAGTGCATGGCTTCTAATTAACCATTTATAAATAATAATATTATTATCATATTACAATATCCACTCTAGTGCAGTCTGTCTATGTCTTAATGCCGTCACATGATCAGGGTTCTATATTCTCGATTGGGTGATCATATTTTTCTTTGTGAGATCATTGGAGATTTTTCCTCAACACATTTTCTTGAAAGACAGTGATTTACTAGTTCTCGTTTAATTTATTCTGTTAAAACTGACCATTAGAAGTGATAAAATTTATTTCAATGGTTTAATTGTCGATTTTTGATTGAAAAGTATAAACGTAATAAAAATAAAACATGTTTGTTTGTACAAATTCCACAATAATTATATGTAATGAATGAGTGATCAAGACCGGTTTGTAAATATTTTTTCTGATTTATTTTACATCAGTTGAAAATATTATGAACGAATCCGGTCCTTATCATTACATAAAATTTTGAGAACAGTACAAAAACTTTTGATCGTAAACCTAAAAATTTCAATATAGTGACGAAAAAGAATGTTTGTACTCTTAAAACTATCCAATGAATAAAACATTTAACGTCATACTTTACAAATAATAATAAATATAAATAAAACTATGAAATAAAGCCATCAAACGCTGTATGAATCTTACCCGTTCTTAAATATTTCCATCCGTTAGAAATGGTTAAAAACAAATAAAAGCTACAGTCTCCCTAGGATATAAGCTTTATTTGTATGCAGGCGTAAAGCTGATATGTTCAAGTACTGACAAAGCATAGTGGTAATTTGTATGAAGGCTCTATTTTCTATTTCTCTATAGATGTTTCGTGTAAACTGTGTTGCGAATTTGTGTTTTAGTCTTTTTAAATCGCTTTTGCTAGACATTTGCCATTATTTTTTTGAGGTGTATTGTCTTGAGAATTTTCTTTCGTGTTCAAATAATATTTAATACTTTATTTTTTGTGTTTTTTGACGTGATTTCATGGGATTAGTAAACGGTTTTTGATATGATGCAATGAATCAAAAGAGAAATATTAATTTCAATTATTTTTGAATAATTTGGAAGATTATATAGTAGGTAGATGATGTAAATATATTCTGTTTTTATGATTTTTAGTGTTATTACTTTTGGAAAAAGACATACTATCGTTCTCAATATTTCAGCAGTGACTTACTGTGAATAGATTTTAATATATTGTAACTTTATTATTGAATTATTTACGAAATACGACATGTTTAAAACATGTTTCGCCTCTTTATGAAGCATCTAAACAACTAACATCAGACTAACTTTACCAATTGAAACGAAGAAATTCATTTTAATAATTTACTATAAATGAGGTTTTTTCTTCCATCGAACACTGGGAAGAACAATATAAAAATAATGTCAAATCTAGCAATTTTATTATTAATTCCTAGACCAAACACAATTAGTAAATAGTTATAACTGGTTTCAATCTACGAATCAGAATTCTTAGCGAGGTGACACAGCTCAGTTTATTAAATTTTGCAGAAACAGTTTTGGCCTATATTTATTGGGTCAGTAATTAATCAAAAAGATCAGTAATTATTTCGATAAATGGTCAGTTAATAAAATGAATAGTCAGTAATTTATATAAAATGGTCAGTTATTAAATTAAACCTAATTTATTATTTTATCTTTTTACTTAGTTAACCTAACCTAACCTAACCTTCCTTTAATATTTACTGACCGTATCTTCAATATTTACTCACCATTTTTATTTTTCTACTGACCGCTTTATGCATTTGTTACTGACCGTTTCTTTAATATTTACTGACCGTTTGTTGAATTAGATACTGACCAAATAATTAGTTGCCAATAGTTTTTACCGTATTTCGATTAATTTGAAATATTTAAGAATAAATTGGTAAAAATAACGTAACTTTTTTTAAATGTTTTTTTGAATAGTTAATATTTTTTGTTTGTGTTTGTGCTTAAGTTTCAGAATTAAATTTACATTATTCTACTTATACATCGCATTCCGCAAAATAAAATATTTTCTATCAAATGCAAAAAGTACTAAAAATAAAAAGGCGAAGACAAGATTCAAAATTCAAATATTCTGTAACATTGTTATACGTAAAATAAAAATGCAAGAAAATAAAAATATTTCCAAAGAGAAATGTTCGCTTCTTTCTACTGCGAAATAAAGAATCACACAGTGAGATACCCTAAATAATATGCATGCTTGCAAATTTAATATTCTTTCTATGTGCAATGCAGAGGTAGTCTGTTTAAAAAAGAAAAAATCTTATTTGATGCAAAAATACCACTTTAAGTTACACAATACAAAGAAACAAAAAAACATTCATTAATTTAGTACAATTTAGTTAAAATGTCCGCTCCCAACATGAAGTGTATAAACATGTTATGAGGTATTTAAAGATGACAAGTGTTAATTAAACTGCTCACACTCTTTTTTTAGATTAAATTATTATCATTTTTTCACTAATATTTCCACTCCCAACTGCGAGTTCTCAATTGTTCAACCTTTGTTTTTTGAAGCGAATAATAATTTTAGAAATATGTGATTCCAATGATGATGATGATGATGACAAGGTCAGTAAATCTGTCTGGAGTAAATGTTACACGGTCGGAGAATGGCGAGACACTGATGTCACTTTTCTATATTCTTCTCTCGTTGTATTGCGTTTTCCAAAAATTTCATATGAAGATTTTCTCGTTTGCAGACAGTCTATTTTTTACAATCACGTATTCGCTTATCTTTTCGTTAAATAATATCACATTTCTTAACTGCTGTAGTGCAAAATGATGACATGTCAAAAGTGTTATTTTATCGAAACTTTTTTCATTACACACAATTATAATTTTTGCTAAGCGAAGACGAAAAATTTTCTCAGATCTCGCAAATCCATGGCGTCATGTATTCCTACAAACTAATCAACCCCTATCCCATTTCTAGGATTGCATGGGTATTTTAGACATCCATGTATAATATTTATGAAATTTTCCATACTAGATTTTGAGTCCGTGAGCACCGTAACCAAAACCAACGATATTGACCCCTTGAATACAAGCATCAATTAATATTCTTTGACACTAAAGGTGTTAATCAATTTATTATTAAGACGAAACTTCTTTTAAAATGAAAGTGACGTCGTCGGTAAAAAGTGGGGAAAACCTTAAAATCCATGCTTTGGCTTATATTTGTTCTGTATTATAACTAATGCAAAATTTAAATTAAACATACTTCCGATAAAGCAATATAATTGGGTCGTGGAAATAATATGTATTTCTTTTACTTGCTTACGATAATTTAAAAATATATTTGACAAATAAATAATGCTAGATGATAAGAAAAAATACTGACAGCAATATAATATATAATTTATTGAAACTGGAATCAATAATTACTCCATCGACGCGACGGTCTTTGCAATATATTTTTAATATTTAAGTAAAATTGAAAACTTTTTATTCCAATGATTATGTTGCTAGGTGTGATACAATCAGTAGAATCGCAAAGATTTAACTTTAATCTATTATATAATGATCATTTCTATTGCTTTTGCTGTAAAAATTGTCAAAGTATCAAGTAAATGTGTAGGTGGTTTTCTAAATTTTGATTTTAGTTAATAATATAATACATCAAATCATACAATAGAAAAAGTCTTTTAAACTAAAAAAACAATATGCCTGATTTCAATTTATCTTAAACAAGATATAATGCTAACACACAATTTACAATTGTCAAAAGATTAATAGATACACGTTTTATTCGACTTTAAGTGCTTTTTGTTAACTAAGCAGGGACTAACTAATTTTTATATTTGGAAGTTTCATATGTTTTTTTTTTCCATCGAACTTCTTACATTATTAGCCACGTATTGCTGCAGAGCAGAAATAAAACTCTAGCTCAGAAACCTGTCAACTGTATTAAAAACTGTCAGTCCGTTGCTGGAGAGGCCGCCCGGAGGCCTCCGCGCTGTCATTACAGTTTCGATATCAATTTGTTTCACGTAGAGCTTTATGCTTGAGTTTTTTTTCAGCTGCTGGTAATATTTAACCGTCGGCGCCGTTAACGGAGGCGGCTGGGGAAATCACCGACGTCCCGACGCCGGAAGCACAGTGAGCTCCGCACTCTTCAGGACTCGGGATAGGGGGGACTGTAATCATAATATTGCGTTGTTTCGCTCCCCGCTCGGTTACTGTTTACTGGTAATCTTTGCAGGCATTTGTTCTCGAAGAGTAATGCGAGTTGTGCGTGATTTGATTGGATTGTTGTATGTACATTGTATACATTGACTAGAATAACACACGGAAATCTTTGAGATGTCTAAAGTTATATCTGACGTTATCATTGGCCGTGTCGTAACTTAATTGTGACGTTATCATACATTTAACATGACACAGACGTTCGTGTAAAGTGTCATTGTTAATTTAGCAAACGCTTCTGCATATAGTAATGATACTTTGAAATCCGGGAATTTGTTAAATATTCTATTTTACTTAAGTACATTAAGATTGGATAACCTTACGATTGTCAAAATTTTTGATGTGCACATTGTATTGTAATTTATTTCATTCTTTAGCCTTTTCTGTTTTTGTTGTAAGGCATATAATTTTACTGCAGGGAATAAACATAAAATTTTCATTCGTATTATCTTAAAAGTTTAAACGAGTTACACTTTAACCAATGGAAGAAAAAAAATTATCAATGTACATTTAATTTTACTTTAAAGTTACTCCCAAATACATTTAAAATAGTATTTGAAATTGCTTCGTTGAATATCGAACAATCTAGTTATATTAAGAGGTTAAATTAATTAATAAACAATAATGATTATTCATTTTTATACTTAATTAATCATCACCATTCGTTAAATATCTAAAAGGTGTGTTCATTTTTATTAAGGTTTGTATTTATCAAGAAAATACAAAGTTGAAAAGATACACGTGATTTACAGCCAATTTCCCGCAATTTGGTGTTTGAATATGGTAATCAACAGATTTGTTTATTATTAAATCTCAGTTAGAGAAATAAAGCAGAGTTTTAAGCTAAGACATCTTTTGATATCACAGCATTGGTAATTTTTACTACAACAAATAAAACCAATGCGTAAGAAATCTCATTTCACAACTTTATAAACCAAATGAAAATGGCTTTAAAACAATTTTTAAAGTCACTCAAGATCAATTTGCGATCTTAAATACAAAATTTGTTAACCTGACCAATCTAATCTGTTTATGACAACTTTGAAAACTGAAAAATTATGCAAATTTTCATTAAAATTCATTTAAGCCAGAGGGAAATCATATCATATATCGTTGAATTATGGCAGATGTCTAATGACGCCACAATACGCGAAGGTGATTCGGCATCAATTACTGTATAAGGTGTCGCAAAAAATGTATCCACAATCATTTGTAGATAAACAAATTAAGATAAGCTGTATTTTACTCATGATTTTTCTGTTGAATACCGATCTTCATAAAACCTTTATTTCAACTATATTAAATTCTAAAACTACTACCATTATGATATATCATTTCGTATTCCTTACTAGACAATAAACACGTAAAGCCTTTCAGCACCTCTAACACATAAGCAAATAATACACATAAACCTTGGAATCTATCGAGTCGCGCTTATTCCAAAAGCTCTCAGAGCTTTGGACCGTAAAGTTTTTCGTAAATATTCAGTTAACAGAAAGCTCATGTTAAGTAATCGATAAAACAGATCCCTGTCCGTATCTTGGGTCCCAGATGACCTTTTTGTTTGATATCTACCACAGGAATTCAAAAACTATTCATAAATATGAAATGATACACGGTGACGTACCGTAAATTTACCTTGTGCAAAGCTTAATATCGTTATCGTCATAATCATGAATAGGCTTCAAAGGTTTTAGCCTCATTAAAAATATCCTTGAGTCTATTCAGGTATTTTTTATAGAAGAAATAATCTAAAAGTCTTTAAAGTCAACAAGTGCTTGGAATAATTATATATATGAAGACCGATTACTGCTTATTATGAAAAAAACAGTTAGATGAATGACAATCACTAAATGTGTTTTGGCCAATTGATGTAACCGTCAAAACGAAAATGACGTTAAAAATAACAGAGCAGGTCTCGGCCAAATGATGTAAATTATAAAAATAAATTGACCACTTTTTGGAAGGAAAACATCGTTTTACATTGGTTTGATGTTTGAAAATTCTTACCCAGCCACTTAATGTAAGCCATTATTAAATCGACACTCCCTTTTTATAATTCAGAATCTGCAAACATGGTATAATACAAGAGAGCATTTCAAAGATTCATAACGCAACCCACCATATATTTTTATTCGATAAAAACAGCTTGCCTGAATAATTTCAATGTTGAGCGTTACACTAATTGGCCGAAATACCATCAATATATTCCAATCATATTATCGCAAATATTTCGAAAATTGTACTTCTTACAGATTTTGAATGTGAAAAAAATTGATTTATTGAATGCATTATAAAATATAGTCGTGATCATCGATTGCAGTGGCCAAGGGCTTGCATCTCAGTAGAGACAATTTAATGAGTTGATTTTTAAGTCGATCTATAGATTTGTGATCAAAGGCATGGATGTCTCTGAAGTCTAAAATACCTCCCATTCACCCATATAAACGATAGTTAGAAGAGGGCGTAACGATAGTGTTTGGCTAACGTTTAAGCACATCCTACATTCCTTAATCTTTTTTTTTTAATAAAATACATTTTTTTTTATAATACTACTTCCACATTTTCATTATAATCAGAACCGGTTTTGCTAACAGCGAGAATTGTCAACTGGTAAAATATAAATCTTAAAAAGGAAAGCTATTTATATGATATTAAGTATTTATAGATAATTACAGGGCATATAAAACACTTAATGATTCAAGAACTATGAAAATAATGTACAGATAATCAAACAAATTATTCGTAAATGAAATTAAGTAGTCTACTATTCAAATGTTAAGAAACTATTACCAAATGAGGAAGAATTACAAAAAAAAAATTGTTTTATTTTTAAAATATAGTGCTTTTTCATCAAGAATTGACAGCTAGCATCTTAAAAAATGCTAAATCTGTTAGAAAAAAATAAGAAAGAGTAATTGAATAACAAGAACTTTTTGCAGAAGAGTTGAAATGCCTTTAAAATCCATATTGGGAGCGGGTATGGCTGTAAAAAATAATGTTATTTGAAAACCAAGTCATTAATATTTATAATTTTTATAAGGTTTATTCACATAACTGAAGGTGAGTGGTGATTGTGAAATTATTTCAAAATTTAATAATCTGTATGAGGTATCTAAAATCAAAGACCGATATGTTGCTTTTGCAATCTTAGAAGTTAACTACGGTTTGGTGTTTCACGTTAAAATTATTAATTTTATCAAAATTTTATTTTTTCAATCGTACATAATGTTTCCAATTAAGAACAATATGCTTATTTTTTCCAGTCACTCAACCGCTAGCTAAAATAAATATAAACAATACAATTAGGCATATTGGCAATGAATTTATCAGTAATTATTATTAAATTTTAAACATATTTTTCGTAATCCTTTGTCAGGATTTGCAAGTGACGTTATGAAATATTATGTGAAATGATTTATAGAATATGCAAGCATTTTTTTAATATCTTGACAAAATTTTAACTTATCGGTATTTGCTTTTAAACGTCTCGTATGTCCCTTAAGATGTGGTAAAGAGCGATTAGATTTTAAAACAACATGTGAGTCTCTTTTCGCTATCGTAACCTTCACTAGAATAACAGAAGAAGAGCAACTGAAGTAAAACAATCATAGCTTAATATTGCATCCAATCTAAATAATTATCCATAACAAACATTAAATAACAACAAAAATACAGTATTACACTTCTGTGCGCCGTTGGTAATGGGATCCTTAAAAGACTTAGGAAGGTTCGGGTGGAATTCTATGAGCTACGTGTTTGTTTCATAACTATCGGGATTTGGACATTTTATTTATGCACCGTCATGTTTTCAGTCGGAGCATTATACGCGAAGAAACTTAAAAACGAGAAAACAAGAAAGAAAATAAAATATTTATTCAATTTATGACGGAACTCGGGTGTAAGTTATTCAATTCTTTTTCAAATTTAATGTTCGCTTTCAAATCACTTTTTTATAACACATTTTTTTAATGTGTAAATTTATAATATATCGACTGTAGAAAGGACTTATTCCTTCATCTTTACAAAATAAATTTTTTTAAATTATCACAATGTATACAATTTAATACATGTTTTTTGGGCTATACACAGTATATATTGTGTGTGAATTACGTGCTTTTTCTTTTCAAAGTCAAAATATAATTATGACATTTATTAAGGGCTTACAATTAAATGCACTTTTGTTAAGATCAATTCACTTTTATAAAAACAGTTTTCGCTTATAACAAATACATTTCACAAAAAACAAATTCTTTCACTAAAAATAAATTGATCTCACATAATAAAATAGTTTTCATTCAATTTAAATACTCACAATTTTAAATCGATAGTTGCACGAAGCTTTAATGAAATGTCACTTATTCTTCTACCCTATATTAGGTTGTCTATATTGTCTTTGCTCAACTCATTAGAATACATTACACAAATCAAACTCGCTTTGTTAAAAGAATCCGTGACTAAGTGGAAAATATTGAAATGAAAGTTTGAGTGTACTGAGTTAATTCTATCTAATCCAAAGTGCAAACTATCGAAATAAAAGTTCAAGTGTATCAAGTGAATATTATCTGAATATATTTATATCCTTTATTAATTGCACTTCATATAATATGAAAACAGATTCTTCTTCGTTGATAATTAAAACAGTGGCAATATCAATGATTTTCAAATTAACTACTACATGCACACAATAATTATTAATCGCACACTCAAGAAAAGTCTCTATCAAGGTTATAATGACAAAACATATTAAGTCAGTTTTTATCTTTTAAATGTCGAAAAGTATGCAATTTAACACTCTACGTTCGAGTAGAACGGATGAAAGCACAGCATATATAATGGCTTTGAAACAAAAACAGTATTAAGTCAAACTGTTATTTTTTTAATTCTGACGAAAATTATGATAGAAAATATTACGATTTCTATGCCAAAAGTATTTCTCTTTATAATGTCAATTATTGGTGAAAAAATCTTTTTTAAAACAAATGATTGTACTTGGTAGAGAAGTTACTTAATGTTATAAATGCGATTATCTTGTTTTTATGACTTAATGCCTTCTGTTGGTATATTCTCGATTTGATTAACAATGAAAGTGGATATTGTAGCAAAAAAATATTGCCACTATACATTATGAATAAAATATGGATGTCGAAGTATTACCATAAAACTTTTGTTCCTTTACAATCTCATGCATATAATATACTATGGTTTTAATAGTCTCGTGAGTTTTTATTTCATCTACGCCGCGTACTTGACAGAACCTTTCACCGCTGAAGGACCGAGAAAGGACATTATGGTTTTTTTGTGTTCCTCTAAAAGGCAAAGAAATCCCAGATAGTCTCGGGCTTTTTTCATCCCGTATCATCTGTAACAGAATTATTAATATTCACGGCGAGGTCGGACAACAAAGGACTTGTTCATCGTTCATGTGATAGTATTCAATGGTAGCAGTAGGAAAACTTTTATTAAATATTTCTTTTTTACATCGTATCAGTTTAAAGTTTTTATAAAAAGAACTTTAAGCAAAAATTGTTTATTTTAAAATTTAATGATACTGTTGCCAAATATAAACTTTTTACCTTTTCATAGTTTTACTGCTAGTTTATTTATTACTGATTGGATATTATTTTTATATTGACTTTGGTAATAGCTGCTTTTAACGATTTTTTTATAGTAATCAAATATATTGGAGAAAAAGGAAGCATCAAATAAATATACTTTATACTATAAATAGAATCTTGTGAAGATTTGATTTAGTAACGTAATAATAAATAAAAATGTATTTTTTAAACTCAAATAAATTAAATTTGGATTATTGAGATTTTGTACACTTCCATGTATTTTGTCACTAACGACCCGGGTTTCGCCTTTCGGCATCTTCAGGCATTCGAGCACACGAATGGACTCGAACTGAGTTCAGTTAGTGACAAAATACATGGAAGTGTACAAAATCTCAATAATGCAAATTTAATATTGAAATTCCATCAAGCACCCTCAGTCGATGTCTTAAATTATATCAAATAAATTAGATGTATGCCAACATTGAAATTTATTCTTTCCACTATTTCAGCAATTCGTACAAAGGTTTAAAAAAGTTAATTAGAAATCTGATAAATGACCACTATACATTTTTAAAAAAATCTAATTTATTAATAACCCTACATAATTTATTATATAGTGTGCTTTTTTTGCCGTTAGCAATACTTATTTCACTACCTTTAAGATCATTGTAAACCAAAATTAGTAACGTAGAAAACCAAACGACAGAGGAAAATTTTTCACGTTTTTAAATAGAGGTAAAATAAACATTTTCATACATCATTCTTTTTCGTTATTCGACCAAAGTTCTATCTAACGGTAAAGGTAAAGTAAATGTTCTAAAAGATTTTGTTTTGATAAACGTCTCTCATTTAATTATTAAATTATAAAAATAAACAGTTGACGTGAATTTATCACTACATACTTACTGAAGAGATGCAAATTTTAGTAAAGCAAATACTATTATATTATAAATTATATAGTATTTTACTAAAATGAACGTATTCATTCTAATACTTAAAAAAACGCTCCGGGAAATAAATGTGTGTATTGGTTCTAAACATTATATGTTTGAGATTTAAACAACAATACGAAATCTTTCAATTAAATTGACTATGAATAACAGCAAAAAGTCTTAATGCATGTGGTTCGAGTATTTTATATACGGAGAATTTACCACTCTAAAACTGGATAGAAAATAGCAAATATCAGTGAAAAGCGTAAGATCGTTAACAACATAAAATATGAATAAATATTAAATTTCATAATATATTCGCGCAACTTAATTCTCTTTAAAGTCTTAATATATTTTGCATTTGTTTATATGATACGTGTTGTGTATTCACGTTTTACTGTAAACATGTCTACTATGAAGATACAAGAGTTTTACACGAGACTGCACTTTTTTAGAGTAGTTTTATTCTTTATTTTGTTAAATAATAAGTAGTGCAAAAAAGTAATAAAAAGATTCCTTTATAGTGTAATACTAATTATGATACATACGATATTTTCTTTTGCTGTACATATTTTGACATGAAAAAGTTTTTCAACCTCGTACAACCTTATCAATCAACACAGAACTTGTTTTCCAAGACAAAAAAGAAAAGTTTTCCCATGCAAAGAAGAAAATCACGAAGGCCAAGGGTTTCAAACTTCTACTGAGAACATTTTTCCGTGGAATGAAGTCCTGGGGGAGATCTAGGATATAAAATATTCTCTATTCCTCTCTGGTTCTACTTTAAGGTTCAATAAAATTACTAGAAGCTCGTGTCCTCTCTAGGAAAATATTTCCGCAAAATCTTTGCAATCCTAATCTAAAATAATACAAATATGCCTCATGTTTATTTACGGTTTCTGTAAATACTGATCAATATTATTTACTGAAATAAGGGATTCATGGATTTCTTCCATAAGGATAATTCATTATATATTGAAAACCCATTTTTGCAATTTTACAATTGTAGTCAATTATTATCAAAAACCGTACCCGTCATAGATGACGGTATTGAAATTGAAATACTGAATATCTAAAGTAATTAGTACGTCGGAACTGTGTGTACGTTGCATAAAATTTTATTTTATATATCACCGCGAACGCTTAGGTGATTAGAAAAATGTCATACCTACATGTGATATGTGATAGAAATAAAATGTCTACAGAGCGGTCTGAGCTATTATATATCAGATATAAAATTAATGTCGATATCGGTTTTGTGTTATTATGAGTGTCACGTGTTTTGTTAACTTAATAAGCATCCTCAGACGGAATGAAAAAATTCACATGGTATTGAAAAAAGTTATCAATTTAAATATTATAACGAATTACGTTTTGATAATTTTCATTACCAATCCATGGTGGAATAAGATTATCATAATAATGATAATAATGATAGTATGAATGCACAGTTATTTCATTCTTTTAATGAGGCCACTTTGATATCACTTTTCTGAGTAGTATTGCAGCAGAATTTATTTCTAAAGAAGCGGTTATAAGTATTTTGCTCAATATTCTTTTCCAGTGAGGGCAAAGATAGCTGATTATATCAGGCAGTATGATAGTTTTCAGTATAATTTAAATTATTTTGTGTCTTCCGGTGTATAAGGAAAAATAAAGTATTCTGTGGTTTTTTTGAGTGCATTAACCGTATAAAACGAGGTTCAAGATCGTGTAAAAAAGACTTTTCGGAAAAAATTTGAATTTTTGAAACAGGGGACGAAATACGGAGGAATTCAGAGTTACAACTGGAAAATTGATATATCTATCGATATAGCACATACGTACATTAAAAAACTACTTTATTCAAGAATTGCCAAGAGCGTATTTAGGAGTAAAATTTTGCAGTAACTGCATCTGAGACTCTCTGATCTTGTACTGTAAATTTTCCCACTACGCTAGAGATACCAATAATTTTCTTTAATAATATTCACTCGTCTGTTTTCAATCTACAATAATTCACTTGGATATTTTTTAATTTATAAGGTTTTCCGGCCCTCTCTAAGATTGCTACCAATTTTAATTGGGACGCACAGGAATTTTATTTATCTTACGATCTTACCCTCTCAGAGATACATTTAAGAAATGCTATTGCGGATTCACAATAAATTTAATGTGAAAATACTTTACCATAGCTCAATTATATTCCTCTTGTTAATTTAAATAATTCCTTAAGCCCGAGAAGTATCAAATTCTAATTAAAAATATTTTTTTTCTGCAGAATACAAAAGAACGACTTTTCATCGACACTTTATACCATTTATTTTTTATATAAGATTATAAACTGTGACCTTATATAGTAATATATTTTAATTACCCATCACGTGGTTATTACTTTCTTTTCAAAGCTAATAAAAGTCTGTTGAAATTTCTTCATGTAATTTTGCTTCTTGAAGACTTTCCTTCTAACTTTCTTTTACAGTTTCAAAACTTGGAAATACAGAAAACTACACACAACTAATCAGGAAAATTTATATATGAATACAGTATCGTTCAAAATATTGAGATAAAACCCACCAAAGGTCGGCTATATCCATGTACAAGCTTATAAAATGTTATCATATATTATTATATTACATATTTTTTTGTCATGTCTAGGTTATGGACTCCCATGAGAGACAATATCTCAACAGAAGTTATTCAACAAAAAAAATCTTATTTAGTCTCTCAACCTCTATTTTTGGATATAGTAATGATAGAAGGATTTTAATGTTGGATAGGTAAGAGAAAATTTTAAACTATCACACACATCAATGATTTCGAATATGAATCCATAAATA